>OX336333.1:10852530-12052530 GCA_946902875.1 Nematopogon swammerdamellus
CCGGTATCGTAAAGAATAAAAATAGCGTTCAAAAAAACTTACTATGATGAGTTGATGACTGATGAAATCTATTTACACTGAAGATACGTCATCCGAATATTCATATTCGGTAAATCTAAAGTTCCGAAATTTTATTTTAGGGAAGCAAATTTGTTTTAAATACAACAAAGAACCATTGTGAGTTGTGACTTACTTGACATACATAGCGTTACGCCTGTTTCCCAGTGGGGGTAGGCAGAGACAACGGATCTTCATGTGCCGCCATCCTGACACACCTCTGCCGCCTCTTCCACTCTCAAAAACGTTATTTATACATGAATTAGGAATCCTAATCCGACTATCATCCTAATTTAGGATGATAGTCGGTTACGGGTACTTCGCACTTGACCCTTTTTACTAATCCTAAGCAGTCTGTCCAAAAATGTTTTGAACCGTAATAGGTAGGTATCCAGTTGAAATTATTATGGCGGATATGCCAACAATTTTTTTTTATGTAATCCGGTATGGGTGGCTGAGTCGGAGGGGACAAAGCGCATGCTCCGACCTACCAATATCACCTCCGAGAAGGTAGGTGCCATACCGGAGAATTCCCTGGATTGCTGGCTATACTGGACTAGAGGAGAACACACCCGAGGCTGCTATGCGGCCATCATACATCCAGTACGGTGGTACCAACCCAGTCGGCTACAATTTGAGCCTACCACCTAGTAAGGGGCAAGGGAAGGGACCTACAGTTTACAAATAGAAAAAAAAGTAAATAAGAAATAAACAATAAAAAATAAGGGAGGTCCTCATTCAGGAAACGTGGAATCAATTCCTACATATTTACGCTACTCAATTATAAATGGCGCCAGAGGAAGTAGTTTGCATGGAAGATAGACAAAAGATAGACGGATATGGTTTTTGTCAGGTATGGTTTAGCCGCTAAACCATACCTGACAAAAAACCATATCCGACGTTCCGTAGATCCGCTAAACTTTAGCGGATCTACGGAACCCTCTGTGCGTGAGTAAAACATGCGCTTGGCCGATTTTTTTTTGGCTCCATCCTGTCTATCTAATCAAGACATCACATAAATTACGAATGATTCCGATACCGAAGATTTTACATACGAAGTCTGTTCTGTATAAATAATTGGGTTAGAGTAGGTATGTATATGCTTAAAAAACCGGCCAATTTTAAAATTTTATTTAATGTCTTGGGGCAATGCGGTGGAATCAAACCGATGTTTTAATTTTTTTTTATGGAAACTGACACGGTTGTCTACATCACCTACAACATCCGTCATGTCAGCCCATGACACCGGGTGAATAGGTGCCATGTCAGTGCTTCTCTTCATTTCATGTCGGCTACAGTGATGCTGATGAGTGAACTGGACGGAAAATACGAACTATATACATAACCAATTTACATAAAAAAAAAAAAAATTACCGTTTCGACCGACGTTTCATTCAGTGCGGTGGTACTAACCCGGGCGGGATGAACTCTACCACCTAGGCACCTAGTATGGTAAGAAGGGAAGGAACGTACAGTTTTACGTGAATCCGAACCACGGTCAGCCTCAATCGGTCGAGCGGTCACCCATCCAAGAACTGACCGCGCCCAAGTGTGCTTAACAACAGTCGACCGACCGCACCACTGAGCGACCGAGGCCGAATATTTGTATTACAAGAAAGAGACACCTGTCGTTGTGTATTCAATGAAATAGGAATAAATATTACCTACTACCTGGTACTTACATCTTTACCTATTGCCAATTTTTTTTTTCATTTAAACGTTCAAAAAAAAAATTGTGTTGTCGCTTTCATTTCATGTTGCCACTGGGGTAGTGCATCGCTTTAAGGTATTTGCTTACGGTGACACTTGGTCGGGGTCGTCTCTCACCCTATAATATGGTTAAATGGTGGCGAGGGCTGGCCCCAGTGTGGTGTTAGTGAACTGGTACTGTTTGTAGAGACTGGCCTGCTTCAAGTGGCAACGTGGTGGGCATATAATTCCATATAAAAAGCACCATTTTGTCATGAATTATTGCATCTGTGCCGTCTTTGGATGATGAGTAAAGGAGTATGTAATTATTAGAGATGGTAGGTGCTATATCGCACACGCGTGTTTGCTTAGGTAGTGGCAAACATTTTTGTAAAGTAGACTAGTGAACATTTAAAAACCTTCCCAGATAAAATGTTCAATGTAGGTATTGTTCTACTATATACTAATATAATAGGTATTACACACCCACCCTCTTAACATACACACACACACCCTCACACACATAGCAACGGCTGAAAAACAGCGCCAGGAAAGGACTTCTGTCCTGCCCTGGCACACGCTGAGCCGATTGGCCAATTTTGCATAAATTAAGAATTGTATATAAAATGTAAATAGGTTAAGTTAGTTATTATGCAAAATAAACGATTATCTTATCTTATCTTATCTTATTGAAATGTATAATGTAAATTAACAAATTTAATATGAGCGCTGTGTCCTGGGTATGGAGGTGCCAGGGATGTTGGATTTCGATCATTCATAGAGTCCAAGGCGAAATTAGCATATCGAAAATTAGGGATCTTATACCGATGTCGGCTTTTTTTTTCACGCCGCCGCCGCCGTCGCCGGTCCAACTACTTACACTTTAAGCACAAGTAAGACCGGTGATGGAATATTGCAGTCATCTTTGAGAGGGTTCCCCTGAGTAACTTCTTTCAGTCTTGGATTCTATTCAGCGACAAACCATTCGCCTCATTGGCGACTCTACTCACAAAGGACCTTCAACCTCTAAAGCACAGATGTATCGTTGGGTCATTGAGCTTGTTTATCGGTACTACTATGGCCAATGCTCTGACGAACTTGCTTCCCTCATCCCTCTTCCTTCTGATCGCCTCCGCCAAACCCGCCATACTCTCGCGGAACAAACCTTTGCAGTCGACAGAAGAGTTTTTCGAACTGCGCGATTCCGGCGGGTTTCATCGGCCACCCCCCAAGGTCACCACCCCCGGTGGTCGATGGGAATTTCGTCTGAATTGCTTTTCTCATTGGCCACCCCTAACACGTGTTAAGGCATCTCAGTGGGGTGGCCGAAAGGAATGGAGGTTGTGTGAAGGTTTTCTCATCGGCCACCCCAGATGTTTTTTAATTATTATTTTTTTCTTGTTATGTACTATATAAAGTACAGATACAAGAGATATGATACAAAACATAGTACTTAAAATAATAATATACAGGATGTTCGGCACATCGATCGAATTTTTTTTTTGTATGTAAGTTTGGGTCATTTGCAAAGTTTTGACCCATGATACCCTTTGTCAGATGTCACGTGGCATCCGGAAAATTTTTTTTTTCTTTATTTTTGAAAATTACCAAAATCCCAGCTTTAAACCCTTGTAATTTTTTGTATGATTGTATCAGCACGAAATAGAATTAGTTGTATTTTACGATGTATCCTTGTTCTAGAAAAAATATTATTTGATGAAGTTAATACCATGAAAAGGTCTTATGACCTCCCAAAGTCCCGAGAACGAGTAAAAATATGACAGAATCTTAATTTCTTAATTCATTAAAAAAAAACCGACAGCAATTATTATTGATAGCTTCATTTTCTTTTAAAAAGTTCACTTGTTTACGCCCTTTCCAACGGTGTACCACATGTCATACAAATAATTCACTATGTGGTCAAAATTTGGGCTAATTTGCAAGAGTCTAAACATTGAACATGGAGAATTGAACAAAGTGCACCGATAAGTGCCCGTGTTGTCGTTCTGTTCTGTCTCTGTCCCTAATTTTGACCCCATAGTGAATTATTTGTATGACATGTGGTATACCGTTGGAAAGGGCATAAACTAGTGAACTTTTTAAAAGAAAATGAAGCTATCAAGTGTTGTCAGTTTTTTTAAAATGAATTAAGAAATTAAGATTCTTTCTTATTTTTACTCGTTCTCGGAACTTTGGAAGGTCATAAGACCTTTTCATGGTAATAACTTCATGAAATAATTTTTTTTTTCTAGAACAAGGATACATCGTAAAATTCAATAAATTTTATTTCGTGCTGATACAATCATAAACGAAAAAGTTACAAAGGTTTAAAGCTGGTATTTTGGTAATTTTCAAAAAAAACAAATCGTATCTCGATACCACGTGACATCTGACAAAAGGTATCATGGGTCAAAACGTTGAAAATGACCCCACTTACATAAAAAAAAATTTGTCGGTCGATGTGCCGAACATCCTGCATAATATTATTTTAAGTAGAATGTTTTGTATCCTATCTCTTGTATCTGTACTTTATATAGTACATAACAAGAAAAAAAAAATTTCAAACATCTGGGGTGGCCGATGAGAAACCTTCACACAACCTCCATTCCTTTCGGCCACCCTACTGAGATGCCTTAACACGTGTTAGGGGTGGCCGATGAGAAAAGCAATTCAGACGAAATTCCCATCGACCACCGGGGGTGGCGACCTTGGGGGGTGGCCGATGAAACCCGCCGCGCGATTCTCTAAATCGTTCTAGTGTCGCATTGCAAAGATGTGGAACGGGCTTCCGTGTAATATCTTTCCCTGCTCCTACAATCCACGAATCTTTAAATCGGGGCTTTCCCCAGCGACATTAGTCCGCCTCCAAGTCAGACTGGCACCTCCTCGGGGGTGAAATTGGCTGCGCCTGAGGTCTCAACCTCGCTCGGGTACAGCGACCCAGTTCGGAAGCAATAAAAAAGTGTACTGCCTATGGATGCTTCATAAACAATGAACAATAAACAATTTAAATACTATACAATAACATTTATTTTACTTCCCTGTCGAATTATGTAAATATTACAGACGAACAATAGAAATATACAAGAATACAGAGAGGAACAAAAAAGGCAATACAGATGGATCTGCAAACTTGGATTTATCCCTAGTAGTGATTTCTTCTAGTCAGCTTTTATGAACCAACTAGCATACTAGCATGAACAGCAAAGTGTCGAAACTCGAAACTGTATATAATTTGTCGAAACGATTTTATCTTTCCTAATATTGTTTTTCTTTTAATTTCAGATAACTGACGATCTACCGCAATGCCTCTCACGCAAGAGAAACCACGTTTTGAAATTTCTTTCACAAACAACAATGATCACAACTATCTTCACAAGAAATTCAAAAAGATGGCTTCGACCGTTCCACTGGGGGACGAACAGTCTTCCGAGAGCGACTCCAGCCTACACAGGGATACGCCCAAACCGCATACTTCACCGCACTCCTCCATCTCGAACCGTAGCATTGCAGCGGCACATCCGGAGATTGAAAAAATTAAATACAAAACGGCGATAGGTGTGGAAACAGAGAGAGCCGGAGAAAATATTGTACAAACTAACTTTAGAAACAGGCCCGACGTATGCGATGTAAATATAGCTAATCAAAATACTGGTGAGACCAGTTTTGATGAAGAAAATATGAATAAGACTGAAAACATTGAAACAGATGGTCAGAGAGACCTAGCCAGCGGCGGCGCGGGTGGGCGATACGTATGCCCCTATTGTAGGCTTTCTTGTGCCAAGCCATCAGTTCTCCAAAAACATATCAGAGCTCACACAAACGAGAGACCTTATCCTTGTGTAACTTGTGGTATCGCGTTTAAGACGAAGTCTAACTTGTATAAGCACTGCAGATCTCGATCGCACACCGTGCGGTCACAAGGCGGAGAAAATGCCCCTCCTATCAACGAAGAAGATTGGTCCCCAGAATCGGAGAGCGATACATCGCTGCCGGCCACGTCTATATCAGAAACCGGGTCCGAGATAGCAGTTCTCCGATTGGGCCCGGAAAGTTCGAGAACAAGTGAATTGTCTTCTCCGGAACTGTCTAGCGAGCGAGTATCTCCTGCGACCTCTTCGATCCCACCGAGTAGTGATACCAACAAGATGAAAACTATATATAAACCTAAATTTCATAGAGTTTCATTATATCAAGATGAGGACGAAAAAAATAAAAAAATCCTTTCACCTAATCCAAATTTTATAAATGAACATATCGCTAAGATAATATCAGATAATAAAGCTATAGTGGACGTTTCGGGAACACCCCTTCAAAAGAAATATGAAAAAATAAAGCAAATTTCAGAGAGTAAACAACTGCTCACGGATGAAAATGTTACGAACTTGGAAATGAGAAATGATGCAGGACCGCTTAATTTAAGTAAAAGCAGTAGCGATGATATGACACGTCGAAAGAGATGTCATTCAGAAAGTTTTGGACAGTTTGATTACTACAAACATCCTTTAAATCCTGAAGGATCTATAATTAAAGATTTATTACTAAAGACAAAAAATTACACTACTGGATTGTTGCCTGTGACAAGTGGGATATACGATCAGTTAGAAACATTGTATGAGTGTCCATTGTGCAATATTTCTTATAAGAGTGCTGAAAATCTTGAGATACATAAAACCCATTATTG
The DNA here is from genome assembly GCA_946902875.1 of Nematopogon swammerdamellus. Lineage (NCBI taxonomy): Eukaryota > Metazoa > Arthropoda > Insecta > Lepidoptera > Adelidae > Nematopogon > Nematopogon swammerdamellus. The sequence goes on from OX336333.1 coordinate 10,858,961, forward strand.
TAAGGGTGTGTCTGTTTGCAATGGAATTTCCATTTCTGCATTGAGTCCAAGAGAAGTTGTGAAAACCGTTCGAATGGAGAATGTATATATGCGAAGCAATTCTGTGAATGTTACCTTACAGAATACTCAAAATAACCCCACATTGACAAAACCAAGCACATTGAGATCTCCATTGAAGAATCCACCTAATAAACCTGACAACCTTGTTATAATAAAACCAGAATCTAATGATATCATAGCACCACTGCCATCTCCAGGACCTTTGTTGGGTAACACAAGGCTGGTTGATTCAAGAATGTCTGCAGAATATTCTCGTAATAAATTTGATAATATGAAAATCAAAACAGTTCAAAGCCCAAAACGACGTTTGGATTCCAGAACTGAAGCTTTTAGCCCGAGAATGGGTGAGGATGTTATATTGCAAAGGATGGATTCATACCCACAAAGTAAAATGATATGTTTTGAAAATAAGCCCACTACTCTACGGTCGCTAGAAGAATTATCACATTCTCCCATGCGACAAAACTCCACCTCATTACAAATGTTTGGCGGAGAAGTAAAAATTATTAACAACTCAGGCAGCACCACCACTTTAAGAATTGAACCAACCAGACAACTGTCTCCTATCATGATCCCTCAAAATATGTCCCCAAACAAACATTCCACAGAAGGTGAAGCGAGCAATATAGTACAATCGGGTCTACACTCGGGTGGAACCATAGTACACAACCCACCAACGCCAAAGGAGATTACAAATTCTCCTCATCCGCAGACGCCACGGATAATGCTATCTATTGCTGCGAGTATACCAACTCCCAACTTGACTGTGACGACCCTTCCGACACCCAATATAACACACTTCCAATTTCCACCACTTAACATGTCTGCGTTCAGTTCTTTGACATTACCTCTGTTAAGTCCATCTGGGTCACCGAACGGCGCCACAACTATTCTCCACGGCGGGAAGCTAATACCTCACGTACCTGGAATTCCTGGGCCCAATACGCCTGCACCATATTTGTCCAATTCTGGATTGTTGAAATATTCACAAAACAGTGACTTTTCTCGGTCTCATTCAGCCTCGCCGAAAGAGGAAACACAACCTAATCGTCCGTCACTCAATCAGCAGCGCACGAAAATTATAATACCTCAGAACTATGACAACCAAGTGAACACTTTAAATATGAAAATATTAAGTCCTACTGTGAGACCTCTGAGCAATGATATTAACTCACCAAATGTAACAACATCAAATGACATAAAAGTGCTGTCAGCTCCAATACCACGATTTAAAATTAGACACGCTGGGGAGAAACCCTTAATGAAAAAATCACGGCCAAAAATTGACGAGAATGTTAAAGAGGTTACTAATAAAAATACAATGCCCCAACTCATTAAACGTGATGTTCAGAAATCTCCAAAACCTATAGAAAAAATTAGCAATGTTCAAAATGTAGGTGTTACAGTAACAAAGAATCAAGACATAAGAAACTTCAACTTTGAAAACTTCATAACAAAATCCGAAATATATTATAACAATAGTGGGAACCCAAGCACCTCTGGCCTGCAAAAGTGCACGAGCCCACAGGAACCGCTCACAATATCTGTGCAAACATCAGAGCGTTCAGAAACATCATATTTTCAAAAGAATATAAGCGTCAAAACTGGTAAGGAAGAGAATAAGTCGAGGTTTCTAAGACCTTCAACATTACCACTGAAACCAGGTACTTTTACGCCCAAGAAACATCATGGTATTACACCAAATGCAAATACAATGCCATTGATATCACCAGAGACACCCAGACCGGCAAAGGCTTACGGGCAACTTTACTTGAATGGAAATGCGTACACATATTTGGGATTGAAGTGTTCAACAAAAGTATTTTATTGTACTCTTAATCGTCCGCAGCCAACATATGTACCAAATCAAGTTTCTCTGTCTATGTATTGCAATTGGCAGGTGAGATACATCTCTTTGTCTTCGTATGAAATAAATAAATAATTGAATAGTGATCCGTCAGGGTGGGGGTGTGCCCCATACCCTCCGCAGCTCTGACCGACTGGCGGCTGCCTTTAGACAACCTTCTCTCCCCGGGTGGTTCCACATTCGCCAACTTCCGTACTGGCCAATTCTTTATTCGCCAATTCATTATTCGCCTATTCCCCACTGGCCTACAGCTGTAAAGTACAGTTACAATACAACCAATAAAATAACAAGGTAACTTGATTATATTGTTTATTTTGAAAAGAAATTAAATTCAGATTCCGCAAATAAAAAAAAATATACTTGTTTGTGTAAGTAAGTAAGAGTCACAGTGTAAGTCGTTTTGTTTTTTTTTTATATTTTTAAAATATGTCAATTTTGAAAAATAGATAAAAATTATAAAATATATATTATATTTTATATAGGCGATGATTAAGAAACATTAACAAACATGAAGTCACCAAAGTACCAGGGCAGCAGAAATTGAAAGGAGGTTTCCATAATTTTATTATTATAATAATAGCGATTACCTTATATAAAATTATGGAAACCACCTTTCAATTTATGCTGCCCTGGTACTTTAGAACCGTTCTTTACTGACCTACAGCTGTATAGTTCAATTCAACCAATAAAATAACAAGGTAAGTTACCTTTTTATTTTATTGGTTGTTTTATTAATTGTTTATTTTGAAAATAAATTCATGTCAGATTCCGCAAATAAAAAAAATATACTTGTGTGTGTAAGTAAGAGTCACAGACGATTTGTAGGTTCGCTTAGTCTGTTTTACACACAGAGCATCAAATACCTTTTGATGCTCTGTGGTTTTACAGATACTATCATGGGCACTGCTCTGTGGAACTCGCATCCCTTATTCCCGCCACCCGTCCTATCTCCGCATGACTCGTCGCAGAGAGACACAGCACCCTTTTGTTGTTGACATTGGGCTTTTGAGAACCCATCGGTTCTCTAAATCGTTTCTTTGTCGCACCGCTAGGGTGTGGAACTGCCTTCCGGCGAGTTTAGTTGGTCGGAGTGGAAAGCCTGAATAAAATGTATTTTGTTTTATTTTAAATTTTATAGTAGGGATAAGTGCACTCAGTCAGATTTTGGACTTTCCACCTATCCCTACTGGTAGCGATAAGTGGAATTTTTTTCCACTTATCCCTACCACGGGGGATAGCTTGGTAGGGATAAGTGTACCAGGCGGATTTGTTTTGGTATTCATTGTACTTTTCGCAGCAAGTAGGCAAATCAGGAGTTGGCGAATAAGGAGTAGGCGAATAAGGAATTGGCGAATAAAGAATTGGCCAGTACGGAAGTTGGCGAGTGTGGAACCCCCGCTCTCCCCCCCCCCCCCCCCCACCCTTTTATTTTATTTATTTAAATTTTAAACTTTTAACTTAAATACATTATTTATTACTCCTTACACTTGCTATTATGAAAAATGAATGTTGCAATCATGAAAAAATGTATGTTTCAGATATTGTTGGAGCAAGCACCAAATCCTTTAGGTCTGTCTACAATTTCATTTATGTCGTTGTACGACTCTCGGCATAGACCACAGGATGTATCGATTGCTACCATCAAACAAGATCAAATTTTGACACACTCCTCTCAGTGGAAGAAAGATTTCCAAGAAAGTAAACAGGTTAGTTTTAATATGTTGAATTTTCTTTTATAAAATCTACTGTACGAACACTGTACATCAGATATGTATAGTTTTTAATTATTTCAACTACCAAAAGGCAGGTGCCACTTGGGTAGTAATACTAGATTCGGTACCTGTAGTGTTCTGTACCGTATAAAATGTTGTACACGAAATTGTATTTTGGTCCTAAATTATAAATTTTCATCTGTTTGAATAAGTTTCTAATCAGCACGAGTTACAATAGGTACTGCTTGATTCGGCATATTACTCTAGACTTATGTATGATAATAAACTAAATTGACGATGTTTAGAATTATTTTCTGTATGTATGTATGTTCCTCAATAACTCTTAAACCGATCATCCGAATTCTATGAAACTTAGTATAAGCACATTTAACTATACGTGACACAGGATAGGCTAAATAAAATTCAGTTCCAGTTACGCTAAGATAGGCACTCATACAATCCGAATTGTTTCGCGAGCCGAAATAAAGGTAAGGTAAGTAAGCCCGCTAGGCTTACTTACTTTCTTCTTTTTAAATACGAATTCTCGCGAGCGAAGCCGCGGGCAATAGCAATTTTTTATAAAGTAGTAGCACAGCTAGCTATGCCTAATAGTCAGTCGGAAATTATGTTTCACCTCACACTTTTATTGCCCCCAAACCGCCGACTGACATCATATTATCTCTGACAATATCCATTCGGTAGTCCGAAAAATGAATAGATTGCATCAAAAACGATTACATTCCATCTGACTTTTTATCTTCTGTATCTTTTTAGTTAATAGATGAGTTCTTCGAACGGCAAGATTCTCCAACTAAATTGTTCTTGTGTCGCACTGCAATTGGATTGGGCTTCCGGGGAATATATTTCCCTAGTCCTACAGTCCACGGATTTTTAAATCGCAGGTTTAATAGCCTTTCCCCCGCGACTTCAGTCCGCCTTCAAACCGGACTGGCAACTCCTTGCGGGTGAAATTGGTTGAGCCTGAGATTCAGATCTTGAGTAAAGCCATCAGGTTCGAGAGCAATAAAAAAAATTCAAAATAGCATTATTTCCCTAACGCGTAGCACAGCATATATATGGCTAAAGCAGTATGGAAACTACGTACAAAACGATCGAAACGACGCACTCACACACACGCACGCCTCAACAAGGCCCCGAAGCGAATGTCGCAAACAATCAGTCGCGGGTGCCGCGTCCGAGTGGTCGTGTTTGTTTTTGTTGCATGCGCCACGGACAGTCCGCGATCTTTTAGAATGCAAAAAAATGTTTACAAACGTTTTTCGACTGTTGTCACTTTATATTAACTTTTGACAAATATTGACAACTTTTGTCAACTTTTCTCATCTTTTGCCAACTTCTGTCACATTTTGTCAACTTTTATCGACTGTTGTCAACTCTTGTCAACTTTTCTTATCTTTTGCCAACTTCTGTCACCTTTTGTCAACTTTTATCGACTGTTGTCAACTCTTGTCAAGTTTTGTAAACTTTTGCGAACATTTGCCAACTCTCGGTAACTTATGTCAACTGTTGTCAACTTTTGTCAACTTTTCTTATCTTTTGCCAACTTCTGCCACCTTTTGTCAACTTTTATCGACTGTTGTCAACTCTTGTCAAGTTTGTAAACTTTTGAGAACTTTTGTCAACTGTCAATAACTTATGTCAACTCTTGTCAACTTTTGTCAACTTTTCTCATCTTTTGCAAACTTCTGTCACCTTTTGTCAACTTTTATCGACTGTTGTCAAGTTTTGTAAACTTTTGAGAACTTTTGCCACCTCTCGGTAACTTATGTCAACTCTTGCCAACTTTTGTCAACTTTTCTTATCTTTGCCCACTTCTGTCACCTTTTGTCAACTTTTATCGACTGTTGTCAACTCTTATGGTTGTTCACCACCTTAGTCAACTTTCGTCAACATTTGTCAACTTTTGTATACTTTTCTCGACTTTTGTGAACTTATAGCCACTTTCGTCATCTTTTGTCAACTTTTGCCAACTTCTCTCAGCTTTTGTCAGCTTTTATCATATTTTAACCACTGTTGTCAACTTTTGTCACTTTTATGAACTTTTGTCAGCTTTCGTTAACAAGGAGTTGACAAAAGTTGACAAGAGTTTACATAAGTTGACTAAAGTTGACAAGAGTTAACGAAAGTTGACAAACTGGACAAAAGATGGGAAAAGTTGACGAAAGTTGACAAACAGCTGACATAAGTTGAAAAACGTTGACAAAATATGAAAAAAGTTGACAATACTTAGTTGACATTAATTAACAATAGTTGACGAAAGTTGACAAACGTTGACGAAAGTTGACAAAAGTTGACGGAAGCTGGCCTAAGTTCATAAAAGTGACAGAAGTTGGCAAAAGTTGACAAAAATTTCCGAAAGTTGACAACAGTCGTTTAAATTTTACAAAAGCTGATAGAAGTTTGCAAAAATTGACAAAAGATGACGAAATTGGCTATAAGTTAACAAAAGTCGACAAAAGCCATAAAAGTAGACAAACGTTGACGAAAGTTGACAAAAGTTGACAAAAGTTGACGAAAGTTGACAAAAGTTGGCAAATGTTGACAAAAGTTGACAAGAGTTGACATAAGTTACCGAGAGTTGATAAAAGTTCTCAAAAGTTTACAAAACTTGACAAGAGTTGACAACAGTCGATAAAAGTTGGCAAAAGATGAGAAAAGTTGATAAAAGATGACGAAAGTGGCTATAATTTCACAAAAATCGAGAAAAATAGACAAAAGTTGACAAACGTTGACAAAAGATAACAAAAGTCGACAAATGTTGACGAAAGTTGACAAAAGTTGACCAAGGTTGACAAAGAGTTGACAACAGTGGATAAAAGTTGACAAAAGATGACAAATGTTGACGAAAGTTGACAAAAGTTGACCAAGGTTGACAAACATTGACAAGAGTTGACAACAGTCGATGAAAGTTGACAAAAGATGACAAAAGTTGACAAATGTTGACGAAAGCTGACAAAAGTTTACCAAGGTTGACAAACATTGACAAGACTTGACAACAGTCGATAAAAGTTGACAAAAGATGACTGAAATTGGCAAAAGATGAGAAAAGTTGACAAACATTTACAATGGTTGACAAGAGCTGACAAAAGTTGTAAACAATTTACAAAAGTTAATAAAAGTTGACAAAAGTCGAGAAAAGTATATCAATTCATATTTATAGCAACCACGTTTTGAACTTATTATTGATGATTGATTATATTGATTATTTGATCATTACATTACAGAACCTAAATAAATGTTTTAATAAATAATAATTTTACAATTTTACAAAAAATTTGATTGACATCCCTAACGCTCCAATGGAGCGTAGGTACTTATTTTTACAAATAGGCCTAGTTTCCATACTGCTTTAGCCATATATATGCTGTGCGCGTAGTCCCTCCGTGAGGGTACCTCCACCAGCACCCAACTGGGAGCGGTGAGTTTTGGTCTCTCGCCAAATCTGTCGAATCGAATTTTTGCCGCTCCTCACTTCCACCACTGCAGTGTCCTGGGGGCTCACTTGCCCACTCCGCAAAGGAGAAAGCCGATTTATTGGTGTCTCTCTTTGCGGGGAACTCCAACCTGGACGATGGGGGTGCCATCCCTCCATCCATAACTAGGTGTGAGAACTCCATGCCGGAAGTACAGTTCCGACAACGAACTGTGCGGGCGGAGCTTCTCTCCCTAGACACCAGGAAGGCGAGTGGGCCGGATAGGATTCCTGCATTGGTGCTGAAACGGTGTGCTCCCGAGCTGGCTCCAGTGCTTACGCGCCTTTTCCGCCTCTCTTACTCTACTTCCCGTGTGCCGGCGGCCTGGAAATATGCATTTGTTCAAGCGGTCCCCAAAAAGGGCGACCGCTCAAACCCTTCGAACTACCGACCTATAGCGATTACCTCCCTACTCTGCAAGGTGATGGAGCGCATTATCAATGCCCAGCTCATGGCGTACCTGGAGACAAATAACCTCATCAGCGATCGGCAATATGGCTTTCGGCCAAACCGATCCGCTGGTGATCTCCTAGCGTACGTCACTCACCTTTGGGGGGAATCGCTTGAAGGACATGGTGAATCCTTGGCAATTGGCCTAGATATTGCCAAGGCATTCGACAGGGTTTGGCACAAATCGCTCCTGGGCAAGCTTCCGGCGTACGGACTTCCTTCTGGCCTCTGCGACTGGGTCGCCGACTTCCTACATGGGCGTAGCATACAGGTCCTAGTGGACGGTTGCTCGTCGGATGCCATGTCAGTGAATGCCGGCGTACCGCAGGGATCTGTGCTGTCACCCACACTGTTTCTTCTGCATATCAATGACATGCTGCCACTCGGCAACATACATTGTTATGCGGATGACAGTACAGCACACGGATCCTATACCAGTCACCCTTCAGCCAGACGAGAGGTTGTGGATGAAAAGAGGCGAAGACTTGTGTCTGAACTCGAACAAACCTAACCTGTCAACCTAACCTTGGTCAACTTTTGTCAACTTTCGTCAACATTTGTCATCTTTGTCAACTTTTATCGACTGTTGTCAACTCTTATGGTTGTTCACCACCTTAGTCAACTTTCGTCAACATTTGTCAACTTTTGTATACTTTTCTCGACTTTTGTGAACTTATAGCCACTTTCGTCATCTTTTGTCAACTTTTGCCAACTTCTCTCAGCTTTTGTCAGCTTTTATCATATTTTAACCACTGTTGTCAACTTTTGTCACTTTTATGAACTTTTGTCAGCTTTCGTTAACAAGGAGTTGACAAAAGTTGACAAGAGTTTACATAAGTTGACTAAAGTTGACAAGAGTTAACGAAAGTTGACAAACTGGACAAAAGATGGGAAAAGTTGACGAAAGTTGACAAACAGCTGACATAAGTTGAAAAACGTTGACAAAATATGAAAAAAGTTGACAATACTTAGTTGACATTAATTAACAATAGTTGACGAAAGTTGACAAACGTTGACGAAAGTTGACAAAAGTTGACGGAAGCTGGCCTAAGTTCATAAAAGTGACAGAAGTTGGCAAAAGTTGACAAAAATTTCCGAAAGTTGACAACAGTCGTTTAAATTTTACAAAAGCTGATAGAAGTTTGCAAAAATTGACAAAAGATGACGAAATTGGCTATAAGTTAACAAAAGTCGACAAAAGCCATAAAAGTAGACAAACGTTGACGAAAGTTGACAAAAGTTGACAAAAGTTGACGAAAGTTGACAAAAGTTGGCAAATGTTGACAAAAGTTGACAAGAGTTGACATAAGTTACCGAGAGTTGATAAAAGTTCTCAAAAGTTTACAAAACTTGACAAGAGTTGACAACAGTCGATAAAAGTTGGCAAAAGATGAGAAAAGTTGATAAAAGATGACGAAAGTGGCTATAATTTCACAAAAATCGAGAAAAATAGACAAAAGTTGACAAACGTTGACAAAAGATAACAAAAGTCGACAAATGTTGACGAAAGTTGACAAAAGTTGACCAAGGTTGACAAAGAGTTGACAACAGTGGATAAAAGTTGACAAAAGATGACAAATGTTGACGAAAGTTGACAAAAGTTGACCAAGGTTGACAAACATTGACAAGAGTTGACAACAGTCGATGAAAGTTGACAAAAGATGACAAAAGTTGACAAATGTTGACGAAAGCTGACAAAAGTTTACCAAGGTTGACAAACATTGACAAGACTTGACAACAGTCGATAAAAGTTGACAAAAGATGACTGAAATTGGCAAAAGATGAGAAAAGTTGACAAACATTTACAATGGTTGACAAGAGCTGACAAAAGTTGTAAACAATTTACAAAAGTTAATAAAAGTTGACAAAAGTCGAGAAAAGTATATCAATTCATATTTATAGCAACCACGTTTTGAACTTATTATTGATGATTGATTATATTGATTATTTGATCATTACATTACAGAACCTAAATAAATGTTTTAATAAATAATAATTTTACAATTTTACAAAAAATTTGATTGACATCCCTAACGCTCCAATGGAGCGTAGGTACTTATTTTTACAAATAGGCCTAGTTTCCATACTGCTTTAGCCATATATATGCTGTGCGCGTAGTCCCTCCGTGAGGGTACCTCCACCAGCACCCAACTGGGAGCGGTGAGTTTTGGTCTCTCGCCAAATCTGTCGAATCGAATTTTTGCCGCTCCTCACTTCCACCACTGCAGTGTCCTGGGGGCTCACTTGCCCACTCCGCAAAGGAGAAAGCCGATTTATTGGTGTCTCTCTTTGCGGGGAACTCCAACCTGGACGATGGGGGTGCCATCCCTCCATCCATAACTAGGTGTGAGAACTCCATGCCGGAAGTACAGTTCCGACAACGAACTGTGCGGGCGGAGCTTCTCTCCCTAGACACCAGGAAGGCGAGTGGGCCGGATAGGATTCCTGCATTGGTGCTGAAACGGTGTGCTCCCGAGCTGGCTCCAGTGCTTACGCGCCTTTTCCGCCTCTCTTACTCTACTTCCCGTGTGCCGGCGGCCTGGAAATATGCATTTGTTCAAGCGGTCCCCAAAAAGGGCGACCGCTCAAACCCTTCGAACTACCGACCTATAGCGATTACCTCCCTACTCTGCAAGGTGATGGAGCGCATTATCAATGCCCAGCTCATGGCGTACCTGGAGACAAATAACCTCATCAGCGATCGGCAATATGGCTTTCGGCCAAACCGATCCGCTGGTGATCTCCTAGCGTACGTCACTCACCTTTGGGGGGAATCGCTTGAAGGACATGGTGAATCCTTGGCAATTGGCCTAGATATTGCCAAGGCATTCGACAGGGTTTGGCACAAATCGCTCCTGGGCAAGCTTCCGGCGTACGGACTTCCTTCTGGCCTCTGCGACTGGGTCGCCGACTTCCTACATGGGCGTAGCATACAGGTCCTAGTGGACGGTTGCTCGTCGGATGCCATGTCAGTGAATGCCGGCGTACCGCAGGGATCTGTGCTGTCACCCACACTGTTTCTTCTGCATATCAATGACATGCTGCCACTCGGCAACATACATTGTTATGCGGATGACAGTACAGCACACGGATCCTATACCAGTCACCCTTCAGCCAGACGAGAGGTTGTGGATGAAAAGAGGCGAAGACTTGTGTCTGAACTCGAACAAACGCTTCGGTCTATCTCCGAATGGGGCCGAAGTAATTTGGTCGAGTTCAACGCTTCAAAAACACAAGCTTGCGCGTTCATTGCGAAGAGAGCGGCGTTCTCACCAGCTCCTTGCTTCCAAGACACGTCGCTTAAATTAAGCGACCACCTCGGGGTCCTCGGAGTCGGAACTGTCGCACGACCTAAACTACCGGCGCCATATCGAGGGCAAGGCCAAGCTGGCCTCAAAAAAGCTAGGCATACTCAATAAGGTTCGACGGTACTTCACGCCGGACCAAAGGCTGCTTTTGTATAAATCGCAGATAAGGTCCTGCCTGGAGTACTGCTCGCACCTGTGGGATGGTTCAGCCAAATACCAGCTTGCGCCTTTGGACTCGATCCAGCGTCGAGCCGTGCGACTAGTGGATGACCCCGACGTGTCCCGCGATCTAGAACCGCTGCAACTTCGTAGGGATGTCGGCGCCCTAAGCGTGTTCTATCGCTTATTCCACGGGGAGTGCTCGGAGGAGCTGTTTAACGCGATTCCGCCGTCCCCTTTCCACCTCCGTACAACGCGCACTGGGCAGGGATTGCATCCCTATACGCTGGACTTACCGCGGATGCGTACAAATCGGTTCTGCAGATCCTTCCTCCACAGAACCGGTAAACTCTGGAACGCTCTACCTGCCCACATATTTCCCCCCAAGTATAGTCTCGGGTCCTTCAAGAGAGGCGTGAATGGGCACCTGTCAGGCCGGCATGGCATTCGCAACCCCCGCATACGTCCGAATGTCCATGGGCGTCGCTAGACACCTTATGGGTGACTCGGCGCCACATGTCGCGCTTAGTATAAAAAAAAAAAAAAAAAAAAACCTGAAGAAGTGTAACGTCAGGCTCGATAGCTCAGTGGTGCAGACAGTCAACTGTCGCTATTGAATGTCAAGCAACGCTGGGTGCGGTCAGTACTTGGATGGGTGACCGCTGACTGTTGGAGGCTAACCGAGGTTCGGATTCCTCGTAAAACTATAGGTCCCTTCCTTCCTAATCTTACTTGGTGGTAGGGTTTAACCCGCCCGGGTTGGTACCACCGCACCGAATGAAACGGCTATGTAAATAGTTTGTGTTTTCCGACCAGTTCAGTGTAGCCGGCATGATCAAAGGGGGAAGCACTGACATGGCACCTAGTTCACCCGGTGTTATGGGCTGACATCACGGACGTTGTAGGTGATGTAGCCAACCGTGTCAGTTTCCATAAAAAAAAAGTCCACACAGCCATTGTTGCATCACAATTGAAAACAAATATGTACTGCCATGGCATGCATAGATATATTATTTACTCGCTGTGCCCGCGGCTCCGCTCGCGGGAATTCGGTGAAACTCAATGTAAATCGGTTGAGTAGTTTCGATAACCATGAAAAAAGTGATGTTGAGTTGGAAAAAATCACCAATTTGGTTAACATTGGTGATTTTTTCCAACTGCGTTCACTTTCGCCCCCACTGCTCAGCTCATATGAATAATAGTGTCATGTTATACCTATAGCCTATATCCTGGCGGAGACGCAACGCATTACATAAGCAAAAATCGCAAGCGAAAAGCCGATTTTGAATGTATTCTATTACTCATTCTTTATCCATGTCAGTGCTACCCTTTGGTCGACCCGGCTACATTGGACTGGACGGAAAACACGAACTATTTTTATAGCCGCTTCGACCGACCTTCATTCAGTGCGGTTGTACCAATCCGGATGGGTTAAGCCCTTTGCTAAGCTACAATTGGACATAGTAGGTAGAACTTAGAAGGGACCTACAGTTTCAAGTGCAATTTGGTACTTCGACTAACTTCAACGGTCGGACGCGCACCCATCCAAAGTTTGACCCTGTAGAAATTGAAATTACATGAGAGCAAAGCAGCGGTGATGGGACCCTCGGCACGTGAACACTTGACCGGTTTTTTTATAATTTTTTGGCATATCCGCCATAAGAACACATTCTGTGAAAATTTCAACCGGCTACTGCTACGGCTATTACGGATCAAAAGACACAGCCCTAGGACGGACGGACAGACAGTCAGAAAGACGGACGGGTTTGGCTTAGTAATAGGCTTGAAAATTATAAATGGGATAAATGGGACTGGGATAGATACTTACCCTTCAACAGCTAGTTCAAAGAATTGTGGGTAACGTTTTTTTCATTTGTTACAGAAATCAGCCACTGTGGATATGAAAAGGGTGGAAGATTCAAAGCCGACATTGTCGGAGAGCTCTTCTGCAAAGAGTAAGGAATTAGCGGGCGGGTTCGAGAGCAACGAGGAGTATACGTACGTGCGGGGGCGCGGCCGCGGCCGCTACGTGTGCCTCGAGTGCGGTATCCGCTGCAAGAAACCCTCCATGCTTAAGAAGCACATCCGTACACACACAGACGTCCGCCCCTATACTTGCAAGCATTGCTCCTTCAGGTAATCTATCCTACGGTCCTACCTTCATAAACTAAAACAATAAAATTTCATCCATAGGAGTATGCCTTTTAAAACAGTCAATGTATTGGAGAAGAACTTGAAACTTGTAGCGCCCTCCAGCTAGGAGTTCTCCCACAACCGCCAGGCCGAAGAAGCCAGTGTATGTTATTTTAGGTAGTAAGATAAGTACCTAGGAGATAGTTACTAGAAAATGTACAGTTTTGAATGAATGAATGATTACTCCAGGTCTCGCAGGCTTCGCTCGCTCGGTTAGCATGAGACGCCACCTCCGGGGGCGCAGGGTAGATTTTAATATTTGGTTGTTTTGTTACACAGATGGAAGGATTATTCTTACTAATTTGAATGACACTTATTGCATTAAGTTTAATAGTACCCTGGTGATCCTGTTGTACTACCATCAAGCCAAAGAAGGTGTGGCGATGGCTTCACCGAACATATCCGGGGCCATCGGCAGTAGAGGAGGGTGTTAATCGAGGTCGGGACTAGCGAGTGGCCACTCTAATTTCCCGCGCATGCTTCACGTTTCGGCTCGCATCTAGCCCTCGTCAGCTAGTCTGCGTTGGCTAAGATGCTGGGAAACCACCAGTCCCGCTCTCGACCTCCCTCTCTCTACCTATCTATATCCAGTGACGTTTTCGAAGCTCTCTCCATGTATGAGCTTAGCGTCGATCTTGACAGCCCTAGATTCTTGAAGAGACTGTAGAGCGACTTCGCTCGTAGTCCTCTTGCTCCGACTTCCACAGCGAAGAGATCAGTCTTGAATCCGTTTCTCATAATCCGGTCTACTAAGTTGCAATACTTGTTAAGTTTGATGTTGTGGTCCTGCGGTATGTTACTTTCCCATGGAACTGTAAGTTCAACAAGTACTACATGCTTTGTCACTTTTGAGAATATGAGTATATCCGGTCTTAATGCTGTGGCACAGATTTCCGAAGGCATTTGGTAATGCTTCTGATGTGTGTCGATCAACAATTCCCAATCCTTTGCTGCTCCCAAAATTGAAGAAGGTTTAGTCTTATCTTTGGGCAGCTTATTGGCTCCAGGTTTCACAAAGTTGACCTTCTGGAAGCCGCTACTGGTTTGCCCTTTCCTGGTCCGTGCAATTGACAGGTTGATGGCCTCTCTGATGAGTTGGAGGACTTTATCATGACGGTAGGAATACTGGCCTCGCTCAAGTAGTATTTTGCATCCGCATAACAATCAATGTTTGGCAGTGCCTACGGACTCCTTATATGACGGGCATAGTCTATATGTAGATTTCCCCCATCTAACTAGGTTACTCGGGTCGGGGAGAGTAAGCTGGAATGCATTTAGGTAGAACTTAAGCCAGCTCAGGGGACCAGTTGTATATTATGGATTTCCACTTTAATGCAGGAGGGATGCAGAAGTCGCCCACTGTTAGCCAATCATTCTGCATTTCTAGGTTTAAGGCGTAAAGTTTGAAACCTTCTTCCATGTCCTTCTGAGCAAAACCTTTCAGTATTTCTTTATCAGACTTTGCTGTTTCTATGTCCAGTCTAGATCTATTGGTGCGTGTACCCACTTGGAATGATTTGTAGAAGTCGAGTCTCGATTCCAGTTCATCTGATAGCAATGTGTTGAGTAAGGCTTGAATGGCGCTATCATTGGAGTCTTTGAGTATACATTGTTTGCCTTTTGATAAAATATCGACGGTTTCTTAATGTTCAGTCCAAAGTTATTGTGAGATCTGTACACCGTTGACGAGTCAGCCAGGTGAGCCAGTCCGAACCATGACTTCAGGAATCTGGTCACATAAAAGTCTAATTTAGTCAGGTTTTGCTTTGTGAAGTCGTAGATGAGAAATGGCCATGAAAGTTTTGATGTCAGATAGTTATCGTATATACAGATAACACCGGATTCTGTTTTGGTCATATCTTGAGAACCGGCTGGTCATAGACACATTGTTTTGGTACTCAAACAAAATAGACCTCAATCAGATCTAATCAATCTGTCACATGAAGATTTGTTTTGGTAATATCTCACCGCTGATCATAGACACATGAATTGTATTGTCGCCTCGGTAGCTCAGTGGTGCGGTTTGTCGACTGTTGTTAAGCAACCCTGAGCGCAGTTAGTACTGGATGGGTGACCGCTGCTCGACTGTTGGATGCTGACCGTGATTCGGATTCCACGTAAAACTGCCCTTCCCTTCCTTTCCCTTCTTACCTTACTAGGTCGTAGGCTTTATCCCGCCCGGGTTGGTACCACCGCACTGAATGAAATGTCGGTCGAAACGGCTATGTAAATAGTTCGTGTTTTCCGTCCAGTTAGGTGTGTCCTTCATAAAATGAAGGGAAGCACTGACATGGCACCTAGTTCACCCGGTGTTATGGTCTCACATCACGGACCTTGTAGGTGATGTAGCCAACCGTGTCAGTATCCATAAAAAAAAAATTGGTGCGACAGTGCGTGTGTAGGCAAGCAACAGCCAGTGTGTAAGGCCTTTACTTTTCCCGAACTTAAAAGTATATTTTTAAAGTCTACATCTATGGGACCTCGTTTGTCGAACCAGTAAGGCGTAGGCAGAGGCACGAGCGGAGTTCCTGCGGTATGATTGAGTCTAGGTTTTGAGTGAAGTATGAACTAACTAGTGGTTAAATAGGAGGAATTAAATAACTGTACTTTTAATGATGAAAATTTAAGTCAGTATGGCCTTTGACTCCATAGTAAATGATGCATTGTCCTTTCACAAAGCAGGCAGAGCCTTTTTTCAATTGTATCAAATGGGGCAAAACAATTCTGAAACCACCTTCAACCATAATGCCATGGCATTCGAGTATGGCATTTACTCAAATAAATACAATGATGCAAGAGACGTAGGTATTTAATTATTAAGTGACAAGATACATTTTGAACATTTTTTAAATTTTTCTTACAGTTTTAAAACTAAAGGCAATTTAACCAAACACATGAAGAGTAAGGCTCACTACAAGAAATGTTGCGAGCTGGGAATCAATCCAAACGAAGGCACTGACATGGACACCAGCGAGATGAACCAAGGTTCCGGAGAAACAGATGACGATTCAGACTCGGACATGGATGATGGAAACGAAGGAGAAACTGAATCTAGCGGTTTGTATAAATTTTCAAATAATTTTTGGCCCAGAAAAGGTAACGCACAAGCACAATATTATCATAACAATAGCTCAACAGTTTATTTGTGTATCCTACTACACATTTTTTTGTACGTTAGTACTAACTTTATAATTCTTCACAGTACAGGAGCTTGCGTAACAATATACCCTGTGGCGAAATTAGTAATGTATTGCCAGTTTCAACTTTTGACATATTTTTTCTTTTTATTTTCGGCTATGCATCTATCTCACAAAGCAATAATAGCTCAACAATTAAAATGTTTAAGCTATTGCATTCAGAAGGGCCTGCGTGGGCTTCAATCCTTTGATGGACGCTCCCTTCCATGCGGCGTCGAAAATATTTATCATTAAATTTTTCTGATTAGACCGAGATAACACTTTAGACAGACGATTTGTTAAAACTGTTTTCAATTTCCATTACAGATACAGACTCGTGGAAATCGAGACTGCCCGAGCATGAAGCAGCACATTGCTTGTTGTCTCTGTCGGGATCCAGACCTTCGTCGACTGCGGCCCCTGGGCTGTTGACATCGGCGCGTCCCTCTACTTACCCGTACACACCCACGGGCAAGGAGGAAGCTACATTGCTGATTTCTACTAAATGCTCTAGTGCTAACAGTGACACGAGCAGAAGTACGATTCCAGAGACTGCTATGGAATTGGACAATGAACCGATGGATTTAAGCAGAGGAGAAGTCAAATCGGGCTCCATCTCAGAAATACCTACAGCGAGAGAGTCTAGTGTGTTGGCATCTCTAGCGTCTAATACTGCAAAGTTGCCCTTACAAGTTCAGTGGACCAATGGGGAACCCATGCTGCATGCATATCTCACCGAAAAGGCTCTACAAGACACAAAAATAAAACAAAGTCAGTTTATCAGTAGCTTAAGTAAAATAAGGAAACAGGAGCTAAGCAAGATCGTTCAACACGAGAGCAGCAACCTCGTTCTGAATAGTTACGGCACACACGACAGCACTCCCAAGACACCATCGGCGCCATCCATCGACCTCTATAACGTTTCCATGAGCTACAGCAAACCGTCTTCCACAGTTACTACATTTTCACGCGCTGTGACTACTTTATGCATCGCTAGTGCAGAATCGTCTCCCAAGATTTCGAGTTCTAATCGCCTCAGCTCACCTGTAATGGCAGTTGACAGTTCCAAGGAAATTGCATCGACTGAAACCAATACGAACACCGAGAATGCAAAGTTTGTGGCTTCAGAATATTTAAAGATGGCGAGAGGAAAGGCCGACTGCTCTAACACGTTAGATAAAAACGACCAGCGGGAAAATAATACGAGCACCTTCAATCGTAGCACAGATGATAAAAGAGATAAGGACAATGATAGGGACAATGCTGAATCTGAACATAAAAATATGCACTCGGAACCTTATCCTCTTGCGAGAAAAGTAGTCATAGGTGCCGGAGGAGTAGCATTCAAAGTGGACTCTAAAAGCAAAGAGTATCAAGGGGGATCAGGCTACACTCCCGGTCGGCTAACGGAGGATGGCAGGTCCGTGTGCGTGGTATGCAATAAGAGCTTCTCCAAGCCCTCGCAACTCCGGCTGCACATCAACATCCACTATATGGAGCGACCGTTCCGCTGCAGTGCCTGTGCCGTCAGCTTTCGCACCCGAGGACATCTACAGAAGCACGAGCGTTCCGGCTCCCACCACAACAAGGTGTCCATGACGTCCACGTTCGGCGCTGCCACCTCCTCCAACCCGCGACCCTTCCGCTGCTCCGACTGCAGCATAGCGTTCAGAATCCACGGACACTTAGCCAAACATCTTCGCAGTAAAATGCACGTCATGAGATTGGAGTGCTTGAGCAAACTACCTTTTGGAACGTTTGCAGAAATAGAGCGCGCGGGAGTGAGCCTAACAGATATAGACACGACGGACTGCGCCAACTCGCTGGCGAGCCTGCAGCTACTGGCGCAGAAGCTGCACGAGAAGGACCCCACGAAGCTGGAGTCGTGGGACCCCACCATGGTACCACCCCTGCTGCCGGCCGGCAGGGAGTCTTCCGACGACGAGGACGGCGGCTTGCTTGTAGATAGCAACATAAATGATAACAGTGAAAGAGATAGTGAATTAAGGACTAATGCTAACAATGAAGGACATCACACAGAAAACATGAGAATTATGTATAGTGCCACGGATACTTAGTGCCAAAATTACGTTAAGTAGGTTTCTAATGTGCAATTTTTGTTATTACAATAAGGTGTAATCTGGGTTATTTCCTGGTCTATTGTGTGAAAAAGAAAAATACGCTTTAAATGTAGTATAATTTTTGTCAAGTGTTAAGATATTATGTTTATAATATTATAAACAATGTTTTAGTAACATTATACAATATTTGTACATATTTCTTGATCTATATCTACATGGTAAAATAAGATTATATTATTATTATATGGAAGTAGCTAATTGCTACCAATTTAAAAGAAGCTTACAACCTTAAATTACAGTTATGGTAACTTGCAAGCTAAACAGTTATATGTGGTCCATACGCAAGACCAAAAAGTCGTAACAACCTATCTAAATAATATCAATCGAAACATATTTGGATTTTTAACAAATTTATTACATTTGAGAACTTAAATCTTTCTATTGTAAGAACATTTTGTATGTATTTTTATAACATTTACTGGAAATATTCATAGGTATTGTTTGAACTTTGTACTTCTTAATCTGTAAAAAAAGGATTGGCATATCAGTTTTCCAATAAAAGAAATAGGATTTGTACAACCTTCAAGAGTCTTCCATATCGATGTAGCTTATGTTGTAGATGTTTGTTTTTGAATAAAAATCTCATGTGTTATTTTCAATAATATTTATTTATTATTTAATATGTATGAATATTTTATAGTGGTAAGAATTATTATGAAATATATACTTTACTCGAAGTTCTGCATTTCTTATTGAGACAGCTCAGCGTGCATCGAACACTACCACTGAAAATTACTGTTGAGGAAAAATATATTGTTACAATAATGACAGGGTAGCTGACTTAGTAGATTTTTTTTTTTTTTTTTTTTTTTCAACTTCTCTTGGTCGGCCGCGGCTTAACTTGGCAAATTTTGCGCAAATGGCAAAAATTCATCGAAAAATAGAATGAAACTTGTATGATAGGATAGCTGCCTTTTGAAGAAAGTAAAAAAAAGTGGTCGGCCAAATCCTGTGTTGGCAGGTTCTTGTGTCCGACCGAATTTGTGGTACCACGTGACAGCTACATTTTACCTCATCGAAAAATGGAATGAAAAAAAACGGATTATAATAGCTAAATTAAACCTGCTGACGTAAGTCTTGGTCGGCCTCACCTTAGTCTGGCAGTTTTTGCAGTCCGACCACATTTATAAAAAAATATTTTTTTATTTAAATATTGAAAATATGGTTTCTTCATTGCTTAAACTGAACTAATACATAATAATATATACAATTTTAATAATAATATATAAATAGGTATAACCATATTTTCAATATAAAAAAAAAGATTTTTTTATTTCAATATTGAAAATATGGTTTCTTCATTGCTTAAACTGAACGAATACATATATTACAGGGTGGCCCAGTTATAGCGGTCCAAAAATTTTTTTTAGATGGAGGACATTGTGTTGACTCATTTAAAAAAAACATTAGTTCCGCGAAAATCAATAGTTTAGAAGTTATGATTTTTTTTAACTTTTTTTTTAATTTCTCTATTTTAGTCACATTAACCGCTCTAGTTAAATAACTATTCCACAAAATGGAATAAAATTTATTATGGAAGTAGAGGAGGTATGTAGCTAGTACGTTATGAATAGTTTTTAGGTTTACTCCTAGACTGTACTGTTGCTATAGCCCTTTCAGTGAATTTTACTTCAGTTTACACTAAAACTGAGTAATTTTTGAAAAATCACTGTGAAAAAAAAAGTACTACCGGAGATTTGCCAATGCCCTCAAAAACTACCTATACATATCACAATTCTCCAGACCAAAAATTGTAGTGGTGTAACAATTGTAACATATTCAAAATTAACATAATGTGTACAAAGTCACTACAATAAAAAGAGACGATTACCTTAATTAAAAAAAAAAAAAATTTTTTAACATTACTCAACAGTTTTTCATGTGTAGATTAGCGCTATTAGAGACAGGTTTATGAATAACTAGCTTTTGCCCGCGGCTTCGCTCGCGTGAAATTCGTATTTCAAAGGAAGAAAGTAAGTAACTAAGGCCGATCTGCGTTTAGGTAAACAATAAACCTTCTCAACTAAAGTAAGTAACTAACGGCGAGGCTTCAGGCTGAGCTGCATTCTGGAAGACAATAAATCTTCTCGAAGATAGTAAGTAACTGAGGGCGAGGCCGAAGGCCGAGCTGCTTTCAGTAAGACGATAACCTTTTCGAAGAAAGTAAGTAACAGAGGGCGAGGCCGAAGGCCGAGCTGCGTTCAGGAAGACCATAAACCTTCTCGAACAAAGTAAGTAACTAAGGGCGAGGCCGAAGGCCGAGCTGCGTTCAGGAAGACTATAAAACTTCTCGACGAAATTAAGTAATTGAGGGAAAGGCCGAAGGCCGAGCTGCGTTCAGGAAGACTATAAACCTTCTTGATGAAATTAAGTAACTGAGGGCGAGGCCGAAGGCCGAGCTGCGGACAGGAAGACGATAACCTTTTCGAAGAAAGTAAGTAACATAGGGCGGGGCCGAAGGCCGAGCTTCGTTCAGGAAGACCATAAACCTTCTCGAAGAAAGTAAGTAACTAAGGGCGAGGCCGAAGGCCGAGCTGCGTTCAGGAAGACTAAACCTTCTTGATGAAAGTAAGTTACTGAGGGCGAGGCCGAAGGCCGAGCTGCGTTCAGGAAGACGATAACCTTTTCGAAGAAAGTAAGTAACATAGGGCGAGGCCGAAGGCCGAGCTGCGTTCAGGAAGACCATAAACCTTCTCGAAGAAAGTAGGTAAGTAACTAAGGGCGAGGCCGAAGGCCGAGCTGCGTTCAGGAAGACTATAAACCGTCTTGAAGAAAGTATGTAACTATCGCCCATAGTTACTTACTGTCAGCGTCTTCCAGGATACAGCTCGGCCTTCGGCCACGCCCTTAGTTACTTACTTTTTTTTTTTAAATTCTGGAAACTGACACGGTTGGCTACATTACCTACAACATCCGTGATGTCAGCCCATAACACCGGATGAACTTGGTGCCACGTCAGTGCTTCTCTTCGAGAAGGTTTATGGTCTTCCTGAACGCAGCTCGGCCTTCGGCCTCGCCCTCTGTTACTTAATTTCGTCGAGAAGTTTTATAGTCTTCCTGAACGCAGCTCGGCCTTCGGCCTCGCCCTTAATTACTTACTTTGTTCGAGAAGGTTTATGGTCTTCCTGAACGCAGCTCGGCCTTCGGCCTCGCCCTCTGTTACTTACTTTCTTCGAAAAGGTTATCGTCTTACTGAAAGCAGCTCGGCCTTCGGCCTCGCCCTTTGTTACTTACTTTCTTCGAAAAGGTTTATACTCTTCCTGAACGCAGCTCGGCCTTCGGCTCGCCTTTAGTATGTTACTTACTTTCTTTGAGAATGTTTATTGTTTATCTGAATCCAGTTCACCCTCCGGCCCTGGCCTAAGTTACTTTCTTTCTTCTTTTGAAATACGAATTTCACGCGAGCGAAAGAGCTATCGATATTAAAATAAGAAACTTCAGTTAAAATAAATCAAATACTTTAGATACCTAACTAAGTAAAATATTCCAGCTATTAGCGTAACCGGAACTGAATTTTTTTTAGCCTATCCTGTGTCTCGTATAGCTAAATGTGCGTGTACTAATTTTAATCAAATTTAGATGATCGGTTTAAATGTTATGGAGGAAATTCATACACATACATATTCGCCTCGCCTCGCCCGTACTGTGTGCCGCACCGTAGGATGCCATATCAAGACATTCTCATCGTCGTAACTTTTAAACTATTTGTCCAAATTACTTAGTGTAAAAGCCAAAGTTTATCTACCAGAAGCGATAAAAATATGTATTTTGATAAGGATTAATTCAATACCTACTATAAAATGTGCATTGTAAATACACTAACCAATTTAAATGTATTTATGGTTCACTATTTTGGCTATAGTGGCTTCCACATAAAAGGTAGATATATGCTGTCGCGGACTTTTTTTTAGAACTATTTAAGAGAAACCTCACCATACATTATCTTCGTTTAACTCTAACGGTTTATGCAGCGCACGCCGAGATAGCTCTCAGATGGCAGGATTTTTTCCGACTTACTTGACATTTATCGATATACCTATTTGGGCCAATTTACACAATGTCTTAATAAATTATAGCCTATATGTTATATTGATGTACTGTAAAGGCTCATCAAAATCTGTTCAGTAGTTTTTGCGTGAAAGAACAGATATCCATTCTATCATATTGCGGCTATTCAATTTGTTCGCCGTGCCTCCTCCGCGCCCGCTCCGCCGCCGCCGCCATGCCGCCAGCTGCCAGCCGCCCGCTCGGTAAATACCTATAGTACTACGGCGCCTACGGAACATATCGGTTTGTATGGGAGCCACATCTTAGCGTAATCGGAAGTGAATTTTATTTAGCCTATCCTGTGTCCCGTGTAGGTAAATGTACTTGTACGAAGTTTCATCGAATTCAGATGATCGGTTTAAGAGTTATGGTGGAACATACATACATACAGAAATGATTTCTAAAAATCGTAAATTTAGTTTTAGTATCATACACAGAGTCTACAAACCAAATATCTCAAAAATCAAAGCAACTTACTCCATGACCAACCCTTACAGATTTATTATTAGTATATATTGATGTGAAATAGTGGTTGAACTAACGTAGTGAAAAAATAGGATTTTAAAAATTAAGGTAATCTGCACTTTTTATTGTAGTGACTTTGTACAAATGATGTTAATTTTGAATATGTTACAATTGTAACACCACTACAATTTTTTGTCTGAAGAATTGCGATATGTATAGGTAGTTTTTAAGGGCATGGGCAAATCTCCGGTAGTACTTTATTTTTTCACTGTGATTTTTAAAAAATTAATCAGTTTTAATGTAAATTGAACAAAAATTCACAGAAAGGGCTATAGCAACAGTACAGTCTAAGAGTAAACCTAAAAACTATTCATTACGTAATAACTACATGTCTCCTCTACTTCCATACCAAATTTTATTCGGTTTTGTGGAATAGATATCCAACTAGAGCGGTTTATGTGACTAAAATAGAGAAATTTCAAAAAAAGTTTAAAAAAATCATAACTTCTAAACTATTCATTTTCGCGGAACTAATGTTCGTTTTAAATGAGTCAACATGATGTCCTCTATCTAAAAAAAATTTTTGGATGACTATAACTGGGCCACCCTGTATAATAGAAAATAGAAAATTTAAACGAAAATCCTAAGCCTTCAAGTTCTCACAGAAAACAGGATGGTATGGAACCCTCTTTACGCAAAGTCGACTCGAACTTGACCACTTTTTTTTAAATTCTGTTACCATGGGATATACACTTAATTCACAGGAAAACCTAAAAGAAAATCCTGAGCTTTCTAGTTCTAACAGAAAACGGAATGGTACGGAACCCTCTTTACGCGAGCTCGACTCGAACTTTGACCACTTTTTTTTAAAATTATGTTACCGTGGGATATACACTTAATTTACAGGAAAACCTAAACGAAAATCCTAAGCCTTTTAGTTCTCACAGAAAACGTGATGGTACGGAACCCTCTTTACGCGAGCTCGACTAGAACTTGACCACTTTTTTTCAAAATTATGTTACTTCGGGATATACACTACCACTATACAAAGTTTCGTCAAAATCCGTCTTGCCGTTCAGGCGTGAAAGAGGAACAAACAAACAAACAAATATACTTTCACATTTATGATATTAGTGAGATAATATATAAAATTTTAATAATAATTTATAAATAGGTATAACCATATTTTCAATATAAAAAAAAAATTTTCAATATTGAACAACAAGATCATAAATAAATAAGTGCGTGGAGGGCTTAGAGGGCTTTACAAAAACAAAACATTGAGTTCTAATTTTTATTCTTAAATCTAAATTATACAACAACTTCCTCAGACTCTGACTTATCAATTGTTATGTCTTCGACTCGCAAAGGAGTCATGTGTCCTTTGAACCATTTGGTTTTGTACATTTCATCTGCTAATGTCCAGCAAAAATGTGTTGCATCAAATTTGATGCAACTGGATTCTGCGGCACACTGCCACATTGAATTAATGAACGCCGTTCGTAATATTTTTTGTTTTAAGGTGCTCCAACATGGGGTATATTGCCGGAATCAAAATTTTGTATTTTTTTCAAAAATGTACGTTGTGACACTGTTGAATACTTTTTTTGTACAACTCTACTCTCGCTTCGTTCACTGTTTTGCATATTTTCATTCCGTACATTTCACATGTGTATTTTTGTATCTAGTTGGAGGTTTCATTTATTTGCTTTGGGTTGTTCAAATTGAAAAATGCTTTCTGATATGATACATTTTTTTTTTTATATTTCAAAGGGTCTCACTTTACCCTTCCCTTTAAAACTTGCCATATAATTAGAGCCAGTGAATGATTTACTAAGGTCTGGTCCAAAACTTTCACACAATTTTGTGCAGTTAATCGCCTCCGCTTTTGTTGCAGAGGTCAGCCAAACTTCTTTTTGGGGCATTTTGTGCAAATTTCCAATGATAATTTTAAAACATCAGTATCTGATGCTCGAATAAGTGCAGTATTTTTTACACTTTTATTTAAATGGAAAATGTAGAGTGTTATTAAAATTGTATATATTATTATAATATTGTGCTGTCGTCCTCACAGAGGCAGACAGGCCGCTTATGCTTACATTTTAAAAGAATTAAAAGAAAATGTGGCATTCGAAACATAGCACGCGTGTTCATGCTCATTCAAATATTTTTCCAACTTCAAGTTTGTTTTCGATAGCGACGGGGTTGGTTGAAAAAGTAGAGGATTGACTTTTGAGCTAGGACACCGAAATTATTCCAACGATATTCGCTTTATGTTATTTTTTTACATCTAAGAGAGAAGAATAAAGTATTGGGCTGCGGAAAGAGTCGTTTGATTGAAGAGTTCCTCCGTGTAAAGAGCTGCAGGCGAAAGCTGGCAGTTCAATA
Source organism: Nematopogon swammerdamellus (assembly GCA_946902875.1). NCBI lineage: Eukaryota > Metazoa > Arthropoda > Insecta > Lepidoptera > Adelidae > Nematopogon > Nematopogon swammerdamellus. The sequence continues at coordinate 10,884,421 of OX336333.1, forward strand.
TATATGTCTGCTATAATATATATATAGTATAATATAAGTTCAGTTTAAGCAATGAAGAAACCATATTTTCAATATTTAAATAAAAAATTCTTTTTTTTTTAATTGAAAATATGGTTATAGTTACCTATTTATATATTATTATTAAAATTGTATATATTATTATTATATATACAATACGCAAAAAAGAGAGTACACTAACACTACTACCGATTATTATTGCTCTCGAAATGTGTTAGTGGAATATCTTATAGCCTTACAAGAGCGTCACGCCTGTTTCCCGGTGGGGTAGGCAGAGACAACGGATCTCCACGTGCCACGATCCTGACACACCTCTGTCGCCTCTTCCACTCCCATATGTTCTTCATGAATGCTTGTCGGTTACGGGTACTATGCACTTGACCCTTTTTGAGCACATGCCCGATCTGGTTTTAGGTTCTTTATCAGCTTTTATGGAAGCCGTTAGCTCTATAGAGGCTACAATGGAAACTGTTATATAGCTAGAGGTTCAAGCAGTTTGCGAACACTTCTAAAAAAAATTTTTATCATCAATACTAATAATAAATCTTTAAGGGGTGGTCATGGAGTAAGTTAATTTGTTTTAGGAAATATTGAGTTTGTAGCCTATATGTATGATACTAAAGCTAAATTGACGATTTTTAGAAATCATTTCTGTATGTATGTATGTATGTATGTATGTTCCGCCATAACTCTTAAACCGATCATCCGAATTCGATGAAACTTTGTACAAGCACATTTAACTATATGGGACACAGGATAGGCTACATAAAATTCAGTTCCGGTTACGCTAAGATGTGGCTCCCATACAAACCGATATTTTCAATCCGCGCGCCTTAGTACTATACATAGGTATTTACCGAGCGAGCGGCAGTTGGCGGCGCGGCGGCGGCGGCGGCGCGGGGGAGGCGCGGCCTATAAACTCAACAGCGAACCTAGCAGCCGCACTATATTCCTCTTTCACGCAAAAACTACTGAACAGATTTTGATGAGCCTTTACAGTACTATAGCTTATACACCAAAAAGGCTATAATTTATAAAGACATTGTGTAAAGCCCAAATATCGATAAATGTCAAATAAGTCGGAAAAAATCCTGCCTTCTGAGAGCTATCTCAGCGTGCGCTGCATAAACCGTTAGAGTTACACGAAGATAGTGTATAGTGAGGTTGTTTCTCTAAAATAGTTCTAAAAAAAAGTCCGCGATAGCATATATCTACCTTTTATGTGGAAGCCACTATAGCCAAAATAGTGAACCAAAAATACATTTAAATTGGATACTGTATTTACAATGCACCTTTTATAGTTTTGAATTAATTCTTATCAAAATACATACTTTTATCGCTTCTGGTATTTAAAGTAGATAAACTTTGGCTGTAACACTAAGTAATTTGGACAAATAGTTTTAAAGTTACGACGATGAGAATGTCTTGAGAGAAGCGCTGCGCTTCTCTCAGCGGGGGGCAGCGGGGCAAGGCGAATATGTTTGTATGAATTTCCTCCATAAAATTTAAGCCGATCATCTAAATTCGATTAAAATTACTACACGCACATTTAGCTATACGAGACACAGGATAGGCTAAATAAAATTCAGTTCCGGTTATGCTAATATGTGGAGTATTTTACTTAGGTAGGTATCTAAAGTATTTGATTTATTTTAATTGAATTTTCTTATTTTAATATCGATAGCTTTTTACCGCGGATTCGCTTGCGTGAAATTCGTATTTCAAAAGAAGAAACTAAGTAACTTAGGCTGGGACCGGGGGGCGAACTGGATTCAGATAAAAACAATTAACATTCTCAAAGAAAGTAAGTAACATACTAAAGGCGAGGCCGAAGGCCGAGCTGCGTTCAGGAAGACCTTCCACCTTCTTGAACAAGTTCTCGAAGAAAGTAAGTAACTGAGGGCGAGGCCTACGGTCGAGCTGCGTTCAGGAAGACTATAATCCTTCTCGAAGAAAGTAAGTAACTAAGGGCGTGGCCGAAGGCCAAGCTGTATTCTGGAAGACACTAAACCTTCTCGATGACAGTAAGTAACTATGGGCGATAGTTACTTACTTTTTTCAAGACGGTTTATAGTCTTCCTGAACGAAGCTCGGCCTTCGGCCTCGCCCTCAATTACTGAATTTCTTCGAGAAGGTTTATGGTCTTCCTGAACGCAGCTCGGCCTTCGGCCTCGCCCTTAGTTACTTACTTTCTTTGAGAAGGTATAGGGTCTTCCTGAACGCAGCTCGGCCTTCGGCCTCGCTCTCTGTTACTTACTTTCTTCGAAAAGGTTATCGTCTTCCTGAACGCAGCTCGGCCTTCGGCCTCGCCCTCAGTTAGGTAATTACTTTCATCAAGAAGGCTTATAGTCTTCCTGAACGCAGCTCGGCCTTCGGCCTCGCCCTCTGTTACTTACTTCTTTGAAAAGGTTATCGTCTTCCTGAACGCAGCTCGGCCTTCGGCCTCGCCCTCAGTGACTTACTTTCTTCAAGAAGGTTTATAGCCTTGCTGTACGCAGCTCTGCCTTCGGCCTCGCCCTCAATTACTTACTTTCTTTGAGTAGGTTTATCGTCTTCCTGAACGCAGCTCGGCCTTTGGCCTCGCCCTCAATTACTTAATTTCCTCGAGAAGGTTTATGGTCTTCCTGAACGCAGCTCGGCCTTCGGCCTCGCCCTTAGTTACTTACTTTCTTCGAGAAGGTTTATGGTCTTCCTGAACGCAGCTCGGCCTTCGGCCTCGCCCTCTGTTAATTACTTCTTCGAAAAGGTTATCGTCTTCCCGAACGCAGCTCGGCCTTCGGCCTCGCCCTCAGTGACTTACTTTCTTCAAGAAGGTTTATAGTCTTGCTGTACGCAGCTCGACCTTCGGCCTCGCCTTCACTTACTTACTTTCTTTGAGTGGGTTTATCGTCTTCCTGAACGCAGCTCGGCCTTCGGCCTCGCCCTTAGTTACTTACTTTCTTCGAGAAGGTTTATTGTCTTCCAAAATGCAGCTCAGCCTGAAGCCTGGCCGTTAGTTACTTACTTTAGTTGAGAAGGTTTATCGTTTACCTTACTTAACGCAGATCGGCCTTAGTTACTTACTTGCTTTCTTTGAAATACGAATTTCACGCGAGCGAAGCCGCGGGCAAAAGCTAGTGTTTAAATAAAAATGTTTTTTCGTTCTCCTTGCTTAACGAATCGCGGTCGCGAATATCTCTGACGTTTGATGGAATCTGAAGTCATGTGGGGCGTGACGTGTGAACGGATAAGCAGACATTGTACCACCAAATTTCACCGAGATATTCTCTTCAAGCTGTTCGATCACTTCGCAGACAATAATAATTATTTGTTTCCCCGTCATAACCCCATTCGCCATGAAGTTAGTTTTGGTCTCACTGTACTTAAAAATTAATATTACTTGTGAAAGGATACATCTTTTCGTCCTCTTCTTGTACATGATGCGGTATCCACATTCTCGACACCGGATTGGGTCTCGAGGCTTGATCTCATTTTCCCGGTGGCATTCTGAAATCAATTTAAATTTTATTTAAATGAATCGGAAATTATTATTTCACAGTGTTTATTTTATTCCTTTATTTACAGGTTTTTTTCTTATATTAATTTTACATATTTACAAGTAACTTAATCTAAAATTAATATAAAAAATGAACGGAGTTTCCACCACCGGCCGCGGGGCGAACCCAGGCTACCGATGGTCGGGCCCTAGGGCGAGAAACCTCCGGACGATGCGCGCAGTGTCGAGCAGGACTGCCTTCTGGATCTGGCCCTTGACCCAACCACTCAGCGAGAGCCTGTCAAGGTGGTTGTCGAGGCTCTTCGCTATCAGCCCATGCGCTGATACGACTATGGGCACAACGAGCGCCGAGTCGACGGGCCACATTTTATTTTTATTATTACTATTCCTTAAGTGGTGGTACACTTCCAATTGGTGCAAAAGTGCGAGGAGTACAACAAGCCACTCTTCCTAGAATTCGTCGACTATGAGAAGGCGTTCGACTCTGTTGATTTTTCAACAGAGTCGAACGCCTTTCGAAAACTCCCTCCTGAGGAGAAGAATCGACCACCGCTACATCGAGGTACTCCGAAATCTGTATCGGTCCGCAACGATGACTCTGATGCTCCATGAGGCACTCTTCACAAACGCATTTGTGTGCGAAGATGTGTTCAAGACGCTTGAGCACCATATGAGTATCAACGTGAATGGAGATCCTCTCATTCATCTGCGTTTCGCCGATGACATTGTTCTTCTGTCAAATTCACGAGATCAATTTGAGATCATGCTGGAAGATCTTTATACAGCGTCGATGAAATTGGGTCGGAAGATGAACCGGGACAAAACCAAGAACATGGCGACCGAGTTATGACAAATTGTTATTAAGGCGAGGGATAATTGACAAATAATCGAACACGTTTTTGCTATTTATGGGAAAACTATATACAAATTTGAAGCTATTAAAAGCCTAATGTATAGATAGCGTCAATAGCTTCATATAAATAAATAATAACCTTTCTATGGACGAACCATGATATTAACTTCTTTGAAATCTTTGAATGACTTAATGTTATACTTGCTCCATGACACAATTATCCAGTAAGTTCACAAGAAAATTAAAGAATACAGAGTTCAATCCATTAGGCGAAACAGAATGTCCAAAAAGGCAATACTTTTTTTATAAAAAAATTAAAACTCTTTGTACAGGGTTCCAAAAGGGGTTTCTTTACGAAATTAGGGTCCGGTAGGTACCCTGGACTGGGTCTGGTTCCGGTCCTACCGGAACCGAAAAGAACCCATAAATACCTGTATTTACCGGTATTTTCGGTACCTTTTTCATACCCTGTATATAGGTATATTGCAAATACCTACCTACCTACCCACCTGGTACCTAAAACGTAAATATCCACCTATGTAAGTGTAAGAGACATAGGTGGATATTTACGTTTTAGGTACCTACATACTTTTTTTCTTTAGTTAGACCACAGAATACTTATTAGTACACAGAATACTTATAGTAGGTTAGTATAGGTACTTTTTTTTTGCAGAATCATTCCACAAGTTCAAAACAATAATGTAACAGTTTAGGTAAAATATTTTGTTTGACAGATTTTTTTTCTATGTAATCCTGCATGGGTGGCTGAGTTGGAGGGGCCGAAGCGCATGCTCCGACCAGCCAATATCACCTCCGAGAAGGTAGGTGCCATACCGGAGACTTCCCTGGATTGCTGGCTATACTGGACTAGAGGAGAACACAACCGAGGCTGCTATGCGGCCATCTTACATCCAGTACGGTGGTACCAACCCAGTCGGCTACAATTTGAGCCTACCACCTAGTACGGGGCAAGGGAAGGGACCTCCATTTTTACACCGGTTCCGAACGGTGAAGTAGCAGGTGTAGGTATGCACATAAATTGTAAATTTTTTCGTCAAAAAAAACTCATTGGTACACGCCGACGGGATTCGAACCGCGGACCTCTCGCATGAGAATCCGATGCCCAAACCACTCGGCCACCCGCCGTAGATGGGTAGATCTCATCGAGAAGTCCAGTTTGAGTACCAACACGATGGGTAGGTCAGCGGTCCTCGAGTTATGACCTTTTTCAAAAAATAATATGTTACTCCGGGATATACGCTACCACTAAGGTGAGTCCAGCTAAGTGCGGATATATTTCTTTCAATGGGAAATAAACTCAAATTGCACATAATTTACAGTCATTTTTTGCACTTTTTTAATGCTAATGACAAGAATACTAATATAGCATAGTGTAAAAAAAAACAACAAACTGCTAATCCCTCACCAAAATCCACAGAAAAAATACTGTAAAGCAACTGCTCCTGATAGACGCACTTGCCCACTAAAACGGGGTAAGTGCGTCATAGCGAGTTTTACTATCACAGATACTCGAGATGTATACTTGTATATTTTTTTATGAATGCATATTACGTGATAGTCTGAATGGTACTCTAAGTCTCCACAATAAAGTTCAAATTCGCAGATTTAAATAACTTTTTTTCAACTTGGGGGAAGTGCGGCACATACGCACTTCCCCCATTTGGTAGTCAGGAGTACACAACTGTTTTTGTAGAAGTAGGAGTAATAAAAAATACATCAAATCAGTAGGTACAACCATAAATGTAAGTAGTTTTTGAATAAGGATAGCAATGGTTGGATAAAAGGTTGTAACTTGTGGTGATGGGGCAAGTGCGTCACATGCCGCACTTGTCCGCTTGTATATGACGCACTTACCATACTTGAAAAAATTCATGTTATATTTTAAAAACTTCTATATTTGCTAACTTACTCTGTTCTGTGAGCTAAAAATAAAGCAAATAAAAAAAATGTTTAGTTATGCTACTCACATGAAATAACTGCTCTGGCTAATGTTTAACAATTTTAAAACCTAGCTTGCTTACAAGTCGTCAACTTGTCATTTCAGAAGTGTCGAACTGTAAAATTCCAAGTCGTTTTCCATAGACAATACATCACTTAGAGCGCCCACTGTTTTTTAGTTTACAGTTTCAAATCAATGTAAGTCATGCAATAGATGTTGACATTACGAAAACCTTTTACTTTTCTAGTTATGCCGTATAGACGCACTTCCCACATAGACGCAGTTCCCTGGACTCACCTTATACGAAGTTTCGTCAAAAAATCCTAAGCCTTCTATTTCTCACAGAAAACGGGATGGTACAGAACCCTCTTTTTCGTGCGGGAAATTTAGAGTGGCCACTCGCTAGTCCCGACGTCGATTAACACCCTCCTCTACTGCCGATGGGCCCGGATATGTTCGGTGAAGCCATCGCAAGCTTAGTTCCATAGCTGGGCGCGTTATCGTTAATCCGTTAATCCGTTATTAACGAAGTTAACAATGTGCCTAACTTTTTAACGATAGCGTTAATGTACAAAACTATTAACGGACTTAAGTTCCGTTTTATTTCGTTAACTTTAAGTCCGTTATCCGTTAATTCTATCTTGTATCTATCTCTACGTACGATAATTATCGTACGAAATTCCAACTCTGATTGTGTCCGTACATGTTCGTTCCTCGCCTCACTCAAACAATGTTGGCAACACTGGACGCCACTCCCATTCTTTTATTTATTTTATTTATCCCAATTCCCAACCCAATAGAACAGAAGCTTAACGGAAGTTGATCTAGTTATACTCGAGTTAGATAGAGTTACTTCTTACTTACTACTTACTAAATATAACTTCAGTGGAGAAAATTTTCAAATCTTAAACTCGAATCATCAAATTATTCCACTTGTTTGTACATAACATCACATCGTATCATCACATGAAGTACAATAAAAAATCAATATAGTTACTATGGGGCTGGCATAGCCAGGAATGGCTAAAGCCCTAACACGTGCAAACACTTTGGCAAAACAGTTCGAACTGAATTACGTTCAAGAACCACCTGGCGATACACCAGATGTTACTTCACCTCGACTGCAAGATTCCATTGAAGAAGTCTGCTTCACCGAAGTTGAGATCCAAAAGTTACTGCAGAATTTACGTGAAGATACAGCAATGGGACCTGATGGCATTCCGGCAGTAATTTTGAAAAAATGTGATATTTTGGCCGAACCCTTGTGTAAAATTATGAAAAGCTCCTTTGAAAATGGCGAATTACCAGATGACTGGAGGGGCGCGGTTGTAACACCAATTTATAAGAAGGGAAGTAAACTAGAACCAATAAATTACCGACCAATTAGTCTCACCTGTCTCGTCACCAAATGTATGGAGAAGATTATTAATGGCAGAATCAAAGAATTTCTAATGCGCAACCACGTCATAGTTAATGAACAACATGGATTTATGTCAAGACGCTCCACCGTTACAAACCTACTCGAATGTCTTAATATGTGGACCATAGAACTGGACAAACAATCTCCGGTCGATGTAGTCTATTTGGATTACGAAAAAGCTTTTGACCGTGTTCCGCTCCGGCGACTTGTTGCTAAATTGGAACATTTTGGCATTCGAGGTAAACTCCTGAAGTGGATAGAAGCCTACTTGAATAAGAGACAGCTGCAGGTACGAATAGGAGAAACTCTATCTGACCCTAGACCAGTCTGGAGTGGTGTCCCCCAAGGATAAGTGATTGCTACGACTCTCTACAATATATACATAACTGATCTTCACGCTATCATTAAATGCCACTTCAAATTCTTTGCTGACGATTCAAAGTATTTCACCAATCCAACTACCAGCCACAATAAACTGCAAGCTGATCTGAACAACATACACCAGTGGTCTTCGGATTGGCTGATAAAACTAAATGCCCAAAAGTGTACAGTTCTCCACCTAGGAAAGCAAAACCCCAAATTACCATATCACCTAAACCACATACAGCTACAGCCTGTTACATCGCAGAGGGACCTCGGTTTAACCATCCACTATGATCTGAAATGGGAGCCTCACATATCAGAAATCGTCAAAAGAGCCAACTCTCTGATATACCTGATTAAAAAGGCCTTTCATGTCTTGACACCGCCTACAATGCTTAAAATGTTCAAGTCATTTGTCCGCCCTCTACTGGAATATGGGTTTCAGATCTGGCAGCCGTACTTCTCGAAGGATATTCAACAGCTAGAACGAGTCCAAAGAAAATTCACAAAAATACCACGGGAGCTACGACATCTTAGTTACGAAGAGAGACTCAAAGCGCTAAAGCTGCCCTCCCTGGAAGCTCGACGCCAGAGAGGGGATCTAATAGAGGTGTACAAAATTCTGACGTGTAAATACGATTGCCCTGAGCTGATCCAAATGTTCACATTGAACCAAAACGTTCATCTTCGAGGCCACAGCATGAAACTAAGTCGAACAATCTTTAACAGCAATACTCGCAAACATTTTATAACAAACAGAGTGGTGGACGACTGGAACCAACTTCCAGAGGAAGTAATAAGCGCACTTACTACCAACCAATTCAAAAATAGACTAGATAAATATCTAACAAATAAAACATAATCTCAAAAAGAGTGCTCAAGAACGAAAAAAAAAAAAAAAATTTACAAAAAAAATCTAAGATAATGACGAAAAACAACAAATTTTAACTGGATTTAGACGTATCAGCCTAGGCTGCCTGTCTAAAATAAATAAATAAATAAATAAATAAATAAACAAAATAAAGATTAAAAAAAAAAAAAACATCACATCACTAACACAACATAACCTATTCTATTATATTATAAACATAAATAAAGCTAACCTAGCCAATGTAACCATCTTTGTTGTATTGCGTGTTTAAATGATTGACTAAGTAAATAGCAATACAGTGCCTGATTAATAGAATTACTCATAAAATAAAATAAAAACTCATGAATTATGAAAGTTTAATAATCAATTCGATATATACGATTAACGCTAACGAATTAACGAACTTTCATTAACTTCCGTTACATTAGCGTTGAACTAACGCTCTGGTGATTAACGAAGTTAAGTTTTTGAGTAACGGAAGTAGGATTAACGAAGTTAAATTTCTAATTAACGGTGCCCACCTTTGCTTAGTTCCATACCTTCCTTCTGTGTGGCTTGCCAGCGAGGTCAGTTTCACACGTACACTCTCATTGTGTTTCGTACTCTTTCATTACTTTCTGGTGTTGAATTGAGTGTTGCCATGAAAATTTACCGTATTCATGGTAATTTCATTAAAGCAATAATAATGAATTTGATAAAAGTAAGCAAAACAAGATGAGCTGATTCGGCTTATTCACCACAAAAAAAAAAAATAATTGCACCGCCCCAACTGGCTACAGGTCAGACATGGCCACTGCCTAGAGTGTTTTTATAAGCCGGAGGCGCAGAGGGATTGCAGCCCCTGTCCGTTTCGGGTACCTGCGCTTTGTTACGCAAGGACGCAGGGGCTGCACTTCCTGCAGCGCCGGAGAAGAGGCAATCCTAAGTCGCTAGGTACAGATTTTTTTATTTTTGGTCCCTGTTTTCATTTCCGCAGGCTAAGTCTTTGCTAAAAGCAGTATTTTGGGGTCCTTTAAGCGGGGAATTCATTATAGAGTATGCCCGTCAAGGGCAAGTCTGATTCCTGTCCAATCTTTCTTAAGTACGTGAACAGCATGGTGAAAGGCGACATAGTAATTTTACTGACAGGAAATTCTGAAGCAAACCAGGACACTAACATATACTGTAAATGTGTGAAATATGTAGCTGAGGTTTGCAACCATAAACAAATAAATCTGTTTGTCACTTCACTCTTGTATGTGCCACTCACGCTACATAATTCAGACAAATTAAATGCCACTGCCTACAGGTCCAACACACAAACCTATGGATTGACAAGAACCATACCCAATATGGTTTACATCGATTTGAATAATTTAGACAGCAGTAGCTACACTAGAATAGGTTATATGACTAATGCAGGACTGAAATTCATCTCAAGGACCATTCAAACATGTAATTATAGCGTTAAGGCATCTAACCTACGTTTTATTAAAACTTGTGATAATTATTTTTTAGACCAAGTTCCAAAGATATTGTCAACTGTGAGTTAAATAACATTGAAAATGCGTTCCCATCTGTAAATGAAAATGAAAATAAAATCAAGATACAATGTAAACATAAATCGACATTGTCAAATAATAATAATAGGACAATAAGGAAAAATAATTCAGAAGGCAAACTACTAGTATGCCATCAAAATGTACAAGGTCTGCGTGGTAAGACGCTAATGTTAGAACTATTTCTTCAGAATAATAATATAGATATATTTTCTATAAGCGAATCATGGATCAACTCTAATGAACTGAATATTTGTAATCTTAACTATTACAATGTAATTAGCAGTAGTCACCGAAAAAACTATATACGAGGAGGCACTATGATTTATGTAAAGGAATCCTTACGAGCTAAGAACCGATCAGATATTGTCAACATGTCAATTGAAAAAGATTTTGAAGTAAGCTGTACTGAACTGATGTCATTCTTTATTTTGTCCGTATATCGGTCCCCCTCAGGGAACATCTCTGTATTCACAGAAAGACTTGAACAATGCCTATATACACTAAGTTCTAATAACAATAAGTCAATAATATTATGTGGAGATTTTAATATTAAATTCCCAACGCACAAAGATGACAAACACGAGCTGTCAGACCTAATGGATAGTTTTTTACTATGTCAGACTATATTTGAACATACGAGGATTGTAGAATCATGCTCTTCATGCATTGATAATATTTTTACAGACAGTACAACTTTTGAAACGAAAGTAGTATGTGGTATTCAATCAGACCACCTAGCTCAATTAATCTCTATTTATCATGCACTGATTAAAAATAAAAATATTGTCATCAGGACATCGAGATTAATAAATGAGGACAGAATAAATGCCTTAAATATAGATTTAAAAATAGAATATTCACAAATAGCTAGCGACACCAGTTTCAAATCCTTCTTTAACACTTTTGTCACCTATATTGATAAACATATGCCCTTAAGGCGAAAGTCTGTACTTAAAAAGAAAAAGTTTGTAGAATGGGCGACACCAGGCATTGTAGTATCTAAAGAAAAACTTTTTTTATTGTATGAATTATTGAAAGATAAAAAATGTAGTGTCTTTAGAGCATACGTCTCTTCATATAGTAAAATATTTAAAAAAGTATCCATAAGTGCCAAACAGATATTTCTGAAAAATAAATTATTAAGCTCCGACAATAAAATAAAAATGGCCTGGAATATAATTAAAGACGAAACAGGCAGATCTATCAGGGATGAGAATGTACAAGTAGAATTAAAAATTGGAGAAAGTCTTATAACTGAGTGCAGCAGTGTTGCAAATCATTTCAATAAATATTTCTCAACCATTGCACATAACAGCACAAAAAATATTATACCTTGTAAAGACATTGCTTTGAAACATTTGGAAGCTTTCACACCTCGCAACACTGTATCAATTGATTTTGAGCCTGTAACACATTCAGAAATTAAAAGAATACTCCGCGACCTCAAATCAAAACGATCACAGGACCTATGGAACATGTCACCAAAGCTGTTAAAATCGTTAATCAGTATCGTGGACCCTTTGATAGTTGTTATGAATCAGTGTATTGCAAGTGGAACATTTCCTGATGCTCTAAAAATTGCCAGAGTCATCCCATTATACAAAAAAGGTTGTCATAAAGACATCGGCAACTACCGCCCAGTTTCTCTATTACCAGTGTTCAGCAAGGTATTTGAAAAATGTATTGAAAAAAGATTAATCACATTTTTTAATAAGCATAATATTATTAATTTTAAACAATTTGGTTTTCAAAAGGGTAAGTCTACCGGAGATGCGATTGCATCAATGATCAGATCAGTTTTAACTTCACTAGACCAATCAAAACAAACATACGGAATTTTTTGTGACCTATCTAAAGCATTTGACTGCGTAAACCATGATATCATATTAATGAAGCTTGAACACTACGGAGTAAGAGATAAAGCATTAAATCTATGTGAATCATATCTAAAAAATAGAAAACAAATCTGTGATATTAATGGAGTAAAGTCGGGCGTAGAACCTGTCAGTATAGGTGTACCACAAGGCTCAATACTAGGACCACTTCTTTTCTTAATATATGTTAATGATATATCTAGCTGTGTTCCAGAGGACATAGAATTAGTCATGTTTGCTGATGATATATCTGTTGTCTTGAAAGATTTATGTATGGAGGAACTACGGAAGTCATTTGTAATAGTAATAAATTCACTACAGTCATGGTTTCAATCTAATAATTTACTATTGAATGTAAATAAGACTAATGTAATGCACTTCGCATTGGGTACTCGGAAACGCATACAAGATGACATTGTGAACACTGTAAATGAATTATCCCTCAAAATGGCTAATGAAATTACATTTCTGGGCTTAATATTTGATAATGGCTTAACCTGGAAGGCTCATATAGATAAACTAGCAGGCAAACTAAGCTCAGCCTGCTACGCTATAAAAAAAATTAAAGAGCTCTGCGGCATTCAAGCCGCAAAGACTGTATACTATGCCTACTTTGACAGTCTTATGTCATATGGTTTAATGTTTTGGGGAAATGCAGCGGAATCAAACCGAATATTTATATTACAGAAAAGAGCCCTACGGTGTATACTAGGAATGAAACCTAGAGACACTTGTCGTTATGCATTTAATGAAATAGGAATAATGACTTTACCTGGTGCCTACATCTTTCAAAACATTTGTTATGCAAGAAAGCATCTATTAGTCTCCACTTTTAACTCGGACAATCACAACTATAATACTAGATATAAGGATAACCTACTGGGAATAAAACATAGGTTGTCTAAAATGTCAAAAAGTTCTATATGTAATAGTGTTAGATTTTATAACAAAATACCACAGGAAATAAGGAATCTAGGTGAAAATTCTTTCAAAATAACCCTGAAAAAAATATTAACCAAAAAAAGCTATTACAGTATTAAAGATGCCTTAACTGACGAATTTTGTGATTCTGACACATAATAAATTAAGTACAAAAGTATGACATAACGTAATGTTCTCTACTAACTCTAAGACAATGGGTACTTGTGTATCTATTTTTTTTTTACCCTCGACATTTTATACTACATTGTAGTATGTTACTTGCTTACTAACAAAATGAAATAATGACTTGATAAAATTTCTTATCAAATTTGACGATGGCACTATACACCGGACTTTTTACATAATACCTATATACTTCAGAAGTTGTCAGAATCACATGATAAATAAATATAATTAATGATGCGATATGAATGTAATTAATTTTAAGCGATAACGACATGTGGTGGTTTGTGACAGAAACCAGTAGTCCATACAATTTCATAGTAAAAATGTTTTCACTTTGTCATGAATTGCTGCATGTCACAAATTAGCACAAATCAGCACATGCGTGTCTAGGCAGTGGCAAACATTTTTGTATAGACTAAGTGGACATTGAAAAAATTTCCAGTGAAGTTTCTTGTCAGTTCTTCTTCGCTGTGATAATCGAACTGGCGGAATGTTACAATGTAAATATGACAAATCTGAGCGCAGTGTACTGCCAATAGATGCTAAATAAACAATAAACAATAAACAACAATTGTGAATTCTATGATACGGGCACGGGCATACCCGCCGGCCCGCGGCCGCCGCGAGTCCGTGCGATCGCATTTCGCCCGCGCGGGCACAGGCATGTCTGAATGTGTATGCTCGCAACGGGCTGCCCGCCGGCAGACGCGATTGGAGAGCGAGTAGAGTGAACGTGCGCAAAATAAATATAAGTAAAAATGATGAAACATGAACGACAATAAACCTTTTTGGGCATCATTCATTGATGTATGCAGTACTCATCAAGCAATTCTTCGCCTTTGGTCCATGGCTCTGTATATACGACCGAACCTCACCTCTTTGCCTGTGCAACTGGCTTACCCGTTAGGTGTATGCGCGCCGCGGGCATGCCCGCCACACCGGCAGGGCAGACCGGGCATGCCCGGCGGGCTGCCCGGTCTGCGGTCTGATAATGAATTAGCCACTTTATGGTTTTTTTTTACTAGTTGTTCGTAATGGAAACCCGAGTGTGGGTTTAGTTAATGGCAGGTGGCGAAGGGGGAGGGGGTGGTGCGGGAGGAGCTTGGTGTATCGATTTTTTTTTTATGGAAACTGACACGGTCGGCTACGTCACCTACAACATCCGTGATGTCAGCCCATATCACCGGGTGAACAAAGGTGCCATGTCAGTGCTTCCCTTCGATCTTGCCCGCTACACTGAACTGGACGGAAAACACAAACATACCGTTTTGACCGACGTTTCATTCAGTGCGGTGGTACCAACCCGGGCGGTTGAACCCTACCACTAGTAAGGTAAGAAGGGAAGGGACCTACAGTTTAACGTGGAATCCGAACCAAGGTCAGCCTCCAATGGTCAAGCGGTCACCCATCCAAGTACTGACCGCACTCAGCGTTGCTTAACCATCAATATCGATAGTCGACTGTCTGAACCACTGAGCTATCGAGGCTGACATGATGATTTATGGACCCCCCCCCCCCCCCCTCCCCGAGGAGCCCCCTCCCCGAGGAGGGGCTTCCTTTTTATCCCCCCGCATACAAAGTACCTCCAAAAAGGGAGCGAAAATGAGAAATGAAGCATATAAAACAATGAAGGGAGCAGAAAAAGTTTTTAGTTATTTGCCTCCCCCCCGCCCCCCCAAATTCAGACGAATAAAAAAAACTCATTAGCTAATTACGATTGCCTCTTCTCCGGCGCTGCGGGAAATGCAGCCCCTCCGTCCTTGCGTAACAAAGCGCAGGCACCCATGCTCGTCTCCGCAGCTTCGGCTTTTGACCAGCCTCAACCGCTACGGCCACTGGCGGCTGGCCGTTAAGTGCGCTCGTGCGCCGCACCGCCACCAAACATAGCGGCTTCACCCATCATAAGAAATAAATAACTTTAAGTATTAAATTCTACATGATTCTGACCGACCGAAAGTAAAAATATCAAACTGAATTAGTTTCTATTTCCTAGAACACAAGGCACGGTTTTGCGTGTACGTATCGCCGCCGCCGTGCGGATTTTAAGGGGTAACGCTTCCAGCATATTGGGCTCTGTGGAAGAGTCGGCTGAATTAGCGAATCCATGCATTACCGTTTTAGTATAATAAGCTTTACGAATAAAAATAATAATTACTACTGTTAGAGCCATCAGTGCAGCAGCGGGGGAGGGGCTGCCCCCCGCCCCACACCTCACGCCGCGCCACCGCGCGGTGCCGCCGCCGCGAGGCGAGCGCAGCCAGTGTGCCGTCCATCAGCCGCCAGTGCGGGCGCACACTCTTTTGTTTACTTACATCAATGTCATTAATTTACATATCAGTCATTTCATTACACCGCATATTGGGAAGAAGTCGACTTTCATTTTAACCACAAGATGAGAAACTCCAACCCACAACAACTACATTATTAAATAAAAATTTTATTTATTTATTTATTTATTTATTTATTTGATGAACGAACAGCCTAGGCTGATGTGTTCATGTCTAAGTTCACTGGTGCTTTGTTATTTTTATGTTAGTTTAGTTTGGTGTTTTTTTTAGGTGTTTGTCGAGCCTGTTTTTAAAGGAATTGGTGGTGGGTGCTTGTACGACATCTTCGGGCAGTTTGTTCCACATTTCCACTGCTCTATTTGACAGAAGTTTTGCAGAAGAGTTTCAGAAGGCATACTCTTTGGAGACTCCTATAACCACACCCCTTGCACTCGACCAGAGTACTAGAGTAGCAGAGACAATCAATGATATCTCCTTTAACCCGGACACCATAAAGAGAGTACTGGAAAATCTCGACGCTGCTTCATCAACTGGACCAGACGGTATCCCCGGCTCTATCTTAAAAAACTGCTCCAACGTAATACTTCCTGCTTTACAAGATATAATGATTTCCTCCTTTGAATCCGGAATAGTCCCACTGGACTGGAAGCACTCTATAGTGACCCCAATATACAAAAAAGGCGACAAAATGACACCATCAAACTATAGACCAATAAGCTTGACAAGTATCACTTGTAAGTGCATGGAGAGATTAATAGTGAATAGTTTGCAAAACTTTCTCAAGTCCGAGCACATTATATCCACTCACCAGCATGGATTTGTCCCCAGGCGCTCTACGATCACGAATTTACTAATATGTCTAGATCACTGGACCCAAGAGTTTGATTCTAAAAACCCAGTTGATGTGATTTACTTAGATTTTGAACGAGCATTTGATAAAGTTCCACATCGACGTCTCCTGGTAAAATTGGAACATCTTGGAATACGAGGCAAGCTACTAACGTGGATAGAAAACTACCTGGTCGGCAGAACATACCAAGTGAGAGTGGGCGACTGCCTATCGGGAGTGAGAGACGTTCTCAGCGGCGTGCCCCAAGGATCAGTTCTGGCACCAACTCTATTTGGTCTCTACATCTCCGACATCTGCGCTGTTATCCAAGCCATGTCAAGCCTATTCGCCGATGATGCAAAACTCATTGCCAACCCCATTGTGAGCAGTGGGACACTCAGAGATGACCTGGACAGAATATTGGAATGGACCCGCCATTGGCTAATACGAACTAACCCCTCGAAATGCACAGTTTTGCATATAGGGAATAATAACCCGAGACTCCAGTATAAAATCGGAACAGACATAATATTTTCTACACAGGCTCAGAAAGATCTGGGAATAACTATCTCAGAAGATCTAAAATGGGCAAATCATATAGAGACCATAGTCAAACGAGCAAACGCCATACTCTATGTTGTACGAAAATCATTTCAAAACCTGACTATAGAGACATTAATCAAAATTTACAAATCTCACATTAGACCACTCTTGGAATATGGATTTCAAATATGGAATCCTTACTTCGTCAAAGATATTACTCTCCTAGAAAGAGTTCAAAGAAGAGCGACCAAGATACCAAAATCACTGAAGAGGAAACCATACGAGGAAAGACTAAAAATCCTCAACCTGACAACATTGGAGCAACGTAGAGAAAGGGGTGACCTCATAGAAACATACAAGATTCTCAATCAGCATTATGATTGTCCAGAACTGGAGAACCTCTTTACTAGAAATACAAATAGTCATCTCCGAGGCCATAGCTTGAAGCTGAATGTCACTGTCAGCTCAACAAATCCGAGACGAAACTTCCTGTCAAATAGAGCAGTGGAAATGTGGAACAAACTGCCCGAAGATTGAACAAACTGAAGAAGAAAATTAAATAACTATTTTTATTCGTAGGTAAGAAGTATATAGTAACAATAAAAAAAATCTAAATTATACCCACACTCGTTTTTTCAATAAGTTAGACCGGGAGGCGGGATGAAAATACATCAGAGTCAGATTTTTGACTCTCTGGTCAAACTCTACCATCGCGTCGGTTCAGCGAAACCGAGAGCGGAGGTGGCTACTGGCTATCGCAGTGGAAACCAAAACACTCTCCATACAATTTATATGGGCCAACGTTGCATTCTACGTGCGGCGCACGAATGAGAAACAAGGACGCTATATTGTGCGTAGACACGCGTGCGACACGTAGCGACCGTTTCACCAATCACGACACGAATGAATTGTCACGTGGTCTGACGGTCGGTCGAAGACAGTCACGTCCGCTCAATACGAGAGCGCGCGCGTCGCTTCTGTCGTGCGGACCCCCGCTCGTCGCATGAGTTTGCCTACGCAGGACACTCCAGCGAGCGACGACCTTTTGATATATTCGCGTTGCGTCGCGCATCGCTTCGGTCGCGCGACGATCGCTCACGTAGGTAGGACGCAGCGCAGATACCGCGCCGGCGCCGGGCCGGGTATCGATCAATGCGACACTATGAGCGAGTGGCTGCGCTGTGTAATAGTACCTACTGTGGGTCGTGTCTGTACCCGTCCGTCGGCACCCGGCGGCACCCGCTCGCGAACCGCGACCCGCGCGTGGCCCACGACCGGCCGACAGCCGCAACATTAACAATTCCGGACTTCAACAAAAAAGTGATAGATAGAAATATTTGCGCAAGATAAAACCCGACGAATAGACTTACATTATAAATAGAACAATATTAGACCTACCCAATCAAACTGTAGTGTGTGTGGTGTGTGTGTGACTGATTTCTTCATAATTTTCATAAATTCGCTGGCGTGTTCTTCAAAACACCATACCTACATATTTCAATCTAAAAATGAGTACATTTTTAATACATATACACGGTGTTGCAACCCCAACCGTAAAACCCGAAAGGGGGTGATTCTGTACGTGAAATAGAACAACTTTTGTTGTACGACTTTTTAATTTGAAGAAAAAAAAATTGTTTTTCTCCATACATTTTGAGAATAGGCATTTAAAATTTGTATGGAAAAATAATTTTTTTTTCTTTCAAAAATTTTTTTTTCGCCACAGAAGTTGTTTAGTTTCACATATAGAATAACCCCCTAATGTCAGTTAAAAATATTACGGGGGCAACTGCAACACCGTGTATAATTTTACTTTACTTTTATGCTTACCTTATTTTGTCTTTCAATTATGTATCTGTTGAGTGAGAATACTTTTACATAATTTGGGCAATTAACTCAGACATGAAAATAAAATAAAAAATCACATCTCGGTATCCATTGGATTCATGTTTGGGTTTAGTACTACGAGTAAATACCTAGCGCACAGTGTGCGCTAGGTACCTATTGGACTGGGTGCGCCGCACACCCAGTCCCATAGGTCACCAGCCGCCACTGGCTACGGCTCACAGTCGCCTGCGCTTTGTCACAGCGGACGGGGGCTGCACTCCCTCCGCGCCTCCGGCTTATAAAAACACTCTAGGGAATAGCCATACTAACAGGTTATGTCGGAGCGGTGAAATTAGTTTTTCCGCAAAGTAACCATATTTGACCAGTGACCTGTTAAAATTTAAAAAAAAAAAAATGTTCTCGAAAAGAATTGATTTCCTCGGGCTAATTCTTTCACTAATATTCTTCTAACATCCTCAACTACAGGATATAATTACCAGAAATTTGCTATCAAACCAACTAAACCTCACCCGAAACCGCCCCTTGGGTTTAGTTAGTACTTAGGTATCTAAAATATAGGTTACCTACGTCAAACAGGTTTTCGACTACATACCTCCACACACGTATATCATAGGCACTTTGGTTACCGACTGTTCCTTATTATTTGCGTCCGCCATCGCCGCCGAGTTGTGTGTACCTCAAAGAATAAAATACTACAGTGGAAACCAAACTTAAATGCGTATTGGCCTGAAGTTCGGCCGCTTGACTGCGCATGTATAGTCAAATAAAATATACAATCGAATATTTTGCCAGAAAATTTATAAAATTAATTTACATTATCATTTGTACTTAGGTCAAAAAAGAGAGTCTTGCTTTATATTATTTTTATATATTACTGTATTATATTATGTTTTTGCACACCGATGTATCGATCATGGTTAAAACCGGTTTGAACTGACGACGTGTTGGTGTCGTTCAGGCGACCCCGGTAAACGCACTTCGTCAATAAACATTTATCATGCTAGCACCACACATAGCTGTATGTACACAAACATTTGATAAACATTTCCGTTTCGGCTCCTTTTAATGGCTTGGTTAGAGTGAGATAAAACTAAAATGTTCGCAACAATCACGAATACGAATAACCATGTGTGAAACCACCATAGTAGAAAATCTACCGCGATACTACGGAAGAAACAAATAAATAGTGAGTGACTGTACAATGGCGCACGCACAGATGAGGGGGGAGTGCGCGGGCGACAGGACGCGGGCGGCGACGGCGCGCGGTCGTATCCTAGCAACGCGGGGGAGCGCGGTAGGGTGCGCCGATACCCCCTTTGCACACCTTCCGCCCTCCCCCCCTCTGCCCTAATAATCGTCTTTTGCGCAGACACACGGGCGCATCTCACAGCCGCATTTAAGTTTGGTTTCTACTGTACTTGCGATAAAGTTATCTCAACGTCAAACGGGCTCTGCTATTTCGTACCAATCACGACAATCTTCTTCTTCTTTTTATTTCTGGCGATTAGCCGATAAACGTTAGACTTATTACGCCAATATCAAGTCCAAAGAATATAATACAGTGTTGCCGCAAGTCAAACTAGCTGAAGTCCGTAAACGAATCAGAAATTACCCGAAATTACCCGTTTTGGGTGATAATAAAATTTTTAAATATTTAAACAAATAAGTGCATTATTTATTACCCCACCTGTAGTTTTAGAATATTTTCACATCTCTCTAGGTATAAAAGTAAAACAACTACTACAGTCACATCTACAGTTTAATATGTTATATATAATTGGATGTGCGGTCGATTTATTTATTGTTTATGCAATTTAGCAAACAAAATTTTTTTGGAAGGTTCGAATTTTATTAAAGCATTGTCTTTAGATTCCTTGGGCAGTGGACTATAATGCAGAAATCGTATCAGTTTTCAATTTATTTCTGTGGTATGTTTTGATGTTCTTTAGGGCGTTTTTGCACTTGCGACCGCACGACACGATTTGCGGTCACGTTTCTCAACACACGACGTACTGCACACGACATGTCGTTCATACGTTTTTCCACTAGTGACGATTCAGCAACTACACGGCAGTCGCGGCTTGTTAGTAGTCTTCACGTGAGCACGCTCATCGTCGTCGTGTCGTGCGGTGCGTCGTCAGCAAGTTCCAACTTGTTTCATACAGCCGCTATGTCGTCACTGCAAAAAAACGTAACGACATAGCGGCACGGACGACATAGCCAAAAAGTCGTTTGCAAAACGTGTGTCGTGCTGTGCGGTGTCTTTGCGTGAGTAAACGGCTCATATAAATATATGGCACTCGGAGTCGTGACCGCATTTTGTCGTGTCGTGTCGTCGCAAGTGCAAAAACGCCCTTAGTCGACTAAATACTCGCTCAACGCAAGCGTGGGAGAAAAGAGTATTTCCGTATTGAGCCGAAAAATCCGTATAAATACGGACAAATTCGTATATAGCAACGCTGTAGCAGTCTGTATTTTTTTCTTCTTCTATGGCTAGTGGCCTTTTCAGTTGAGGCTCAATTATTAGCCCCTGTTTTTTTTTTGGCAAATTAGTAGTTTTGTTTGTTTTTGGCTCAAAATTACCCAAAATTACCCGGAAGTCATCATTACCCGCATAATACCCTCCGGAGGCCTAAATTACCCGAAATCGGGTAAAAATACCCGGATCGGCAACGCTGATATAATACTATCAAGTCTTGAAAGATCCACGGTAATAAATAAGTAGGTACTACTTCTCACACTACAGAAAACAAAGGAGGATGGGCAAAAATGTATGAACTCTGGTATAGCCCCCAATAGCAACTAATTATATATCAATAGAAAGGTAATTTTATGTACATAACTATACACTGGTGCGCAAGTTTCAAATTGTTGTCGGATCGGAGCTATTCTGCTTTAAGTATGAAATATAAATGTACAGTTTTTTCTATATATCACATCTTAGCGTAACCGGAAGTGAATTTTATTTTATCTATCCTGTGTCTCGTATTGCTAAATGTGCGTGTACTAAGTTTCATCGAATTCAGATGATCGGTTTAAGAGTTATGTAGGAACATACATACATACAGAAAATATTTCAAAAAATCGTCAATTTAGTTTTAGTATCATACATAGAGTCTACAATCGCAGTATGTCATAAAACAAAGTAACTTACTCCATGATCATCCCTTACTGATTGATTATTATTAGTATTAATTACTAGCTGTGCCTGCGGCTCCGCCCACTCACATATTTGACTTCTCTGCTAACCTCATAAGCCATTTAGCGTGATGCTAAGTAGCTTATAATTGATGGGAAGAATCAAGCTATTCGTAGAAACAAACTGTATTAAAATCGGTTCAGTGATTCTCAAGTTATAAGCGGACAGACAGAGCGACAGACAGATCACTATATCTCCGAACGGACAACGATTTGGCCGAAGCGACCATAGTAACTATTGATCTACTTTAAAAACCCAATTCAACCATGTAATACTCATTGCTATTGGAGGGGTGTACCAAAGTGCCCATCCTCCTTAGTCAGAACAGAAAACCAGCAAGCAAAGAACTAATAACGTAGTATTATTTATTATTTGGAAGCAACTGCACTGCGCTGCCCGGTATGACAACTGAAAGCCTGAAGTCCTGCGAATCCCTCAATCCTGCAATCCTAATCCTTCTCCCTGAGCGAACCAAGTGAAGCCGATATTCGTTTGGTCGTTTATGTAATTTGGTAGCTCAGTGGTAAGGGTGTCGGGTTTGTATTTTTGACGTGATGATGTCACGTCTTATAAATTGATAAACACCGGCTGCACGCACGAAGAAGTGTAACGTTCCATCTAAACCTGTGTGTGCAAGCGAGAGCGCGATAGAGACCTGTGTGTGCAAGTGAGAGCGCGATAGAGAGGCATATACAATAGTAGGAAATACAAAATATATTTCTCCGTCTTTTGCGAGCCTCGAACCCGCGGTCCCTGCCACCATCACGAACCAGACATGTTATCCACGCGGGCTATCGACCGTCTACTTATCGCTGCAAATTTTCTCAACAGTATGTGACAACAGTATGTGAATTTCATGGAGCGACATCTAGCGCCCACATCTAGCGTCCATATTAAATTAAATACTTCAGCCAGCGGTATATTTGATTTAGTAGTTAGGTAATTGTTGCAACGTTGAACATGTAGATGGCGTTATGTAGGTTTTTTAAATATAAATTAAACAAAAATTAATAGTCGTTATTTTCTCATATTTTTTATTAGTTATTATCACATCTTTATCATGTACTTAAATGGTAAATATCCGCCGGAACTGATTTACTTTATGACATCATCACGTAAAACTATCGTCCGTAAACCAACCAATTTTTGACCGTGGGTTCGTGTCCTTCAAAAATTTTTTTGTTTTGTTTTTTTTTTAGCAATGTTAGGGTGTTTAAATTTTTTTAGGGTGTTTATTTGTTTTTATAACCACCTAAAAGCTATATTTTAGGAAATACAAACGTAACAAAAACGACATGCACCGCCTCAACATTAGGTTAGGGTTAATAGCGACGCATCTTCTATATATTAACCCTGATTTTTTTTTTTTTTAAACCACCGAAACATCACTCTTATCACTTGCCGAAGTCGAAACTAACATGCACCGCCTACTACATGCCCAAGGAATAGGAAACCATCATGTTCTTGGAATAGGATTACAGGATTAAGGGATTCGCAATTTAAAAACATTACCCTCCTTTGCGTCGCGCAGTCGGGTAAAAAGGCTTTCAGGTGGCGGACCGCACATTCCTCCTTCGAGCCGAAGTTTGCCAGAAGGAGCTAAAGGAGACGAGTGGCTCGGGATCAATTCTGATGTCTCTCACTGACAGTTCTCCTCCTATAGTTCGTAAAATAAAGCTTGATACGCGTGACAGATGTCAGAGTGACATTTCTTTGTATGCGTGACAGCTGTCAGAGTGACATTTCAACAAAGTATGACGTTGTATTGCGTGCATTTTACTGTAAAAAAATACGGAACTTCATGCGAGGTGTTCTCGATGACATCTGTCACGCGTATCAAGCTATATTTTACGGAGTATAAGAAATTTTTATTTTCGGAAATATTCGGAAATATACGAACTGTTTTGGTGGTTTAAAAAAAAATAACCAGGGTTAATATAAAGAAGATTGCGTGGCGGCGGTGCATGTCGTTTTTGTTACAAGTTTGTATTTCCGAAAATAATTCTTAGGTGGTTATAAAAAAAACTAAACACCCTAAAACAATTTAAACAGCGTAGCATTAAAAAATAAAAAAAAGGAAAAAAAAAATTAAAAAAGATTTTGTGGGATTCGAACCCAGGTCATAAAACTACTAGTCCTAGACCCTCACCCCTGAGCCACGAAATCACTTAAACGAACAGACGAATATCGAATTCCCTTGATTCGCTTTCGGCTCTATGCCGTCACAGCTGTCAGCGAGAGCCAACAGAATTGATCCCGAGCCACTCGTTAAAGGAGTAGTTTGCAGGATCGAGCAGGTCTTTCAGGTGGCGGACCGAGGAACGCAGTGGTCAAAGAATATAATACTACAGACAGTGGTTGGTTATTATTATATAAAGACACACAAGATTTATCTGAAGACAAGATTACAATTATTTACTTACTAACCGAACAAAAATATAAAAGCCTGTACAAATATATATTAAATACAGTAGAAAAAGAAAATTCAAGAAATGACTGAAGGACCTGGCATCCAAGCCAAAAATTAATAAAAAAAAAATAATATATATTTATGACAATCGTCTATTATTCTCTTTGACTTTGGCTGTATGGTCAGATGATGTTTGCCTGCATCAGTGTTGCCATGTTAGGAGATTTTCTCCTAGATTCAGGAGAATTTCAGTGGTGCTAGGTGAACTTTTTGCCTGTCAGGAGAGTAGGAGAAAATTTAGGAGAAAGAAAATCACTACAGGAGAAGATTTAGGAGTGAGAAACTGGGGAACCGAACGAACATTTTGTTATCAATCATTGTTATTTACATGTATTCTTTGTAATAATCAGTAGTATTACTAAGCCTACGTCGAAAGTCTGTCTGTCAGTCCGCACTACTTTAAGGGCTGTATCTTTTGTGCCGTAATAGCTGGTTGTGATTTTCATAGATTATGTGTTATTTATTATTGGCGGACATCCTATCAAATAATAAGAAAAAAAATTAAGGGCTTTCTCATACAAGAAACGTGTTTAAAAAAAATATTTGTTTGTTTTTGCTTTAACGTAAAAACGGTAATACGCACAAGTGTCAAACTTGGTGTGGTTAAAAATTTAAAAAAAATTGGTTGTCTGTAAAGTCGGTTTACGGACGATAGTTTTACGTGATGACGTGGAATAATCGTAGTACATAGAGCAAAGATCAGTAATTATATTTCCAGTAGAAAGATTAATCATCTTGTGACTGGCCATCAATAAACTTCTGTTGTCTGATCTTGACAGTTTTACTTCTTAAGACGTTTCCATGGTAACTTTGACTATACCGATTGTGCCTCTCTATCGCTTGTTACGCGCTCTCGCTTGCACACACAGGCTCAGATGGAACGTGACACTTTTTCGTGCGTGCAGCCGGTGTTCATCAATTTATAAGACGTGATGTCATCACGTCAAAAACAAATAATTAAAACAGACTAATTACGTGGTGGTTAGAATGGCAATCGTGGCTATGACGGGAGGACAAATCGTTATTGGCGGAGAAGTGATCGAACAGGTTGAAGGAATAGAAGAGTAAGTACGTATATCTCGGTCAAATACTGCTTGGTAGACAAGGTCTCCTTAAGGAGGCCGAGGGAAGGATTCAATTGAGTTGGGCTGCCTCGGAAATTTAAAATTCGCCCCGAGGTCTGACCCGTATTATATTATGACCAGTGCGTCCTCCTAGTACGGATGTGAAACGTGAGCTCTGACTATAGTGTTGTTTGCAAAGTTGCCCAGCGAGCGATGGAACTAGCAATGCTGGGCTGGGAGTATAGCTACGCGAAATGGTGCGTAATAAATGAGGCAATCCGCCGACGCACCAAAGTAATCGATATTGGGAACCAGGTGGATAAGCTAAAATGGCAGTAGACTGGGCACGTTAGCCGAAGGGACGACGACCGTTGAAGTAACCATGTACTACATTGGCGGCCGTGGACAGGAAAACGAAGTGTGGGAAGACCACCCGCCAGGTGGGACGCCGACATGAAGTATGTCGGCGGAAAACAGTGGTCCGTACCACTGAAGGCCGAGAGACTGGAGGAAAATTGAAGGCGAATGTCCAGCAGTAGACGCTTACACGCTGACTGACTGACAGAGAACCCTCGGTGCGCGAGTTCGACTCGCACTTGACCGGTTTTCAGGCTGAAAAAGATACAGCTCTTTATGTAAGACAGACAGACCGACGGACAGATGGC
The DNA here is from genome assembly GCA_946902875.1 of Nematopogon swammerdamellus. Lineage (NCBI taxonomy): Eukaryota > Metazoa > Arthropoda > Insecta > Lepidoptera > Adelidae > Nematopogon > Nematopogon swammerdamellus. The sequence continues at coordinate 10,910,830 of OX336333.1, forward strand.
CTAGGCTTAGTAATATGGTCCTGTACGGATAAAGGACACTAAAAATGTGGTGAAATTTTTATAATTTGAATAACAGGAGAATTTTTTAGGAGGATGAAAATTTTCTAGGAGATGTTTAGGAGATTTTCGAAGTCAATCTAGGAGAATTTCAAAATTTGAGTTGGCAACACTGGCCTGCATAGTTATGGCGAAAACAACAACAACAACAATATTCTCTTTGACTGCAACCAAAGAATCAAACGTTTCTCTTTGATCATCGTATTTTACTGCCGTGAGCGGCGGCTTCTAAAATGAAATTCATGGATAACTTTGATCCGGAAACATCGACAAGGGAGCGTCGTAAGCTGCACAGAAAACTTTATACCTCCAAGTAAGCGTAAGTTTATTCGGTATGTACAAATAGCGGGACCGATCTTGGCAGGTTGCCCCCCCCGCACGCGCATGTCTTTCTTGTCCTTTTTGCAGCTGCAGCTTCCTCACTCATAAAAGATACACATTATAAACTAACTTCCGTACTTGACTTCGCAAAGTAGTGTTCAGTCGAGGCTTTCGGAGATGTTATGTTTACACATCTAGTTTACACATTTAGGTATAAAAATATTGAAAAGAAAAAAATACACTTTATTATTGTGCGAAATTCCTTTTGTCACCTGTAGGTACATAAGATCAGAGCGCGAGGGAGACTGCCGGCGGGTGCAAGTGAGCACACTGACGAGCATGTCTGTGCGAAGGATACACTGTACTATACAAGTACGGTACACTATACGAGCAGCCGTTTGCGCGATCTGCCACTGCGGTGACGACCCGCCAAGATCGGTCCCACTAATAATAATTAATGACCTTTTTGGCGTGGAGTAGTAGAGTGGCGCCTAGCTAGAAAATTGCTGGTAAGCTTATTGTGTAGACTGAATGAATTTTAGTGAAAGATTTTTTTGCAGGAAACTTGTAGTTTGGGAAAAAATATAAATAAAAAAACCAATTTTTTACAGTTCCCGCCATTAATCCGACATTCTTAGCAGCGTGATCACGTGTTGCCATAAAGATTACATAAAAAAGATTGGGTAAATTAGCGTATTTTACGGAAACGAAATACGCAGCTCTTACGTAACCTGTTCTCATGACTACGCTCTTTTATAAGGCCCACAAGCCGCCTGGCGAGCGAACTGACCGAGCGCACCGATAAGCCAGTTCAGTCAACTATGGCCATCGGATAAGTGCGCGAGGGAAGTAAGCAAGTTAGGCAGCGCCCGGCGGGACGCGCACCCGGAAATAAACAAAAAAAAAATATTTATAAGAATGTGGTTGTTTTGTTTTGTATTATTCATCATGCGCGCGTACCTTTTTTTTTTTTTTTATCTCCTTATGATACTGCAAGCTGTCAGGAATTTGACATTCAACAGTAGGTTATAAAATGTTAGTTGTCTTGCACGGACAGTATCCATTGATTACACCCGTATTTATATTAAATGTCTTCTCAGTAGAGTAGATCTTGTGGAGCTTTCCTCTTTAGTCTACTGAAGGTAATCTTGTCTTCCATTAATTCGCAAGCTAGTTCGTTGGGGTGGTTTTGTATTCTCACTTTGTATTGAATTGTTTGTGTTTTTATTTCTTCTTTTACAGTTGGGATGTTTAAATCGCGGTGTAATCTCTCATTGATTATGTACCAGGGGGCGTCTACGATTATTCATAGTGTTTTCGATTAAAACCTCTGCAGAATTTCTATGTTTGAGCTAGCTGCTGTACCCCACAATTGCAGGCCATACGCCCATATCGGCTTCGGTATACATTTGTACAGGAGAAGTTTGTTTTCCAGTGACAATTGGGATTTCCTATTTATAAGCCAGTATATTTTCCGAAGATGCAACCCAAGTGCTTTCCGCTTGGTAAAGATGTGTTTTCGCCATGTGAGGCGTCTGTCCAAGTACAGACCCAGGTAGTTCGCTTCGTTAGCTTGAGGGATTTGTGTGTCGTTTAGTAGCACTGGCGGGCACGTGCCTTGTCTGGTCGTATAGGTCACGTGCACAGATTTCGTTTCATTTGCTTTTATACGCCAATCTCTAAGCCAATCTGAGATTTTATTGAGGCTGTTCTGTAGCTTGGCAGACGCTCGGTTTGGGCACTCATCCACGGCCAGAACGGCTGTGTCGTCGGCAGAAGTTCCGGTAACGACCTCTTCTTCAACTGGAAGGTCTGCGGTGTATAAGAGGTATAGCGTTGGGATTCCGGCTTCTATTTTGTGCAGATTTTGACATTTCCTCGCCCTGTTTCACTAGGAAGTGTCTATCGTGTAAATAGGATTTGATAAAGTGGAAGTAATTTATTGGGAGATTCCTTTTTATCTTACTCAATAGGCCATCATGCCAGACTCGGTCAAATGCTTGGGATATGTCCAAAAATACTGCAGAGCAGTATTGTTTATGTTCATAGGTAGAGTTTATTTTATCCACAAGCCTATGTATTTGTTCTATTGTACTAGTTTCTGCCTGAAGCCAAATTGGTGAGCGGGTATAAGTTTATTCTGCTGGATGATTGGCTTGAGTCTTTTTAGGAACAGGGTTCCCATCACTTTGGATGGGATTGGCAGCAAACCAAATGTATCTACGAAATAAGAAACCTGCTTAACTGCTGTGTCACTTTCGAATCACCAAGACCCAAACGTGAGATACCGCAATGTGCGCAATGCCAACAGTATGGTCATACCAGAGCCTACTGTAGATGAAGCCCTAAATGCATAAAATGCGCGGGAGACCATAGATCTGTTGATATTCCTCGAAAGGGTAGATCAGATGATGTTACATGTATACTGTGCTCAGGAAACCATCCAGCAAATTACAAAGGATGCAAAGTCTACAGAGAGCTTCAGAAAATCAAATTCCGCCCTCTGAGGAAAAAACTGCCATATGCAAAACGACAGCCGATTGATAATGTGGATCCTACTACTACAGCTCCTCACCCTAATATGCACACTAAAAACACCACTTACGCAAGAGCAACACAAAACCCTCGCAACACACAGGATTGTAACATCGAGACTAGTAAAAGTGACACAAGTGAAATCGTTATATTAACTGACAGGTTCAAACAAATAATGCAACAATTTTGACAATGACAAATCTACTTTTAACACTAATGACCAAGCTGTCTAGTTCGATTCCATAAAAATGGTTATATGGAATGCTAATGGCCTGCCACAACATACATTAGAAGTAAAGACATTTTTGGAACTACATAAAATTTATATTATACTAATTTCAGAGACCCATTTCACAAAGAAGAATCATCTTAATATACCCAAATATAAATTCTACCAAACGATGCATCCTGATGGTACCGCACATGGTGGAAGTGCAATACTAATAAGAACCAACATAAAACATCATGCGATGAAATCTGCACTGAAGAAATACAAGCAACAAATATTGTTGTTGAAGACTGGAAAGGTTCCATAGTTGTTTCATCAGTTTTACAGTCCTCCTAAACACAACATTAAGAAGGAAAACTATAAGAAATTCTTCTCTTTATTGGGGCATAGATTTCTTGCCGGTGGAGATTATAATTCAAAACACACATACTGGGGCTCAAGAACTGTAACTCCTAAAGGACGTCAACTGTTACTTGCAATTGAAGATCTACAGCTTCGGGTGTTGTCCTCAGGAGAACCGACCTATTGGCCTACAGATCGAAAAAAAAATACCAGATCTAATTGACTTTTGTGTAGCCAAGGGAATTACCAACGATTACATTGAATGCAAAAATAGCTTTGAATTATCATCTGACCACGCTCCCGTCTCTGTAACATTGAAGAGAAAATTATTGAAAACAATAAAACCTTGCAGGCTGTATAGTCGCAAAACAGACTGGATCCATTCCCAGCAACTAGTTGCATCATCGCTTAACATCAACCTTCCACTTAAGAGTGATAGTGACATTGAAGAAGCATTTGAACACTTTAACAATTGTATTCAAGCATCAGCTTGGCAAGCCACCCCCGACACTGTCGTTACAGACAAATTTCAGTGCTCCCAGACGATAAGAGAAAAGCTATTAGAAAAACGCAAAGCAAGGAAACTATGGCAAAAAGTTAGATACCCTAAGGATAAAGCACGACTAAACGCTACCACAGCAGAACTGAAACGGCTACTCAGCAAAGATAGAAACAGAGGTGTGCAGAATTACCTGCGGAATTTGGATGCCACAGCTGCTACAGATTACTCGCTCTGGAAAGCGACCAAAAAATTAAAACGACCTATCACGCACCAACGCCCAATACGTAAAACCGACAGCACGTGGGCTAGCAATGATGCTGAGAAAGCGGAAACATTTGCAACTCATTTGGAAGGCGTATTTAGACCGAATACTGAAAATGGGTCTCTGAAAATATCAGAAGTAAAATCAACACTCGAACAAACTCACCAACTTGACCTTCCGATTGGGAAATTTTCTAAGAGTGAGGTCCTCACTGCTATAAAACAGCTCAATCAGCACAAATCTCCAGGTTACGATCTCATAACTGCAAGTATACTTAAGCTACTACCTGAAGAAGGTATTAAATTTTTAACACAATTATACAATGCTATACTTGGAGAGGAGCAGTTCCGTCACATTGGAAAGTAGCTCAAATTATTATGATACTAAAACCGGGAAAACCTCCTGATGATGTCAAGTCTTATCGGCCTATAAGCCTGCTGCCAATCCCATCCAAAGTGATGGGAAACCTGTTCCTAAAAAGACTCAAGCGCGCGTACCTAGGCCAGATATAATTATTATTATTATTGTTTAGATACACTAGCAGCTTAAAGCTGATGTGTGTACATCGAAGTTGATAAATAATTTATTTGGTGGTGTGTTAGATTTTTTTTTGATTTTTTTTTTAGTTTTTTTTTATTTTGTTCTTCTAAAGTTTGTGGTTTTTTATATAGATGTCAAGTCTGTTTTTGAAGCTGTTCACTGAAGTAGCACTAATAACTTCCTCTGGGAGTCTACTCCACGAGTCAACTACCCGGTTGGCAATTAAGTGTTTTCTTGGGTTTGATTTGCTGGAAGTGTCTATTCGTAGGTATACCTGCATGCAGGTAAACCGACGAATAGCCGTCATGTCAAAACCTGCGCCGCCTCAACATTAGGTTAGGGTTAATTTATAGAAGATGTGTCGCGGCGACGCATCTGCTATAAATTAACCCTAGTAATTTTTTTTTAAACCACCAAAACATTCACCTATACCACTTTCCTGTCAACCTCATACCTACGAATTGCCCTGTCCTGATTTGCTTGAGGTTCGGTTTAGTTTTAATGAGTGTCCAATATTTTGTAAGTTTCAATAAGATCACCTCTGTGCCTTCGTTCTTCCAATGTGGCCAATTTAAGCGGCGGGTGGCCGAGTGGTTTGGGCATCGGCTTCTCATGCGAGAGGTCCGCGGTTCGAATCCCGTCGGCGTGTACCAATGAGTTTTTTCTGACGAAAAAATTTACGTGCATACCTACCTACACCTGCTGCTTCACCGTTCGGAACCGGTGTAAAACTGTAGGTCCCTTCCCTTGCCCCTTACTAGGTGGTAGGCTCAATTTGTAGCCGACTGGGTTGGTACCACCGTACTGGATGTAAGATGGCCGCATAGCAACCTCGGTTGTGTTCTCCTCTAGTCCAGTATAGCCAGCAATCCAGGGAAGTCTCCGGTATGGCATCTACCTTCTCGGAGGTGATATTGGCTGGTCGGAGCATGCGCTTTGGCCCCTCCGACTCAGCCACCCATACGGGATTACATAAAAAAAAAAAAAATGTGGGGAGACCCAACGCCTCTAGGCGGTTCTCGTATGACACGTTTCTTATAGAGGCCACCATCTTTGTTGCCCGCTTCTGTACTCTCTCTAGTAGGAAAATATCTTTTTGAAAGTAGGGGCTCCAGATTTGGTAGCTGTATTCGAGGAGTGGGCGTACATACGTTTTATACAAAATGAGGAACCAATGAATAGTGATGTAGGAGAAAGCTTTCCTTATCATGTAGAGGAGAGAGTTTGCCCTTTTCACGATTTCCATTATGTATGTTTCCCATTTGAGGTTGTTAGTTAAGATAATACCGAGATCCTTTTGTGAGTTCACTGGAGTCACTGGTGTTCCGTCTATGGTATAATGTAGGTGAGGATTTCTAGGACCCACATGCAATACGGAGCACGGCCTGGCGTTGAGTGATAATAAGAGCAATGTTAACCCTTCGAGTCTCAAGTGGAGCGCGCGCTCCCGTTTTCGTCGCCTACCCTTGGCTCCCAAGTGGAGCGCGCGCTCCACTTATTGCGCGCCGCTAGTTTTAATTCAGTATCTAATTCTACCAATTTTCTAACAAAACACTCAATACTGGTATCATTTCTTGGTTAAAACTTACTAATAACTATTCTCAGACACGACTGGGCACACAATAACCTGCACACAGAAAAAAAATAATGAAGTTGACAGAAAATAAAATGTCACTTTTGGCAGCTGACATTTCCACTGACCCTGGAATAGACAAAGATTGTACCCGTAAACGTATTTCGGTATTTGATAGTTCGTTTCAATGCGCTTATTTCGGTATACCATATGTAAGACGAAATTGTACAGTTTTGGTCAGAAAAATTCAAAAAAAAAATTCGAGTGTGTTTTTTCTTGCCTGGAGTTCAAAAAATCGGTCTGTGCTTCTAAATAAGTGAATCCTGAAGAGTTTGGTATCACTGAACGCGTAATTTCAGTACAAACAAGACAGAATAACGAGTATTGATGGATCGATCGATTGAGGCGGGATATTCGAATTTGTGTGGGAGCGCGCGCGCCAAAATTTTGCGTTTTTGAGCGCCGCCAAAAGGGCCTGGGAGCCAAGGGGAGGTAGGACTATTTTGAGTCAAAGGGACTCAAAGGGTTAATATAAGTTAAAAGGAGGTAGATAGGTTATCTGAGCTCCCAAGCGGCACATTAAATACAAGACCACAGTCCTGTCTGACTGAAGTTAGTCGCCCACCAACTACGCACGTGTTCGGACCGCTAACCACGAGCCGCTAACACATCGAAAATGCCGTCGTGTGTAATGAGATTCTGCACTAATTCTAATAATTGGAATAAGACTATTTGAGTCGGCGCATCACTTTATAGTTCTTCCTCTCAACTTTTCAAGGACGTGCCATGTGTGAGCACTGAATGTCATATAGATAACCTATCTTTCCTAAAATATCATTGGATAAGAGCCAGTCTTTTGTCCATTGGACAATGTGATTGAGGTTATCTTGAATTTTTTGGTGACTGATCGTGGAGTTGGCAAAGAATTTTGTATCATCCGCGAAGAGCATGAAATCAAGGTTGATGATCGCTTTCAGGTCGGTGAGGAAGACTGATCCTTGAGGAACTCCGCTTAGGACGGGATGGGGTTCCGAGAGCTCATCGCCAACGCGCACACGAAATTGTCTATTTGTCAAGAAATCTTCGATCCACAACAACAGTTTGCCACGAAAGTCGAAATGCTCTAGTTTTTTAACCAGCCGTTTTATTGGTACTCGATCAAATGCTTTCTCATAGTCTAGATATATTATGTCTATAGGGTAGCATTCATTCCATTCTGTCGTCCACTTACTTAAGCATGAGAGGAGGTTGGTTACAGTCGAACGTCTTTGTACGAAACCGTGTTGTTCTTCAATGATGATGTGCTCATGGTCTAGGAAGCGCCTTATTTTATCTGTGATGATTTTTTCAATTGCTTTACAGATAATGCTTGTTAAACTGATTGGGCGATAGTTAGCTGCGGTGAGCTTGTCGCCTTTTTTGTGGATTGGTGTAACTACGGCTTCTTTCCAATCTTTTGGCAGGTTCAACTTTCAAGGGACAAATTCATAATAACTGCTACCGGTTCGCAGAGGTGTGTATAGCATTCTTTTAAAAACATGGCTGGAATATTGTCAGGCCCCATAGAAGTTGTATCTTTGAAGGATTGTAGCACTTTTGAAACTGCGTCTGGGCTGAATTCCACATGCTCTATGGAGTTGCTATTCTCTGCACAGATATTTGTGGTAGGGGGCCGTCATTCTCCCGCACATATGACTTTTCGAATTGTTTGGCAAACACGTTTGCTGCAGCACGATGATCGGTTACTATGTCGCTTGAGTCATCTGGTCGTAGAGCTGGTGGTGTGCATATTTTCCATGATAATTGTTTGCATTAATTGTATGGACGACGTTTGCCTCAAAGGTTTGTCTCAAAGTGACGTATAGTTGCTACTATTTTATTATTTACATTGTGGTAAGTTTTTCTCTTTTGTCATGTCAACAATGTGGTGGTGTAACCATGGTTTATTGTTTACTTTACTAGTTGATTTCGAGAAGGGTACATGGCAGTCTAGGGATTTTTTTTGTGATAGTTTTGAACTCATTCCAAGCGTCGTAAATATCTGTGTGTTCAGTATTAGTTAATTTTTCCGCTTTTAGCATAGGTATAATATATACTACTCAATGGGCCAGATTTCATGATGGACGCCATCAAAGTGATTGTTGTGACTTTTTAAGTGCCATATGCGTTTTGTTTGCATTTTTTTAGTCTTGATTTGATTTTTGCATTACGCTTTACGTTACGTGCGTCCAGTTGAGTCGCAGATTTTTCCGCATCGAACGTTTCGGGGAAGTGCGTCGCAGTAGAATTCGGTTTCTCGGTACTGTGTAGAACCACGATGGATAGGACTCGCACGCGAATAAGAGTTTCGCAGACCTACTGGTAGAATACCAGTGGCGTAGGGCCCTCGATCGGGATAACCCTTTCGCAATCTTACTGAAAGCTGTGTAGTAGTTACCAGTAAAGTGAAACTTGACTATGTACAATAAGTTGTGAATTTTTTTGGTTCTGGTCTGAGGAAGTAGCTTGTGAACTTATTTGGATTGAACAAAATGAAAAGTCCTGACAAAAAAAAAAAAAAAGCCATGACATTTTAGGCACAAAATGTTTTACGTTTTAACTAGAAGTTGATTATTTAATGTTGAGATGAGACAGATTAGTTGAAATTACTTGTCCTTCCTCAATCTTCATTAAACTACATAGTTACTATGTAGTTAGTGAAGATTGAAGAAGGATTTCATTTAATTCTGAGCAGGTGGTAACCCTATTCTTGCAGCACAACACTAATTGCTCAGTTTATCTAGGTTATTTATGTATAACAAGTGGGCTATATTCCTGTACTAAATCAGGATTTTTATTTTCAGTCGTAAAACAAAAGCAATCTACAATGAGCGTGGCCAGATCGCAGGAACGGGGAAGGACCTGTGTGACTGTCTTGACGACTCGTGTCCCGGCTGTCATTTTGCCTGCCCCAAGTGCTCCTCGCAGAAGTGTGGGCATGAGTGCAGGTATGTAACATTTATGATTTTGGCAAACTATAATATTATTTATACCTAATTCATGTTCTGAACTTGTTCAACTCATTCTTTGCAATTTATAATAAGCTTACTTTTTGTTGCAGAGTGAATCGGAAATGGATGTACGACCGTATCGAAATAGAAGGAAATGATTTTGTTACTAAAAATGTTTACAGCACCAAATAAATTTCAGTAGGTAAAATATATAAAGTTCCTTCAGATTTTAATTTAGTCATTAATTTTTTCTGTTATCTTTTGTATTTTATTCCATAATTAAATGTGTAAAAAAAAATCCTCATAAGAGCCAAATTCAAAATTTTTGTACATCAGTAAATGGACATTTGTCAATAAATGGACCATTTTGTCAGTAAATCAAAAAAGTAAGAGTGTGTTCACACTACATATCATATGTACATACCATCACGCCGGTTTCCCGAAGAGGTAGGCGATGCCCAGGGGAATGCGCATTCGAGCCCCACTTAGTCAAACTCATATAATACAACAACGCTTCATACATGTCGGCGTGTATATTAGGCACTGTGTCGCTTGCCAAGCAAAATTATAGTTTAAAAAAACACGCTTTTATAGCAATGTAAACTAAAAATATTTACTAAATTATTTTTAAATATAAAGATGTAAATAAAAGCGTGGAATGTAAATTTTTAAGATTGTTTATAAAAATTTAGAAAGCCCCCACACTTTTTTTATCTTTATATTTATAAAATAATTTAGTACTTTTTAGTTCACATTGGTATAAAATCGTGTTATATACACGCTGTTGCAACCCCAACCGTAAAACCCGAAAGGGGATGATTCTGTACGTGAAATAGAACAATTTTTTTTCTATGACTTTTTAATTTGAAGAAAAAACAATTGTTTTTCTCTATACATTTTGAGAATAGATATTAAAAATTTGTATGGAAAAAAATTTTTTTTTCGCCACAGATGTTGTTTAATTCACATATAGAATAACCCCCATATGTCAATTAAAAATATTACGGGGGCAACTGAAACACCGTGTATAAGCACTATTATATAAGGTCTTTCAAAATTAGTTCATAGTACGCTAAGGGGGGGTTCTGTATCATATAGGGAGTAAAACCTATATAAATTTTTTTGGGCCTTGGGCTTTTTTTTTTATGTAAAATATTTTTTTATGTATTTAAATAAAAAAATAGGTGGTTGATTTTTATAGCCTAATCGATTCAGTTTCATAACAGTAACAAAAAAGTCTTCATCACCATTATGATCTAACACGTGTAAGTTGGTAAAAAAAATCAAATTCTTTCTATTCCATACTAATAAAACTAAAATTGTGGTTTTTCACAATTTCTGAAAGAAAGAGATCTATATGTTGGAATACTTTTTTGTTCCTGGCATGAAACTGAAACGATTACTAAAAATATTTTTTTCACATTTTACATTAAAAACAATTTTTTTTTGTAAAAAAAAAAATCTTTGTTATTCAAAAGTGATCTATTTCCGATACAGAACCCCCCCTTAGCGTACTCTGAACTAATTTTGAAAGACCTTATATAAGGTGTTTCGTTAGTCATGTCATTAACTTCGGGAGGGTTACAACATACACACTCAAATAAACACTTTACGTAAAAAAACATATGTTTATAGGAGCATTTTTTCTCCTAACAAAAAAATTAAATCAAATAATAGCTGTAAAAACCAATCATAGTGACCTTGTGACTTACTTACAACAAACAGCTGTTCTGCGTTTGAACATAGTACGGTCATTGACCCCGTACAATGCAAGTTACCTACTGTTACACACAGGTTAATGCTTAGGTAGCAAACATGTTTTGTTAAGGTGGAAATAAGACTCAAACCGTGCTACCCGAGCACTGATGATTGAAACACGAACCGTATGCCGATGTAAATAGGTGCGAGATTCATTCTACTCGTGCGGCGGCTGATACGTCGCGCCGACGATGAACGTTTGCGCGAAAATCACACTATTTATTAAATTTCACGTGTTGTTAAGATGGAACAAAATATTTATTTCGCTACGATTGTAGGGGAAAATATTATCTATATTTCTATGAGGGTCTTGTATTGAAACAATTTATGCTTCTCAAAATAATTTAACTTGAATGTACAATTTTCATACTTTTCGTTATTTTTTGGAGATTTATTTAACACCTTTTCAAGTAATAAAATATAATTTTTTTCGCTATGTTTGTTAATTAAAGATCAACACAAAACCTATATTTTTTACAGATTTTTTATCTTTACCAATAGCTCAATAATTTCCTTTTAAAGTTGACCTTTTGACCCTTATTCTCGCCTTAAATTTCACGAAAAGTAATACTAAAAACATATAATTTCAAAGTATATTGACGGTAATTACTCTCCTTGTCCTCGAAGAGTCCGTTAGTAAATTGGATATTTTACGCATCACTTCACTGTTGACACGATAACAGTCGAACGCAAAATGGCCGCCACATGGTGTCACTTCCGTATTGACGGCTACACTGTGGCCGCATTAGGAACAGTAAAAATAACCAAATACAGGAAGTAAATTTAAAAAATTCTAAAAGTAAAAGTAATAAAATAATTAACTACTAAATGGACAACAAATAAATATTGTCACAAAATTTTTTTTATCTTGTTTGTTTAGGTTTAGATATAACAATTTAAAACAAATACTATATTCGCATAGTAAAAGAACACGTTCTTTTCAAAGATCAGTTATCATAATTAAAATAAATTGAAAACACAAAGCATGAAGACCATTTGAAAATGAGGTGTCATAAAATTTATTGACAAAGTCCATTAACTGAAAAAATTTTGAATTCGACTCATAACTACTCGGTAATGAATTCTTTCAGACCCACTTATTGCCACCACAATAATACAAATGTTTAACCGCTCAGGCTTTGGACTCCACTTACGACTCTGTCAAATGTTGTGGTTTTTTTTAGCGGGTGCAATTCATTAGGTAGGAAAAAAAAATATCCAATGGAAGAAAAATTATAAACCCCTATAACAAATTTAGCATGGTTGTAATCGTTACAATTTATTTTTTACACAATTTATTACAAATTTATCTATACCTTACAGTACCCTCACCTTTGTTTTGATTCCAAATTGTGAGTTGAACATTGCACAAAAACATTGTACTTCAATAGTGAGGTTAAGTTTTTTGTTGATTTTACACACTCGCGAATGATAAAAACGTCCAATTAGATATAACACATTCACTTTAGAAATGTTGTATTCTCTCGAATTTATACACAAACACAACACCAAAAATCATGTTTATTTGAGGCAGCGGTGCGAAGAATTCGCGGGGGGCATGGAGTGCGACAAGTCTTAAAACTAAATACTGAAAGTCCGTAAATGTTTTGCTCTAGGCTCGCGCCAAATTGAATCGGATCAAGTAGGGCATATCTTCGACTTTAGAACTATACCGGGTGCGGCGATTGAACTGTCCGTATGTGAAAATGAAATAATTCTGTTAATTTTCAATATTTATTTATACACTTATGCCATGTGAAAATAGTAAGTTCAAAGTTTTATTATGACTTATTCCGAAGGAATAAAACCGCCTTTAGCCTTTATTACAAGCTGAAGTCTCTTTCTGAAAGAAGCGCAAGCTGCTCGAACGACGTTGTCACTCAAACAATTCCATTCTCTCGTAAGAGTAACTTTGAGCGCTTCCACCGAAGTGTGTTTTTTAGCACAGGCCCTGGCCTGTAAAACACCCCAAATACAAAAGTCCAGCGGATTCAAGTCGGGCGATGACGACGGCCACATATCTCGGTCGATCAGCACTGGAACGTTTGCTTTCAACCAATTTTGCGTTCCAATTGCTCTGTGCGATGGTGCCGAGTCTTGCTGGAAAGTCCAACGCTCAGAACCGAATGCGTTGCGTGCCCACGGTATCAGCCCTGGTCGCAAGACTTTGTCTCGATAGATTTGTTGGTTTATTTTGACTTGGTTGCGACCCATTGGAAGAAAAACGAGCGGAGAACGGCCTTTTTCAGACACCGCCGCCCAGACCATAATTTGGTCGGCTCCTTGTCGTCGAGTGACTTGCAATTCGTCTGAATGGTCGCTGACACGTCCCTTCAACCAAACACGGTCATTTTGTTTGTTTAAAAACTGTTTAACGCAAAAAGTTTTCTCATCTGAAAACACCAAATTGGGAAGCTCGCCAGAGTCGAGCAAGCGAATCAGCTCTTTCGATCGATCCAACCGTTTGCTACGCTGTAAAGCAGTGAGTTCCTGAGAAAGGTTTTTTTTAATGGTTTGACTTTAAGCTTTTCCTTCAATATGCGACGAACGCTGCGATCGCTCACCTTGAGATCCTGCGTGAGCTGGTTTGCTGAGCGCGCTGGATTTCTGTCTAATCGATGACGCACCTTTTCGACAACTGCTGGCGCCGTTGCAGTACAGCGTCGTCCGCCACCGTAGCGTTTACCAGTCTCATTGTAACGTTGAATAGTGCGATGCACAAATTTCTCGTTCAATTGAAGATTTGGCAGCGCTCGACGTATTTCGATGTTCGATTTTCCCTCCAAATGAAGAGCAATTACTGAATTTCGGTTAAAATCCATTGTTCTAAATTCGAACGTGTTTCTCTTACAACAGAATCACTTCAAATGATGATAGTCAGTCAGTCAGCGTGTAAGCGTCCACTGCTGGACATACGCCTCTCCAATTTTCCTCCAGTCCTCCCGGCCTTCAGCGATACGGAACCACTGATTTCCGCCGGCGTACTTGATGTCGTCGTCCCACCTGGCGGGTGGTCTTCCCACACTCCGTTTTCCTGTCCACGGCCGCCAGTGTAGGACACGGTTACTCCAACGGTCATCGTCTCTTCGGCTAACGTGCCCAGCCCACTGCCACTTGAGCTTAGCCACCCGGTGTCCAATATCGACTACTTTGGTGCGTCGGCGGATTGCCTCGTTACGCACCATATCACGTAGCGATATACCCAGCATGGCTCGCTCCATTGCTCGCTGGGCAACTTTCAACCTTTGGACAACAGCGACCGTCAGAGTCCACGTTTCACATCCGTACGTCATAACCGGGAGGACACACTGGTCATATATACGGGTCTTTAAATTCTGCGGAAGGTCAGACTTCAGGACGAATTTTAGTTTTCCGAAGGCAGCCCAACCCAGTTGAATTCGTCTCTCCACCTCCTTAAGCAGACCTTGTCTACCAAGCCGCAGAATTTGACCGAGGTATACGTACTCTTCAACCTGTTCGATCACTTCTCCGCCAATAACAAATTGTCCTCCCGTCATAACCTCGGTCGCCATGACCTTGGTTTTGTCCCGGTTCATCTTCAGACCAACCTTCATCGACGCTGTATAAAGGTCTTCCAGCATGATCTGAAGCTGATCTCGGGAATTGGACAGAAGAACAATGTCATCGGCGAAACGCAGATGACTGAGAAGATCTCCATTCACGTTTATACCCATGTTGTCCCACTCAAGCATCTTGAACACATCTTCCAATGCGTTTGTGAAGAGCTTGGGTGAGATCACATCCCCCTGCCTTACGCCTTTACCAAGGAGGATAGGTTGGGTATTCTCGTGAAGCCTCACAGTCATCGTCGCGGACCGATACAGATTTCGGAGCACCTCGATGTAGCGGTGGTCGATTCTGCACCTGAGGAGGGAGTTTTCGACAGCCCATTTTTCAACTGAGTCGAACGCCTTCTCATAGTCGACGAAGGCTAGGAAGAGCGGCTTGTTGTACTCCTCGCATTTTTGCACCACTTGTCTCACAGTAAATATGTGGTCCATGGTGCCGTACCCTTTCCTAAATCCAGCTTGCTCACGAGGCTGGTACTGGTCCAGCCTCTGTGTCAGCCGACTCGTGATGACTCTTGAAAAGACCTTGTACACGTGGCTAAGAAGTGAGATAGGTCGATAGTTTTTCAACTTCGCCCTATCCCCCTTCTTGTGAAACAAGACAACGACACTATTTCGCCATGCGGCCGGAACTACACCGCCTTCAAGAACTGCATTGAACAGTTTTTGCAGTTCCTTCAGGATCGGTCGTCCGCCAGCGTTCAGCAGCTCTGTCGTTATCCCGTCTTCACCTGGAGCCTTGTGTTTTTTGAGTCCTTTCAAGGCAGCCTTTATCTCATAGACACTAATATCGGGTAGATCCTCCGTGTAGTGTCTAGTGAGCGGCGCACGCCTATCAGAATCGACTGGTTTGCTTGGACTTGGGGCAGGGATTGTTGCGGAGTACAATTGGCCATAAAATTCCTCCACCGCCTCAAGAATATCCGGCTTTCTTGCAGTGACAACCCCATTCGCCCGCTCGAGTTTCGAGATTTGGTTAGCGCCGGTAGAGAAGGCACGGGCAAACACTTTGCTGCCTCGATTTTCCTCTATAACGCGCTCAACCATCTTCATGTTCTCTCGGCGAATATCACGGCGAATGGACTTGCTTATGGTCTTGTTGAGGTTCCTGTGCACGACACTACTCCGGGTCTCCGGTTTCATATTCCGTCGTGTTTCCAGGAGCCTCAACGTCTCTGCGGATAGCTTGCTACGGGGTGCCTGTCGACTTTTGCTGAAGTGCTGCTCTGCAGTGTCCGTTAGTGCGGATACGAAGCTCGTATACACCTTGTCGATGTCGGCATCCTCATCTCGTGGCGCTAAGCTAAAAGCATCCGCGAGTTTGGCTTCGAAATTTTCGAGCGTCTCGTCCGGTATGTTTAGCTTGGCCAACGGTTTGTGGATGAGTTTGCGCCGTTCCATCTTGAGGTTTAGCTTCAGCGTACCTCGCACTAGTCGGTGATCGCTGCCAGTATCGAAGCGGTTAAGGACAGTAACGTCTATACACGACGATTTACTGTCCGCCAGTATGAAGTCGATCTCGTTCCTCGTGCAACCGTCAGGGCTGGCCCACGTCCATTTCCTTTTTTCCTTCTTCAGGAAAAAGGTATTCATGGCGTGGAGCTGGTTGGCTTCGAGATAGTTGACCAACATCTGGCCGCGTCGATTCCTGACACCGATACCGTACGGGCCTACTGCTCTGTCTCCCTTCAGAGGCTTGCCCAGTTTGGCATTAAAATCTCCCATCACGTACTGGAAGTGAGATTTGTTGGTTTCTAAGGCTTTGGATACATCCTCGTAAAACTGCTCCACCTCGTCGTCAGCGTGTGAACTTGTGGGAGCGTATACCTGCACCACCTTCAGCTGATACCGCTTGTTCAGCCTGATGATGATGTAGGCCACTCTGTCCGACACGCTGTCGATTTCGATGATGCTGTTCACGAGGCTGCGCCTCACCATAAATCCCACTCCACCTTCCGATTTTTGGGGATTTCCTCTGAAGTAGAATAGGTTGCCGGAACGTAGCACTTCAGTCTCTTCGCCCTTTCTTCTGACCTCGCAAAGACCCAGGATGTCCCATTTTATATGAGCCAGCTCCTGTTCCAGCTCGACCAGTTTCTCTTGCGTTCTCAAAGTCCTTATGTTATGGGTAGCCAAGTGTAGTTGGGTGTGGCAGCCAGATCTAACCCAGGGATTCTTAGCACCCCTCGCCCCGCCGGAACCTGGACCGCCACCACGATGATCCGGAATAGCGGGGCCGCTGGGAACTAGGGGCCGAGGTACTGTAGGACTTTTCATTGGAGGTTTTGGCCATAAAACACCACGTTGGCCAAACGTCTTGGCGAGTCTTCCGCTCTCGTCAGCCTTAGGATTGTAATACCTATGGTATTACGCACCTAAGTTTCCAGGATACACCGCGAGGAGGTGTGAGTCGGAAATTGGAGAAAGAATTTCACTCCGCTACTACTTCACCATCGTGCGATGGTGCAGCATTAGCAGGAGATTAATTCAGTCTCCCTTTTATATCCCCTTTTATATCAAATGATGATAGAGAACATGTCAAAGACCAACATTTGAAATTTTGGCGGCATTCCATTCAGTGGTTCGAATTTTAAAACAGTTAGATAGAGACGGACAGTTCAATCGCCGCACCCGGTATATAGGTAATGATGAGCCTTATCCCAATATTCAAAGAGTTTTGGTCACTTTTCGGTGTCATTCCAAATTAAACAGAGCTTGTTTATAAAAAAAAATTACTTATTGAAAATTAAAGGGTTCAATAATATAATAGATGAAAAACCAAATGTGTAAATAACTGAAAAGTAAATCAAAAAGAGGTCTGAGCAAGGATGCTGAAAAAATATTCAACTTCTAGTACTCCATCTTCCTTGAGATCGGTGCAATGCACTGCATTGTGTACGGTGTCGTGCCCAAACCTCGCTCGTATAGTGTCGGGGTACAGCTGCCGACACATGTCTGGGTCCCGTGGCCCGCAGAGCTGGCGGAACTTACACACGCAATCCTTCTTAGTCTCTTCCTCCACAATCTCCAGAGCGACGCATGCACCTTGTGACAGCTGGCCAGCCATACCCTAAATAAAAGCATTCGTAAATAAAAGCTGAGATCAGGCTGACATCACAGATGTTGTAGGTGATGTAGCCAACCGTGTCAGTAGTCATAAAAAAAAAAAAATTTGCATTTGTAGAGCCAAAATTAGACTTTTTAACTTACTGTGAATTCGGGCAAAACATTCTTATATACTTCGTAAAATTCTTCCGCATTTACAGTGTCCACTGTAAACATTAACATAGCAGATATTTTGAATTTTGCTGCGGTGATCATTTCGAGGATATAGCCAAGGTTACCATCTGTGATCGCATGAGGTTTGATTATGCAACAGGTGCAGTCTTTAAAAGTGGCCTTAACTGGTACCTTCATAATCTTGTTACTTGTTCCAAAAAAGTAGTCGAGGCACTGGAAATAGAAGTAGATAAAGAGCAGCATAAAAAGCTGTAGTCGGGCTATCTGTTCATTCTAATTTGTTTTAAACGCCCGACTACAGCATTTTATACTTCTCTTTAAGATCAACTTGCCTTATTATTATTTTTATTATTTGATTACTTTTTTATCTAACTGGGGGTTTTTTGGGTGTAATCAAACCGGATAAAACTAATTGTGACAAGTTCGAGTGCGGTTCAATACAGAAGCTCCATTCTGCTATAAGATTAGTGCGTGTGTTATGTTTGTGTTTCGTCAAAACCGCACGTTTCGCCGAAATGCTATTCTACTCGCTAAGTTAGACCAAACGCGCGTGTTAGGTTATGTTATGTTTGTGAAACACTAACACGCCGTCTGCTTCAAAGTAACGATGTGTTTTGGTGAAAACATATTATTTTTGAGTTGATTTCGAATGTTTTGTTTTTAGTTTTGGGTTTAATTTTAAATTGTTGTTTGTGAAAGTTTCGAAAAATGGCAGAAGGCTATCTAGAAATGAAAATGAGGAGACAGGGATCGCCGAGAGAAAACGGAGATACGCGTCAAACCCTCTCGACGTACCGATGAATTTGCTATTTTATTATTTATTATTTATTACTTATTACTTATTACTTGTTACTACTTGTTACTTGTCACTTGTCACTTGTCACTTATTATTTATTATGTATTATTTATTATTTATTATTGGTTGTTAGTTATTTGTTATTTATTATTTATTTATTTAAATCCTTTATTTCACATTTTTAAAATGTTATATTAATTTTACATATTTAAACTAAAACCATTGATTTTATAGGGGGAGTCAGATGTACCGTCAGCGATGTTTTAAAGGTAACATGAAATTAGTCTTCAATTATGTCCTAAGATGGCGCCAGGAGTATCGAATTTGAATTAAATAATTATTATATTTTTAAATCTGCTAATTATAGAACGATGCTAAGTGGGAACAGCATAGTTAAATTTAAAGATTATTTTATATTAAGTAGAAATTTCAAAATAGTGTATTTTAAGGTTTTCATAATTTTTCCAATAAATATTTTCATGTTTTGTCAGTCCGTGAGCTTGGCGGATAAAATGTATAATTTCGCCGCTTCTGCATCATAGATGTCAGACCAAAGTTAAGTTGTCCTATTTGTCTATAGATGGCATGCCTATTTCTTATTATATTTTTAGTTGCCAAATACCAAAATACCCACCAACCAAACCTGCGTGCAATTCAAATACGCGCGTGCGGTTAGGATAAAGTGGAGATACCTTCTTTAAAATTATATTTTTTTACCTCACCACCTTTGAAAACGGAAACAAACACGATGGATTAAATATAATAATAATAATAAAAATCGTTAGCCATTTATAAGAAAATCGACCTCAACGAAATAATTTGTATAACAGCTACCCTTATTTTTTTTAATTAAAAAAAACTAAAAAAGGTACCCCTAGATTATCATTTCAAACTATTAAATACGAATTTTGAACGAAATCGGTTGAGCAGTTTAGGCACAAGGTCGCTGGACGGACACACACACACACACACACACATACATGTTTCTCAAAACCACTTTTTTGGGATCGTTGACAGATATATAGCCCAAATCTGTACTGTGTGGGGCCGGTACTTTAAAAGAATAGCCCCACTGCATCTCTCCCCGTGTATGTCGTAAAAGGCGACTAAGGGATATGACCCCCTTCTTATATTACTAGGTGGTAGGGTTTAACCCGCCCGGGTTGGTACCACCGCACTGAATGAAAGGTCGGTCCAAACGGCTATGTAAATAGTTTGTGTTTTCCGTCCAGTTCAGTGTAGTCGGCACGACCGAAGGGAAGCACTGACGTGGCACCAAGTTCACCCGGTGTTATGGGCTGACATCACGGATGTTGTAGGTGATGTAGCCAACCGTGACAGTTTCAATAAAAAAAAAAAAAATCAGTCGCATTCTCAACTTCGACATTTTGGACGATCACAATACTTCCTTTCTCCTTACAGTCGCTCGAAAGTAAAAAGCCACCTCCATAGTTTTTAGCCGTTGCGGTAATTTATCGATCGACGCGCGACGTTCGCTTGTTTTGGAACACGCAAATGTTTGCGTGGAGCGTGCAGGCAAGCGATACGGGTTACTGCGCGTGGAAAAAGGATGACACAATATCGATGCGATCTCTTGAGACGGTCGGTTCTGTATTCACGCGATACGCACACTACCATAATCGCGGTGTCTCGTTTTAGTAATAGTTGAAGTATGAACAAAATGTCTTTGAGTATGAAGTAGGGAGTCCAGGCACCGAATTAAAAAAAGTTGAGTCCAGGGCTATATTTTCCATCTACGATGCTGCTGGTGGTGTTATACCAAAGAGATTAAAAGAGGGTGGGTTTAATGTATTTGTGATAAGCTTTACAGAATATATAAGTCAATGATATTTTATATAAAATTGTAAAATTGTAGATTTTACCGACGACGACACGACAACGAATAAAATAAAAAAATAGTAAATCTGATTTAAATGCAAAATTGATAATAAACCATCGCTTCTCTTATATTCTCTATCTTTTTCGGGAGGAAGGAAGGGATTCCTTCCTCGCCCATCTCTCACTCACCTCTCTCCCGGTCTTCTCTCCTCGATCCCGCCTTCCTCCCCTCCTTCCCCTCACCCTTCACGGACCCCCTCTTTGCCACCTTCCCTTTCGCCCATTCCCTCCCTCTCTCCCTACTTCCCTTCCTCCCCTCATGTCGCCCCTCCTTCCCATCACCCTCGCATTCCATTCCTCCCCTACTACCCCTCATCCTGTCCGCAACCCCCTCTTACCCCGCCCCTTCCCCCTTTCAACCTCTCACTCCCTCGATATCCATTCCTCCTCGTTCCCTCTACTACCTCCCTCCCCCACACCTACCCTCATTCACTAACCCTTCCTCCCTCCATACCTCTCCTCCTCTTCTTCTTTTTTTTATGGAAACTGACATGGTTGGATACATCACCTACAACATCCGTGATGTCGGACATGTCGTGCCGGCTATACTGAACTGGACGAAAAAAAACGAAAAAACTATTTACATCAAATCTCTTTGATTTACATAGCCGTTTCGACATACGTTTTATTCAGTGCGGTGGTACCAACCCTAGTAAGGTAAGAAGGGAAGGGTGCTACAGTTTTACGTGGAATCCGAACCACGGTCAGCCTCAAATGGTCGAGCGGTCACCCATCCAAGTGTTGACCGCGCCCAGGGTTGCCTGCACCACTGAGCTACCCAGGCTGACAAACGTACCTCCCACCCACTCCCCCTTCTTTTCTCTCCCCCTTCCTCTTCCTGACCATTATTCATTATTTCTTACCAAAAGCAGTAACTATTGAGTAATCTGTGCCAAAAGACTAGATAATAAATTTTCATATCCTTACCTAGAGAAATCATGGATTCCCCATACAAAAACTTTCACCCCTATTTCACCCCTTATTTTTAGGTTTCCGTATCCCTGTACGGAAGCCTATTACTAAGCCTCCGCAGTCTGTCTGTCCGTCCGTCCGTTTGTCTATCCGAGGGCTGTATCTCTTGAACCGTAATAGGAAGCCCGTTGAAATTTTCACAGAATATGTGTTACTATAGCGGATATAACAACAAATAAGCGGAGCTAGGTACAACCCAAGTACAACCAAAGAGTTTGTAAATTCTTTGGACCGGAGTAAAACCGCAAACAGGAAATTACAATCTTACACGTTCAACGCCACATGAAAAATCCAGTATTTCCGTTTGGGCCACGGGGCTCACCGCTCACCGGTGAGCCTTTCCTTACTGAACCATTCAGGGCATGGGGGTCACCGGTGAGCCGCGTGAGAGGGCCTACGTAAACGCTTCCTACAAGCCACAGAGCGCAGCTACAAAGCCAATATGGAAGTGAGCCGCATGGCCTTGTAGTCGAAGCGGACGGCGTGGTTTTCAAATCCAATAGAAACTTGTAGTTTTTTATTAAGTTAATTGTAACGATGCTAGGGCTGCTCTTAACGATAAGGTAGAAAATAATATTTGTATTAATAGAATTAATAAAACCAGAAAATAATAAGAAAATATTCGTCAAAATAAAAATGAACATAAAATTTTCTTCATTGCCAAATAAGAAGACATTATTTATTACGAAAATAATTTATGAAATTGAACAAAACAAAATATTTATGAAATTGAACAATCACAACATTATGACACTTCATTATTTAAAATAATCAATCATCTTAACCCCAAAGGGTTTAACCATAAACAATAAAGAATTATCCGTGAGTCATGTTAAAACAAGGCAAACAAAGGAATGGTTTAGTTGGGCTGCTTTGGCAATAAGTGGATACTTTTTTCGACTTGGTTTTAGCCTGTTTGCTACCCATTATTGGTACGTTCTTTGCATAACATTGGTGACATGTTCTTCTCACTTTTCTGGCCAATCCCTCTTTCCTTTCCAGAGTGTGTTTCATTCTCTTCCGTCTTTCTATATGCATTTCATAGTCGCTATCCTCACTCTCCGACAAAAGAATTCGACAGCATCTTCTTTTCGTTGGTTGAACTACGTCTTCATAGAATCTATTCCGAAACTACGGTTCAGAAGATCTATCTCGATGTTTTCTAACTGCGTTAGCGCTTCTTGTGTTAACTCGAAATCTTCAAAATAATCATTTTTGGCGAGAAAAGCGTAAAACATCCTCAATTGTCGACGCAGCCGGACCGGGATTGATCGCTGCGTCCGCGGCGCGCGCGCAACGGGTGGGCCGCGGCGTGACCCCGCGGCCCCAGCCAACAGAAAAATACAAATCCTTCATAGGAGGCCACACGATCCACCCGTGAGCCTTCTGCTATATCTCGAAAATTAGACGGTAAAAGTCGCAAATTTTTATTTTCCTTACAAATTACCGCATTTTATAAACTTTGTGATGAAAATCTCAAGTTGATGAAAATTACGGATATAATGAGTTTGGCTTGGCCCGAACCGAAAAGTACGCTAGGCCCACCGGTGGGTCGTATGGCGTTCAACGTGTTAATTGTGGGCTGATTTTGAAAATTCTTTTTTTGTTTGGTAGGTCATACTTCAGAGGTGCTCCCATTGAAATTTTATTGAAATTGATTGAGCGGTTTATGAAAAAGCAACAAAATACTATTGGTGTGTGGTTACCTTCAGCAAAACTTTTGTGATGTGGGCTTTTTCAGCAATTTGCAGTTTGACACATGGCGAATAATTCTGTACCACTTCAACCGATTTCGATTATTCGATTTCGATTATTGTTTTTTATGTAATATTGTTTTAAAAATATAAAACCGACTTAAAAAAAATAAACTAGAACTAAAAAGTATTAAATAGGTAGAATAGGTACCTAATATTTTGAAATTTTCTCTGTCATTGTATTGAAATACATGAATCGATATTGTCATTCATATTCGGACCCTTGTTTCATGAATATTCTAAATTTGAAATCTTTTCCGACCGGCCAGATGCGTTTAATATATTATAATACGAGTACGAGTACCATCGAGCTGGTCTGATGATGGAGACGGAAGGTGGCCATAGGAACTCCTAAACTACACATGATAAACCCATCGTGTTTGGGCTCGTTGAATTTGTCATCACGAGCAATTTACTTTAGACCTAGGAGATTCTCAATTCGACGGTATGTTTTCTTTTTTTGGATGTTTGTTACGCGATTACTCCGTCAATTATTGTGGGCCGATTTTGAAAATTCTTTTTTTTTGTTTGAAAGGGGATAACCATGACGTGGTTCCATTTTAATTTGGTCGAGATCAGATTGGAAAGCGAGGCGGAATCGCGAGGCCGAAGGTCGAGCGATTCCGCCGAGTACATTAATAGCAAAAAATTCCAAAAAAAACTGTGAAATAAAAAACTATTTAAAAAAATATATAAAAACCGCCTTCAAAAATGTATGAAATAAAAAAAATCGAACCCTAGAGTTGAAGGCGGTGCTAAAGCAAGCAAAAATGATACATGAAAGAAAACATGCGTGGATGATATCCTTTGTGATTTGTGTAGCCTTCTTTAGCACCGCCTTCAACTCTAGGGTTCGATTTTTTTAATTTCATAAATTTTTTAAGGCAGTTTTCATATTTTTTTTTTTACATACAATGCTGACATTATTAGAATGAAGAGTGACGAGTATTTGTTTAACTGTTCAACTAAATAAATACGTTCTATCCACAGAGCACGGAATACCGCGCGCGCGCGCGCGGGGGTATTCCGTGCTCTGTGTGGATCTATCTATTAAAAGCGCACAAACAGGAAATTACAATCATAATAATATTTTGTTCCGTATACCAAATAATTTTCAAAACATTTTTTTATTTTATTTAATTTGATAAGAAGTGTTAGTTTAATTGTAAATTGTCATAATTTTATTATTCAAATATAATTAAAATTTTTGGAATTTACATAAATAATGTTCTTTATAAATATAAATGAAAGCGCCATCTTTTGTCTAGTAGCAGTAATTCTACAGCCTAGTGACAATTAAAGGTACCTAGATACATGTTGTATTTCAACTAGATAGCGCCCTTAGTATAGAAGTATTAACAAACATTAACGCCACCTGTTTGTTTTACGACAACATCAAGAAAAATTATTAACGCCCTCTGTTGGTTTTACGATTTACAACGTTACCAAATTTGTTATATGGAGTGGTCTATCTGTCCCGACAGGGTTATAAAATCAATGACTAAAACTAATAAAAAATACATAAAATGTACGAATTTAATAAAAACGGTAATTATTAATTATTCATGTTTGCCGTTTTGGCTTCTAAATAAATTATGTTAACGTACCTACTATTCAGATTATTTCAGTGAAATTATATTAATTGTAATATCACTTACTTTTATGCATATTATATTTTATATTTATGTAATAATAATTATATAACATTTTGTAAAAATGATTCTTTCTAGCAAATAAATCCCCAACAAAGAGGGATTTGTAAAATGGTATCACATCTATGAGCGTGTCGCCAAGCGACGAAAATCAGTAAACATTTGCACTCAATTTGAACAAAATAAATGTATAACTCGCTTAATTATGAATGTTTGTCACAATAATTAATTCTTGCATATTTTAATGCACCTATTACGCATAATTCATTATTTTTATTGGTAAGTATTTAAAAGAAAAAACTTTAGTCAACATTATTGTCAGAATTTTTCGCGTTAGGCGACGCGATGTCAAACCTTACCCTAAGCTCCGCCTCCTGTTACCATAGACACTAACTAAACGTGTTTTGTAAATAGCAGAATAGCATCATGTGGAAACCACGTCCAAACTTACTCGTGTTATGTTTGACTCAAACACAACACACGAAGTATGTTTGAAAATTGTGCAATTAGCAGAATCGAGCTTCAGGTGTTCGGCACATCGACC
This sequence comes from Nematopogon swammerdamellus, assembly GCA_946902875.1. NCBI lineage: Eukaryota > Metazoa > Arthropoda > Insecta > Lepidoptera > Adelidae > Nematopogon > Nematopogon swammerdamellus. The sequence continues at coordinate 10,936,386 of OX336333.1, forward strand.
GAAAAAATTTTTTTTGTAGGTTAAGTGGGGTCATTTGCAACGTTTTGACCCATGATACGTTTTGTCAGATGTGACATGGTATCGAGATACGATTTTTTTTTCTTTATTTTCGAAAATTACCAAAATCGCAGCTATAAACCCTTGTAATTTTTTTGTTTATGATTGATTGTACACGAAATAAAATTTATTTAATTTTACGATGTATCCTTGTTCTAGAAAAAATATTATTTGATGTAGTTAATACCATGAAAAGGTTTTATGACCTCCCAAAGTCCCGAGAACGTGTAAAAATGTGACAGAATCTTAATTTCTTAATTCATTAAAAAAAACTAACAGCAATTGAGTGCTTCATTTTCAGAACGACAACACGGGCACTAATCGGTGGTCGCTTCCCGTATTGAGAGCGTTTTCGGGAGCATTTTCAAATTTAGAACATGTAGTCGGGCTATCTGTGCGGGCACTCTTGCAAATTATCCCTAATTTTTGTCGTTCCGTTCTGTCTCTGTGCCTAATTTTGGCCACATAGTGAATTATTTGTATGACATGTGGTATACCGTTGGAAAGAGCGTAAACTAGCGAACTTTTTAAAAGAAAATGAAGCTATCAATTGCTCTGTTTTTTTGACATTGGAAATGTCTTTTCGATCGCTTCAGTATTGACCCCGATTTCCAGAAAAAGTGCGAATTGGCCCTGGTGTCGTGAGTTTTAAGGTTACGTGAATATTTAGGGTGTCAAATGACGCGTATCGACGAGAGCTAGAAGATTGTAAAAAATAAATATTAACAAAATTTGAGTTTTTGAGATAATCGCAAAAAACCGCTTAAAATAGCCGTTTTTAGGGGGTTTAAAAAAGGCACTATTAAACATATTTCTACATATATATTTTAAACTTTTATATTTTTATATTGTAGATTGACTAAATATCTGGCGATGTTTTTTGAATCTTTTGAAAAAAGTGAAAATTTTGGGAGTTATGATTTTTTTAAATTTTCCATTACGCGAGTTTCGTGTCGTCTTTATCTTGCAGTGTGAGTAGTTAAAATGGTTTTCGTGTATGCATACACTTGAAAATAGAGAATTTTAATTTAAGGTTTTTTATTTCTGAAAATTTTTGTTTATTTTTCAAAATTGACATACCTAATATTTCAGTATGAAAAAGCAAGTAAATTATAATCAAATTTTTTAATATGGATATATATTCTTTATTGAACACCAATTAATACAAATTAGGCACAATAGGTGAGATTAATGCCGGGAGGCATTCTATTCTAACTAACCTTTGGGATGTGGGAGAAGTATATAATTATACAAGAATAGTTTGTGGCAATGTTTTAAGTAATGCATTAAGATAAACTACAAAATTATCTCTACTTTTTCTCTATCTTCTTATTCTACTTTTATAAAAGGGAACGTCTGTCTGTTTGTATGTATGTATATATGTTTGAGGTAAACTCCGGAACCACTGAACAGATTTTGATGTGGTTTGCACCAATGTAAAGATAGTTCTTGAAGCACACTATAGGCTATATACCATCACGCGAAATAGCCTTAGGACTGAGCAGTATCAAAGAAAGTATAGGAAAGTATAGTATGAACGGAATTTTATGTCGAATGATTGTTGGTTTGGTAGAAGCGATGTTAGATATATAATATACTATAAATATTTAGATAAAATTTTGGGAAGAAGATAGATTGCATCTTGGGGACTACCTTTTATCGAAAAAAAAAAACGGAAGGGGGTGAAATAGGGAATGCAATTATATTAGGGATATGAAGGGGGAAGGTTTAAGGAGGATGGGTGAAGGGGGAGGGGCGGTGATGGAGGGGTGGGGATGGAGGGGAGAGACGATAAAGGCGGGAGACGGAGAGGTGTGGGTTGGGGAGGAACCAGGAGGGGGAGGGAGGTATGAAAGGGAGGACGGTTGGAGGGGCGGGAAGGGAGAGGAGGAAGGTAGGGAGATTGAGAAGATGGAAGGTTATTTTCAGGATACGCTAAGGTTATTTTCGCTATACGCTTATATTTGAATACGCTCTAAAAGTCATTTTCAATGTAGGTACCCGAAGGTCATGTAATGCATGAGATCTGTGAATTTTTTTAATGAATTAAGAAATTAAGATTCTGTCATATTTTTACTCGTTCTCGGGACTTTGGGAGGTCAAAAGACAGTAATTTTCAAAAATAAAGAAAAAAAATCGTATCTCGATTAGTATTCTCGATACTGATCTGATCTGACAAAAGGTATCATGGGTCAAAACGTTGCAAATGACCCACTTACCCACAAAAAAATTTTGTCGGTCGATGTGCCGAACACTCTGTATAAGAATGCTCAATAAACAATAAACAAACGCCTGACTGAAGGGATGTCGTTCAGGCGTTTGAGCTCCACGTGGAAGGAAGAATATGAATACATATACATTACGGGCATACCAAACAATTCTTCAGTATTTCATCTCCCACTTACTATCTATTTTTGTAAAAAAAATATGTATTCACATCAGTAACATCAGCAGCGTTGTCGCAACCATGAACAATATTCTTCAAAATACTTTTCCCGTACATGCTCCTCAGCGAACCGGGTGCAGCCTGCGCAGGATCACGAAACCCTATCGCCTTTCTCCATTTGATGATAGCATTGGTAGCAACAAGCTCCATTCCGATCACTTCACCACTGGTTATGTAGTCTATTATTAATCTAAAAGTAAGTAAAGACGTAAAGAAAAGTAAAACCAATTTTTTTTTAAAAGTGCAATTATTATACAAATTATTAAACAAATTTAAATAATACATACATACATCTGTAGAAATAGCAAATAGTTTACTGTAACTTCAAACTTACGGTAAGTTAGGGTTATTCGAAATACGTCGGTACATTAACAAAGCAAAGTTCTTATCCACATTTGCTTTCTTCATTCGAACAATTCGGAAACCACTTTTTAAAATAAAAGTAATTATTTTGCCATATTCATTGGCAGGTATAGGTTTTATCAGCGCAAATGTGCTAAAAATAAGGCATATATGTAAGTTTAAATGCTAGAATTGTCATTTGTTTCACTGAAATATAGCATATTATGTAGCTTATACATAATATACATTGTAATATTTTTACAGTAGGTATACTTATTAAGCATCTAAATAAGTATGTATTTTTCGCAAGCAGCTTATTATTAAATTTTTAGATATTTTTCGTTTCTCATATCCTTCTTGTTCGCCTACACGCATCACTCCCACATACCAAAGGTTAGCTAGAATATATGCCTTATATGGCATTAAGCTAACCTTTTGTACCAAAATTTTATGTGAAATTTAGGTGCACAATAAGAAATATTTACTTACTATAGATAGAGTAGTTCTTTATATATTTACTAGTTAGGGACCGTTCACATATGTGGATACTTTTTGGGTACTTTTGACACACACACACTCAAAATATACAGTATAGATCACATTTCAAAGCCGTAAAGTACGCTAACGAACCGCAGCTGCGGTGGTTCTGAGATCTGGAATATTTGTAAAATATATAAGCATTTGTAATATAAAGACTTCTTTTTTAATTTGCGGTCCTTGCACCCCCTCCCCTGGTATGTGAACGGTTTTTTTTTTTTTTTTTTTTTTTTTTTTTTTTTTTTTTTTTTTTTTATGGAACCTGACACGGTTGGCTACATCACCTACAACATCCGTGATGTCAGCCCATAACACAGGGTGAACTAGGTGCCATGTCAGTGCTTCCCTTCATTTCATGTCGGCTACACTAAACTGGACGGAAAACACGAACTATTTACATAGCCGTTTCGACCGACGTTTCGTTCAGTGCGGTGGTACCAACCCGGCCGGGATAAACCCTACCACCTAGTAAGGTAAGAAGGGAAGGGACCTACAGTTTAACGTGGAATCCGAACCACGGTCAGCCTCCAACGGTCGAGCGGTCACCCATCCAATCACTGACCGCGCTCAGCGTTGCTTAATAACAGTTGACTAAGCAACCGCGCCACTAAGCTACCGAGGCTGACGAATTTTCTTATCCCTTAGTCGACTTTTACGACATGCGACGGGGAGAGATGCAGTGGGGCTATTCTTTTTAAGTACCGACCCCACACGGTACACACGGTCCCTTACTAGTAATTTATTACAATATTTACCATAAGAGTAAAAAAGCTTACGCACTTCTGAAGATTATTAAACAACTGGCATCTTGTGGCATAGGCACAACTTTTAATAAAAAGAAGTCTAGAAAAGACACGGATTGTTGCCCCTATCTGTAACATCTCCACCTTGAGAGGGGGGTACATCACTCGATCCAAGAATTTCTTGTTGCGTCCGACGTCTACGATTTGAATAGAGTTGTCATACGGGAAGAAATTGAGGCAGAGTTCCCGAATCTGGGCTGCATCTTCTTCGTACCAATCGCAGATAAAAGTATACTTGTCGAAGTAGTCGTAAACCTAACCAACATTGAGAACATTCATTATTATGGTAGGTATAAGTAACACGACCACATTACAATCGGACTCGGATTTTGTGATCAGTTGATATACAGTTGTGACTGTGTGTGCCGTCCTCGACCGCAGCCAGTACGCAGTGCTAAACACTTTACGCCCATCACAGACGGAGGTATAATATAGGTCTTTCATTAGTAGGTAACTTTACGCTAAGGGGTTTTGGTATGTGTATCAGATACTGATCACGTTTATATCACGTTTAGATCACGATACCCATTTTTTTTACCATATCAAATACCTACCCATGCTATGAAATAATCTGTACTAACAGTTTCGTGCAGGGGTACGAGTACGGTAGAACCGAGAAATTGTATAAATATAATGCAAATAAATACCTATAGGATAATCAGAGGCTATAATTTGGTTATTTCTAATGAATTGCACTAAAATCCATACTATCCATACTAATATTTTAAATTCGAAAGTACCTATGTAACTCTGTTGTCTGATTCAGATTCAGAGTCAGATATTTATTTCGCCATAAAGAACACAACAATAACAATTAACTACATTGAGACATTTCAGTATGGTTCGTCATAGTTTTTGTTAGATCCCGTTCAGCAATGCAATCTATAAGGAAGAATCGGGCAAGAAACCTTATAGAGCTTGTTTTAAAAAATGCTTAAATATAACTTACATGCTAATTTTTTATTATTAATTATGTTATCTATAACATAGTTACTACATCTAATAAAAAATAAAAATAATAAGTAAAAGATTATGTTTAAAAAAATCGAATAAAGTACAAAGAACATATAGGGTTCAGTCAAATTTATACATATAAAAAAGATTCATTTGAATCGTCCAAGTCAGCAATATTGTTTATTTACAATATGAAAAAAAAATCATTGGATTATTTAAAAGAAATATTTTCAGCTGACGCTGGAAGCTGGAATACATTGTCACTGTTTATAGATTTAATTTTTTCGGGAACATTTTCGTACTGACTGACTCAAAACTTTTAATTCCGTCGACGCGGGAGGCAATGACGGTTTTCGCTTGACAAAATTAAAGGTCCGTTCTTTCAGGGTTCCCACTACTATACAGATATAAGGGTTTTAAATTGTCAATCTGTATTAGATTCTTCATGGCACAATAAATTTTATATTCTGGTTATGTTGTTAATTTAAGAGAAAAACCTCCCTACAGTTACTACTTGCTCGTTTGGAAAGGGAGTGGAATGACATTTGGCTTAGTTTTTTCTCGATTTCTGACTAGTCTTAACACGTAGCTTATAGTGGCTAAGTGATACGGCTGCATCTTTTTAGTACCCATTGATAACATTTCACAGAATTTGGCTAGACATTCTGGAAATACCAAATTTGGGCCTGGAAGTGAAATCTGAATGAACCACAAGAACTGTCCACCAAAGTCAGCTTCGGAATCTCTGCAGAACATCAATCAAAGCCAATAGTAGTGTAGTACACTGGTTGGATCCATACTACAGTATTTAAAATAATAAGAACACCCTTTAATAAGAATTTGTCACAAAAACCTGCTATTGGGATTTGGGACGACGACCGCAGAGCTAATGAGTGCAAAAATATATATTATAGCATAGCTTCCGTCTGTGGTAGGTTGCTATAACATAATATATAGCTTAGTATATTAATATATACCTACCTATTATAGCTCCGTCTGTGATGGGCTGATTTACAATATGTTTTCTGCATTGCAAATGTTCAGTGAACATTAAATCAGTGTCTTGCGGATAGGCTACTTTTTATTCGGCTTCACTCGCGTTAAATATGGCGAGCTATAATGTAAATGTAAAGGCATATTCAAATATAAGCGTTATCTATCCGCCGCCGCGCCGGTGCGGAGGCGACTAAAAATCCACCTAGGTACATACATAATATACATATACATATCACACACGCTGAATCCCGACAATCGGGGTAAGCAGAGTAATCGGTGTTGTGCTGCAAGTACTCTAGTAAATTACAGCACAACACCGACCACCACGTTTCGCAAAGTATTCGAACAAGATTAAATCGATCAAGCAGCAAGTAAGGCACGAAGACCCACCTGCTGCATGACTCGGTGGAAGTACCGTGCCAAGGTGAGAGGTGGCGAGCCCGTCGCCCTTTAGCACGACATCTTGTCCTTATCCCTTAGTAGCCTTTTACGACATGCACGGGGAGAGATACAGTGGGGCTATTCTTTTTAAGTACCGGCACCACACGGTAACTATATAGGTAATAATATCTATTATTTTGTATTGCAGTTTTAATTTCGAGGACAGGACATGCCCCAAATCTAGCAATAAAGAAACATCCATGTTGATTGCGATAATTAATGTGTTTAAGACAGATAAATATAACATAGAAATCTCATCTCATCTCACTACCTATCTCATCTCACTAATATCATAAAAATGCGAAAGTATACCTACCTATTTTGTTTGTTTGTTCCTCTTTCACGCCTGAACGGCTGAACGGATTTTGACGAAACTTCGTATAGGGGTAGTGTACATTCCGGAGTAACATAATTTAAAAAAAGTGGTCAAGTTCGAGTCGAGCTCGCGTAAAGAGGGTTCCGTACCAACCCGTTTTCTGTGAGAACTAGAAGGATTAGGATTTTCGTTTAGGTTTTCCTGTAAATTAAGTGTATTATCCCATGGTAACATAATTTTTTTTTTAAGTGGTCAAGTTCGAGTTGATCTCGCGTAAAGGGTGCACCCTATCGGGTGGATCGTAACGGGCGGTGGGGAGGATGGGTGGCGGGAAGTAAGGGAAGGAGAGGGAGGGGAGAGAGAGAATATAAGGGAAACGATTGTTTAATCATGTTTTAATTTAAATCGAGTACAGCGAGCGAAGCCGCGGGCAAAAGCTAGTACTAGTTGCATCAATTCGTTCAATATTCGTACCTACTCGTAGAAGTAATAGGTACTCATGGTGATTTCATTTTTACGCAAGCAAAGACTTGTCGTAATTGTGACATTGCAATTTTATTTCAACTCACCATGGTAAGTACCTAATCCGTTAGTTTGTACTTTAAAATGCACGGCTTGAATAAAATCTTTCTTGATTGTATATTTTCTTCTTCTCTTTTTTAATCCTGGCAATTGTTTTATTCATATAAAATCTATGGTACTATTTTATTTTTATTTATTTAATCGTCCCTTTTCGGGACAGGCAAAACTAATTAAAGTATACAGCCTTTTCTGTTGTACTTCTAATGTCTGTTGTTTACTTCCTTCTCGTTTGCGAGAATCTCAAAAATAGGTAGGTATTATAGGTATTATTATATACTATTTATTTACGACGACGAACGTTCTTCTTTTTTTTAACTTGGCTATTGGCCGCTATATCACTATATCTTATTATCAAAGTCTGTATATGTACACTTGACTGTCCGCAACTTGTTGGAGAGATTGGCTACAGTGTTCCTGCTCGTCGGACACGCCACACTAACCTATTTCACATTCCACTACACCGCACCAATTATGCAAAGAACTCGACTATTACTAGGCTAGCTAGCACATATAACGAGCATTTCAGCGACATTGATCCTTTTATACATACTAAGAACACATTCAAAAAAGATGTTATAAAAAATATCTTGCTAAAAGAAAACAGTAATCATTAAAATAACCTATAATAAAAAAACAAATTATTTTATTATAATATTTGAGTCTAAAATAATTTTAGTTATATTTCATTATCTTTATTTTTAAATTTATTTATTATACATTACCTATTTATTTATACTTCTTATTTTTTTTTCTCTTTATTTTAAATACGAAATGTCAACTGTATTAATTTCTTTGTTTCACGGCACTGTGGTACAAAAATTTTTGTAAATGTCTTTAATGTAAACACGAGAAAATCTTTTACTGGTTTAGTAATTTATGTGAAAAACCGCTTGCAACTTTTTGTATGTACTATAAAGTGTTGATTTTCCAAATATATAAAATAAAATAAAATAAAATAAATATGCAGGATTTTGACGAAACTTACACATAGAGGAAATCTCACGTGAGATTTGGAGAGGGGCGGGGGGGGGGGGGGGGGGGGGGCGAGGGGGGGTTCCTATAATCTCACGGAATCTCACCAAGGGGGGGTCAAAAAATTCTAAAAATTTGCTCACGTGATTAATGGATGTCCCCAAGCTATCCCGCGCACCACTCATGTCATGACTTGCTAACAAATCAAGAAACGTACATATCCATGTAGTCCAGTCGACAGGTCTTTCAGATAGAAAAAGGTCGGAAGTTAATGAAACTTTGGGATGTTGTTCAGAGTTCAGGCATGACACTGTGCGAAAAGTGGAAACACTGCAAAATTTTCGACCTTCCTCCGGTATTTCCGCAATTACTTTTTTCCCTTACGTCCTACGGCAAAAGTATCTTCGTATCTTTTTTGTATAGCGTTAAATTTCCTATATTTTTGACTAGGTATTCAAATATGTTTGTATGTTAATTCGTTACCGAGATATGGCGCTTCGAACTAAAGGTCATTTTTCAAAATTCGCTAAAAAATGCAGAAATTTCCACATGCACCATCCACATTTCACAAAAATGCAAAATGAAATGTTTTTGTAATTATGGTTCCTGGTTACAATCACCAACTTTGGACGTGTTAGTGCATCTTTGCGATAGATCACTCTTTTTTATTTCAGATATATATCAGATAGGTCACCCTTTTTTATTTCAGATATAAAACATTCGACACGAAATGAGGCCATTACAAACCTACGTATTTTTCTTTCATATTCTCAGAACCAACCCCAGAAAATATAATCTGAGCCAGTTCGAATGAAAAAAACTTTAATAAGACGATTAAATCCAATGCGTTACATGCGTGGGAAATATGCGAAACTGTCTGCATTCCTAAGATGGGATGTGAACTTTCGGTCGACAGTTTGTCGATAAATTGTCGACTTAAATAACCAAATTATCGACAAACTTTCGATCGAAATTTCACGTCCCTTCTTAGGAATGCAGACAGATTCGCATATTTCCCACGCGTCATACATAATTTCCTGGTGGCACTATACCTATGAAATGAAAAGCCACATCCAGGGAAAGATTCATTTCTAGAACCACATACAGAACACTTGATCACCATTTCTCGTAAAAATATCGCGAATTTGCTTAGCCCTTTATATATTACCGCCTTTTTATATCGACAAATGTTATTGTTTGGTGTTGCCATTATTGGAGACCGTGAATTTGGTGTTATTTTGGGAAAGGCTGTACATAGATTTCACGGCATATTTTTAAAATATTAGGAAACATTTAAAAGAAAACATTCAGAAATTCATTATTTGGGCATTAATGTACATACATTTAGTGATTATATTTTGGACTATAAAAGTCTAAGCAATAAGTAAGTAATAAGCAAAGAGTAAAGTAATAGTAATAAGGTGTAATTCGGAATTTGCATCATTCATTATGATGTCAACACTAGAAAGGGACAAAGGACTATAGATAGATAGATGACGGTGCGCCACCTGAAAGACTTCCTGGCCCCTTCCTGGCTCCACGAGCGGTTCTTTGTAGTAACAGTTAACTTTTTTTTTGTTTTATTTTTCTACGGAAAGGCAAAGATAGTGTGACCGTATAGCCACAACAACCAAAAAACACTGCTATTAGAAAAGACTTAGCCTGCGTAAATCAAAGCTTGGGCCAAAATAAAAAAATAAAACTTCACGAAAACAATTTATTTTCAATAGCGACTTAGGATTGCCTCTTCTTCGGCGCTTTTTGGCTGATATCCGCAGGCTAAGTCTTTTCTAATAGCAGTGTATTGTGGTTCTTTATGCTCCTGTATTTTTTTACGAGGTGCAACAAATGCAAATGAGAAAAAGAATGAAAAAGAAGACATGGCTATACGAGTCAAACCATCCTTGCCTTTCCGTAAAAAAAAAAGTTACTGTCAGGTGCTTACTACAAAGAGACGCTCGTTGCGTCCCGTATTATAGCCAAGTCTTGGTCTTGGCTTAGCGTATTCGTGTATTTGGCAAACATTTCCGTTTCATCTCCCTTTAATGGCTTGTTTAAAGCGAGATAAAACTAAAATGTTTGAAACAAACACGCATACGCGCGCGCGATACGCGACGCGACGCGCACGCCATCATATATATTGGTAATCTGTGCACCATAGAGTAACTTATATGGTGGGGTTTAGAGGCATCAGCTTCACTCGTCATTATACGCCATCTATTGATATAATCTCCAAGTAGCTCATATCTATCTATAACTTTCTATACTAGATAGTGCGTATGCTTAGGTAGGTACGTAGGTTCATAACCTCAATATTTTCTTATTTTTTTAGGAATGGAAAGAAATTAAACAATTGAATGAATAAAATATATCATTTAATGTTTATTTTTTTGTTTCCTCTTTCTTCCTCTTTTTTTCTCTCAACCTTAGACGTGCCGTCCGTCTTCTTCTCGCAATATTGTTGGCTATGATAATAGTGATGGGTCAATTGGATTGTTTAAATCGTAAAAATTAAATTGCAATCTCATCATCATCAGTCATCAGAGTCAGTCTCATCACAGTTCATTCGTCCGGCAGTCGGAATGATGAATGTCACTCCGGTTGAATATAAATAATTTACGAATGCAAACGCTGAATCGGAATCGCCGCCGCGACGACTGTTCGAATGCATTCGAAGTGGAGAAAAATTCTAATAATTGGAATAAGACTATTCGAGTCGGCGCATCACTTTATAGTTCTTCCTCTCAACTTTTCAAGGACGTGCCATGTGTGAGCACTGAATGTCATATAGATAACCTATCTTTACTAAAATATCATTGCTAATAAGGATAATAGGGAAAGGAAGGATGAACGAGTGAAACTAAACTATTGTTAATTATTAACATCTAAATACAACTCGTGAAGTTGTAGTTCACGACATGTTTTTACTTTATAATGAAAACCTCCGGAAAACCTACATTTTTACGAAAATCCTTCATTCCATTGATTTTATCTTCCTCCAGAAACCCGAAAACGAAATACCTCCATTTTTGGAGGAAAAGCTCCAGATCTGACAACACTGCGTTCCTTGATTGACCCGCCATCTATATATATGGTCTCAAAGTACTTTTGCACATACAATTTTCATAGAAATCAATTTTGTACTGACTGCAAACCCCCTGCTGTGCACGCCGTGAAGTGTCAAGTGCCGGCAAACAAAAACAAACTCGCTCGACGTCGATCGAATTTACTGGGTGCCGCTCGCGCCCAGGCCCCCTCCGCCGCTTGCTTGTGAAATTTTTCAAACAACTGTTGGTTGTACAATATAATACCTAATTACTGTAATATAACATGGTAAGTAGATATTAGTAGTTTTTATTTTAGGTTAAAACGAAGAAATCAGCGAACCTCGCATGTCTGTCGTTTCGCCTGTGTGGTCCGAGTAGGTAGTTTGCTTCTTATTTTACCGGTCTATTTCCGCGCAGTTCATTTTAATTCTCCGGTGAGATCTATCCATCTGTCACATGAACGTTTGTTCTGGTCATAACTCGAGAACCACTGGTGCTAGACCCATCGTGTTGGTACTCAAACTTCAGGTCTCGGTGAGATCTATCCATCTGTCACATGAACTTTTGTTTTGGTCATAACTCGAGAACCACTGGTGCTAGACCCATCGTGTTGGTACTCAAACTTCAGGTCTAAGCTATGTAGGTGGATTTTTAGTCGCCTCACTAAAATTTATTGGTCAAAGCCGCCACTGCCTACCTGTTCAAAATTTTGTATTAAAAAGTTAAGACCATTATATCTCAGCATTTACAGGTTTTTTGAAATAGGCATGGACGTTCAGGCATGGATTTCTCTTAACTTCTCGTAAATAAACAAACATTTTTCTTGTTTTCAAATTATTATCATTACACTACTATTGTATGGACAGCGAATCAGTTCATCTAGTTCATACTGGTTTTTTTTATTAAATAAAAAAATGAACAATTTTTCATTTTGAACAAACATTGTGGTTTTATTTTGTAACCTCCTGTACCCGGCCGTAATTAGGCAAAAATCCGGCTGATATTAGGGCACAGACGGCCGGAATTAGGGGTTTTCGCCCTTCGTGCATTAAAACGCTTGCCAATTTTTTTCCCAAAAAACTACGTAAAACTAAGTTCTATTTTCGAAAAAAGGTTTAATGAAACTACCCAAAACTGCATCAACGATATTTTTAAGACCGTAATTGTGGCAGCAACAGAGTTTCAAAGTGAAAAAACTCCTGAGGGGGGCCGATATTTGGCATATCCACCCTACACCAGATACAGAAAAAGTATTGACAGCGACATACGCTGACGACACAGGCAGGCTATTGATATTCACCCTATTTATGACCTAATATTAAAATATCAGCCTTTATAAAACTGTTGCACTTTTGGTCCCTCAGCTCTTGGCCTATGAAGCATGCGCGGGAAATTTAGAGTGGCCACTCGCTAGTCCCGACCTCGATTAACACCCTTCTCTACTGCCGATGGGCCCGGATATGTTCGGTGAAGCCATCGCAAGCTTAGTTCCACACCTTAGTTATAGTTGGTTTAATTTTCTGTTAATTTTAAGTCAGAGCAAGAGGAACAGCGAAGTCGCTTTACTGTTTCTTCAAGAACCTATGCCTTAGGTTTGTATGGGAGCCACATCTTACCGTAACCGGAACTGAGTTTTATTTAGCCTATCCTATGTCTCGTATAGGTAAATGTGCTTGTACGAAATTTCATCGAATTCAGATGATCTGTTTAAGAGTTATGAAGGAACATACATACATACATACAACTACAAAAAGCTTTATTTGTAATAGTGTTAGATTTTATAATAAACTGTCTCCTAACATAAAACAATTAGATGACAATAATTTTAAACGACGGATTAAAATAATGTTAATTGAAAAGAGTTATTACAGTATTAAGGATGCATTAACTGACCGTAATTTTATCTAAGAGTCTGACTACTATTTTTCCCACCAACAAATTTTGACAATTCGATACACTTTGTATCATTTGATTTTTAATATGACTTATTACATTTCTTTGTAATAAACGTAAACTAATTGTTTTATTTGACTTGATATAATATGAAATATCAAAATTGACGATGGCACTATACACCAGATATAGGTAATTTAAATAGGCAGTGTGGTCAGATTCTTCAGTATTCATGTTTATGCTGTAAATATTAATGCTCTTGTGAGCGGTAGTATGGGTTAATTATTTGTAAGTTACTATAATATAATACTTATAAGGTACTAACAAAACATTGTGACTTGCGAAGTTTGTTTGTCAGTTCTTCTTCGCATTGAATTTAGAACTGGCGGAATTTTCGACATGTCCAAGCGTAGGTTACCTACCTATGGATGAAATTATACAATAAACAATAAACAATAAACATAAATAATACATACAGAAAATATTTCTAAAAATCGTCAATTTAGTTTTAGTATCATACATAGAGTCTACAAACTCAGTTTCTCATAAAACAAAGTAACTTACTCCATGACTATCCCTTACAGATTTATTATTAGTATTGATTAACCATTCAGCCTCCTTCATCCGTCCCTGGCCCCTCCAGCAATCGCACGCTACTGATAATTACCTCGCCCGGTGGCATATATCCAAAGACTAGTATGCGTGTTGCTCTGATTGGTGGAGAGACGAGTCTGGCTCCGCCTCTGGTACCCCCAGCGAACATACTGAATCCGATATTCGTTTGGTTGCATATGTACTATGGTGGCTCAGTGGTAGAGTGTAGGGTTTTTATTTTTTCGATGGGTATTTTTTCCATGGGTTCGTGTCCCTTTTGCCAAAATTTGATTTGTTTTAGTTTTTTTTTTTAAGCAATTTTAGTGTGTTAAAATTAGGTCATGGTTATTTTTTTTGGTTATTTTTTTCGGAAATACTTCCGAAATTTATATTTCCCGCCAAAGTTGAGAACGACCAATCAGAGCAACTCACATACTAGACTTTGGAAATATGCCGCCCGGTGAGTATCTAGGACTATGCAAAATGCTGTATTAACCCTTTGGCTCCCAGAAGACCCGGCCGGGTCTAACGAGGCGCGCTCCTAAGACTTCCAGAAGACCCGGCCGGGTCTCGGCGCGGCGCGGCTCCCTATTTAATTCATAACTAATTCTACCAATTTCCTATCAAACAACTGATTACTGGTATACATTCTTGGTTAAATGTACTAATAACTATTATCAAACATGACAGGGGCAACACATCACCTTCACACAGAAAAAATTTTTTGAAAATGTAAAAAAAAAAAAGGCTCCCATGACGACTGACATTTCCACAGACACTGGAATACACAGATCTTGTACCGATTTCGAGTACCCGTATTCTAGAGTACGTTTCAATATCTATATTTTGATGGGCGACTTGTGGGAATAAATTATACAGTTTCGGTCAGAAAAAACCAAAAAAAAATGTCGAGTGTGTTTTGTTTTGCCTGGAGTTCAAAAAATCGGTCTGTGCTTCTAAATAAGTGAATCCTGAAGTGTTTGGTATCACTGAATGCGCAATTTCAGTACGCAGATTACAGATTACAGATTACTGATGGATCGTTCGATTGAGGCGGGATATTCGAATTTGTGCGGGAGCGCGCGCGCCAAAATTTTGGGTTTTTGCGCGCGGCGAAAAGGGCTGGGAGTCAACGGTAGGTAAGCATATTAAAATCGTGGGAGCTGAAGGGTTAATCGGATGCTCCATATCGTATGTATATAAATTATCTGTATCTCACCAGGACCGCACTTTGCTCCGACACAAATTGGTATAGAAATCGGCTTGGTCATTAATCTGGATGTTATACATTATTTTTTTATTTTCATTAAGGATGATTCTGCATAAATAACTTTTGTTCTAAAACATTTTATTATGATTACCTAACTGTCTTTTCCTGAAATGTATAATTTAAAAAATTCATAGTTATGGGTGCCACCGAATGTAGCGTTACTGAAGAGTGTTGTATGATGCAGGAAGGAGCGTACCAGGATAAGTACTCACTGGTAGGTGAGTGGTACGACGAGAGAGCGGGCCAAACCCGACGCTTCCTCCTTTTCTACTTTCCCACCGATAACACCTTAGAGATGTTTGACGTCAAAACCCGCAAGACATTTGTGCGCCGGAATAAGGTACCTTCACTTTCTTATTGATTTTTATTTCTCATGTGTGTGTGTGCAATAAGGATTATATTATATTCTATGAATATTTATTCATCTTAATATTCCCTCTTTCGTTCATAGGTACAAGGTGTGAGTTTAGATAGTTTTTACATTGGCTGCTCTGTCAATATATTTGGACGGATGATTAAAATTATTGACTTTGCTTGCGAATATACTAGAAAGAAGCTGCAGAAATCAATGGAGATGTAAGTAAATAAATTTTCCTTTTCTTAATTTTCCTTAAATTTAAGGGTAATTTTGTCCCCACTCCCAAAATAACCAACATTTGAGCAAGCAATTTCTTTGATGTAGGTGGTAAGTACCTATTATTTGTTTCTTCATTTGTGCGTAGTACCTAAAATGTACGCCAAAATCGGTAGCATGCATGCAACACACGAGTGGAAGAGGTTTATTTGTGACAGTTGTGTATGGGGATTCATTTCCTCTGCATACCACATTGGGAAGCAGGTGTAATATTATGTAAATATGTATGTACCTCGGTATGTACGTCTGTATCTACTGTTATCCCTATTTAATATTATGTTTTAATAAACGATTGCAGAACGTTCTGCATGATCAAGCCGGTTCTTCCAGCGGTGGCAGGTGAGATAGTAAGCGAGGTGTACGAGCAAGGTTACAAGATCACCAGGATGAAACGAACTCGCCTCACAGCAGACGACGTTAACAACATCTTCTCTGAGGAGAGAACCGACGCCTCATTCCCGTAAGTATTTCAGCTGCTGTTAGTCTCAACTCCGTAAATTAATAGACAAATGGATAAACTATAATAGTGAAGATTGCCTGAAGGTGGCATTCAAACCAACCACAGAAACAGGCTAAATATATATATATTTTTTAAATCTTTATTTTGTTTAAGTAATCCATTTTTGGCTATGCCAACCCCATTGAAACTATATTCATATTTTAATCTACTTCACCACGAATCAATGCCTGTGACTTTATAAAAAACCTTGAACTAAGTGCCATGTCAGTGTTTCCCTTCGGTCGTGCCGGCTACACTGAACTGGACAGAAAACGTGAACTATTTACATAGCCGTTTCGAATGATTTTCATTCGGTGCGGTGGTATTAACCCGGGCACGAATGTTGTAGGTGATGTAGCCAACCGTGTCAGTTTCCATAAAAAAAACACGCTAAAAGTTCGCCATAAAAATTATAAAAGAAAATATTGGTCTTGAATTTCTCCACTTTATTTATGAAGGACTGCAGGTAGCAGATATTATGTCCTGGGAAGGCTAACATCACATCTGGCAAGCCTACTTGCGACTGCGAATGCACTTTGTACAGCAATAACTATTGAACTGACACCGATGTGGTCGGTGGTTGCTCGTCGCCAGTCGCTCGCACGCTGCACTGTGTTTCGTCGCTGAAAGTTGCTGCGAGTCGGTTCGACCGTAGTCGCCCGACATCGCCGGTACGCTGCACGAGCCCTTAACCTCAAATTTCAAACATGGATATATCAGAAACCCCACATCTGCGCGGAGGGGAGGTTAGGTGTGGGGAGGGGGAGACTCTCCTCCCTCCCACCACCTTAATAAGTTAAGAAATATTGTATATTACTAGAAGACTGATAAACATTTGGGTAATGTAATGAATGAGTGGCGAGACAAAATTCGTGCGGCGAATTTATGTTTGCGGCGTGTTTGTTCCCGGTGAGTTTTTTTTCTTCAAACCAACGATTTGTGCTCTTGGGTTTGGGGGTGGATGACTAAGAATGGTTCCAGCCCCCCCTCATTGTTTTATATGCTTCATAAAAAAACGCGGCCATAGATAGACTAAACAATGTCCCCCCACCCTTCCGCCCTCCCCGTGCCCCAAGTCATTAATCCCCCTTCTGGATAATAATTACAACTCACGCCAGAGATGGCGCTGAGAATTTTGCTCACATCTCAGGCCGATGATGTAGCATGATTCTGTGTAGCCTAAAACCATCTTGAATGTAACAGTAAAAACCGTATGTAAATCGATAAAGTGGTTCTCGAGTTATTAGGATTCATACATTCATAAATATTGGCGAAAATTCGATTTATTTATTAGCATTATTATAATACTCATTAGGGCTCGTACCCATACTATGTGACCGATTTTACTCACTTTTTGACCCCCCCCTGTGACCTACCGTAGTATGTGCTCAGACCCCCCCCCCCCCCCCCCCCCCATTTTCACTTAGTATTTTAAATATTATAAAATAGCTATTTCTTTATATAGAAATGGCTATTTTTAGCCTATTTAATCAATATTTGAGATCTTAGTGTGGTGTAAACGGTACAAGGTAGTAAATCGGCAGGAAATGAAAACTATGCTCACATGTACAGGTAGGTATTTATGGTTTTATTAATTTATTTAAAATAACAATACACTTTCCAACAACTTTGGACAAGATATTCCCATATTGAACTGAATTTTTTTTTTTTTATAAACAATTAAATATATTGTAAAATATAACTGTAACTACGTTACTTGGTACTAACCCCCCCCCCGTGACTGACTGTGGTATTTTGCGAACCTCCCCCCCCCCTAAATCGGTCACGTAGTATGGGTACGAGCCCTTATTTTCGTGCGATTCATAATTTTTCAAATTAATAAGGAATTGTTTTCTTTAAACTGAAGCACGCGAGCAGAGTTGTGGAAAAAAAATTACTGCAGGCAAGATTTCTTCCCGGTTCGTTATTGGCGAGCTAATAAAACTGATGGATAAAATAATTGTATGATAATATTACTAATTACAGTAATAAATAAAGTGAATGTGAAGGTGAATGTGCAGGTTCACAATGGAGTACCTGAGCGGCGCATACGTGTACGGATTGGAGCTGGCGGGCGCGGAGGTGGTGGCGGGGTGGCTGGAGGCGGTGGGGGCGGAGGACCCGGCGCGCGCCGCACCCGGCTCCTTGCGCGCACGACACGCCACCGACTCTGTTCACAACTGTGTTTATGTCTCGCCAACTCATCAGCGAGCAGCGAAGGTATACTTAATTCTTCATTATCTGTCAATCATGGACATACTTGATTATCAACCATCGCGATAAATACTTATGAGGATTCATATGGCAAAACAACGAAAATTGTAAAATTTCAAACAAAACTTTAGTTCTATGAAGTGCTTAATATGAAATGTTTTATGTACATAAAGTAAATAAGATGAAAAGCGAAAATGGCTCATTGGCTGCCTGCGCAGATGTAGTAAAAAAAATAGCGGGCATCTAATGCTGCAGTGATCGGCGCCAGCGCTGCTATGCTTACTGCGCCGCGAGCGTAACAATATGGTGCATTACCTTAGCTTAAATCAATTAAATAATTTGTAAAATAAACACTAAAACATTGTACCTACTTATTCACCACAAGGAAGAAACAATAAAACTTCTCCGTGAAAGCGTTCTTCGGCGTCGCCATTAGTTACTTATTTTCTTTGAGAAGAATATCGTTTACCGATATCGTTTTGAACGGGGCTCGGACTTCGGAGTCGCCTTTAGCACAGCATATATATGGCTAAAGCAGTATGGAAACTACGTACAAAACGATCGAAACGACGCACTCACACACACGCACGCCTCAACAAGGCCCCGAAGCGAATGTCGCAAACAATCAGTCGCGGGTGCCGCGTCCGAGTGGTCGTGTTTGTTTTTGTTGCATGCGCCACGGACAGTCCGCGATCTTTTAGAATGCAAAAAAATGTTTACAAACGTTTTTCGACTGTTGTCACTTTATATTAACTTTTGACAAATATTGACAACTTTTGTCAACTTTTCTCATCTTTTGCCAACTTCTGTCACATTTTGTCAACTTTTATCGACTGTTGTCAACTCTTGTCAACTTTTCTTATCTTTTGCCAACTTCTGTCACCTTTTGTCAACTTTTATCGACTGTTGTCAACTCTTGTCAAGTTTTGTAAACTTTTGCGAACATTTGCCAACTCTCGGTAACTTATGTCAACTGTTGTCAACTTTTGTCAACTTTTCTTATCTTTTGCCAACTTCTGCCACCTTTTGTCAACTTTTATCGACTGTTGTCAACTCTTGTCAAGTTTGTAAACTTTTGAGAACTTTTGTCAACTGTCAATAACTTATGTCAACTCTTGTCAACTTTTGTCAACTTTTCTCATCTTTTGCAAACTTCTGTCACCTTTTGTCAACTTTTATCGACTGTTGTCAAGTTTTGTAAACTTTTGAGAACTTTTGCCACCTCTCGGTAACTTATGTCAACTCTTGCCAACTTTTGTCAACTTTTCTTATCTTTGCCCACTTCTGTCACCTTTTGTCAACTTTTATCGACTGTTGTCAACTCTTGTCAATGTTTGTCAACCTTGGTCAACTTTTGTCAACTTTCGTGAACATTTGTCAACTTTTGTCATCTTTTGTCAAATTTTATCGACTGTTATCAACTATTGTCAATGTTTATCAACCTTGGTCAACTTTTGTCAACTTTCGTCAACTTTTGTCAACTTTCGTCAACTTTTGTCATTTTTTGTCAACTTTTATCGACTGTTGTCAACCCTTGTCAATGTTTGTCAACCTTGGTCAACTTTTGTCAACTTTCGTCAACATTTGTCAACTTTTGTCATCTTTTGTCAACTTTTATCGACTGTTGTCAACTCTTGTCAATGTTTGTTAACCTTTGTCGGCTTTTGTCTACTTTTATCATCTTTTGTCAACTTTTATCGACCTGTGTCAACTTTTATCGACTGTTGTCAACTCGTGTCAATGTCAACCTAACCTTGGTCAACTTTTGTCAACTTTCGTCAACATTTGTCATCTTTGTCAACTTTTATCGACTGTTGTCAACTCTTATGGTTGTTCACCACCTTAGTCAACTTTCGTCAACATTTGTCAACTTTTGTATACTTTTCTCGACTTTTGTGAACTTATAGCCACTTTCGTCATCTTTTGTCAACTTTTGCCAACTTCTCTCAGCTTTTGTCAGCTTTTATCATATTTTAACCACTGTTGTCAACTTTTGTCACTTTTATGAACTTTTGTCAGCTTTCGTTAACAAGGAGTTGACAAAAGTTGACAAGAGTTTACATAAGTTGACTAAAGTTGACAAGAGTTAACGAAAGTTGACAAACTGGACAAAAGATGGGAAAAGTTGACGAAAGTTGACAAACAGCTGACATAAGTTGAAAAACGTTGACAAAATATGAAAAAAGTTGACAATACTTAGTTGACATTAATTAACAATAGTTGACGAAAGTTGACAAACGTTGACGAAAGTTGACAAAAGTTGACGGAAGCTGGCCTAAGTTCATAAAAGTGACAGAAGTTGGCAAAAGTTGACAAAAATTTCCGAAAGTTGACAACAGTCGTTTAAATTTTACAAAAGCTGATAGAAGTTTGCAAAAATTGACAAAAGATGACGAAATTGGCTATAAGTTAACAAAAGTCGACAAAAGCCATAAAAGTAGACAAACGTTGACGAAAGTTGACAAAAGTTGACAAAAGTTGACGAAAGTTGACAAAAGTTGGCAAATGTTGACAAAAGTTGACAAGAGTTGACATAAGTTACCGAGAGTTGATAAAAGTTCTCAAAAGTTTACAAAACTTGACAAGAGTTGACAACAGTCGATAAAAGTTGGCAAAAGATGAGAAAAGTTGATAAAAGATGACGAAAGTGGCTATAATTTCACAAAAATCGAGAAAAATAGACAAAAGTTGACAAACGTTGACAAAAGATAACAAAAGTCGACAAATGTTGACGAAAGTTGACAAAAGTTGACCAAGGTTGACAAAGAGTTGACAACAGTGGATAAAAGTTGACAAAAGATGACAAATGTTGACGAAAGTTGACAAAAGTTGACCAAGGTTGACAAACATTGACAAGAGTTGACAACAGTCGATGAAAGTTGACAAAAGATGACAAAAGTTGACAAATGTTGACGAAAGCTGACAAAAGTTTACCAAGGTTGACAAACATTGACAAGACTTGACAACAGTCGATAAAAGTTGACAAAAGATGACTGAAATTGGCAAAAGATGAGAAAAGTTGACAAACATTTACAATGGTTGACAAGAGCTGACAAAAGTTGTAAACAATTTACAAAAGTTAATAAAAGTTGACAAAAGTCGAGAAAAGTATATCAATTCATATTTATAGCAACCACGTTTTGAACTTATTATTGATGATTGATTATATTGATTATTTGATCATTACATTACAGAACCTAAATAAATGTTTTAATAAATAATAATTTTACAATTTTACAAAAAATTTGATTGACATCCCTAACGCTCCAATGGAGCGTAGGTACTTATTTTTACAAATAGGCCTAGTTTCCATACTGCTTTAGCCATATATATGCTGTGCCTTTAGTTACTTGCTTCCGTCGAGATATAATATTGATTACCTGAACGCAGCTCGACCTTCGGCCTCGCCCTTAGTTACTTACTTTCATCAATAAGAATAGCGTTAATCTGAACGAAGCTCGGCCTTCGGCCTCTCCCTTAGTTACTTAGTTTTTTCGAGAAGAATATAAATTACTAGAATGGAGCTACACGCGAGCGAATTCGCGAGCAAAAGCTAGTTTGTTTATAAAAACTAATTCACATTAAGTATATGTTTGACTGAGGGTGAACTTATTTAGTGCGCTAGCCATTTATAAGACACTCCACATTTTCGAGTGGAGTAAATGAAAGTTCACATAAATAACTAATTCACCAGTCGCGTTCCACGAAGAGCGAACTCATGACCTGAAGCCCTATTCCAAATGCAAAAAAAGGAGGTAGTAGAAAATACTTGAGTGTTAGAACTGAGCATGTCATGAAATGTCAGGATTTGGAGTACTTCTTCCCGACGGGTACATTAAAGTCGCTGCGGTTGCCGCTGACGCCGTCGCTGAGCAACTGCTCGCTGTGCCTGGTGAAGCCGCACGCGGTGCGCGAGGGCCGACTGGGCGCCGTGATGCGCGCTCTGGACGCAGGAGGCTTCGACGTCACCGCCCTCAGCACTTACCACATGGACATTGTCAATGCTGCTGAGTTCTACGAGGTGTACAAGGGAATCGTTTCTGAATATAAGGTGAGGCTCGCGCTCAAGTTCTTCAAAGAAGTGAAAACAGAGCCTAAGTGCCAAATCACATGCTATACCCGTGATGTCAGTCTATTAAGCCTTCGTTCCTGTCTGAACTTAATGCCATACCAGTATTTATCTTCGATCATGCTGACACTGAACTGAATGCCTAATTTGACCAACTTCAACATTCGCAAGACTCAATGCCTGCTATAAAATCTGCCAAGGTCTTGGAGGGCCAAGGTCGAGCCCTTCCCTTTCCTTGCAAGTGTCGTTGCAAGTGTCTTGGAGCACCTAGCTAGACCTAGTTGCTAAACAGTGCTATAGGTCGCCCCGTGCATAGCACATGCCCTATGTTATGTTGAATTAGTTATGTTATATTGTATAAATTTATGTTTCTGTTTAATTTTATCGGGTGGCTGCGCTGCATCCGCTCCCTTCCGCTGCTCTCCTCCACACTCATCATGCATTTTGCCTAACACAGTGACGACAAGCGCACGCCAACTTTTCACTTTGCATTTTTACATAATTAAACAATATTAAACAGTCCGCGAGTCAAGAGCTCCGCTATCTGCATTCAGCGAATCATATAAAAGAAGAGCTAGGCGCCACCAATGCCAGTGATGTTCTAATGAAGCCAATTCCCAGTATCTGGTGACGTCCTTGGACTCAATGCAGCGCCGAGCCGCTCAGCTACACCCGAAACTTTCTGATGGTCTGGGGTTTCTGAGCTACAGATGGTTTATTTATTTATTTATAATTATTATACATGCCCTTACAGAGTTACCCAAAACATCATATAGGAATTACCGATTCAGGTGCTTCATGACAGTATTTGCGAACTCCCGAACTGAGGAGGCAAATATGTCCAACTCGGGAACCTGTGCAGTCAATTCATTGAGCAGTGTCAAGGCACGACTAACTGGTGAGTGACGTAGTAAGTTTGTCCGCGACTTGGGCACTACAAACAATGGATGAGTCCTCGCCCAGCGGTAGTTGTCAGGCACGAACACTGATACAGAACCAAGCACCGAAGGGTTGTGAATGGAGCCGTTCAGTAGTTTGTACACGTGAACAGGAAGTGACAGAGTCCTTCTAACTTCTAAGGTGTCATACAACATAACCCACCATGCCTAGGACATATAGTGAGGGATATAGAAATGGATAGTAACAACCATGCTGTTTTTTAAAGAGGAATCTTAAAAATCGTCTCTGGACTTTCTCAACCATGAGAGTATAGGTACTTTCATAGGAAGACCAAACAATTGCATTCGACTCCAGTTTACTGAATGTAATCTACTCAAACTATGTAGGCTACACAGAATTATAAAGAAGTTTTATTACTTCTATTGAACGAAAGTCGGCCGCTTGTCTGAGGACAAATCCAAGGTTCCTAAAAGAACCCTTGCAAAGTTTATTCATGTGAGAATGGAAGTTTAATTTGGGATCCATAGCATAGTCACACCGAGGTCTTTGACTGATGTAACAGTTGTTAATTTGGCACGGGACAGCGTGTAGTCATACACAACAGGGGCTAATGACTTGGTGTATGTCATCACTACACATTTGGCCTCATTGAATAGAAGATTATTCTTGATACTCCATTGGTGAACAATATCGATATCGGATTGGAGCAGTTCACAATCTGAAGGTTTTGATATTTCTAGGATTAGTTCAATGTCGTCAGCGAACAAAAGGCATAGCGCCGAGAAAACAAAATTTGAAGATCGTAATAAAAAGAAGAAAAAATAAGGGTCCTAAGTTTTTTTTTTATGGAAACTGACACGGTTGGCTACATCACCTACAACATCCGTGATGTTGCTACCTTGACTAGGCCGTAAAGTATGAACGCGTGCCTGAACGCGTAAACCGTAAAGTATGAGTTTGAACGAACTGTTTCCTATCGCGGAATTAGTCGGCGAAAAAGTAAAGCAATTTAGGTGTAAAGCCCAAAATAACTAATTTCTGGAGCAGAATGTCGTCAACTCTGTCGAAGATGATTAGATGATTTGTAGGGTCACTCAGTTTGTTCTACAGGTCCTATCATGGATGCTGATCGGAAGAACTTTTATTCCTTATTCATTGCCAGGTTGTATGTCTCCGCAGTACTCGTCGTAGAGAAACTGAACACCCTTGACATTGGGCTTTTGAGGGCCCATCGTTTCTCAAAAACGTTCCTATATCGCACCGCTAGGGTATGGGATTGTCTAGCGGCGAGTGTGTTTCCGCTTCTTTTCACCTGGGAGTCTTCAATTATCGTTTTTGTGTCGCACTGCAAAAGTGTGGAATATTTTTCCCTACTTCTACAATCCACGGAACTTCAAATTGTGGATAAATCACTTTTCCCCAGCGACTTTACTTCGCCTACAAGCTGGATTGGCACTTGCTCGGGGGTGAAGTTGGCTGTGCCTGAGGCTCCGACCTCGAGTATACACAGCACCCAGTTCGGGTGCAATAAAAAAAGCTAGTCCAATTAAGAAGTTGCTCTTACTAACAGTTGAAGTGAGATGTAACCGGGTGATGAAGGTGTGACGGGGGAATGCGTTGAGTGTTGTGTGTGTGCGTGCAGGCGATGGTGGAGGAGCTGGCTAGCGGCGTGTGTGTGGCGCTGGAGGTTTGTGCGCGCTCACGAGAACTCAACACCGCCGTGGAGCTGCGCAAGCAGGTCGGCCCTGTAGATCCGGTACCACTCTCAACATATTTAATTGTCTTTTCTCAGTATACAAATATACCTAGTAATTTCATTCCATACTTTTGATGATTGTTTGTGTGGTGTGTACGGTCTAACGGTCTAATTACCTGACCACATGCTCTGGGTACCCTGGCAACTAAACTAAAGTAAGCTAAACCTCTACCCTTACTTACGCTTAAAGAGTGTTTGAAAATAAGTATTTGCAACCTGTTAAATAGAATAATCCGCGTAGTTGCCATTTTGAAAATCTTGAATTTTGTTTTACATTAAAAATGTGATTGTGTAAGTGAAGTGTCGTGTCGGCAGGAAATAGCTCGACTGCTGCGACCTCACACGTTGCGCGCTCAGTTAGGCCGCAACAAGGTGCAGAACGGCGTGCACTGCAGCGACCTACCCGAGGACGGCCTGCTCGAGGTGGAGTACTTCTTCAAGATCCTCAATCTGTAGCCGACTGCGACTGCTGGACCACTCCTTTAATGTGATTCTATCAAACTAGAGCAATCATAGATAAAATTTCGCACGTTCATTACGTGTTTGAGTGGCCTGCCCAACTCAATATAGTTAAGTCCATTTGACATGAAGTACTTAAAAAAATAAGTATAGTAATGGATGATAATTTTCGAAATGTATTTTGGTATCGATTGAATTGACTCGGGTGGAGTGATCGACGGGTTTTAAGCTCAGCTAATTTTAGCATTAAGGGAATATAAAATATACTCTTAGGCAGATTAAATTTTCGTAATAGTGTATTATTAGTTTATAACGAGTCTTTTCTGAAAGGTAAGAAACTCAAATTGTAAATAATGTCATCAGCAAGGTTTATTAGGGCCTCCATTTCATGATGTAGTTTATGATTAGCCTTTGAAGAGTTCACATCAAGCAGTACCGTCAGTTAGGCATTAGGTTTTTAAGAATTGTCCAATGAGGTGAGAGGGACAAAGTTGAGATATTCTGTGATCGTTTATCAGCATTTATTTTTACAGTTTACCTTTAAATTAGATCTCGATTAATTTCAACAATAAGTAGCTGTGTTAATTAATTCTATTAGTAATCAAATTATTACTCGTGACGGTTGAGAAGGCACCAGAACTTTATTAAATTTTACTTCTCCACAGTCAAACTGACCTTAAAATGGATTTGACGGCGTAGTCCTCTCTCTGTATCGCTCTCCGCGGAGTGAAGAGCGATACAGAGAGGACACGTCGTCACTCACATCGTTCTTGTCTGTTGAGAAGTGAGTGAGAATATTCTGGTGCCTTCTCATCCGCCACGAGTAGGTAATAGTAGTTCCTGTATTCTATAGTGGAGTTTACAGTTTTACGATAATTTTGTTTTCATTGAATTTGTATTTCGCTTTCTGAATGCTGCTAGTGTGTTCTTTTATTGTTTATAAATGTATGCGAGTGTTAATAAAACAATATTGTCATAAAAACTAAATTATGTTGTTGTTCATACAGATAAACTAATAAGTAGGTTCGCATAATATTGTTTCTCAAATTAAAGTTGTGAATTTATTCAAAACTAAGAATTCATAAAAATTACAACAATGATGTACCCACTAGTCTTTATAAAAGTGTGTGTTTGTGTTCGTATGCAATTTTTAATTTGTTTAAAAAAATTGAAGAATTTAATTTACTGGCCCTTCGAGCCGAATTAAAATATTAAATTCCCGACAGAATAAAACCCTGATGTGTGTTTTGTCGTTTTATTTATCTTCTAATAATTACTTGTATCTCGCGTTGACACCCGCAACGCAACCTTACAGTTGCCACCTAGTGAAATATTTTGAAAGTAACCACTTCTTAACTTGGAATAGTCCCACCCACATCACCGCGCCACATACAAACCAACTCGCTGGAAATATGAAATGTCAACGATCTAAATAAGTCTTTATGAAAAATAGCATCAAAATAACTGGGGATCCTATACTGCAGAGTAGGAGTTTCTTCTCACCGGGGCGGCGCGGCGGCGGCACAACAACTTATGTTGTGCAAACTGCAGATTAGACAGGTGATGGGGTACTGTCGCTACATTTGGGAAGGCAGTCCCCAGTACCTATTGGCGTCCTTGGACTCAATATAGCGCTGAGGCGTCAAAGTCTTGCTGGAGACCCGAAACACTGATGGTTTGGACGATATGTAGAGTCGTCGGCTACTCAGTCTGTTCTACAGGTATCAGGGACGCTCCTCGTTAGAACTTTCAACCAACCTGTCTCCGCAGCACTCGCCGCAGGTTTCTCAAAATCGTTCCTCTGTGTGACTCCCGATCTGGAATCTGGAATCTGCAAAGGAAAAAGGCATTAGCCGGGAGACTATCATACCGCAACGGGTCTTTTTTGCGCCATAAACCGCGCGAGGCCTGCCGTCACTTTGTCCGCCCTATATAAAATAGGGCAGTCGCCGTGGCTGGCTGGCTGGTGACGAAGAGCGGTGGGTAGGGCGGGCCCTCGCGCGTTGACCGTGGCACTACCGGTAGCACTACTAGTAGTGCCACGGTTAAAATTCATTTACCGTAGCACTACTGATTTAATACAGGTAGTGCCAAAGTTAAAATTAATTAAACCGTAGCACTACTGATTTAATTTGATAGCGTCGAGGTTTGTATGGCGCCGAGTCACCTATAAGGTGTCTAGCGACGCCCATCCGCCCATAGACGTTCGGTCGCATGCGGGGGTTGCGAATGCCATGCCGGCCTGACAGGTGCCCATTCACGCCCCTGTTAAAGGACCCGGGACTACTTGGTGGGAAATATGTGGGCATGAAATCACTTTTCGAAATCGGTGCCAAACACAAACATTTTATAAAGGCCGTGTTGGGTATGGCATACTGAGAGCAATCAGGATAACCATCACATCCACATCTTGAGAAACGATTGCTGGCAAAGATTTAAATTGCTGGCAAGTGATGTTCAGAATTATTTGTGTTGGGTTTGGCACCGACTTCGAAAAGTGATTTCATCGGAGACGGTTTTTTGTTTTTTAAAATAGTTTTTATTTATTTCGTTTTAGTAATATCACATAAAAAAGAATAATCGAAATGGAATAATCGAAATCGTTTGAAGTGGTACAGAATTATTCGCAATCTGTCATGCACATCGATAACTCAGTAATACACTGCAAGCACTGCAACAGCTCTGAAATGGACAAATGTATAGAAATTGCTTTGGAAACAGAGGAACACATCTTTGTCACTGTATGTGTGAAGCACATTGGAACTAAGTGCTTTATTGAACTGATGGATAAACCTACAAACAAGCTTCGACTGTGCCACGGTTAAAACAATAAAATGTATTTTTTTTTTATTTAGAATCTTATAGTAATAGTGCGAAAAAGTTTCACTTTGGAATCTCACACAATGCAGGTTTCCCTGGTTTTGCTAGTTTTTTGGATTATCGTATTTTGGGAGTAAACCTATCAAATTAAATCAGTAGTGCTACGGTAAATAAATTTTAACCGTGGCACTACTAGTAGGTGCTAACGGTAGTGCCACGGTCAACACCCCCGGCACAGAATAGAAAAGAGTACTCCGTACAGAAGCTGCTCTGTACAAACACTCACAAAGAAATAGCTACTCTGCGACGACGCGATAAAGTACAAATTGACTCGCACAGAGCTGCATGCCTACCCACGATAACCGCCTACATTTCGCTTCTCTTTCTGTCGTGTAACTCTATCTCGAAAGCGCGTCGTTCAGCGCGTTAAGGGCTGTGTCTTTGTGCTGTCTTATTGTGAGGAATAAAATGAAAATGATACCTACCAACTTTTATCGTTCTAGCTACCAAAGATATGATATTTAGCTACGGCAAATTCATGCGAACAAATTCATGCATGCGTTAGCGTCACAATTAGTTTCGGGCGTGTAGAAGGATTCGAAATACAGATAGCCCGACTGTGTATCTATCTATAACTATCTGTGTAAATAAGTAAGTAATAAAATAATCTATAACATTAACATAACTTAACATTGTCTTCCAGCGCACTTTTTCACACATGGACAATATTGTCTTATTGTCCATGTTTTCACATGAACCTACGTTATTTTATTACTTTATTACCTACTTACCTACCTACTTATCTGTATATTGTAATCGAATGAATGTTCTATTTCTATCCTTATACGAATTAGGCCATACATACCACGCTGTTCGGCGTCATCTAACTAATGTTATTGGCAATATGATATTATTTTTAAATCTATGACCTCCTACTAATATGAATAAATAAATTACTAGAAATAAATAAAAATGCTACTAAACAAAACACTTACCTTTCTTCGTCTCTCGGCAATGAAAAAAAAGACAAGTTTTCATTTGTCTGTTGACTTTTGCACCCGTCCACTGCACAATATTTACGTGATTTCGACATTTTCTAAATTCGAAAGCGCCACGCGCCCGGTCTGTCTGGATAGCGGCAGCCCACTGTTAATTGTAGATTAGCCGCTACGCCAAGCGGTAGGCATTTAACTCGCGACCTTGAGCGAGTGACGAAGGCCTGCCCCGGGCCCTAGGTTAGTTTTTTTAAATTTTATTTATTTAGGAATCAAACAGTACATAAGAACTTAAGAGAACAAACACATTATGACTAGGTATATGAATTAAACCAGTGAAGATTCCTTTCACAAATTAGAAGAAAGAGATTTAACAAACAAACAAGGTAAATCCTATTACTTTAAGTGAGCTAAACTTGTATGTATATACAGGGTGTTCGGCACATGAAAAGACAAAAATTTTTTGTAGCTAAGTAGGGTCATTTGCAACGTTTTGACCTATGACACCTTTTGTCAGATGTCACGTGGTATCGAGATACGATTTTTATTCTTTTTTTTGAAAATTACCAAAATCCCAGCTATAAACCCTTGCAACTTTTTTGTTTATTATTGTATCAGCATGAAATAAAATTTATTGAATTTTCCTATGTATCCTTGTAGAAAAAATATTATTTGATAAAGTTAATACCATGAAAAGGTTTTATGACCTCCCAAAGTCTCGAGAACGAGTAAAAATGTGACAGAATCTTAATTTCTTAATTCATTAAAAAAAAAACTAACAGCAGTTGAGTGCTTCATGTTCGTTAAAAATTTCGTTCGCTAGTTTACGCCCTTTCCAATGATATACCACATGTCATACAAATCATTCACTATGTGGCCAAAATAAGGCGCAGAGACAGAACAGAACGACAAAAATTAAGGATAATTTGAAAGAGTGCCCGCGCGACCGGTTCATGTTCTAAATTTGAAAATGCTCTTGAAAACGCTCTCAATACGGGAAGCGACCACCGATTAGTGCCCGTGGTTGTCGTTCTGTTCTGTCCCTGTGCCTAATTTTGACCACATAGTGAATTATTTGTATGACATGTGGTATACCCATTGGAAAGGGCGTAAACTAGCGAACTTTTTAAAAGAAAATGAAGCACTCAATTGCTGTTAGTTTTTTTTTAATGAATTAAGAAATTAAGATTCTGTCACATTTTTACTCGTTCTCGGGACTTTGGGAGGTCATAAAACCTTTTCATGGTATTAACTTTATCAAATAATATTTTTTCTAGAACAAGGATATATCGTAAAATTTAATAAATTTTATTTCGTGCTGGTACAATGGTAAACAAAAAAGTTACAAGGGTTTATAGCTGGGATTTTGGTAATTGTCAAAAATAAAGAAAAAAAATCGTATCTCGATACCACGTGACATCTGACAAAAGGTGTCATGGGTCAAAACGTTGCAAATGACCCCACTTACCTACAAAAAAAATTTGTCGGTTCATGTGCCGAACACCCTGTATATACCTATATACAGGGTGTCCCAGAAACCGACGATAATCCTTTAACAGGAGATAGGGCTGCTAATTACCTCTCAAGATATCTAATTTTAGGTTTAGTAAAAATAGCTTAGTTTTTGAGATATTGTCATTTTTGTAAAAATCCAAAATTTTCTCCCTCAGCTCATTTTTTTAAATGCCACAAGTACAAAAGTAAGATTTTCTTAAATCTAGTTTTTGTCAAATATTTCTGAAAAGTAAGGCTTTCACACTGTATAATTTATTTTTTCATGTTTAATCCTGTTTAGCTGAAAAACGACTTAAGAGCCACATGTTAAAAAATTTTCAGCCTCATCCCTTGAGTTTGGCCCTTCGCGGTGAAAAAAAAAATTACTACACTAAAGTGGCATTATGCAACAAAAATACGCCCATCTAATGTAGTTTTTAAAATGGTACATCACTTACCCAGTTGCCCAATAATTTATGAGATATTATTATTTAACTCCAAAAAGACCTCGGAATTTGATAACTGCTCTAGCAACTACGAATTGGAATAAAATAAACACTTGAAGTAAATTGGTCTTTACTAACCTGTTAAAGCAGATGTACCGTGTGGGGCCGGTACTTTAAAAGAATAGCCCCACTGCATCTCTCCTCGTGTATGTCGTAAAAGGCGACTAAGGGATATGACTCCCTTCTTATATTACTAGGTGGTAGGGTTTAACCCGCCCGGGTTGATACCACCGCACTGAATGAAAGGTCGTTCGAAACGGCTATGTAAATAGTTTGTGTTTTCCATCCAGTTCAGTGTAGCCGGCACGACCGAAGAGAAGCACTGACGTGGCACCAAGTTTACCCGGTGTTATGGGCTGACATCACGGTTGTTGTAGGTGATGTAGCTAACCGTGGCAGTTTCCATAAAAAAAAATTTAAAAAAGATGTTCAAATTGTTTACAACCTGCACAAATGCTAGCTCGACATCTTCTCACAAATGCCCGGTTGACACGTCGAGCAAGTACTCGATGCAAGTGCAGATACGTCCACCTATGCTATGTAAATAGTTTGTGTTTTCCGT
The DNA here is from genome assembly GCA_946902875.1 of Nematopogon swammerdamellus. Taxonomy (NCBI): domain Eukaryota; kingdom Metazoa; phylum Arthropoda; class Insecta; order Lepidoptera; family Adelidae; genus Nematopogon; species Nematopogon swammerdamellus. Next base: position 10,968,544 of record OX336333.1, read on the forward strand.
TCAGTTGACTATAGTCGGCACGACCGAAGGGAAGCACTGATGTGGCACCAAGTTCACCCGGTGTTATGGGCTGACATCACGGATGTTGTAGGTGATGTAGCCAACCATGTCAGTTTACATAAAAAAAAAACTGAGCTACTGCCGTAATTCTTTCTTTGAGCTCTATCAAGTTTTCCACCGGTTTCCCGTAAACTTTTTCTTTTAAATAGCCCCAATAATAAAAATCTAATCTAGGATTTAAATCCGGTGACCTAGACGTCCGATCCATCTGTGGGGATATGCTTTATCTAAAAAATTACGCACTTCTCTAGCGTAATGGGCTGGGCAGCCATCATTTTGCAACCACCTCCGTATGGCCAATGGTACATCTTCCGTATGGCTAATGGTAAAATAAATGTTATTCATTTTCATTTTCATTTTTTTCTCAAAGGCTCTGAAGCTCCTGTTGCAGAAACTCAAGATAATTCGCCCGTTTAAAGTCTCTACAATTCAACGGACGTCTTGTGGCCTCCTAGCCACTTGCATCCTGACAGATAGACCGGACCTACTTTAACAGGTTAATAAAGACCAATTACTTCAAGTGTTTATTTTATTCCAATTCGTAGTTGGTAAAACAGTTATCAAATTCCGAGGTCTTTTTGCAGTTAAATAATAATATCTCATAAATTATTGGGCAACTGGGTAAGTGATGTACCATTTTAAAAACTACATTAGATGGGCGTATTTTTGTTGCATAATGCCACTTTAGTGTAGTAATTTTTTTTTCACCGCGAAGGGCCAATCTCAAGGGATGAGCCTGAAAAAATTTTAACATGTGGCTCTTAAGTCGTTTTTCAGCGAAACAGGATTAAACATGAAAAAATAAATTATACCGTGTGAAAGCCTTACTTTTCAGGAATATTTGACAAAAACTAGATTTAAGAAAATCTTACATTTGTACTTGTGGCATTTAAAAAAATGAACTGAGGGAGAAAATTTTGGATTTTTACAAAAATGACAACATCTCAAAAACTAAGCCATTTTTACTAAACCTAAAACTAGATATTTTGAGAGGTAATTAGCAGCCCTATCTCCTGTTAAAGGATTATCGTCGGTTTCTGGGACACCCTGTATATAATTGGTTTCTCGGAAACGGCTCTAACGATCTGGATGAAATTTTGTTTATAGATTATGTTTTTTTTTCAAGTTTATCTAGATAGGTGTAGACGCCGAGCGAAGCTCGGTCGCCCAGGTACTATAAATTTTAACTAAGCATAAAATATAGTATAGTAACTTTATAGGCAATTTTCTACAGTTAGCGTGGTGGATTTACAATTTTACATGGAATCCGAACCATGGAGCAGATGGTGAAGGTATGATCGTAAAATTAGTAAAATCAGAAAAACTCATTGGTACACGCCAACCGGTTTCGAACCTCGGACCTCTCTCACAAGAGAAGCCGACGCCCCACCGCTCCGCCATCCGCCACTCCAGAGTTGTACACTAAATTATGTGGAGGGAGAGCCGATAAATTGGAGCAGTGCCGATCAAATAATCAAGTAATCATTTTGCATAGGTAGGTATATGTACGTTCACAGTGACACGGGCAGTAGTGTTGATGGTGCGGCACAGGAATGAGGAATGGTTGAGTGAGCTGCTTTGCTTTCCGTCCGTTAGGTCAGTAGGTAGGTATGACCGAAAAAGAAAACAAGGCAAGTAGTAACCTAACCTAACCTAACCTAACCTATCCTTTAAGCCCTAATTGACAAGTATGTATTTCTATGGATACGGCCCCCTCGTCCTCGTATTAACATTTAACACGCAGAAAAGCGAAGACGCCCCTTTAATTGAGTTTAATTAAATGATTAATTAATTTTGGTCGCGATCAAGTTTAGCGGAGACACATCCAAAACCACACCAACACGAAGAGACACCGAAACCGTGCCGTTTGTTACTGTAATGTTTTTTTGGAGCAATAAAGTATTTCTACATCGTCGCCCTAGACTAGACGCACGTACCTAGACCAGATCGTGGTTGTGCTCAAAAAGGGTCAAGTGCGCAGTACCCGTAAGCGACGAGCATGTACATAATGAGAAGAACAGTATGAGTGTGTCAGGCAGGATCGTGGCACGCGGAGATCCGTTGTCTCTGCCTACCCCACTGGGAAACAGGCGTGACGCTATGTATGTAAGTAAAGTATTTCTATATATATATATATCTATATATCCAAACCCCAACTGCTAATTCTCTCGGATTATCATGCAGCAGATATTCCCTACATCTTAGCCAAGAAAAGAAAAGGAGATTATGACGTGTTGTGTGACATCATTCAGTTTGCTCCTACCAAACGCGTTCTAGAAGGACTATCCAAGAAAACAGAAAACTTCAGTAAGGTAGACTGTGTAGTCATCATGTGTGGAGGTAGTGATTATCAAGATTATCAAGAAAACAATGAACTAAATGTAGTCAGTGAAATTAAAGATGCGGCTCAAAAATTAAAACACACAAACATTATCGTTTGTACTGTGCCTCACAGTGTTGATATCGAAAAAGCCAACATAGCCTACAATAATTTCGTGTATAAAATAAACTTCGAAATTGTAAAAACTTTCAGTAATGTAGAAGGGTTGTATGTATTGGACATTAATAGAAATCCTATATCCACTGATTACGGTATAAATGGTGTATCACTTAAGCAGTCTGGAAAATACAAAATATCGAATAGTTTAAATTGTACTATCAGAGAGATCAACGAGAAGTATTATAATTCTAGAAATTGTTTTCACAACGACCAATATCAAGGAAACATAAGATGATCGAAGAAATTAGACATAACATAAACACAAATAAGCTATCGTTACTTCTTTTAAATATAAGAAGTCTTAGGAATAAAGTACTAGAGTTAGAAGAATTCTTAGATACACTATTGCATGATTACAATTGCAAACCGGATATAATTTGCCTCTGTGAAACATGGTTAGAGCCCCAGGAACATCAATATATTAGCATGAATGGATATACAGTAGTTGCTCATAATAGCAGAAAAATAAATAAAGGAGGTGGAACCATTGTATATATGAACAACCACTTGAAACACGAACATATAACTGAAATAGAATTAAATAATTATAATATAGAAAAACACATAGAAATGTCAGGTATAAAATTAAGAACAAAAAATTCAAACATAACCGTAATATGTATTTATAGGAGCCCAAATGGTGATTTTAATTTATTTATCGATATACTATCGAAATTATTGCATGATTTAGTATACACAAAAATAATAATACTTGGAGATTATAACATAGACTTCCTAGATAAAAAAACAGCAAAATGTAAAAAAATACTGAAATTATATAAAGAATTCAACTTTAATTATTTTGTAAATGAATCTACAAGAGAGACAGCAATGACGCAAAAATGTCTAGACAATATAATATCAAATATAGAGAAAGAACTCGCACTTACACAAGTGGTTAGGATAGATATATCGGATCACGATGCAGTACTATTTAATGTAAAAAATGAAAAACTATTGAATAATGAATCAGAACCGTTTTGTGTTAAAAGAATGTATACCAAGAACAATTTAGAAAAATTCAAAAAAATTATAAGTAACATTGACTGGTCTGTAATAAATAATGAGAACAATCCTCGTACTGAATTTACACTATTCCATAACATTTTGAAGGACACCATTGAAATATGTTTTAAATTTAAAAGACATAAAAGAAAAAAAAGCAACCAGAAAAACTGGATTACTAAGGGTATTAAAGTATCTAGTAAAATAAAAAGAAATCTATACTTAACGCTAAAGAAAGTTGATTGCAATGTTTTAAGGGATAAATATATGAAATACAACAAAATCCTAAAACGAGTACGAAATGAAGCAAAAAGGAATACTAATAGAGATGAGATAATCCATTCTAATAACAAAATAAAAACAACTTGGAAAATAATAAAAAGAAAAACAAATAATAAAAACAAAACTAAAAAAATAGAAACAATTACAATGAAACAAAACAATAAATTAATAAATAATACGCATGAAATTGCAAATATTTTTAATGATTTTTATTCCACAATTGGTCACAAATCATGCAACAAAGCTACTAACGAAAAAGAATATACTTCTATGCTAAAAAAAATGAATATAAATAATGCAAACTCATTAGTTTTAAGACCTACAACCGAACAAGAAGTTTTTAAAATAATAAAAAACTTAAAGAAAAGTAATGTAAGTAAGAAATTGCAATCGAACTAGCTCGCCCACTGTCTGAAACAATAAATAAGAATCTAAGTGCAGGAATATTTCCAGATCAGCTTAAAGTGGCGAAAGTGATCCCAATTTTTTAAAAAGGAAATAAGTATGACATTGGTAACTATCGGCCAATTTCTTTGCTTTCTCCCATATCAAAAGTTTTTGAAAGGGTAATTTTTAATAGATTAATGTCATATATGGAATCGAATAAATACTTGACAAATTGTCAATACGGATATCGGAAAAATAAGTCGACCGAGGAAGCTATAACCAAAATAAATAATGATATTATAAAACACCTAAACAGTGGAAAACACTGCGCAGGTGTCTTTTGTGATTTAAGCAAGGCGTTCGATTGTGTAAACCATAGCAAACTTATTCACAAATTAGAATATTATGGAATAAGAGGGGTACAGTTAGAATTATTTAAGGATTACCTAAGTAACAGAAAGCAGTATGTTGAAATTTCCTATATAAATGATAAAAATGAAAGTACTGTAGCAAAGTCGAAAGTACTAGACGTAACAATTGGTGTGCCACAGGGTTCTGTCCTGGGACCACTGTTATTTTTAATATTTATTAATGATTTGCCAAATAATGTGTCTAATGATGTATACCTATTTGCAGATGATACGAGCGGTATTGTTGTCTCAAATGACAAAGATAAATTAACTGATAAACTAGAATTATGTATAAAAGAACTTGGAAGATGGTTCACATGTAATAATTTAATGCTGAATAAGAACAAGTCAAAATATATTATTTAAAAAAAATCTAAACTATATGTAGAACCAGACACTAGTAATTTAGAACTACTTAGATGTGAAACTGTTGATTTTCTAGGTATAACATTTGATTCATTAATGTCTTTTCATGCACAAATAGAAAAAATTGAGAATAAATTATCGAGAGCTTGCTATGCAATTAGATCCATTAGACACGACATTAATCAAAGCACACTTAGAACAGTATACTTCAGTTATATTGAATCCATTCTTCGGTATGGACTTGAAGTCTGGGGCTATAACGCCAATGTAAAACATAGCATTCTAATATTACAAAAAAAAGCAATAAGAGTTATTTCTGATGCAAAATATGATGACACTTGTCGACCTTTATTTGTGAATTTAAAAATAATGACTATTATATCACTGTATATATATGTAACTTGCATTGGAGTTTATAAAAAAAAAGATCAATTCGACACTGTTACGGAGTTTGGATATAACTTGCGAAATAAAGATAATATTCGGCCACCAGGTCCTAAATGTGCGCTGTTCAAAAATTCACCGAATTATTTACCGATCAAATTATATAATAATTTAAATGATAATATTAAGAATTGCAATACAATTGTAGAATTTCAAAAAGAATTGAAGATTTATTTACTCAGTCGGCCTTTTTATAATTTAGAAGAATTTTTTAATAATTTTAATTGTAATTTGTAGTTGTTAATTATAATTATAGTTTGTATTAAGTAATAAGAATGAAAGAAATGTTTAAATAATTATATTGTTAAAAATTTTAAAATCAATGTAGGTATGTAATAGGATATGTAATCATGTGTTTGTATTGTTATTATGACACTTTAATTAAATTTATGTAAAGAGTGAATGTACAGCTCCTGTGAGCTCTTAAACATCTAAATAAATAAATAAATAAATATATATCTATATATCTATATATATAGGGTCATTTTTTATTAAGTGAAGTCCCTTAAATGGTAGGTTCTATATCTGAAATGGATCACGTTTATGATGTTAATTTTACTTTACGTACCTAAAGTTCGATTTTTTTCTGAACATGCCACATAGTAGTGCCCATGCATACTAATACACCCTGAAAATTTTAATAAAATCGGTCCAGTACTTTCAGAGTTTTAAGAAATGAAAACAATTTACATTTACGTGCGCGTATCGCATCATTCGCGCGGAACAGCTGGGTGGTCGTTGACCCGTGCGAATCAAAAAGTAGACCAAGGCCGCACGCGCCAGCTGTACGCGCATATGAGATGCACGTAAATGTAACCTTTTTATTTATTAATAACTCTGAAAGTACTGGACCGATTTTGTTGAAATTTTCAGGATCTAACTTTCAAACAAAAATCTAACTTTAGGTATGTAAAGTAAAATTAACACCATAAACGTGATTCATTTCAGATAACTATAGAACCTACCATTTAAGGGACTTCACTTAATAAAAAATGACCCTGTATATCTATCTATACTGGCACAGATACAAGTCAGGAATATGGTCTAAGTTGTGATGTGATGTAGTCACTGAATTGGGAATAGGGTAGTCACTAGTCAACTAGGTATGTCCGTTCACATTAAACAGCAATAACGATTGCTCGACCGATTTGTTAACGATAAAGGCTACAGGAGGCAATCGAGAAGGTCGATCTAATCAAAGATCATCTCCAGCTTCAATTCATTGTCTTCATGTGCAAAGTGTGCATAATATAAACGAGAGAGGTACATTCAATTATTGCGTACTAATCGGTTCTGCAGATCTTTCCTCCACAGAACTGATAAACTCTGGAACGCACTGTCGCTTACGGTTACGCCGAGGTTGACGAAGGTTTAAAACTGCGTTGCAACCTTTAGAACACTATGATTTATGATTTGAAGTTGATAGTTAGAGCCCCTGAGCCGTATTATCACTGCAACCTAGATATTGTGATATCTCAATAGTTCGATAAAATATCATCAAGCAGCAAGTGAGGCATCCAGACCCACCTGCTGCATGACTCGGTGAAAGGACCGTGCCAAGGTCAGAGGTGACTACCCTATCGCCCTATAGTACGGCATCTCGTCATTATACCTTTTTTTTATGTAAACCAGCATGGGTGGCTGTGCCGAGGGACCAATGGTGCAGTCGACAGAGCCAAAATCACCTCTCCTCGCGAAACCACGCTCAGTATTAAGTGCCATGCCAGCAGATTTGCGGACTGTTGCTAGGCTGTCTAGCCCGTTAATACGACGCTTGAAGACACCCAGGTTAAAGGATTCAGGAAATACACTCGCCGGAAGACAGTTCCACACTCTAGCGGTGCGACAAAGAAACGATTTAGAAAACCGATGGGTGCTCAAAAGCCCAATGTCAACAACAAAAGGGTGCTGAGTCTCTCTGCGACGAGATAGGACGGGTGGCAGGGAATAAGGGATGCTAGTTCCGCAGAGCATACCTTAGTCGCCACTTATGCATGCACGGGGAGAGATGCAGTGGGGCTATTATATTTAAGTACAACAATAACTAACGACCCGCGCGCTTCGCTACAACTGAGCGCGGCGGCGGCTGCGGAGGCGGAGGCGGAGGCGGCGGAGGCGGCGGAGGCGGTGGCGGCGGAGGCGGAGGCAGCGGCGGCGTTAGTCGAGTTGTTGTGTTGGCCAGTGTATCGACAAGAAACACCAGCACACAAGCACTAGGCCTATTTCAGACAAGAACATGGTGTAGTTGGCTGATACCACGAGTCTAGCAGATGATGTAGTCATGTGTATGGCTATGGGGCCGATGTCAGGGTTCCCTGAAAAAATTGGCTCTTATGGTATGGTTGGGTTGTATTGGAGTTATGAACCTCAGTGTTGGTATGTGTGTCGCTCAGGAGCGATAATCCAATGCAAATCGTGGTGGGGAGTGTCGTGTCGGCCGACAGCAGTAGCGTGGCGTGTGTCGGTTCCGCCGCAAGCGTCCGTAGAGTGGAGCGGCTCATTGCGTGCGCGCAACTTTCATTTGCGCGGTCACTCGCTCGCATCGGAGCTCGAGTCGCGCGCGCGCGTCTGTATTGCTTGCTGTCTTTATATTTACTCACTACAATCCCGGAGAAAAAGACTGTCGAAGATCACGATTTGACGAAAGTGTTAAGAGTGCATCGATAAAGACTTAGGTACCTACTGGAATAGTTGATTGATAAAGTTAATTTACAACAAAGGTGAATATTGACGTATAATCGTTTTAATCTTAATAGTTCGAATATAGTTTTAGTTTTAGGTGCCTATCTTAGTTTTTATCTAACCTTGTTTCTTGAGTTTTAGGGTTCCGTACCTCAAAAGAGGAAAAAGCGGAACCCTTATAGAATCACTCTCGTGTCTGTCTGTCTGGCATAGCTTATTTTGACAGAACCTACTGGACCATAAAAGTTTAAAATTCGTATATATAGAGTTTGATGACCTAATCACGGACGTATAGTGTAAGTAAATGAACGAATTTCGATTTAGGGGTTAATTTTGAGAGACAAATTAGAAAGTTAAAAAAACATTTCTATTTCATCATGTGACATCAAAGAAAAGGGCTCGTTATAAAAACATTTTTTTTTCTTAACAAGCATAGTTTAAAAAAAAATACACAAATCGAGCATCCCACGCCCCTTGGGAATTTATAGGGGCTCTCTTATAATTTACAGGAAAACTCGACCTGCACTGCACGATGTGATGAACAAAAGCGTGTTCATCGCATTTGACAGGCAAATAGGTATGTCTAAAAAGTATAAATGACATAATTAGCTATAGCTAATTATGTCATTATATATCGACATATCGACGTAACCGAATATCGTTTACGTGAGCGCAGATCCGCCTTCGGGCCCGCCTTTAGTTACTTACTTTCTTTTTTTTAAATACGAATTTCACGCGAGCGAAGCCGCGGGCAGCAGATATATAAATTTTATTGCACCAATGACAGCGACATAACTTCGACTTTCAATTATTATTTTTATTTATCAAACAATTTGTCACCGGCCAGCTCACGTCGAGATGACAGTTCTCCGTTGTCAACATGACATTTAAAATTGTTTTTTACCTTTACTTTGGATTACGTGATTTTTATTATATTTTTTAATTATTATGTTCATCCGGGATATACACTGTCACTATAAAAAGTTTCGTCAAATTCCGTTCAGTGGTTTTTGTGAGATGCGCGTACAAATAGATATTTTTGCATTTACGATTTTATGATATGTATAGAAAGAATAGATATGTATAGACTATTGTGTTCAAGTTATAAAAAAGAAGAACTGTCATTTTCGTTGTATCTACTTATTTTTAAATTTCGAATGAATATTTTATTCAAATTGTATTTGCTGCCAGTTCTCAAGATATAATTATGTACTTTGGACTACGTGATTTTAAACGCGCAATAATGCTTATAATTGTTAATTTTTTTTTATTTTTGTTATTTTTTTTTACGTATTATGTTAACCCGGCATATAAACTGCCACTATACAAAGTTTCGTCTAATTCCGTTCAGTGGTTTTTGCGTGATGCGCGTACAGACAAACAAACAAACAAAAATTTTAAAAACTCTTCTAACATGTTCAGTATGTCATTTTAAGCCACCCTGGTTAGTTTTTTTTCGAATACATTCAATGTACAGACTTTCTTACCTCTACGATTTTATTATATGTATATAGAATATTGGGTTCAGTGCATTAATTAACAATTAGAACCTTGTCACAATAATAACCTAACCTAACGGATGCGGCGAGCTGGGGACTGTATGACAGGGTTCTAGAGATGCTGATGTAAATTATTATAAAATATACTAGTGTAGGAACATCTTCCAATAAGCTTTGTGTGTCGAAACCTACATGTATCTCGTTACTGGATCCTTGCGGTTAGGTTGTCGAGGGCAACTGTGAACGGCGACCCCGTTGCCGTGTGCCGTTGCGGCGCGGCGGCGGAGGGCTAACGGCGTGACGGGGCGGCGCGGGGCGAGGGGGGTCGCTAGGACGAAGGAGTTCGATGGCGTCGTATTCGTATAATATGAGCAGGACAGGAACATATTATTATGTAACAATTGCACGCTACGAATAAAGCTTCTTCTTCGTGCTATCTTGTACATAGAATACCTACGAGTATTATTAGGATTAGAAACTATTGCACAAAAACTACACGAATAGAAATAAAGCAACAAGTGAAGGAGTGCAGAAGACACTGTGAGATATTTATTTCAGTCATCGTTTTCGTGACGAGGAGCCAAATTAAAAAGAAAGGAATATGGCCATTACAAAGTACATATTATGTAGTACTTACATATATAGTAGGTATATAATATATAGTATTCCTACACTAACATGTGACATACTCACATGTATATACATACTTATACATACTTACCTTGTACTAACACATACAATAATAAATAGGTGTAGTCACGGATCCACCGAGTCCCAAGCTAATTACTACCTATAGCCACAATTACACCACGCGGAAATCTCACACCACCACCTTCACAGTTCTTCTTTTTTTATTTGTTGTAGAAATGTAACCGAACTCCATGTCGACATCACCTGTTCGTTTCGTGATGTTGCCACTCCATGCTCCTACCGGCACTAGGTGCCATGTCAACGTTTCTGGTCCAGTTATACTAAACTCTCTGCCAGTATGCCTGTAATCAGTTTGATGGGAACATTTATGATTTTTAAAAATCCAGTTTCTCCAAAAATAAAGAACTAAGGAGGAAAAGGAGCGTAAATTCGTTCAGCCGTTTTCGAATTTACTCGTTACAGGCAGACATACGTAGCGATTTTAATATATATATATATTCTGCCTTATATGCCTGAATAAGCACAGAAAATTATTTCTTCGAAAAAAAATAGCACACAATTTAGACAAAAATGCATACGTCATTGCAATTACCTAAGTTACTAAGTGCCTACGAGTATATCCTATCGGGGACACTTTCTGGGAATGCTAAGTCATCCATCATAGCCATAAACATATAATAACATATCTTTAACGTAACTATCTTTATAAATGTAGTTCGGTCACAGACAATTAAATACCGTAAGTAGTACATAGTACGTCGGTCCATACTTGCATAAAAAAAGGTTCGACAGTCGTGATTGTGTGAAAGTTTTCAACACAACGTTAGGTTACCTTTGAAAATGTATAAATAATTTAGCTATTTACGTGTATATTATGTTGGTAGAATTGATGGGAAATGAACAATGGCATTATTTTAGGGGACATCCATTAATCACGTGAGCAAATTTTTTGGATTTTTCGACCCCACCCTCCCCCTTGGTGAGATTTCGTGAGATTTATAGGAACCACTTTTGCTCACGTGATTAATGGATGTCTCCTTACTTGAAGACTTTTTATAGATATGTATACGTAAAGATAGATATGTGTATGATAAATGTAAAGTACAGTCTCGGGTCCTTCAACGTGAAAGAGCACCTGTCAGACCGGCATGGCATTCGCAACCCTCGCATACAATTTAAGGTCCACGGGCGTCGTTAGACACCTTACGGGTGGCCCTGCGCTACATTTCGCGCTTTCAATAAAAATACAAAAATGTAATAAGTAATTCATACCTTAGCAGCAGGGGTCGATGCTACCGGCTCAGCCCCATGAGCCGACTACCAGCCATCGGCGGATGTAGTGGGGCGACCTGCCCACCCAGAGCCCACATGGAGTGACCATCAGCTCTGTTCCTGTCTCTAAGTATCCAGCCCGCCACCACCATGCTGTTCCTCCGCTCCTTCTTCAGAAGGATCACAGACGATCTCAAGCTGAAGAAATTGGTACCACTCAAGATACTGTTCTTCGTTCACGCGTCCAGTGAGTATAAATATATATTTATGTAAGCTAATACGGTTGGCTACATCACCTAGGACTTTTAGAACAGGAACATACTTACTCCACTCACACTCTAGGTCTTGGGATCAATCACATAATTATGTGTAGGCATCACAGAGCATCAAATACCTAGTAGGCATGTTTCCTTGACCGTTCATGTGTCGAGTTTTTTCGTGGTGCAAAAGAACTAGAAACCAGAATGTTGAACTCTGGAACTAAGGTGGCATAAGAATATAGATTAGCTACTCCAGCTCTAAACATATTTTTGCATCTCAAACATGGTGTGTTACACGTGTAATTCATACATAACCATTGTCTTCCTAATTAGACACTTACATATGAGATTTACTTCCACTTTCTTATATTTTGTAATTTTAAATGTGTTTAATGGGGTAAGTAGTTAAATAATTGAATTAAAATTATTTACTAAACTCACACTAATTTTTTGTTGTTAATATGTATTTGGCTTAATTAACGTTCGATGATGTACAAGTAGACACTTTCTTTGGAGAAACCTTTAAGATAGAGATGCGAGAGCGGTTCAGAGATGTTTTGTCTCGCGCAGCCCTGTTCGTGCTCTACCCGTACCTGACGATCCACATGCGCGAGCTCGGCATCAACGTGGAGGAGGCTGCGATCATGTCCGCCGTGACGCCGGTCGTCTCCATCGTGATGCCGCCCCTCGCGGGCATGCTCGCGGACAAGATCGGCAACTTTCGGGTTGGTCTCCACTCTCCTCTCCTCTCCTATTCCTTCTTCTAAAACCTAAGTTAAAACATTCAACTTGATTTGCCGTTGGTCGCGCAGTAAGTAGTAGTCAATCCGTAGCATGTATGGCACCTATAATTATTTGTTTTAATAATTGTACAGGTAGGTTACATATATACAGACAACTTAGATATGAGTAAATATAAAAGGAGTCTGCGATTTATAACAAAAGTTTGACATTTTTTGAAAATCGAATAAAAAAAACGGAACTGTTTCAAGTTCTGTCCGTCCGTCACAAGCTTCCAGAGCCATCCGTCACAAGCTATGTGAAGAGCTTGTGACAGATGGCTATGGGAAGAGCCAAACTAGAGACTTGAAATTTGGTATAGAGTTTGTGATGGCTCAATACTGTGACTTATATATTATTATTATACTCGTAGATAAAAATTATCAGTTACGTATTTTCATTTAAGATTAGTACGTAGTAGTAGTTCTTTACATACCACAAAAGAAAAATGAAACGGAACCGAAATGTCATATTCTTTTGTATTTCCCGCCCATTTAATTAGTATTCTCAGCGCCTGCACTTGTCTGCGCGCATGTGTCACGCGAAGGCGTCGAGGATGCGGACAATGGCATGGTAAAAGTGTTGTTACTGCTAGTACTGTGTAGGTAGAGGAAGACGTCACTGTGTTGCACCTCGACGCGACGCGCTTCCTTGATGATTGGCAACAAGCGCATCCGCGATGGAGTCTATTAAATGTACAACTAATGTACATACACCACATATAAATAGGAAGAGGTGACGCAGCTGTAGCATAGCTAACTTCAAGCCTGCAATAATAATTGGCAACCCTACGAATAAAAAAATAGCAATAGCCTGCCTGACAATAAAGAATAGGATATCTAAAGATGTAGAGAAAGACAGAAGTACACAATATAAATATTTTTTCAGACGTGAACCGGTTTGAGCTAATATCGTGTTCGCTTCAGACTTCAGTACATATGGACTTCGAATATTATTTCCAGGAGTGGTATACATACTCTGTATTTAGGAACCCCTTAAAATGACTTCGAGCCGCGAACTAGGAAGCTGATCCGGTTGACCTTCGGAGGTCGTATTGTGACTTGGACCGGCCCGCATTTGGATAGTCATTGTCGTCATTTTGCTGGTCACAATGGCACCAACCGGAAATTTGAACTGACTCTAATGACAGAGGCGGCATAATGCGTCATTTAGATGCGGCGAGCAGGACGAAGAGTTCCCGATCTGCGAAACTTCGAACCGTGATCTCACTATAGCGATAATTCTGATCTCATTGAGTTGAGATGGAGCGACGAGCGGTAGATCAATAGGAAGCCTTAAAACTTGATCTTCGATGGCTTCCCTCAGTATACCTACGCTAGTCTATTACAGGTACATATAGATAGGGATATAGGTAAAAGAAAACCGAAAGGTTTTGTACAAGCTGCCGCACCCAAACCTCGCTCATTTCCCCAAAACTTTTGGGGAAATTAGCCAAAAGTTGTATGATATGATGAATGATTCGAATGATGGTGATGCCTTTGAGACACTTTTCATGTAAAAAATTAAAATTAAGAATCCAATTCAAAATCAAGACATTTTTACAGAGGTTCTGTTAGCCAGTACAAGTACATATTTTTCAAACAACCAAAGTTTAGATAGGTACTTCAAGCAAAGTTATAGGTACGTGTATTCCCATCGCTACTGATCAGCAGCGAGTGGTGCTGGTCACTTCAGCGGCATAGACAGGAAAATCATTGTGTCCTCATCACGCGGAGTTTTTGCTCTCTATTGTGTGGATGATTATAGCTCGTCCAGTTCGTATACAAATGAGTCGTCTAGTTGCAAAACCCGCCATAACAGTTTTGGCAAAATGTTCAGAAACGAAAAAAAAATTTTTATTTTCTTTAGGATCAATGTTCTAACACACTTATAATTATAGCGGATTTTGCAGCAAACTGTCAACTTTGTGATAGATTTTGTATACGAAATAGCAGGTTTAGACACAAATTGTATGGACGGAACTGTTTGCGTTTAAACCCAATTTATAAGCCAATTTGAGTCAAAATTCATTATAACGGATTCTGCAACTAGACGACTCAAATATTAAATATTTTTTTATGTACCATGTTGTGGTGAATAAATTCAGATTTTCTATGTTTTCAACCCTGGCTACTCATAGAAGTAAAATCCAATGACTCAGATATCGATGGAACCTACAGACTTCGGATTCAGTTCTGGATTATTTTCTTACTTGTGATGGTTTACCAGCGGCCGTACCTATTATATGTAGAACGCGCACCCTAATTTTGACCATGTGGAACAGGGTAGTGGTACAACGCGCGCTCACTCTAACTGCCGCCGGTGGAAACCTCGTGCGAGTATAGCACATAGCCCCCGCCCTGTTCCCGCCGCTAGATTTAGAGCTGAAGAACCGGTTTACGAAACACAGTTCCGGTGTTTCTTTGTATCCTGTAAAGATGTCATTTGGACAAAAACGCAGTTGCTGCTGGCTCTGTCGTCGGTGCTCGGCGGTGCGTCGGCGCTGCTGCTGCTGCTGGTGCCGGTGGGGCGGCTCACGCTGACCTTCCCGCGCGACCTCGAGCTCCTGGCAGCCTGCTCCGCCGGCAACCTCCAGCTGACCTCCCTCCAGGAGCACCCCTGCCTGCCCGCACACCCCTACGCCTCCGATATCAACATCAGGTTTCATATTCACTCATTCATTAATTATTTGATACTAGAGTTTTGCAAACTTCGACAGAAACATAAATAACCCATCAGAAAAATCAATTAAATATAAATAAACAAGCCATCTATGGCAAAGTTTTACATTAGCAATTATTCTAAACTGTAGTATATAGAACTAAGGCCCTGCCTGACTGCACATGCTTTTGTCGTTCTGCATTCGTTTTGCTGTCTTTCACATGGAGAGCGAAGGTGCTCGCAACTGGAATATCGAACGCTAAAGCCTGCATGTGTGTCTTACGTGATTAAATAAAATTAATTGGCGAGCATAATGTGTCAACTCGGGTAGCTCGGTGGGGCAACAACTAAACGGGTCGATGTGCGATCGTGAAATGAAGCCACCCGGACGCGGTCAGAACTTGTATGGGGGACTGATCTACCGTTGAGGCTGACCAAATTCGGATCCCACGCAAAAACTGTACCTAGGTCCCCTCCCTTACCTCCCTTAGGCCCAATTGCGCCAACACGAATTTAGAGTTAAGTAGCGAGTTATGGATTTAAACGCGGTTCCCACAGTCAACGGGTACTAGCTTAACGAGTTAAACTGGTTTATATCGTTAAATTCGTGTTGGTGCAAGTGGGCCTTATAGGTGGTAGAGTTTAACCCGACCGCACTGAATCGGTCGGTCGCAGCAGCTATGTTAATAGTTCGCGTGTTCCGTTCAGTTCAGTGTAGTCGGCACGACCGAAGAGAAGCACTGACATGGCACCTAGTGCAGCAAGCTGTTATGGGGTGACTTCACGGGTGTACTTAATATTTATCTAGCCTACCGTGTCAGGTTGGCAGGCCGCCCCGCGCGCCGATCCAGTGTATCTTTCAGAGAATTGTCACAGGGGGCAACAGGGCTCTCAAGGATTTGAGAGTGCGCGGAATGTATGAAAATTACCTAAGTATATCTGTCATCGGCAATCTGTATAATCCGGTATTCTATAGAATATCGGATAATGACTTAAACGTTTAGGCAATGTATAAAATATCATTTATTTCATACTTTACTTAGACAATCTATAGAATACCGAATGAACAGCCGGCAAAGTGTTTAAACGAGTTTTAAATTTGGTGTAACCTAACCTAACCTGAATACGACACCCGCAAGACAAGGCGGCTCCTTTCGTGAACACTCGGCTCGAAACGAAACATAAGAAAAACGACATGCGCCGCCTCAACATTAGGATAGGTTAGATGATGCGTTGTTAATAAATTAACCCTGGTTATTTTTTTTAAACCACCAAAACTAAATGAACTAAAGTAATCTAAATTAACGTAAATTAAACACATTTCCGATTCCTGTTTAGGAAATGAGGCGTTTTATACTTTACCTGATCTCCTAATGGCATTCTATAAAATTCCTAGGTAATCTATAGATTACCTAGGCATTACCTAGCCATTCTCAACCAGTGTGTTCGTGAGCATGTGCCAGGTGTGTCGCGAGAATTTCTAAAAATTAAAAAATTTCGCCCTTTTGCTCGGTCGCCATGCTGCTGCTGTCGTCACAAAATAGCTGTCGTGCTGCACCGGCCGCGGTGGCGCGGCCACGGGACGCGGCTCCTTCCTCCCTCCGCGCGCCAGTCTACTCATTGTCACGAACAGCTGGCATTACACCTAAGATAGGTAGGGCTGATTTTAATTTCCCGCCAGATTAGAATATGTGACATTTTTGCGCGAAAATTTCGTAAACAACATGGCGAACGACTTCCAGCTGATTGTCTAACTAAATGTCAAAATGACATTGACAGGAGGTGAAAAATTATAGGGTCCCGTACCGGATACGGAACCCTAAAAAAAAACTCATAATAAGAAGGACAGGGATGGCACTGTGGCCTGTGGGCTGTGGTTACTTGTGGTTAATTGATATTATATTATATCATATATTATATGATATTATATTAATTGTATGTATGCTTCCAAAATCTTTAATAGACTTGTGTTTTCTTTGAGCGTGTCGCCAGTCTAAAAAATATCTTCAGATGTGTCGTAGAGGAAAAAAGGTTGAGAACCCCTGGGCTAGACAAATCCGGTATTGTATAGAATAACTAGGTACTTATTCTATACAATGACTGAATTAATATATACTTTGGCGATAACATATCCATTGAACCTCATGTGGGATTGTAACAAGCGCCGATAGATTGCCACACGCAGGTGCTTCTACTAGCTAGCGTTATGTATGTGTTAATGTCAGAGGGCCTAGTCCGAGTTAACGTGACAGCTACGTAAACGTCAAATACCGATGAAATGAAATGAAATGAAATGATGAAATGAAATGAAATGATTTATTTCGTCACACATAACAACACTATATACATACCTATTTATGGTGCGTAATACCCAAGCAGCTTTGAACCAGACCAGTCTGGCGTGGCGCGGGCGGTGTGGCTCGATCGTTGTTCTGTGGTAATACCTATGATTGAATGAACTTAAGACTACCCACACGTAGTAACTGTAACGCAAGCCTTTCGATATAATATGTATCATTTGATAAAATAAACATCTGTATTCATTATGTACTTGGTAATGTTTTTAGAGGTTGTACCCTCGGTTGTACCTAGACCAATACGAGTATATAAATAAGTGAAATAAGTGTAAATTACTTTTTAGTCCCGCACCGTCACTCATAATTAATTATTAAACCGATCATCGCTGCTCTATGGGACCCGTTGTCAAGAGGACATGTTCTGTTCGCTCCTTCGGCCCGGCAGCAAACATGTCACTGACAGGAGCCCGCCTACCTGCTTCTCAAGTTGTAGTGGTGGGTAGGTACTTCCTCCGCATTCGCTGCGTTACTTTGCTTCTTGGGACTTACAAAATATACCGCCTTTCTCTAGTTTCATTGTGAATTTTATTTCACGCAATCCAAAAAAAAAGAAACAGGTGGCTGATTAGAAGCGGCTGTCTGCCTAAATACCGTACTTTCTAAATACCGTAACTTCTAAGGAAGAAGAGCATACAGACGGGTTACACCCGCATCGCAAGTTCTCGAGCATGCTCATGAGAGATGAGAGATGCGCAGAGCATGCTGCGATCAACTGAAGACAGGCTGCCGCCGCGCCGCCTCCGCCGCCGCCGCCGCCGCCGCCGCCGCCACCGCGCCGCTACAATCGTTAGGGGTGTGCGTGCAGGATACCGTGTTTACATACGACAGACGAAACGGAACGTCAGTACAAGGGTGACTGAACATTGGAGCGGTCACGAAATTTCATGCGGAGAGGTCAGCGATTTGTGACAACATCGATTCCGGATAAAATCACTGGATAAGATTCGACCAGGTGAAGGTTTTCGCAACCGAAAAACATCTGTCTGCCGCGTATCGTCCGTGAGTCGAACAAAAGAACTTCAACCGCGAAGACTAATTCAAGATTTCGCCGATATGGAAGCCGGTACTGGCTACACTGCAGTCAACACAGAACAGAAACGACGAATACCTAGAGTGCCAGACATCGTGGTGCCAGTATGACAGTCTAGGCAGTATGTTTTGTAAGTCCGAGAGGAAGTAGTAAGTAAGTCCGTAAGAATCCGGAGGAAGTACCTACCCACCACTACAACTAGAGAAGCAGACGTGCTCCTGTCAGCGAAATTTTCGCTGCCGGACAGTCTGCCGGAGCGAACATGTCCTGCCTGACTCCTGACAACGGGTCTCGAAATATCGAGCTGCGCTGCAGCGATGCGCTCGCTACAAGATTGCAATCGCGCCGGTAGCCGATTTCACAAATAAAAAAAATATTGAAATAAGTGTACTTACTACATGTGGTACATAAGCAGTTAAGCGAATGACATGCGTGCGAGGTTAATATTTTCATGTAATCGAACCCGATGTTTACAGTACGTACTTACTGCTCGCTGGTGAGGAATGAGGATTGAGGCGAGTCGAACTAGTTCATGTTTTGCTGTGACGCACACACGTACATATATAAAAGAAAAACATATTAGATAACAATAAATGTACCTGCATACATAAATACATACACGTTGAATATAGGTAGTAACGATAATTTGTTTTAAGTTTTACGCATGAATTAGCAAGATTGTGAATAGGTATGCATGAAATTATTTACACAAATTAACAATGCAAAGCCAACTACATAGTTAGCAGTTTCATTATAATAAAAATTCCTTGTCTCTATATTATAGACTTTTTTCTTGACAAAATCTCTGGATCGACCCCGGATAAATATAGGCGCCGGTTATGTAAGCTAGGGTGTTTAATTCTCAGGCTGCGAGTTTAAAGGAACTTAATTTTCCCAATTTCTTGTTCATATTGTACATTTACTGTTTTCGTTCCAAGTTTCCAGCACTTTATAAATACGAAGAGTAGGTATATCATAATTCTATCTTGCGAATAGAAACACAAATAACGTACAAGGTGCCGTGTCGTGCTGACCACGGAACTTGGAAATTCCAAGTGTTTCACTCTATACTATAAGTACTTAAATATGGTGATTACAATTTGTTTGTTAACATTACTTAGCTATGCTAGGTGATTACAAATTTGTTTGTTAACATTACTTAACTTTGTGTGTGTATAGTGCATGATCATTTTTCATAGAAAATTAGGTTTTTTTAACATTTCGTTCAAGAACATTTTAATTCACCACGTCCTGTGCGGTTGCGGGAACGATCGAGCGATTCATTACGCGCCATCATACTATGTCCGCCATCAGAACCCTTAGGACGTAGTAGTCGACGGAAGAGTTTTTCGAACGTTCTTGTTTCGCACTGCAAAGGGCTAAATAATGGACTTGCGGGGAATAATTACTCTTGAAATCCACGGATCTTCGTATTGCGTGCGGGTAAAGGCAATGGCCTTTCCCCAGAGACTGTAGTCCGTCTACAAGCCGGTGAAGCTGGACTCGAGAGTCGGGGGTGAAATAGTCTGTGCCTGAGGCTCCGAACTCGAGCTCAGCCACTCAGTTCAGATGCAATAAAAAATGTTCAATGTTCTCCTCACTATGGAAATCCCAATAGGTATTTATGTACCTACTGATATGTTACTATCTACATAATGTTATTGCTTCAAATCCACAATGTTCTCCTTTTCCTTTTCCTTTTCTCTTTTTTTCTTTTCTTTTCTCTCTCTCTCTCTCTCTCTCTCTCTCTCTCTCTCTCTCTCTCTCTCTCTCTCTCTCTCTGTCGTTTGTAATTAATTTTATAGATTAATTGTATAGTGTCTTTGAACTTTAGAATAACATGATCTTTTTCGGTTATAGCATACAATCATGCGGCTTCGTCTGCGATCTGCCGCAAGACTTGACGGATGCCGAGACGTCAGACGTCCTGCGAACTAAGCATTACGCGGTCAGCCTGCACTCGCCGGTCGCCAAGGAGTCCGCCGTCTACCGCTACACCGTCTCCGCCAGCTCCGTCTCCAGCGAAGACAGGAGACACCAGACCACCACCAGGATCATGACCAACGACCTCAACTACAAGTCGACCGTGCGGAAGGTCTCCGACGAGCAACTTTTTTTCCCGTCCACCGAGTTGTACCAGATGGATTGTATCGTCGACGACTCTATGAACGCCAGCTGCAGCTTCCAAAAGGAGGGCAGCATCCTGGAGGTGGAGCCGCCGCCTGCGCTGCTGAGCGTGTTCAGGGCGCGGGTGTCGCACGAGGTGGGGGCGCTGGGAGCGGACGTCAGGCGCTACAGAATACAGGCGATACACAAGCTCGACAATGACACCTCCGACGATCCGGATTACGACGGTATCGACAGCGTCCTGTGTCGTGACGGATTCGCTCAGGTAGTTTCACTTTAAAATGGAGGAGAATCTCTTTTCGATTGTTTTCTATTTTATTGCCAAGTTAGAGAGCGAGATTATTGTAAATTCGAAACGAACCGAAAGTGAATAATTTAAAATAATTCTCGTGCTTGAGACGTAACAGGATGAGAGTGTTGCGCAGGAGGACAGCAGAGCTGACGGAGGAAGAGGCGCCGCCGTAGTGTCCGTGTGGAGCGGAGGGCGGCGGCTGTCTCGCTGCCGCGCCGGCTGCGTGGCGACCGCCTCGCGTGCCGCACTCTGCGACAATCCCTCGCAGCTCATCGAAATCGATCCTGCCTTCACCTTCTGGACATACCTGGCGGTAAGTACAATCGTCAGTTTCATATCTCTAGTTAAAAACTGAAATATAAGTTATAATATTCTTCCCTTCTTACTAGGTTTAACCAGTCTGGATTGGTATCACCGCACTGAATGATGGTCGGTCGAAAGGGCTGTGAAAATAGTTGGTGTTTTCCGTCCAGTTTAGTGTATAGCCGGCGTGATAGTGACTCACTGATATGACACCTATAGTTCACCAAGGTGTAAATCTGTAGACTGATATCAGCGACGTAGGTAACCATGTCAGTGCTTCGTTGATTCTGGGTTCATGATAAAAAACAAGGAAGAACTCGCAAAGAACCAAGGTGTCGACATTGAAATCTGCACATAATATTTTTTTATTATTCCCCAAAGACTACCAATTAACACACGTACAGGTCGCGTAGATTTCAAGGAAGGTTAAGTCAAGAATTTCTAGTTTGTCGATGACCTCTCGGCATCACTTTTAATCGTAATGATTTCATGGAGGTAAACGTTCACGACTGCATGTGGAAACAGACAAGGACAAATTTGGAAATGTCGCGGCGACCAGCCAGTTCGCGTAGAGTTCCCCCGCGAACCGCGCCCCGCGCACACTGATCTTATGATTGCGAAGAGGAGGAGGTGGACGATTACTGCTTATCGGTAATCACACACTAACTGGTTAATCGCGAACTTGATAGTAATTGCCACTAGTTTACTTACTTTACAGACTAGTTACACTTTGAAACTGTACACCATTATCCTAATTTGATTCAGGTGCTCTGGAGTCATAGTGATATGTCGTTAGATGCCCGTGACAGATGTAGGTACGTAATTGTTGTGCCAATTTTATGAGTAGGTATATATACTTAGACATATTATATACTTCATAGTTAGTTAGCGTTTTGCTTACTGCAATAACATATTATGATTGAGCATTTTTCGCTGGGTAACTGCCCAATTTTGAGTAGTTTCGCTAAACCGTCATTACGTTTGCCGGCAATGAAATTTGATTGTGTTTATGAAGATATTTTCGTAGCGCGCTTTGACAACGGTCACTCCGCGGAATTACCCCGACTCTTAGCTTGACACAATGACTTTATTTGCCAATATTCTACAGTAAATAAACATGAAGATGTTCTAGCAAAACCGACCGGCCCATCCGCGCACTGCGAGTGTGACGTCCCAATATCATGAACAACATCTCGCGGGACGGGGGACGGCCGTGTACGTACTGCGGAATGTTATATTGTGGGTCACGCATGACACGACACAACTCACGACACGACGTTGTACGTGTTCGTACGGTAACTAGGAGTAAAAAGTCTTCCCTTTGTATTTATCCGACACTAATGCTAACTAATTTGTATATTAGATCTGTTATATCTGGCAGCGCATTCATCTTGTTGGACTAATCAATATCTAAAATCTAAAATCGGACAAGTACGGCGATAATATGCTGGCCTCCTCATTTGATATAGGTAATAATAGTAATTTTGTTATTATTTCTGTTAGTACTTGATGTCGTCGGTCCATATTTTCACCGTACCCAGTAGGATCAATTTCGAAAAGCGATGAGTTCTTAGAAGTTGGGTCATGGCGAGTCCGGCGGGTGTTGGATACGGATCATCGGGGTAGGAGGGATGATTGATCAATTCCATCAATGTTACTCGTAGGTATGATGTGACCGTACCTTCAAACGTGGCTTGGGCGGGAAACCGGTCGGTCTTGGTAGAGAAGGCACAAGCTTGTGTTTTGCTGACGTTGAAATCGACAAGGTTCTCGCGGCCTCATCAGGCTACTTTAAGGAGAGCATTGTCGACTCTTTCAACGATCAGACGTCGAGCTTCTTCAATGCCCACGTCTTGAGCAGTCCAGTCCTTGGTGTTACCCTCGTCTGCAGTACTGTCATCTGCATCTGTAAATATTACCTAGGCGCAGTAGGTCGTTAATAAATAACAAGATTAATGTACCTAGGTGACAGCACCGAGCCCTGAGGAACGCCAACGTTTATTGAGAAATCCACCGATTTTGCACCGTCGACGGTTACAAATATGGATCGGCCTCCCAAGAAGCTGGCGATCCAATTGCATAGGGATGAGGGAACACCGTAGGCCAAAAGCTTGCTAAAGAGACCTCGATGCCAAACGCGATCAAACGCTAGATATATCTAAAGCGAACGCCAGCGACTCTTTAAAATGTTGTTTTTATGGAAACTGACACGATTGGCTACACCACCTACAACATCCGTTATGTCAGCCCATGACACTTAAGTTAAGTAAGTGCCAAGTGCTTCCCTTTTCCCGTACCAACTGCACTGAACTGGGGACTGAAAACACGAACTATTTGCATAGCCACTTCGAATGATTTTTTTATTCAGTGTGGTGTTACAGTTGCTTTCACGAGTCATGAGCACACTTTTCATTGGTCAGTTTGACGGGATGTGACGTCGACGGCGCCGACGTTTCACGCGATTGGTTCATCAGTCAGCGTCAGTCGACGCTCGTCGCCTATTGGGGTCACACACGTCTTTTAACTACTATACACTTGCGTGCAGTCCACTGTCCATCTGTGCTCATGACTCGTGAAAGCAACTGTACCACAATGTAACCACGAAATAAATAAATATAATTATTGTTGTGAGGTAAACGTAATTAATTAGGTATGCGATAAGGGCACTGTAGTCGTAGTGTTTGTGACAGAAACCGTAGTATTTTATTTCATGTTGCCCATGCATCTCTACGAGTATAAGGTCTTTGCTTACGATCGATGGCTGAGGAGGGCGATGGCTGGCCACCATGTGGTGCTCGTACGTAAACTGATGCTGTTTGTGGAGGCTGGCCTGCTTCAAGTGGCGACGTGGGGCATATAACTTTATACATATAATTTCATATAAAAAAAAATTTCACTTTGTCATGAATTACTGCATCTGCCATGAATTGTGCAGTGTGCAGTGTTTGGATGACGAGTAAAGGAGTAATTTAGAGATGGTAGGTAATATAACACGCATGTGTTTAGGTAGTGGCAAACTTTTTTGTAAAGTCGACTAGTGAACATTTAAAACAATTTCAGTGATGTTTCTTGCCAGTTCTTCTTCGCTGTGATAATCGAACTGGCGGAATGTTACAACATAAAAAATATTACAAACTAGCTTTTGCCCGCGCCTTCGCTCGCGGTAGACACGGTTTAATAACAAAACCGATTTAAACTTAACTATGATAATAAACGATGACTCCTCTTATATTATATGTCTCTCCCTCCCTCGTTCGCTACCTCTCCCTTCCCCTCTCTTCCTCCCTGCCCTCCTCCCATCACACCTCTCTTCCCCTCATTTCTCTCACCCGTATCTTTAACTATCTATCCCCCTTCCTCCCCTCCCTGCTCTCGCTACCTCCTTACCAGCCCCTTTCTTTCCCTTCCTCCCCTCTCTACCTCACCTTTCCAGCACCCTCCCTCCCCTCCCTTCCCATCTTAACCCCTTCCTCCCCTCACCCTCTCCCTCCATTTCATCCACACCCCTATCACCAAACCCCTCATTTCTCCTACCTATCTTTCCCGTCCCTACCCCCCCTCCGGCCTTCTTCCGCTCCCTCTGCTTCCACCCCTTTTCCCCCTCCCTCCCGCTCATCACCCTCCCTCCACCTTCCTTTCCTATTTCTCCCTTCGCCCCTCCACCGGCGCGCTGAATCTTTCTCTTTGTATGAGAGCCACATCTCAGCGTAACCGGAACTGCATTTTTTTAGCCTATACTGTGTCACGTATAACTAGGGTTGCCATTCGTACCGGTATACCGGGACTTGTCACCGGTTTATAGTCTCAGTCCCGGTCGTCCCGCCCGCCTGACCACCAAATGTCCCGGTCAGGAACCAAAAAAAAATAAATTTTTAAATGGTTTAGTGTTTCTTCTTATTTCCTAACACTCCTTACAGACCGTTTCAGGCATAAAGTCCGCAAATTTCAGTCGCAGTTGTCCATTATGTGTATACATAGACAACGAACGTTCAGTGGAGACTTTTGGCTAACTACGTATCTGTGAATTTAAAACAAAGCTGCGTGGATCGTTCTGAATCGAACACTCTTCTGGGGCCTATAATTTATTGGCTATGGACATTTAAAACCATTGCCTACCAACCTAATTATCTAATAGAATTTATGCATAATCTATCATTAAATGTAAAAGATACCTATCATCTAAAATTTAATTTAATATTCATAGAACACGTGCTGCATTTCCCCGCTCAAAGACAACCAACTTTTTCTAGGTTTTGATATAGTGTCCCGGTCAGTGCCTGCGTCGCACCGCGCCGCTCCGCGCCGCACCGCACCGCGCCGCTCCGTCCCGCGCCGCTCCGCGCCGCACCGCGCACTGCTTGACAATTCACTTGTCCGAATACTTTGCGAAACGTGGTGGTCGGTGTTGTGCTATAATTTCCACGAGTCCTTGCGGCACAACTCCGATTATTCTTACCCCGATTGTCGGGATACAGCGTGTATGTATGTGCGTATTAAATTCAATTCGACCTTGCCGTATTTAATTCAATTTGATTCAACTATACAAACAATGTGTAGATACTAACATAACATGTTTTTAGATACTCGGCCAAATAAATTCAAAACAAAATTAGCCAAGCCTGAATTCCTATGCCTTTTTATTCAAATGGTATTGTGTTATTATTAAGTTTTAAAGTATTGACGAAGGCAATTTTTTGCTCGAACCCAAACATTTTACTTATAATTACCTAGCTAATAATAATTTATGTGTTCTATTCAATGTGTGTGTAAATGTTATGCCTGACTTATTCAAGTGTACCGTAAGAACCAAAGGAATCCATAAAAAAATATATATATATATAAATATAAAAAATAAAAATATAAGTATATATATATAAAATGCAAGTAGACAAGCGCGACACACACACACACAGAGCACGACTGGGTTTGCGACGGTCAAGGTTGCGCCAAGTCACAATGCTTGACCGCGTGTATGCTATTTGTGAGTCTTCAGGTATAATTTGATGACATTCTGAACGTGTTCATTCATTATGCCCCTCGATGTACAGTGAGATCAAAAAGCGCAAATACACACGCGCGCATGCGCGCCGCGCGTCGCGCGTCGTGTGGTTCGTCGAGGGGGAATAGAGTCGTTCATGTGACAAAGTTCTACATATTTAAGTTGTATAGCCAATGTACACCTGGTTCTAATATGGCCTGGGCCGACGCAAAACGAGGGGTTTTATAAGTTTGACGCCTCCGTCTGTCTGTCTGTCTGCGTGTCTGTGCTGTAAAAAATTGGTTGTCTGTAAAGTTGGTTTACGGACGATAGTTTTACGTGATGACGTCATAAAGTATATAAAGTGCGAAGTCAGATACAAAATCAGTTTATAATACTTTATCGTGCTTAGAAGTTTAATTCTTAAATCGCAAATGTGAGTACTTTAAAACTAATAATATTAATTATCAATATAAACTTTTAATTTACGCCATCTACATATCAAAGCGCATACTACAACGTTGCAACACCTTCAAGTAAACTACCGCTGAAGTACCTATTTCATTTACTATATTGACGCTAGATGTCGCTCCAAAAGACTCAACGCCATGAAAATCTTCACCTACTGGTGACAAAATTCGCGTCGCTAGTACCTGAACGATTTAGCCGGGTGGTTGAGAAGTCTGGTCGGTCACACAATAGTGGTGGCAGGGACCGCGGGTTCGAGGCTCGCAAAAGACGGACAAATATATTTTGTATTTCCTACTCTCCTTATATGCCTCTCTATCGCTTGTTACGCGCTCTCGCTTGCACACACAGGTTCAGATGGAACGTGACACTTTTTCGTGTGTGCAGCCGGTGTTCATCAATTTATAAGACGTGACGTCATCACGTCAAAAATAAAGGGGGTTCGCATACAAGAAACGTGTTTTAAAAAAAAAAATTATCTAATCCGGTCGTGTCGGTCGGTCACATGCTCCGACCGGCTAATATCACCTCCGAGATTATAGTTGCCATACCGGAGAACTTCCCTTTGGATGGCTGGTTATTCTTTACTAGTGGAGAACACCGCCGAGGCTACCAAGCCAGTCGGCTACAAATGTAGAACATAATCGATATTTTAATATGTTAAGTACAAGCTATAAGACATTTTAATAGATTTGTATGAAGGATATCAAGGTGTCAAGACACGACCAAAGAGTGCTGGCGTGCGTGGTTGTGGGTTAATATGACGGGTGTAGCAGGTGATGTTGGCAACCGTGTCAGCTTCCATGAACAACACCCGCAACAGTCGGCTGTATGTCGAGCGAGAGAAAGCTGTTTGTGGTGTGGAGCATCTCGCAGCCTTTTGCGGTCACTTCCTGTCAGCTTCAGCCCCACTGGACTGGAATACTGCGCTTCCCGCCATCTACGCTGTAGTGTAGTCCAACCAATCGGCATTCATAATCGTACCGTGTGGGGCCGGTACTTTAAAAGAATAGCCCCACTGCATCTCTCCCCCGTGCATGTCGTAAAAGGCGACTAAGGGATAAGGACAAGGTGCCGTGCTAAAGGCTGACAGGCTAGCCACCTCTCACCTTGGCGCGGTTCTTCCACAGAGTCATGCAGTAGGTGGGTCTACGCGCATTACGTGCTGCTTGATAATTATCTTGTCCTAATACATTGCTAAACGTGGTAGTCGGTGTTGTGCTGTAATTTACAAGAGTGCTTGCAACACAACACCGATTACTCGGCTTACCCCGATTGTCGGGATACAGCTTGCGGTATGTATGTATCAAAATATGTTTGGGATTCAAGTAATTTTACCGTTCGTCTATCACCTTATTACTACGCCTATGAAGACTTGCGTAACCAAACTCCTTACAGCGAGTTGTGATATCTCCAAGATTTTAATCTGTAATATATTATGTTTATTTTTTATTTTTGTAGTTTGATTGTTATCGTGACAGTAGATAATGAATAGCGACTGGTGTTGGCGAAAACATGTGTATGTAAATACCAATGACGTATCCTATGGACGTATCACATAAAAGCTCTTTGGTAAATACTGTTTTATTTGAGGAGCGGACTGGTCTCACTCGTTACAAAACAACAGACACAGGAAGTTTTTATGAAATTTCAATGTTTTAAATTTTTATTAATTACGTGCTTGTATTTCACAATCAAATACAATATCAATAAATAGTTCTTGGAAGAAGCATAGAACGTTGAGAGCCGGTCTGATGTTTTAAAGAGAAATTATGTTTTGTCCCAAAAATACATTTTCACATATTACTGCATACTCTAAGCCGCATACAGTATACGTTCGCGTATCTATCTAGTATAAATAAAAGGTTCTTCCGGCTCACACATAGTGACATACATAGATACCTATGTGAGCGAATATTCATAGGCCAAATATAATCGAATGTCCGCCTGGCTGGGACCCGGGCACCGTTAGCTACCAAATTGATGTACGCTGTCCTGTGACGCTGTCATATAAACTGACGTAGGCAGGTACCTAATTAATTTCGAAATAAAATTATATATACATATATAGAGCCATAGAGTACAAAGAAATCATCTGGCTATAATAATAATAAAAACATTTATGTACCTATACTTTTTACGCTAATTCATTAATAATAAAAAACAAAATGACGGAGAAATGCGCGTTGCAGTTCTATCTACTTGTATTGTCTGAATCTTTATTTCTTATTTACTTGGTAATTGTAGGTAGTAGGCACGTACCTACTTGTTACGAAACCGGTAACAGATTTTTTTCTAAGATCATCAAGTATTTATTTTTAGGATTCTATTGCTTCATTCTAAATGTACTTACAATAACTACAAGTATTTTTTGTCGGATTCGTGTTGTAAAGCTAATTAACCTGTTACGATCGTTCACTTGTTTTTACAAACTTTTATAAATTGAGATTCGATGAATTTGCGTAACGGACGACAAACTTAGTTTTGTAAAGTTGTTTTGACAATATTTGCTAAATGATTATTAAATGTTTACGTTCGCCAAATTATTAATAATTGACACCACAACACGCCTGGGTAGCTCAGTTGGTTAGAGCCTTGCGCATGTAGTACAAAGGTCAATCCATGCAAAGGTCTCACTGGAGTTTTTGTTTCGCGATTTTTGGTCTAATTTACTAAGCTTGCAAATGTATAGATGTGTAGGTAGATGTTTCTACATAAGCAAAAGTACAAAATACTTGTTTAGTGGGTGTCCTTCAAGTAGGAGTAAAAATCGCCATGTTAAATTTAAAAATGGCGTGGTCACTAAATCGTAATCGAAATTTGCAAATGCTTCAGGGATTCATTTTCGTAATATCTTAAATCGGTTTAAAGATGCTGCTGCAGTTTGTGCAGATTATTACATAATCTCAAGTTGTATCAAAGACCAAAATAAGCACCGGCCCAGGCCACTGCGCCTACGCGCTCGCATTCAAATCGCCTCGTCCTCGTTCCCAATAAGATGAGCTTTAGTTTTAGGTGAGGTCGTTGGCTTTACTTCTTATCGCAACTGCGCCCACTTCCAACTTGGTCACCAAACAAGATCCTTGCTGTACAAACACTGATACAACTGATATGACCGTGCTAGTGTTTACTAAACAGCAGCAGTAGTAGTATGGTGTCAAGGTTTATTTCAGTATGACAAAGTTTTGTGGTTCTTCAGCTTGTTGCACTTGATGTTGTGGTTCTTCAGCTTGTTGCACTCGATGTTGTGGTTCTTCAGCTTGTTACACTCGATCTGTGGGACGTCTTTTTAATCCATGGTGGGAGTGATGCTGTCGTAATCAAAATGGACGGTGGTGATCATTGACGAATGATGAGTGATTCATAGGCGCCGACTCCATGGGTGCTCGGGGGCTCCAGCACCCACGAGCGGTGAATGGTGGGTGCGGAGCACCCACGACGATAGATATAAAAACTGATCAGTATTCGGATTTGAGCTACCTTCGATAAAAGTGCCTGATTTCCTTCCTAAAAGCCCTTGAGCGGCCGCATTTACACATTCGCACGAGTGGCGCGGCGAATAGCGAACGTTATTAGTACTCCTAGCAATATTATTCTATACTATGCAATAGAATATAGGAGCACTACATGCGTAGGTACATTGGTGCGAATGTGTAAATGCGGCGTGAAATGCAAAACATTGTGCGAATGATTTGGGAATCCATGCTGCCGGGTGCCGGGAGAATTAGAGAAAAATTGGAGAAGCGTATGTCCAGCAGTGGACGGCAACAAAACACGCTGATGATGACGATGATTGTTCAATCTAGGATTTTATACTTATCTTCTTTTCTTCTATATCATTTAAATAAGTGGCTAAGTAAAAAAAAAAATTTGCATGAGCACCCACGAGGATTTCTAAAAGTCGGCGCCCCTGAGTGATGTGATGATGTGTGCGATGCAGGTGCGAGTGTTCATCGGCATCATCGGCGGGACAGCGTTCGCGATGTTCGAGGGTGCGGTGATCGCGATCCTGCGCGAGCAGCAGGCGGACTACGGGCTGCAGCGTATCTACGGCAGCATCGGCGGCATGATCTCCTCGCCGCTCTCCGGGCTTCTCATCGACTACGCGAGCCGCGGCAAGGGCTACACAGACTTCAGGTGATTCAACCTGTACGAGGAGAAGCGCCGACGTGGCACCTAGCTCCATTACGATCGGGGTGTGATAATCTGACATCGCTGGTGAATCAGGTGATGTCCAATCATTGTAAGTTATAACAAATCCTGTTATAGCGTAGTGTAATTATAGATCGCACAACCAGAGCTGATGCATAACACTCTTGTCCTTACTCTGTGGAGCCCGTTCTACGTAATGGAACCACAACAGGTACCATCAATTGAAAGCAAAGCACTTAGGAAGACCTGTTAACTGTCAACCACATAATATTGGCCTTCGCCACAACTGTGGCCGTAAGACCTATAGGACGTTATATTTGTAAATAGCAAAAATATGTGTGGAATTCAGAAAGAGAATATAATAGAGTCCGTAGGCGGAACGACCTTTTCGAATGTTTTGACAAACGGCCCTGGTTGCTGGAGAGTCAGCGTGGGTATATTGTTGCTGTATTTCTATTAAATTATTATGGAGACGCATTATCTATACTATACTAGGTACATTATACACGATGTTGCAGTTGCCCCCGTAATATTTTAATAAGGGGGTTATTCTATATGTGAAACTAAACAACTTCAGTGAAGAAAAAAAAATTTTTTTTTAAACAAAAAAAAAATTTTTTTTTCCATAACAATTTTAAATAGCTAGTTATTCTCAAAATGTATGGAGAAAAAAATTTTGTTTCCTCAAATAAAAAAGTTGTGGAACAAAAGTTCTTCTATTTCACGTACAGCATCACCTCCTTTCGGGTTTTACGGTTGGGGTTGCAATGTGTTGCATTGCAACCCCAACCGTATATATAACCGTGTATATTTTACCTATTTTTAACCCCCGACGAAAAAAACGGAGGGGTGTTATAAGTTTGACGCGTGTGTGTGTGAGTGTGTGTGTGTGTGTGTGTGTCTGTCTGTGGCATCGTAGCTCCCAAACGGATGGACCGATTTGGATGCGGTTTTTTTTATTAGGAAGCCTGTTTAATCGGGATGGTTCTTAGCTATGTTTGTAATCAAGTAATAAAGTAATTAAGTAATAAAAAAAATAATTATCTTAAAAAGTGGACCGATTTGCATACGGTTTTTTTTAAAAAGCTTGAAATAAAAGTTAAATTACAAATTTAAAAAACCCCCGACTCTTAAAAAGTCAAAAATAATTTCCGTTTACTTAAAGGAGTCGGGGGACCGCTAAGTAAATTAAATATAAAGACTCAAAAGTTGCGCGGGAATTTACTTAGCGGTCTACCGACTCCTTTAAGTAAGTAAACGGAAATTATTTTTGACTTTTTAAGAGTCGGGGGTTTTTTAAATTTGTAATTAAACTTTTATTATATTTATATAATTTATTTTAATTGTTATTATAATTTTTTTTTAACTGACGAACCGTAAAGGGGAAGTTCTGTATCGGACCTAGATTATATTTAAAAAAAAATTATAAAAAAGGGAGTAACATTTTTATATTTTATTAAAGAGGATGGAGCGTGGAGGGAACGGAGGGGTTGGGTGGGAGGGGGAGTGAGGAGAAGGGAGAGGGAGCGAGGAAGGGAGGGACAGAAAGAGAGAAAATAAGAGAAGCGATCAATTATTATCATATTTTCGTTTAAATCGGATTTGCTATTAAACCTAGTCTACCGCGAGCGAAGCCGCGGGCAAAAGCTAGTTACTAATAAGATTACTTACGTAACGATTACTTGCGGAAAAACTGATAAACTTACGCAAAAAGAGTAAATATTTTCCTTTACTCAAGATCAATTTTCTATTAGCTCAAAGTTATTTTGTGTTTGTTTTTTTTTTGTGGTGGCTGCATGCAAGATGATCCCAAATGGTCTTTCATTCCGTTCCTTTCTTTCCGAAACCATCCAGGCCAAGTGAACAAGTGAACCAACAACGGCTGTGCACTCACACGTTACATAAATCTACACCTAAGTAGATAGTCAGATCAATCAGAAGAATCGTTCGTGCTGTATTGTGAATACAAAGCTGTGCCGACTGCTACAATTGAGTTAGGCACTGCGAACTGTTGCGATGCGATGACGATGACGCTCCCTCCGCTGTAATATTCGTCGCTTCGATAACTGTCTGTCAGTCGAGTGTTCCATTCGCGTACCTCGCAGAACAACGATCGGCGGCCGTGCAATTATGCTCTTTGGCGTATATAAATATTATTCCTGATGCCATATTCTCATAGATCCGGGTACTACAGTGCTTAGCCAGCACTTTTTGTGCAAAGTCAAAACATATTTTTTAATGTTTATCATACCTACACATTTGACAACAGGCCCATTAATGAACGTTTCAGATTCAGATTCAGATATTTATTTCACCATAAAGAAGACAGCGTCTCTTTTTTGTAAGAAACAGACAAACAAATAGGTACCTGAATGTTGTTACGGCACTACTAATGAAATTCTGAGCAAGCAGTCTTAATAAGGCAGGCATATACGAAGAGAAGATAAACTTCTGAGTGAATGCCCCTACCTCGAAAATTCCTTTTCGGTTGAATATTTTCAAAATAAATTTAAGAGAAAGTGTTAACGCCTAAGTCCGCCTAACCTATTTAAACTCCAGTAAACCTACATACTTGATTGGTTACTTCTTGGGATCGTTTGCAAGTTATTTAGCTTGATAGAATTTCTTAGGTGAAAAATTATTCACAAACATATAGGTACTACCTACACCTTAATTAGATACAAGTACCAAGCCTTCAAGCGTTTGTTGAAAGCGTACCTATCTATACGTGTTCCAGGCCAGCGTTCTACCTGTACGCGGGCTTGAAGATAATGTCCGGCGCGCTGATGATGAGCATAGACCTGCAGTTTAAGCAGCCGGCGCAGAACCTGATGGAAGACGTCCTCACCGTCTTCTGCAACATCGAGATCGTCGCACTCTTCATGGCTTGCTTCATCATGGGTACGCTCTGGTTCTACCTTATCTTCTGCAATATCGTGGCACTCTTCATTGCTTGCTTCATCATGGGTACCTATGCTCTGGTTCTAATTTATTTTCCTCAAAATCGTGGTACTCTTCATGGTTTGCCTCATCATGGGTACGCTCTGATTCTACCTTATCTTTTCAATATCGTGGTACTCTTCATTGGCTTGCTTCATCATGGGTACCTATGCTCTGGTTCTACCTTATCTTCTTCAAAATCGTGGTACTCTTCATGGCTTGCCTCATCATGGGTACGCTCTGGTTCTACCTTATTTTTTCAATATCGTGGTACTCTTCATGGCTTGCTTCATCATGGGTACCTATGCTCTGGTTTTACCTTATCTTCTTCAAAATCGTGGTACTCTTAATTGCTTGCCTCATCATGGGTACGCTCTGGTTCTACCTTATTTTTTCAATATCGTGGTACTCTTCATGGCTTGCCTCATAATGGGTACGCTCTGGTTCTAACTTATCTTTTCAATATCGTGGTAATCTTCATGGTTTGCTTCATCATGGGTACGATCTGGCTCTACATAATTTCTAATTTCTTAATTTCCCGAAAACTTGTTATTTTATTAATGACACGTTTTCACACGTACAGGAACTGCATGGGGCTACATCGAGAGCTTCCTGTTCTGGCTGCTGCAAGACATGGGGGCCTCGCAGTCTCTGATGGGCGTCACAATCACTGTGGGCGGTATCGCCGGACTGCCACTCCTCGTCATGTCGGGGCCCATCATCAGGCGGCTCGGACACGCGAACGTACTCTTCATAGGATTCGTCTTCTACGCCATAAGGCTTTTAGGTCTGCACATGTGTGGTCCGTGGAATAAACTGAACCCTTCTGAACCCTGGTAAACATGTGTGCTACATTCTTATACTATGTGCCCTACAGGTTACTCGCTGATTTACAACCCGTGGCTGTGCCTGGTGTTCGAGTCGCTGGAGTCTGTGACGTCGTCTCTCTCGTTCACCGCCGCGGTGACCTACGCCGCTCGTCTCTCCTCCTCTACCACTGATACCTCTGTGCAGGGGCTGCTGGGCGGCATTTACTATGGCGTCGGTGAGTGTGATCAACTCTTGCGTGGCTTGTCTGATTGTCTTACTAATCATCTACTACTACTACTACTAGTACCTACTTGAATGATATTTTGTGAAAGGTAAAGGTTGACAGTATAAGTTAACTGATCATATTTATTTGTATGTGTGAAATTTTACATTATGATGAATAAAATACTAATACAATACAACATCGTCTGCTAGAATGCTTGAAGTAACTCTCGAAACTTGGTTTTTATTTTGTATAATAATTCAGTAATAGCTTATTCATTTCAGTAGGACCAATTCAAATACCTCTGTATCTTTGGAATACGACACTCCGACATCTAAGACATCATGTTTTATTTATTTTCTAGGTGGTAGGCTCACACTGTATTCGTTCGGGTTGGTACCACCGTACTGGATGTAAGATGACCGCATAGTATCTTCGGCTGTGTTCTCCTCTAGTCCAGCATAGGCAGCAATCCTAAGGGAAGTCTCCGGTATGGCACCCACCTGATCGGAGGTGATATTGGTTGGTTGGAACATGTGCTTTGCTCCTCCGACTCAGCACCCATACCGGATTACATAAAAAAAGTTAATCAATCGTTATCTTATGGGCGGATCTTCAAACCGCGGGTCGATCAAGTCAGGTCAGTCAAGTCAATTTGTCAGCCTCGGTAGCTCAGTGGTGCGGTCGGTCGACTGTTGTTAAGCAACCCTGAGCGCGGTCAGTACTTGGATGGGTGACCGCTCGACCGTTGGAGGCTGACCGTGGTTCGGATTCCACGTAAAACTGTAGGTCCCTTTCCTTCTTACATTACTAGGTGGTGGGGTTTATCCCGCCCGGGTTGGTACCACCGCACTGAATGAAACGTTGGTCGAAACGGCTATGTAAATAGTTCGTGTTTTCCGTCCAGTTCAGTGTAGCCGACATGAAATGAAGGGAAGCCCTGACATGGCACCTAGTTGTTATAGATGTAGCCAAGCGAGTCAGTTTCCATAAAAAAATAATAATAATAGCCTATCCCCAGCGACATTAGTCCACCTTCAAGCCGGACTGGCACCGACACCGGGCTGAAATTGGCTGCGCCTGAGGCTTCGACCTCGGGCACAGCCACCTAGTTCGGAAGGAATAAGATTTTTTTTTTCTAAAATTTGGGGTCCTTCACTTCAGGTAAGGGTTCCGGCAGCTTAATCGGCGGCTACCTGATGAAGTTCATCGGCACGCGGCCGACGTACCAGGTGTTCGCCGCCTTCACTCTCCTCACGGGCTGCATATATTTCCTCTTCAACAAATTCTACCTGCGCAAGCGTCCCCAGAGGGAGGCAAACGACATCTATAAGAAGAAACCGAAAGTTCTTGACGTTGAATGCCGCGAGACCGCTAAGGAGAAGGTGTTGTGCGCCAACTTGTACATAGAGGGCGCCATCGTCGTCGACGAAGAGAAGAGCACAGAAACGAACCCGCAGGTAGAGAACGCCAAAAGAGACAACACGGACGGCGGTAGCGACTCCGGAGTGGACAACCTCGCGTATACTGACGGAGAGACCCCCCCGGTGCTGACGCAGGCGGCGGCGGCGGCGCTGCCACCTGCCGACGGTCACGCAGACGCTATCAAACTCAATCATGACAACAATTAGGATATATTTTCGTTTGTGATATTTAGTTAATTTTACTTTGACAAATTAATATAAGCTACAGTTTTACAGTATTTTAGTAATAATGAAGTTATTTATTATATGATTATAAGTATAAAACAAACACGTGAAGATTTATTTATTACCTACTAGAATTCGCTATAACTTCGTCTTCTACTTGAGATGGAAATCACTTCAAGTCCCCGAGGAAAAAAAAAATTTGAATTACTTAAGTAAAACCAACTTATTAGGTAATCGTTTACTACTCCAAGGAAACGTGAATCGACCGTATTTCATAATCAAAATTATTATGCACATGTGCCAGTAGAGTAGGCACCAGTTCTTGTAGGTACCTACGTTTTATTCTATTTAGGTTATAATTCCTATGGTGTATTATAATGTTTTCGCAAAGAAGAGACGACCCACATAGCGACAGCACGTACAGATATCCCAAATCGCGTTCATTACCTATCTCGCGATCCACTTTTACAGCAGAAATGGTCAACGCGTACAAATAAAATAAACAGTGACACTTTCCGTAACCCATATCAATTAACGTTTCCGAACTAACGAAAACAAATTTGTGGCACAAATGTGGGCTCGTGTCTCGCGAGCAGCGCGCTCCACATATGCGGTACCGCTACCAATTATCACCGGCGACTCCGGCGGCGTCGACGAGCTCGTCCCGTCTGCCGACCACACTGTCACCGGTAGCTCCGCGCCGACCGCACGCCGCACTACTACTCTCGACATGGCACACGAGCCGGGCAGGAGAAGACCGTTCCCAGCAGTAGCGGCGCTCGCCTGCCTCGCGCTCGTGGCGAGCGCTTCGGAGCAGAGTCGGCTGCCCGGTCCCCTAGTGTACGTCGTGACGCCGGCGACGAGAAACATTCAGATAGACTCCTCACCGCGCAGGGCCCCCTACTACTACAACAACTGGAGAAGAAGCGACGTACCCTCCAGCTCCACCACCACGACGACGACGACGCGACCGCCT
Organism: Nematopogon swammerdamellus; assembly: GCA_946902875.1. Taxonomy (NCBI): domain Eukaryota; kingdom Metazoa; phylum Arthropoda; class Insecta; order Lepidoptera; family Adelidae; genus Nematopogon; species Nematopogon swammerdamellus. The sequence continues at coordinate 11,006,108 of OX336333.1, forward strand.
CCAGAAAACCACGACCTCATCTTCGCCGAGTTCGAGTCAGACGGCGGGCGTGATGAGGACGCTATGAGGAAGTCGATCAGGAACCTTCTGCAGAGGGAGCGCGTGAAGGCGACCGCGCCTACCTCTACCGCTAGTACGTCCGACTTGATATTCGCCGAGTTCGAGTCGGGAAAAGATCGAGAGAAGTCAATTAAGAACCTTCTGAGTAAGGAAAGAATAAACGAAAGCACTGACTCGAAAATAATGCCGCTGCCGCCGTTCTCTAACATGTACGGGGGCGAGAGTGGCGATGACGTCCACGCTGCTTACAACAAGATTTACGAAGAGGTGTCGGAGCCGACAGCTCCTCCGGAGCCGACGACGGAGGAGGTCGTGGAGCCGACTCTCGCTCCCATGAAGGTGGAGGACATCTGGCACGTGATCGACAAGGAGAAGGTGCACGAGGAGGAGGGAGGCTGGCAGGAGGTGCCTCTAGAGCAGTTCACTGCGCCGGCGCCGCCGTACGCAAGCACGCTCGACGACAACGAGGCCGGACCTACTGAGCCGGCTACTACGGAGGACTCCTACAACGAGAATTTCGTTTTTCCTGGGTGAGTCTAATTTTTCAAGATGTTAAATGTACCTACTCACACTACCAAAATACATAAATACTAGTCAAAAGAAGATAAAAGGGAGAGCGGGCAGAGTAGACTTGCGTATATAGGTATATCGATAGTATGTACAAAATTATTAAAAGTAGGTAAGAAACAATAAAATAATACGTATTTAGAATAGATTAGAAACTCTTTATTGCACACAAATTGAAGGAAGAACAGTACACGAAACATGACAAGAAACAAGAAATTTCTTCCAGTCAACCTTTGGGTGCCTATATATACACGTACCTATCTGGTTTCAGGTTTCATTCAAACGAAGATAAAGCCACTGATAATGAGTCGCGGGCGATCCGCACCGAGTCCAATCTCCGCTTCCCCTACGTCAACCTCAAGACCTACCAGATGAAGAACAAGCCTTTACTCACCAACGGCAAGAAGGACAACCACATGTATACCAGCGTCGACCACTTCCGCGACGTCAACCACCCGCTGCGCGGCGAGGCGCAGGACGCGGGACCCCCGCCCCCGCCGCGCGCCCAGCACGTTGACCGCTACAACCCCGCCCAACCTTACCTACCGCCCTCGCCCTACGGCAATGCCAACAAGCAGGCGGCGTCACCGGCCGCGCCCGCCAGGCCGCCGACAAAAACGGTTGCCAACCTCATCCCACCACCGCCCCCTCCGCTGCCCCCGCAACCCTCCCCCGGCGATTTTCCTTCCCCTCCCGATACGTACGAGTCCTTCCCTCCCTACGCGCCCGCCCCGCCTCCGCCGAAGCCACCGAGTAAACCCGCTCTGGCGTTCCGTCCGACGCTTCCGCCGCCTCAGGCCTCCGACGATTCCGACGTGGGCTCGCCGACGAGCGACACCGACTCCGGTCCACCGGGCTACTCGTACAACCCGCCGGGGTCTGGTGGTGGATACTCCTACAAGCGGCCGAGTTCAGGGGGCGGGTACTCGTACAAACCGCCTAGCTCCGGGAACGGAGGGTACTCGTACAAGCCGCCGCCGGTGCCGCCGCTCGCGCCCCCTCCCGAGGACGACACCGGTCCGCCGAGCGACGACTCCGCTCCGCCGGACGACGACAAGCCGAGCTTCAACGGCTACAATTACGACAAGCCACACGGGCCGTCGCTCGGGCACGACGAGCACGATGACTCGGACTACCCGGAAGGGATCTACAGCAAACCGCACGGAGTGCAGATGATGCCGCCGCCGCCGCCGCCCCCTCCGCCGGCGGGCGCTGACGGAGGGATGGGGATGGATGACGCGAAACCGGACTTCCCGAACCTCATGTTCCCGCCGCACGACGGCGGCGGCGGCTACAAACACCACCACCACCACGATTTCGAGGACTTCGAGCCTTACCACCATCACCATCATCACCACACCACCACGACGACCACCACGACGACGGAGATGCCGCGAGTGAACCGGTTCAGCTACTACTACCTCGGCAAGAAGCTGTACTACCTGCCGCTCTACTTCAGCGTGTACTTCGTCGTGTACGTGGCGGCGCTCATCATCAAGGCAGTGCTGCGGCACAAGATCGTCTACCCGAACAGCTGGCAGCCGTACAGCGGTGCGGCGGGGGTGAGCCGGCGGCGCGGGGAGCGCTCGCTGCCGGCGCAGGCGCTGTCGCCGGAGCGGCTGCACGAGCTCACGCGGCTCGTCACCAACGCGCTCATGCGGGCAGCAGAGAAGTACACGGCCGACCACCAACAACACTGACACACCCAACCGTTTTGGATTACTTACAATTTATTACTCACTGCACAACTAAATTCTCATGAATGTATTTTTAATTTGTAAATATAAATTATAAGTTGAACTAGTTACTAAGAAAGATACTAAGAATTAGTCGTGTTGCACACTGGGCATTTTCAAATCTCGGGGTCTCTAAATGAAAGTTTTGAAAATACAATATAATAAATATGTATTAATGACCTCACTGTAGCTTTGAGCTCAATATTTGAATGTAGCTCACTGTACAACAAAATTATCATAAATGTGCTGAATTAAAAATTATTTATTAAAAGATAAATAATATCAATTACAAGCCTTTTATTGCATTATTAGAAACTAAGCATTGAGCATTTTCCCGGTACATGTTTCCACGCCAAAAATTAAGATCAAATCAAATTAAAATTTTGGCTTTCTAATATGGCGAGTGCGGGTGCGGCCGCTCGGTGCGCTTTTATAGGCATCCGCCAGCGCGCCGCTCCGCCGCCGCCAGCCACCCCGCCGCCCGCTCGCTCATACATACAGTAAATACCTACTCCGGCGCGCGGAACATTTCGGTTTGTATGGAAGCCACATCTTAGCGTAACCGGAACTGAATTTAATTTAACCTATCCTGTGTCTCGTATAGGTAAATGTGCTTGTACGAAGTTTTATCGAATTCAGATGATCGGTTTAAGAGTTATGTAGGCCATATATAGAGTCTGCAAACTCAGTATCTCATAAAACAAAGTAACTTACTCCATGACCATCCCTTACAGATTTAGTTAATTATGAAATAATAAAATTAAGTATTATGTTCTAAATTCAAGTTTCGTTCACTTTATTGCATAGATAATACATTTTTCCCTGACTCTTTTTTCGGATATGTGATACGATAATAGAGTTCCAGATTTTCGGCACGAGTGAAATCGAAATGTAATGTATTGTTATTAAATTAAATGAATCATTAAACTCCTTCGTCGAAATGCATTCATTCTTAGTGGTCCCGGAAACGATCAATCGAAATTGACAATGTATACGTGATTGACGGTTTCAAATGATGGGCGATTGAAGCTCTAATAATTAGAGACGGTGCGCGATTGATGCACCGTCAATTATTGACGGTGCGTCAATCTTACACGCATCATTCGAATGCTGAACTGTGTTGAGAATGGTAGTGTCGCTCATACATAAACAATGATTTCAAACGCAGATATAGCATTTCTTGCAATAAATCTCGTGGTTTCAGTTTAAAAATATGGTACAAATTGGTAAAATGGTACAAGTAAGGCACGAAGAGCCACCTGCTGCATTACTCCGTGGAAGGACCGCGCCAAGGTGAGAGGTGGCTATCCTGTCGCCATTTAGCACAGCACCTTGTCCTTATCCCTCAGTCTCCTTTTACGACATGCACGGGGAGAGATGCAGTGGGGCTATTCTTTTTAAGTACCGACCGTACCATGTACGTGTGGGACGTACACGATAAATCGTACGTACCTGCAGGCAGGTTCAGATCTCGAACCCCCTCCGAAAATATCTCTCTTCTGTGCTACGGGCCTGGTCCATTATGGAGGTGCAAAAAATTCAGGCTTGTAAGTCAACGCAATTAAAAGATACAGCCATGTATGTCACATAATTTGATACTCGCAAACTCACCAAAACCTATAGGGTATTTCCCGTTGACATAGAATCATGAAATTTGGCAAGAAGCAAGGTCTCACAGCACAAGCAAAGGAAACAATCCGGAAATTTTAAAATCTACTTTGTTATTATTTCCTTTTTACTTTATTTTAAAAACGGTAATACATACCTACAAGTGTCCAACTTGTTGTGATTATAGTACACATTCTAAAAAATGCCTTTATTTGTCAATGTTATTTATTTTACACATTATATCTATATAATTTATTAATTCTAAAGTAAAACAACAAATAATAAAAAGCGGCCAATTACGTGGTGGTACGGAACCATTTTTACCACGGGCGAATGGTGTTGTCACCGCAAGAAAGCCCGATATTATTGAGGCGGTGGAGGAATTTTATGGCCAATTGTACTCCGCAGCAATCCCTGCTCCAAGTCCAAGCAGACCAGTCGACTCTGATAGGCGTGCGCTGCTCACTAGACACTACACGGAGGATCTACCCGATATTAGTGTCTATGAGATAAAGGCTGCCTTGAAAGGACTCAAAAAACACAAGGCTCCAGGTGAAGACGGGATAACGACAGAGCTGCTGAACGCTGGCGGACGACCGATCTTGAAGGAACTGCAAAAACTGTTCAATGCAGTTCTTGAAGATGGTGTAGTTCCGGCCGCATGGCGAAATAGTGTCGCTGTCTTGTTTCACAAGAAGGGGGATAGGGCGAAGTTGAAAAACTATCGACCTATCTCACTTCTTAGCCACGTGTACAAGGTCTTTTCAAGAGTCATCACGAGTCGGCTGACACAGAGGCTGGACCAGTACCAGCCTCGTGAGCAAGCTGGATTTAGGAAAGGACACGGCACCATGGACCACATATTTACTGTGAGACAAGTGGTGCAAAAATGCGAGGAGTACAACAAGCCGCTCTTCCTAGCCTTCGTGGACTATGAGAAGGCGTTCGACTCAGTTGAAAAATGGGCTGTCGAAAACTCCCACCTCAGGTGCAGAATCGACCATCGCTACATTGAGGTGCTCCGAAATCTGTATCGGTCCGCGACGATGACTGTGAGGCTTCACGAGAATAACCAACCCATCCTCCTTGATAAAGGCGTAAGGCAGGGAGATGTGATCTCACCCAAGCTCTTCACAAACGCATTCGAAGATGTGTTCAAGATGCTTGAGTGGGACAACATGGGTATAAACGTGAATGGAGATCTTCTTAGTCATCTGCGTTTCGCCGATGACATTGTTCTTCTGTCAAATTCCCGAGATCAGCTTCAGATCATGCTGGAAGACCTTTATACAGCGTCGATGAAGGTTGGTCTGAAGATAAACCGGGACAAAACCAAGGTCATGGCGACCGAGGTTATGACGGGAGGACAAATTGTTATTGGCGGAGAAGTGATCGAACAGGTTGAAGAGTACGTATACCTCGGTCAAATTCTGCGGCTTGGTAGACAAGGTCTGCTTAAGGATTCAACTGGGTTGGGCTGCCTTTGGAAAACTAAAATTCGTCCTGAAGTCTGACCTTCCGCAAAATTTAAAGACCCGTATATATGACCAGTGTGTCCTCCCGGTTATGACGTACGGGTGTGAAACGTGGACTCTGACGGTCGCTGTTGTCCAAAGGTTGAAAGTTGCTCAGCAAGCAATGGAGCGAGCCATGCTGAGAATATCGCTACGTGATATGGTGCGTAACGAGGCAAACCGCCGACGCACCAAAGTAGTCGATATTGGACACCGGGTGGCTAAGCTCAAGTGGCAGTGGGCTGGGCACGTTAGCCGAAGAGATGATGACCGTTAGAGTAACCGTGTCCTACACTGGCGGCCGTGGACAGGAAAACGGAGTGTGGGAAGACCACCCGCCAGGTGGGACGACGACATCAAGTACGCCGGTGGAAATCAGTGGTTCCGTATCGCTGAAGGCCGGGAGGACTGGAGGAAAATTGGAGAGGCGTATGTCCAGCAGTGGACGCTTACACGCTGACTGACTGACTGACGGAACCCTCGGTGCGCAAGTCCGACTCGCTCTTGGCCGGTTTTTGTTTTATTTAACCTGACATGCATCACGTGCTATATCTATGATGCCCATCACACCTGTTCCGGTTGGGACAGGTGCCACTTAATTGCTTTTGTTTGGTCGTACAAGCTGCACTGAAATGGCCGGAATATACGAAAGTCATTGAGGTGAATCACTCCAAATACATACTTTCTATTCTCAAAATTGTCCTATTTCTAAGAGAGACCTCTGCCACTCACTCGTCGTCTCTAATGTGGTATGTTGTTAGTTGGTGCTAAGTGCTTGCACCGCCGTAGTCGTGCTGGTGCCGACCGGACAGATGTCTAGTTGGGGCACTGAATGTGAAACACGCACGGTCTATGACCTACCCCGATACAATAGCGAATGTTTGATCTAGCTATAAGTACTATTTATTGTAAAAAGTAAAATTGTTTTATTGGCTATACGTTTATTTTTTATTGAAGTTGTGCAAATGTATGCAAACAGCTGGTTCCTTATAAAATATAATAAAATTAAAATAAATGTAATGAAATGAAAAAGATTTATTTTATTATTCGTGCACCAGAATATTTAATATTAGAAAATATACCTACATATTTCATTATACAAAACTCTTTTTGGTTAAAAACCGACTTCAAGAAGTACCTCCTTTCCAATGTAAAAAGAATAATCGAAATGTGGTACTTATAGAGGTATGTAAATATAGGAGTCAAGAGGCGAAAAAAATTATAAGAGAATACCATGAGATCTTCTATAATCTGAAAAAATTATCTGAGGACCCCATGGGAGCGGCGTCATGCGAGCCAAGTGTCCGGAGGCGAATTATTCGCCCATTTGTCATGCACTTATGCAATTTTAAGAGTGACGATTTTCTCATCTCCACTTGACCAAATTTGACCACCTCTAAGGTGATATGTGACCACCCCCTTTCTAATAAAAAAATAATAGTCGAAATCGGTCCACATCGTATGGAGAATTATCGCTGAACATATATAATATACATAAAAAAAAAAGATTCCCGTAGGATTGAGAACCTCCTCTTTTTTTGAAGTCGTAAAAAAATAAAAAAGCCCATTCTTAACCTAAACTTTTTTTTTGTTCTCCTTTTTACCCGATATTGTGGACAGTTTGTGTTTGTTGACTGTCGGTCTTCTGACGCGCACCCCTTGACGCGAGACAAAGTTTCGCAGAGAGGGTGGGGCTGGGAGCTAGTGATATTACCCCATGGAGGGATTAAGGAAATATGCAATATTTTCTTTTCGTTTGATAGTAATTTATATAGGTGGACACCGAGTGGCTAAGTTAAAATGCCAGTGGGCTGGGCATCAAAGCCGATGAGCCGACAGACGACCGTTGAAGCGAGGCAATCGGTAGTCCCTGGAATAGTGGAGAAAAATTGGAGAGGGCTATCTTCAGCAGTGGACACATAAACGCTGACTGATTGTCTGGCCGACATAAGTATACTCATTATTGAACTATATAAATCGAACTTCGATTTGAATTCAACAGCAAACGATTACTCCGTGAAATCAAAAGTGTCTACCGGGACCGGGCGGCGCCGGCAGCGCGGCTGTAGCGCGGTGGAGCGCAGGCGCGTCGGCTGCATTCGCACATCCAACATATTATGCAAAGAATATGTTTGGGCGAACATACATCGATGCGCATGGGTGTTTCAGGATAGGCTTGAGAAACTTCAGGAATAGAAAGTACTCATTATTAGAAGATAAAAATCCTTATCACTCACTCAAATCGAAATACCGTATTTTTTTTTTCATACAAAAATTGAAAATTGGAATAAAAACTCCACGGACAGTGAGCCATAGATTGCCAAATCTCCCCATAGATTTGGCAATAGTGTTGTCTAGGTTTAGGGATTGCAATGACCTACTCCAGTCCCCTTTTTCTTTTGATGTCATTAAAATTTAAGGGTTTGCTATTACTAAAACATGCAAGTTACCTAGTCATTTTATTTTATTTAATAAAGGCGGACGTTAACCGTCCACCAAATCTCGATAAAACTATTTTCACCAAAAAATGACCGACTATGCAAAAAGGTTTCAGAGCTTTTCGTCTTCAAATATGGACCCCTTTCGAACCCTGAAGTTACGAAACCCTATCCTGAAACACCCTGTATATTTCCAACAACCTCTACTCTACCCCTTACCACCTAATCCGAATTCCTCATTGGAAAGTGGAAGGAATATAGAGTAGAGTACATTTTCTGATACATACATACATAGATCTAGATGAGTCCAATACTACACATCTTTTATCTACCTAGACCATCTCCGGACAGGTTGCCAGGCTAGCTGGTAGTACAGCAGGGCGGCGGCACGCTCACCGTGTCACCAAAATTATCACGTCTTAATATCTGTGCCAGCGGCGGCAGTTTGCGAAAGCAATTTGCTCTCCGGTGTCTACACAGCATCCCTATTTGCATTTCTAAATAAGGGATATTACAATAAGTCTGCTATGTACGCGATAAACGCTAATAAATTATTGCTCTCTGAAGTAGGAATTGTTAAAGAAAAATTGAATGATTCGCTTAGGCTGATACTTTTCTTCTTTCTTTTATGACTTTCGAATTTTTAAATTATTTTCAAAATAATTTGTAACATTTTCCTTCGTCGATGTTATGTAACTACTACAAGTGATATGTATGAATGACACTGATCAGTGGGCGAGATACGCTCCTACCCATCTAGTTGCGCCATTGAAATAAGTGTCCCTTTATTTATGTAAGAATTTAATTTTGTTACTCTAGTTAATTGTGATAATTATAATTAATTTATTCAGAAAAACTGAATATAAGTAGTAGATAAAAATATTGTGTAAATTCAGATTTAAAAAAGGTGTAGGTATTTCAAATTATTCTAATGCAAATAATTTATGTAGGTACCTAGTACTGTAGTAAGTATATAAATAATAATAAATAATGTTTACTTTCTTTTTTTTTTAATGACAGCGGGACATATGGCGCCGAGCCACCCATAAGGTGTCTAACGACGCCCGTGGACATTCGGTCGTATACGGGGGTTACGAATGCCATACCGGCCTGACGCGTGCCCATTCACGCCCCTCATGAAGGACCCGAGACTGTACTTGGGGGGAAATATATGGGCAGGGAGAGCGTTCCAGAGTTTACCGGTTCTGTAGAGGACAGATCTGCAGAATCGATTGGTACCTACGCATCCGCGGTAAGTAAAATCCCTGCCCAGTGCGCATGGTGCGGAGGTGGAAAGGGGATGGCGGGATCGCATTAAACAGCTCCTCCGAGTACTCCCCATGATATAAGCGATAGAACAGACGTAGGGATCCGACATCCCTACGGTGTTGCATGGTGGGTTGCGGAATCACCAAATCCGCAACCCACAACTTTCTTTCTTCAACACTTTTCTTTAATTTTATAACGATATTTCATTTGATTTAATTTCAGTTCACCTTCAGAACCATTAACTATGAATGAATGAATTATCCGTCGCTAAAGGAACTCCCTGTATAGTACCTACTTTCAAAATTACTTTTAATTTCAAACCACACGTCTCCGTCGGTCGAAAGAAACCGGAGCGGCGGCCTGTTCACACCTGCCTTATCAGTAAGTCACGAAATTGTCCCCGGCCCGTGGGCTGTGTCCGTGTGCAAATAATTTATGTAGGTACCTAGTACTGTAGTAAGTATATAAATAATAATAAATAATGTTTACTTTCTTTTTTTTTTAATGACAGCGGGACATATGGCGCCGAGCCACCCATAAGGTGTCTAACGACGCCCGTGGACATTCGGTCGTATACGGGGGTTACGAATGCCATGCCGGCCTGACACGTGCCCATTCACGCCCCTCATGAAGGACCCGAGACTGTACTTGGGGGGAAATATATGGGCAGGGAGAGCGTTCCAGAGTTTACCGGTTCTGTAGAGGACAGATCTGCAGAATCGATTGGTACCTACGCATCCGCGGTAAGTAAAATCCCTGCCCAGTGCGCATGGTGCGGAGGTGGAAAGGGGATGGCGGGATCGCATTAAACAGCTCCTCCGAGTACTCCCCATGATATAAGCGATAGAACAGACGTAGGGATCCGACATCCCTACGGTGTTGCATGGTGGGTTGCGGAATCACCAAATCCGCAACCCACAACTTTCTTTCTTCAACACTTTTCTTTAATTTTATAACGATATTTCATTTGATTTAATTTCAGTTCACCTTCAGAACCATTAACTATGAATGAATGAATTATCCGTCGCTAAAGGAACTCCCTGTATAGTACCTACTTTCAAAATTACTTTTAATTTCAAACCACACGTCTCCGTCGGTCGAAAGAAACCGGAGCGGCGGCCTGTTCACACCTGCCTTATCAGTAAGTCACGAAATTGTCCCCGGCCCGTGGGCTGTGTCCGCACCGCGCTTCAGTCTCGCTTCAGCCTTCTGTACACGGCCACCCACCAGCCACCACCTTCGAGCTACCTCCACCACACCACCACAACGTCACACCACCACAGAGCGGCACAGCCGCATCCAGTCTATACTTAGATTGCGAGGAGCCATCGAGGAGCAAAACTATTTTGTGCATCAGTGATGCCTTCGGTGAAATATAAAATGAAGTCTAAACGTAATTATAATGAACATTTACAACTATACTTATTTTAAATATAATTATATAATTTTGATGGGACAACAGCTTCTGTGTGATAAACTAATTTTAACCGTTCTAGAGTAACTTACATTGAAGTGATATTTAGTGCCGTTTTGACTAAACATTGAACGCTTAAATAATAAAAATGGTGAAAATAAATGGTGTATGTGCGAGAAGAGCGTTGCTGGCCGCCCTGCTAGCGGCGTGGGCGGCGCACTCGTGGGCGGCGAGCGTCGCGCCTGGGCGGGGGCGGATAGAGCGCGTGGGCGGGGAGACTGTAGGCGTGGTCACCCCGCACCCTCACACACAATACAACTACATACCGCTAAGGTTAGTGTGAACACACTTAGATAGAAATGGATTAGGAAAATATTCGTAGTTGTCTCGCGTCATGGTAAAGTCGCGTCGTAGTAAGTTTGTTTAAACTATGCTCGCGTCGTATCGGAGAGCTCCGAACCCACGGCCTGAACCCCCGCGCTACTGCTGGAGTGCTTAGAGGCCTGTGATAATGCAGTTTTTTGGTTTTGTTTGTGTTTGTATTAAATTTGTATATTTAATATGTATACAGAATCAACACATATATGTAAAAAACAGTTATTTATAATAAAGAAAAAAAAATCATATAATAATGGAAAGTGTACAAAATGTACAAGCTTTAGGTTCTTTATACTTATGGGGATTCCCAAGGGGAGGGACCCGGAGAAAATTCTCTGTAAGAAACACTGACTTTGACCGACTTGGACTAAGCTTCCTAAAATAATTACAATTATAAAATAGTAAGATGATACATCGGAAAGACGCCCAACGCCTATGGAGCCATATTATAAATTAGAATTTGTTGCAGTATGTTCAAATTTAGGCGTTCACTTGGTAGATTCAAAGGCTATATTATGAAATCGTTTTTTATAGAAAGCGCGACATGTAGCCCCGAGCCACCCATAAGGTGTCTAACGACACCCATGGACATTCGGTCGTACGCGGGGGCGTACGCGCGTATGCGAAGCCCATGCCGGCCTGACAGGTGCCTTTTCACGCCTCTCTTGAAGGACCCGAGACTATACTTGGGGGGAAATATGTAGGCAGGGAGAGCGTTCCAGAGTTTACCAGTTCTGTGGAGGAAAGATCTGCAGAACCGATTGGTACGCATTCGTGGTAGGTTCAGCTTATAGTAATGCAATCCCTGCCCAGTGCAAGTTTCTCTTTGTGTTGTGAGATGAAACAAAATTTTTTTAGACCAATGTGCGAGAACGTCTGCACCACAGTTTCGCTCTGTGGTCTGCACTACTGAAAGCCGGGAGAACTGGAGGAAAGTTGGAGAGGCGTATGCCCAGCAGTGGACGATTACACACTGACTGACTGACTGCAGACGAATTTCACCCTTATTAATATTCCTTTTTTTTTTGTAAATTACTTATGATAATACAAACAGTATTTTAATACCACATTATTATTGTATTATAAGTAGTATCAAAACCTCCTGTCCGGTTGTGGAATAAAGTTTTATGGTCTAGGCCCTAGACCATTTCGCCTCCCTAGACTCTAGGGAAGCGAATTTGCGCGCGGCGGCGGCGCTTGTCGGTAAAAAGTCACTGTGGTCGATAAAAATATATTTTTTTATAGTCATGGTGACTACTGACGCCACCCACAAGTGACTGTGACAGTCAGTGACTGATGCAGAATTGAAAGATTTTTGGTAGATATAAAACAATGTTCATTGAGCTAACATATTTACAACAGGCAATATATGTATAACGGTTCCAAGTAATGTAGGTTTCTGAGTTGTTTCGTTCATTAGCGGTTACAAAGGAATATTTTCTATAGCATTAATGGAGGTAAACTTAGTCATAGATGTGGCTTTGAACGGTTCGGAGAGAGTGAATGAGAGCTTCCGTTATGTTACTGTATCTATAGATATTATGGGGGTAATGATGGTTTTCTTAAATTATTTATATGTGTAGATGTATTCAATAAGAAAGAACGCTTTCTTCACAAGTGCGAGTTTCTCAACGGTGTGAGCTGCACTTGTGAGAGTTTAACTTGACACTCAGTTTCCACAAAAACATGATGTAATTGAGCGGAGCTTCCTGTCATTTCTCTTTTTTGAGATGAACCACAATAATTATTTGATTTTTAGACCAATGTTTGTATGCGTCTGTACGTGCCTCCCGTACTGAAGGCCGGGAGGACTAGAGGAAAATGGAGAGGCGTATGCCCAGCAGTGGACGCTTACACGCTGACTGACTGACTGACTGCAGGCGTATTTGAATAATAATTTCAAAACTGTTTGGAACAGCGTAAAGTGTTTAACTTGTATCGACTTTTCTACTTGAGATTTGTGACTTATTATTTTTAGTTTTTCTATGAAAGCGCAGATCAAGAATGCCTAGGTGTACAGCTTGCTCAGAACAAATCTATAACCACTTTTAAATAGAGCGATGACGTTAAAAGAGGTCAATTTTTTTAATACTTATATTAAAATCTCGATTTTTTTTAAATGGAAGCTTTGCTTAATTTAGACTACTACTAGATAAGTGTATAAGCAAATAAATAAATCAGGTACGGAGAGCACGGGCAGACGCAACAGTTGGACTCGCCCGACACCGAGGACTCGCCGGCGGAGGCCGAGGAGTATCTGCGCCCCAAGCTGACGCCCTCCGAGCTGGTGCTCACAGTGATGCGCACCGCGCTCGACATTGTGCGCAACATCAACAAGAAGAGAACTGCGCACAAGCAGGATGCCAGCCCACTCCGCGCCAATGCTACAGCGGCCAAGGTTTCACATTTTTGTTTATAATATTTTTTTAAGAATTGAAAAAGGAACATTTTCTTGACCAACTCTAAACAAGTGACAAAAAAGTGAACATGTTGTTGTTCTGTGGTGCCGCACAGCACAAGCAGTCCATTACTTATACGTAGACTTATTGCAGGTATGTACATGTACACCCATCCATAGATACAACTCAAGAATTAATTTACTTTCAAGTTAGATATAAGTAGTACTCATCCAAATGTGCATAATTCTATAGAAGTCTTAGATTAAATTGCCGGAAGTCTAAATATTTAAGGACATTTAAGAACATACCCCACACGAAATATACAGATGAAATTTTCTGCGGCGTCGTGCCTTCGTCGTCCTTCGTCGTAGCAACAGAACGCGCAGCGAGACGCTATAAGATTCTACAGATGTATTCACAATCTTCTATACTTCAAGAGTATACTTCTATACTTCACGTCGTAAAAGGCGACTATGGGATATGACTCCCTTCTTATATTACTAGGTGGTAGGGTTTAACCCGCCCGGGTTGGTACCACCGCACTGAATGAAAGATCGGTCGAAACGGCTATGTAAATAGTTTGTGTTTTCCGTCCAGTTCAGTGTAACCGGCACGACCGAAGGGAACCACTGACGTGGCACCAAGTTCACCCGGTGTTATGGGCTGACATCACGGATGTTGTAGATGATGTAGCCAACCGTGTCAGTTTCAATAAAATAAAAAAAAGAGTCGCCAATGCACATAAGTAACAGAGGGATACTTATTGGGTTCTAAATAGGCTAACTAGGAAGAGTGTTACAATAATAGCGGGTGCGCTGTGTGGCAGGGGTCAGAGCAGTCAGGGCGCGGGTACATGGAGGACTACTACGACGAGCACCACGACACGACGACCACCACCACGGCCAAGCCGGCCAAGCCGCGCTACACGGACCCGTGGGCCGGCTACTACGACTTCCTCATCAACGAGGGCTCCTTCAAGTTCTGGAGCGTCTTTCAGGTCAGCGCTGCTCATTCTATAGGAATGATCTTTCTATTAAATATATGTGTATGTAAAATGTTATCTTTATGGGAGCAGCGCGGGCTGTTAAGTTCTTTTTTATCCGACTACGGCGAAGAAGGGCTCGCGGGCTGTTAAGTTCTTTTTTATCCGACTACGGCGAAGAAGGGCTATGCTTTGCGCAGCCTATGTAGTCCTCAGTAGGTACTGTTTTTCGTCTAATTCCTCTTCATAAACTGCCAATATGCAATTTGAAACCTGGCATCTGTGACTCACGTTATGAAGGTATTCCCAATTTCCCAAAGTCCACGTGAAATATGACGTTTAACGGCTAAGGCTTAGCCTAAGCCTTGAGTTTCCTATAGTTTACGGTCCACCAGTCAGCGAGCGCTAATACATAATGACCTATTTTTTACCGGATTACAAAATGAGCCGCTTCGCGCATCAGCTCCGTGCGGGCGAGTGTAAACTATCAATAATTGATAATTCGTGATGCAATGTTTCCGGATGGTTTGTCGACTGCGATCCTCTCACGACGCGGCGAGATAATATAACGTAGTGATTGGTGTTAATCTTGTAGTTGGTAGTTAAACAAGCGGAAATGATCGAGGCGATGAAGCGTGTTTGGTGCGATGATCTGCGCGTGCGGCGGCGGCGCGGCGGAGCGGCGGCGGCGGCGACGCTCAGCGCTTCGCGGCGCGGCGCGCGGAGCCGTCAGCTGTCAGTAAAGTTGAAGCATTTAAATGAGCGCGTTAGATTAATTCGTGAAAAGTAACGATAGAAATGCCAAATTATAAAAATAATGGCAAAAACATTAATAAAACGATTTAAAAAAAATCGAGAAATTAAGAGAACATAACGCAATCCGTACTTAGCGTAACAGAAACAGTACCTAAGGTTTTAATTTTAGGCAATATTTATGTTTTTTAGGTTACATCCCTCAAAGAGGTGAAAACGCAACCTAATGGGGTGACTCATGCGTTCGTCCGTCAGACGGATAGAATGCGTCTGTCCGTCTGTCATAGGGTCATACCTTCTAACTAAACGGTTGATCGTACCAAGTGGAAATTTGGTACGAAATTAGATGTCGCTCCCGGCAGTTGCCAGGATCGGCGGTGGACACTGCGCTGCTAGTGTATGGCGCTGCAGCTGGGCGAAGATCGGCCGGTCACCGCGTACAGGCCGCCGCGTTGCTCGTTATACACCGCACTCGAGTGCATCGGCCAATCGGAATTCGACAACCGAGCACCGCTGCCGCCGCCCCTCGTGCTACTCGGAGACTTCAACATCGATTTCACGAAAATTTCCAACAATAGTATCGTCCAGTTTTTCCTGACGTCCGTGCCTAGACCTATTCTTCCAACCGAAGTCCCTACAACGCGAGATTTGACTGCTATTGATGAAATTTTCTGGAACATTGACGTCGAACATGGCGTCACAAAGACAGCCTTTAGCCATTACCTATAGAGCTCTATGTGCTCATAATATGCTAGTCACCACCTCTAGTCACCCATTAATGAGATATCACGACCCGTACGGAACCTGGCTGTGCGAGTCCGACTCGCACTTGGCCGCTTTTTGGCATCCTTATTTAAATTTACGAAAAATTTTATTAGTACAGTATATTACTAAAAAAATAATGCCAAAATTACTCACTTTCCTTAATAAATTGATTGAGTCGCGTACGAGTTAAGAACACCACTGACCCGCGAACCTCGTAATATTAATAATCACGATGGACCCTCAGTTGATTGATTAATAAAAAAATATATATTGAAAAACTAGCGGAAACAAAAGTCGTGCTGTGCACACGTCACCCTCTAGGCGCTTAGTACTTCCGCTTAGTTAATTCCTTCAAACATCTTAATTAACTTACTTATTGTCCTAGTAGTAAGACGAGTCGTGAAGATTTTTCGTAAAGCAAATAATTACATCAAATGCTATATAAGATGAGTGGATGGGCAATCGTATACGGGTAGATATTTTTGCCATTTATGAACGAAAATAGGTACATATCGAACCTACATACATAAACGTAACACTTTTGTTAACACTTTTGTTAGATATTTAAATATGCACATGCCTCTGAAATCTAAACGAGTAGTTAAAAAAAAACATTTCGCACAGTGGGCCACACCTAGCATTGTAAGAGCCAAAGAAAAATTATTTCTTTTGTATGATTTGTTAAAACAAAACAACAATGCAAATCTAAGAGCGTATGTTTCGTTGTACAGTAAAATTTTTAAGCAAGTTACAATTAAAGCCAAGCAATTGTTCTTAAAAGATAAACTGTTAAAATCTGACAACAAAATCAAAATGGCCTGGGCTATTATTAAAGAAGAAACAGGCAAGTCTCCTAAAAATAATGACACAAATATAGAATTAAAAATAGGAGACGACATTATAAAAAATAGCTCAAGTGTTGCAAATCACTTTAATAAATATTTTTCAACTATTGCTCAAGAAACAACAAAACATGTCAAAGCAAGTACTGAAGCAGCATTAGAATATCTGGGAAGATACGCACCACGAGGAAATGAAACCATCACTTTCAATCCTGTATCGTTCTCCGAAATTAAAACAATTATTAGAGACCTTAAATCAAAAAACTCCCAGGACTTGTGGAATGTCTCACCTAAACTACTGAAGTCACTAAGTTTCAGTCTTATAGAACCATTAATTAGTGTTATAAATCAATGCTTTGAGGACGGCATATTCCCAGATTCACTCAAAATAGCTAGGTTAGTTCCATTGTTTAAAAAGGGATGTCATAACAATATTGGAAACTATCGTCCTGTATCTTTGCTTCCTGTATTTAGTAAAGTGTTTGAAAAAGCTGTGGAAAAAAGATTAATTAATTATTTTAATGATAACAACATCTTAAACTATAAACAATTTGGATTCCGCAAGGGCAAGTCTACAGGAGATGCCATTGCGTCAATGATAAAAGCTATAATTCAATCAAATAATTCTAATCACACTTATGGCATCTTCTGTGATCTATCCAAGGCATTCGACTGTGTTAGTCATGACATAATTTTAATGAAATTAGAACATTATGGTGTAAGGGATAAAGAGTTGCGTCTTTGTAAATCATATTTGAGTACCAGAAAGCAGGTGTGTGATGTTAATGGTAATAAGTCGGGTGTAGAATCCATTTCTATGGGAGTTCCTCAAGGTTCCATACTGGGACCATTGCTCTTCTTAATCTATGTAAATGACATTTCTAGTTGTATTAAAGATGATATTGAGTTAGTAATGTTTGCCGACGATATATCTGTAGTTTTAAAAAATAAAAACATTGCAGAATTACGTGAGTCCTTCATCAATGTAATTCAGTCATTAAAGTGTTGGTTTGATTCCAATAACCTCTTACTCAATGTCAATAAAACAAATTTAATGCACTTTGCACTTGGAACTCACAGACGTATTGTTAATCAGGAAATTGTTAAAACAGCAGAAGATCTGACATTACATATTTCCAAAGAAATAACCTTTTTAGGAGTAATATTTGATCGCACCCTAACTTGGAAACCTCATATAGATACGCTTGCTGGTAAGCTAAGTTCAGCTTGTTATGCCATAAAAAAAATTAAAGAATTATGTGGCATACAAGCTGCTAAAACTGTGTATTATGCTTACTTCGATAGTCTTATGTCTTATGGATTATTATTTTGGGGAAACGCGGCGGAATCTAATAGAATATTTATTCTTCAAAAAAGAGCACTGCGTTGTATACTCAGTATGAGGGCGAGGGACTCTTGTAGAAATGTATTTGATAAAATAGGAATTATGACATTACCCAGTGCTTATATTTATCAAAATATCTGCTATGCTAGGAAATATATACAGGATGCTACGCTTCACTCTGATATGCACCAGCATGATACTAGGCATAAAAATAATGTTCTAATTACGAAGCACAGGTCATCTAAAATGTCGAAAAGTTTTGTTTGCAACAGTGTTAGATTGTATAATAAAATACCAGAAGAGGTAAAAAATCTAAATGATACTTTGTTTAAGAAACATATAAAATCAACTCTTGTAAAGAAAGCCTACTATACTGTAAAAGAGGCATTAGTCAACAGGACTATATCTTGAGGTTCTGACTGCATAATTAGTTAGCGCATGACTAGGTACTATTTGTACTCAAATTTATTTACTAACCGATTGACAACTTGATACTTCAAGTATCTTAATATTTTTATTATAATATAATTTTTTTTATTATTTGACAATACTACGTTGTAATATGTATACTTATTATGACTAGGTACTATTTGTACTCAAATTTATTTACTAACCGATTGATAACTTGATACTTCAAGTATCTTAATATTTTTATTATAATTTTTTTTTTATTATTATTTGACAATACTACGTTGTAGTATGTATACTTATTACTAACATTATTGAGTTGATACAAATGACGTATCAAAAATTTGACAAAGGCTCTTTACACCTGATCCACTAAATTAAGTCCTTGCAGTCAGAACTTCAAAAACAAAACAAAAATCTGTTTTTGATCTTGCTCTCAAGCTGTATTTTCAATCGACTGTAGGCGGTGTTATTATGTGGATAGTCACTAAATGCTTGTAAAAATTATTATGAAAAAAAAACCCTGCGAAGTTTCTTACCGGTTCTTCTTCGTGGGTGTAATCGAATCGGATAGAACAAATTGTGACAAATTCGAGTACAGTCATGCTGTCTAATGAATGCTTAATAAACAATATACAACAATATACAATATACAGTTCCCTTTTTACCTTACTAGGGTTTATCCCGCCCGGGTTGGTACCACCGCACTGAATGAGACGTCGTCGGTCGAAACGGCTACGTAAATAGTTCGTGTTTTCCGTCCAGTTCATTGTAGCCGACATGAAATGAAGGGAAGCACTGACATGGCACCTAGTTCATCCGGTGTTATGGGCTGACATCACGGATGTTGTAGGTTATGTAGCCAACCGTGTCCGTATCCATAAAAAATAAGTTGTATCTGTGCCTGTTCAGAGTTACTGTTCAACTATTTCTGTAATAATTTTCTGAAAATGTTTCATAATATTTCAATATCTGGAATAAAACATTAATCAGTGTTGAGAAGTTAGGTCCAGATCGTGAAACTAGTCACGTGATCGAGTCGTCCTTCTCCATGTGTGTACAGTAATGACATGCATGAGTCATGTCATGACACGATACAACTATTTATCATTACTACAAGACAGTTACTGAACCCTGAAGGTTTGGCCAATGGGATACAAATAATGTAGTGCCCACACGACCATTGGGATAACAATGTGGTGTAATAGTGGGCTCACCGTGAACTAAGAAGATGGAACAAAAAATAACCATTGCTAGTCATATAGTCCGACAGGTAGGTACTTGTCACATGCACATCCGACAGGTAGGTACTTACCCCACGAGTACCTCAATATAAATATTATGTATGCATGCGTTACGATACTCACATTTCAATTTTGATAATGTAGTCAGTGAGCTAATTCAGAGAGGTAATTACTGTTTGTAATTACAAAAACATTTTGCATCTAATTTGGAAAATAAAGATAAATTTTTATTTCACAAACAAGTTTTAACATGTTTTTTTTTGACAGTTGAAGAACCGCAGTTTATTTGCAACATTTTACCTACAGAACACCATTTTTATTGAACACACAACATTAACAAAAATAATAAATCTAGATAAAATAAAGATAAATTAAATTACAGATTAAAAAAACCCCGACACATCGACAACCCTTAAAAATTCAAAAATAATTTCCGCTTTGTTAATTAAAGGCGTTTAACCGAGTTTAATTTTTTTTTACTTTACGGTTAGATTAGATTACAAGGATATAAATTAGTTTTGTATCATTTACGTTTTGCAGCAGTTATCCGTTCACTAATTTGGAAAAGTGCTGATGATCTTCGAATCGGCTGACCTGATCTTAAATTATAATCTAAACATAGCTAAGAATCATCCAGGTTAACCCAGCTTTCTAATAAAAAAACCACATCCAAATACGATGCCAGCCACCCACAGACAGACAGACAGACGGAGGCGTTAAACTTATAACACCCCTCCTTTTGCGTCGGGGGTTAATTACGAATAAACTGGTCTGGTTATAAATATATTATGTTAAGATATTTGACTGGAACAAATCTCTCTTCAAGAGATGAGTGTTGTATTATTTATTTATATCTATCTCTATCGAATAGTTCGATACAACATACCCAATAGAATGGGAGTCTGGCGACGCTACCGCTACCGCTACCGCACTGCTACCGGTGGCGGAGGCGGCACTGCCCAGGCGTTGTCACCGCACAGCGGTTACGGTCACCGAAGCGTCAAGAGCACCGGCAAATGTGTCAATGTCGAGCCGATGGTAATCTCGGATGCTGCGCGCGCGCTCCTGCAGATAATTGGACGAAAAAAAAACACTGAGTGTGCTTGCTCACACAGAACTATGTCAGAATTTGCGGTTGAGATTCAGTGATATTTAAATGAAACAGTTATACAAGAAAACAGTTTTTTTAGCTTTTGACACCTACTATCGGAATGAGATCTTTAGCAGATTATGTGAGAGAATTTGAACGAGTGAGTGAAGCCATTCATTAATGACTTTTTTAGATTAATAATAATAATTACTGCGAATTATTTTTCATTGTATCTGACCTATCCTCCAGAGAGCAAAGATTTGATAGCGCTAGCAAGACTTTGATAGCGCTATAAGAAAAGAAGGTTAACGAAATTAGTTTTATTTAAAAACATGAACAATATTCATTGACACTTAAATAAAGTCTTAATCAAAGCCATAGTGAATTAGTCATAAATGTATAGATAGCTAGGTTTTCTTTGCTGAAGTAGGTAATCTAACTTCTCCAACGTACCAAAACGTTCTCAATAGCATACTATTATGAAGATTATCGTTGAATTGTCGACAATAACATCAAAACCTAACCTAATCTAACCTCACCTGACTACTATATCTCAATGCGGGGATTGGAAGTGGCGGTTGCGGTGCGCATGTTTGGGAGTGGTATAAATATTAAAACATTTAAAATAGCCATTGATAGACCAGACAGATCCGATTTCCTGTTGGCCAATTTGTCCATGTTTATTGCTGACATCTTTCTTTCCCAGCTTCCCGCACACGCTCCGCCCAGGCGGAACTTTTCTTCAACGGGCGGAAGTTCAAGCACAAACCTATCAATAAATGTATTGGTCATCGTGAAGTACGTAACATCAACCTAGTCGTGTGATGCGCTTCTCCAGTAGAAGAATTCAAAAGATTAGAACTGCTAATGTCAGCATATCATCACAACATAATTTACGAGTTTAAATGATCACAATTTGCATCAGTCGCGTATGTCACGCACGCGTAATACCCGTGGTGACACGTCAATCAGCAAGTGAGACACAAACATACACGTTGCTTTATATAAAAATAAACAAAGAATTTCCGAAATTCAACTTCACAATACTTACTGCCGTCAACCGATGCTCAGTGTGTTCGCTGACCGTGGCTACTGGCTAGGTAGGTACCGTCTGTGCGCTTTTCTTGCTCTCGAACATTTAGCATTCAAATGTACATTTGAACGTGCATTCATACATTTGAATGCTAAATGTTCGAGAGCAAGAAAAGCGCACAGACGGTACCTACCTAGCCAGTAGCCACGGTCAGCGAACACACTGAGCATCGGTTGACGGCAGTAAGTATTGTGAAGTTGAATTTCGGAAATTCTTTGTTTATTTTTATATAAAGCAAAATTATATGTTTATATAAAGTTGTGACGTAAAGAACTACTGATACCTACATAGTATATTTACAATGTTCGACTAGATGATGCCAATTCTACCTTTTAAATTTCTTTTAACTGCTTTGCTAAACATATGGTTTCAGTTATAGACTGTGGTAGGTCGTGACAAGATGGCTGAGTGAGACAGTGCTAGTGCGTAGTCGTCGAGCGCGGTAGTCGTGTGGGTCGCGGTAATGAACTCACGAGGGCAGGACGAACGGACGGACGGACAGACGATACACATACACGATAAAATCTTCTTGTTAATGTTCTAGGAGTACCTGCAGGTAAAGCACGGCTGAACATGTTTTTATTGAAAATGATAAATTGATAAAATACTCGTGCTTATGATCCAATTTTACAATTACGATCACTATTGGCACTATTTGCTTCGAACACTCCATGTCTCCAGTCGCATGAATTTCGAATGTAAAAAATACTGAGGAGGTAACGGGATCTTTACCTCTGATCAGATGAAGAACCTTTCGATGCAGCATAGAAATTTAGTGTTTCTGCGTTTAAGTAAATTATTCCTAAGGTATTCTTTCAGAAAAAAAATAATAAAAACCTTTTATTACCTAATATTATATTGATAATTGAAAATAATTCATGTATGTTAAATGAACATGTATAGATTAACGAACGATTAAAGCCAATTAGGTAAAATATTCACATGATACCATTATATCGGTTTAAATGATTACAACTTCGTGATAACTGGCTTACCGATTGAAATTTCGAGAGAGGTGTAAGCATGTTATGTTGTCGCTTCACCAACCAACTGGGTTGGGATACGGCGATGATTTTTGCGAAGTAATGACGATATAATTTTACAATAATTATCATGGCGTTTCAAAACTTGTAATTTGCAGTGTCTTCGAGGCCTAGATTGAATTTTTAGGCATTAACAATGCTGTTGTCGGGTTGAACTGTATGTTCCTGTATTAAAAGTTTGTACAGGAAACTCGAGGCATTTCTTTGTTTCGAGCTCACAATAAATTCAACTTGCCTTTGCGGCGTCATCGACGGGCGCGAAGAATTAGGACGCAGTGCTTAAAATAAATTTTAAAAATTATAAAGTAACTTAGGTATTGCAGCGTTATATTTTCTTAGTTCTAAAAAAGTTTGCGACCTCGAAGTTAGATTAGATAATTTTAAATGTAAAATTGGACATTATTTTTTTCACTGTAGAGTAGACGGAGAAAAATGCAGGCGGAAATACAATTTATTTACAAGTTTACAAATTCTTAACAAGATTGAATATAATAAATTATTTAAACATGAATATACAATAATTTAAGCTAATAGGTACAAAAAATAAAATAACTATAAATAAAAATATTCCTCCATCGTCGGCGAAATTGGCATTGTGCCGATGACGGAGGCAGCGTTCCCCCTCTGAATGGCTAGGCTGATCTTCTGCCTAAGGTAGCTTGGCGCGCGGATGTCCCCAGACGCCTCCGTGAGCAGTTTACCAAGCTCTTTAACCAGATTTTTGGCGTCTGGGCTCCAAACTCCAAGAGTCTCCACAGCAAAGGCGACAAACTCGTAATTTGCTTTGACTAAACTGTATTTATTATGTTTTACAAGTTCCGCCTTTGCTGCGGCATACCCGGCTGCTCTAGAAGAGCCTTCCAAGTGGCTTGGGGCTAGAGTGTCTGCACACGTCGCGTCCCATATCATGGCTCTCCCCTGCCGCCACGGCAAAAGAGTGATGCCGTCTGGCCTCTTGCCGTCGTCACGGAAAACTCCTGGTGGTTCTAGTTTACTTGGTACATTGACGGAGGCAAGAGACCGCTTGATGATCTGGTTGACGTTGGCGTGGCGAGACAACCTCCCGGCACTCCTAGAGCAGGACAGACCGTGGTGTCCCAGTTCTCCCACCGCCGAGCCGCAGATGCAAGTATGTGGCTCGCATATTCTGATTCCGAAACGGAGGCAGAAGGCGATGCGCAGTGTTCCCTTATCTAAGAGTGTGCCAAGATAAGGTGAAGGGTAGGCATGTAACCAGGCACCGGACTCCGTCTCAGAGGCCGCCAAAATACGTGCGCGGTCGACGGTGGAGCCATTCAGGAGGAGAACACTGTGAGTAAGCTTTATAATTGGCTCATCCCATGCTCGTTGTGAACGTAGACAATCGGGGATAGGTTCTGATGGGCATCGAGACCGCCACACCTCTCTCGCCTCTTCCAAGCACGTGGTCTCTACATCACCGAGTGATGGGCGTAAGACAGTATCCACGAGACCAGAGGTGCTGTTAGCTGAAGATAAAAAGGCGGGCAGGGCAATGTCACTAACCATACGAATACCTGAGCCACCAGATCTTATTGGTAGTGTGATCTGTGACCACGATGAGTCATTGAACTGAATATTAACATTTAGAATCTTATTCAAAATCATAAGTAAATGCAAATCTAAATTAGAAATTTTGTCTAAGCATGACCACACAGGACTTGTCCTAAGGAGATATGTAAATTTAGGTATAAAAAAACAGTGTCTTAGTAGATAGAAGGCGAAGTGAGGAGTTATGTTCAATAATCTATTTCCAAATTTTACTAAAGTTTCTTCTTTCTGAATTAGAATTGCATCCAGAGCATCTATCATAAGAGGCGAACCAAGGAGAACTAGATATTCCTTGCTAGTTACTGATATGTTAGAAGCTATTTTACAAACATCATTCATAATTTCATGTTTTCTAGTTGCCGAAACTGAAGGAAAAAAGAAAATTTCACATTTTTGACTGTTTAAATCAAGGCCGATTTCACTAAATTTTGATTTTAAAATGGCCAAATCATCTAAGACACATGCAGCTTTTCCGCTTAATACTCCGTCGTCCAAGTACCATAAATTTAAATACATTTTAGTTTCGGTATAAGATATGTATTCATACTTTTTCTGAGAGCCCTATTTCATCATAAGTGCGCAGTATACTCTTTCAAGGTTATGCATAATATGATATCTTAATGCCTTAATTGCCCGCACCATTAGATCTACTAAACATCGATATTTCTCTGATTGTTTTGTAGATATAAATTTATTTTTGTCTTAATAAAACAAACTACACTAACATGAGGATGAAAGAAGATTTTGGAAATAATTGTGTACCTTAAAATTAAAATTCGTCTTCACACAAATCCAAAATATTAGTGAGATTTCGGAATTGTATAAAGGATACAAAATATTCGATCATACATAACTGTTTTCTCAATAATACTAGTATTAATAACTCTCATCAATGATAATTTTATCTTATGAGATCCAACCAAGAATGATGTGAATATGTGGACGTAACCCGATCAGACTGTGACGTGACCAGCTACTTCTGAACATGGATTCCCTCCCCGCCCCACCCCGCTCGCCCCTCCTCGCTCTAACGAGACTGTTTTCTCTTTCAGCTCTTCACCGCCGGACTCCTGCTCTACGCCTGTCTCTCCGCCATCTACTACGCGAAATTCAACCCTATCATACCGGACTACGATCGGGAGTACGACGACTACTTCCTGGAGCGGTCGATCGGACGCAAGACCAGGAGTTTGGATCCTTCAACGCTGGCCTCGGGACTCAGTTGGATGGGGCCACAGACTTTCCAGTTCATATTGAACGCTATCGCTAAGAACTATGAGAGATAGATTAGAGTTTAATTTAATGCTGCTGGTCTGTTCTTGCATTAGGTGGATTCAAATATTTCATTTCTCCACGATGCGATGCCATATAAAAACAAAATACAATCATATTGTGAGATCGCATGGTGGACCTTTTCCTTGAAGAGGTTTCTTTCCGACAACCTATTTTTTTATGGGAAGCACGGCATATGGCTCGCGCCAGACTAACGCAGAGTTGTGGTCCGACGGCGCCCACGGTCATTCGGATATTTACGGGGGCTGCGAATACCATGTCGACCGGCTAGGTGCACCTTCACGTTATGTTTACTTCACTCTTTCTTGCACGTCCAACCTTGCGGCACTTAGATATGGTAAAACATTCAAATCAATTTACACAGTTTTCTAGATAGACCAGTAGTATAAAACATACCTAATTTATGGCCCCAGATTTGACAGAACTTAGACAAAAGTTCTCTTTAACTCCGGGCCTTAAATTGGCTTATATTTATTATAGCAGAAATCTAAACCTAGACACAATCAAAATTTTGGGTTGAGTCTGTCTGGATATAATAAAAAATCAAGTTCTGATTAAGAATATAATATAATCAGTAATTTGATTTATAGAGGCTGCTAGATCGAGTTGCTCAATCCTGATATTATATGAATATTATAAATTATAAACAATAAAGATATTGAATGTATTCATCTTATCAATTTATTTGTTTGCATTGTTCTAAATTTGAATTTGTAAGTCGGTACACATATTAACAATTTATTAAAGAACATTAGTAAAAACACTGAAAAATCGTCTTACTAACAAGCGATAGTAGTTGTGTGTACTACCACACACAATATGTTAGTATTGCTTCAGTTCAACCTTCCCACTACAACGCTAAATACATTTCCTTGTGGAGCACTAATATGGCGAACTCCGCGGACGTGTATATACAATGAGAGACATTTGTGCCATTCAACACCGACTTGTATGTAAGTTTACGAAATATGCTTCAATTACTAATTCTTGTTTAGATTCTTGGTTCAGTGCATAGCTTTGTGAAGATTGTTGTTCATCATATGTTTTGCATTTTCATAACATTTAAAATAAGCTACGACGGCATGTAGGTACATCGTCAGTAAATAACTTAACTATCAATGTTGTACGTGATCTCACCATATCCTCAAACTGCTATTCCGGCTATCATAATTAGCTTTTTTGTCTTAACTAATTTATTTCCTCTACCAACCGAAACTATAATTATTCACTCAGACATACAGAGGCTTTAACGGTTACGTTTATGTCGAATCTTCGAGCCGCGAAAATATCAGATAAGCAATCAATTAAGTTATTAGAATAGCCTACCGAGACGCAGCGTGTGTGTGTAGGTGTGTCGGTGTTGGTTAGGGCGGTGAGGGTGTGTTGGTGAGATGCGCCGCTGCCGCCGTTGCTGGTTCAACGTTCAAGAGCAACGTAGAACATAGCCCGCACACTCCTCCGGTGGTGCGGTCGCGCGACGCAACGCGACGCGCAATCTCGCGGCTCAAAACCGAAAGCGCGGCAAAACCTATTCGATATTCAAAATAGACATATGAGCGATGTTCCGAACAATGCTCCTCGGCTACTGTGCGCGACTCTGGAATTTGTTAGTGGAGAGAGCGCGTGTTGAATGATAATCAGGTGCACGGTCGGTTCGGAACGAATCCAGTGTTTTTAATAGTCCACTGTGACAAAAACTTGGTGCAATGCCGGTCTGGATGTAAATGCCTGTGAGAAGAGGTAGGTGAAGTAATATATATATTTTTAGTTTAATTATAGTTATAGGAAATAAATCAATATTACAATATAAGCCACCTCCTAATGTATGGCAAGGGCGGACTTGACAATTTTTTCAAAAAAAAATTTTTTTCAAATATTTTTTTCCAGTACTTAGTCAATTATATTTTATAATTAATAATATTATGTTTACAGTTACTAAGTTGTGTCTAAATTTATAAAATTGTATTGATTATGAGTTATTTTTAACATTGCGGTTTTTAACGACTTACTAGTACAGAAAGGATGCGTTAAAATCCGGCTTCTCTATACAAAAGACTTGAACGCGTGGGGCGAGGAAACCTCGGAGGAAGCTAACCCTAACCTTCTGATTTTACTATTTAGTTCAGTCTTTCTTCTGCTGATATTGTCCGAATGTCTCGCTTCTTTCATTATACTTTTGCCCTATTTAATTGTCATGCCTAATCGTTTAAAAGCACGTTTGAGGAATATCGAGAATGCATACATACATACATAAATGCATGCATAGGGCTAGTTTCTAGATTTATTTTTATTTTCATTACCAATGTTGGATCGTCTTGATTTCATAGGTTATGTACTTCTTCATTTACTGTTATTTATTACTACTAACTGCAATAATTAAGTAGTAAATCGATAACAAATTATTCCTTCACTACTATAAACCAAATACGCAAAGAAATACATTTAGACACTATTCTGCACTTATTCCAAGCTCAAGTGACATCAACAAATTACACAAGTATCCCATTTTGGAATATTTCCCTCAATCAGCATTTTATGAGACCCAACTACACGCACTTACCTACCTACCCTAAGACAAAGCTGATGTAAGCTGAAACCACGATATATAAACTCGGTTAAATTAAAAGTAAATTTGAAGTGTAGTGTTTTTAATATTGAGAAGAAAAATTTAATATAAATAAAAGAGCTGGATTGTCTAAAAAGAAATGCTCCTCCATTGGAACGACCTTTATCATACTAAAAACTGAAGCGGCGTTCCCTCGCTGCGTTGCGAGACTGATTACCTGCGGTAGGAATATTTTGGCACGGTGCGACGCTCCCCGCGGACCCTTGGATTAGTAGACGGCCTGGCTGCTTCACCGAGTGTTTGGTGTCCGAGCTCCATGCGCCAAGAGTTCCCACCGCAAAGGCAAGCAGTAGGGATTACTAGGTCAGTGTCAACTAATCATTGTTTTTTTATGGACACTGAGACGGTTGACTACATCACCTACAACATCCGTGATGTCAGCCCATAACACCGGGTGAACTAGGTGCTATGACCGTGCTTCCGTTTTGTCGTGCTGGCTAAACTGAACTGAAAGGAAAACAAGAACTAGGGTGTCTCAGCAAAAACTTGAATTTTAAAAGCAGTTTTCACATTCCGAGGTCCTATGGCAGTTAAATAACAATATCTCATAAATTATTGGGCAAATTGGTAATTGATGTATCATTTTAAAAACGACTTTAGCGAGAAGGGCGTATTTTTGTTGCATAATGCCATTTTAGTGTTTGTTTTTCCGCGAAGGGTCCAATCAAGGAATGATCAGCCTTGATAGCTCAGTGGTGCAGACAGTCGACTGTTGCTATTGATTGTTATAAGCAACGCTGGGCGCGGTCAGTACTTGCATGGGTGACCGCTCGACCGTTGGAGGCTGACCGTGGTTCGGATTCCACGTAAAACTGTAGGTCCCTTCCCTTCCTACCTTACTCGGTGGTAGGGTTCTACCCGCCCGGGTTAGTACCACCGCACTGAATGAAACGTCGGTCGAAACGGCTATGTAAATAGTTTGTGTTTTCCGTCCAGTTCAGTATAGCCGGCACGTTCGAAGGGAAGCACTGACATGGCACCTAGTTAACCCGATGTTATGGGCTGACATAACGAATGTTGTAGGTGATGTAGCCAACCGTGTCAGTTACCATAAAAAAAAAATGAGGCTAAAAAAAAATTTACAAGTGGCTCTTAAATCGTTTTTCAGCTAAGCAGGATTAAACATAAAGTAAAAGCCTTACTACCATGTGAAAGCCTTACTTTTCAGGAATAATGACAAAAACTAGATTTAAGAAAATCTTACATTTTGTATTTGTAACATTTAATATTTTTTTAATTTTTACAAAAATTACAAAATCTCAAAAACTAAGCCATTTTTAGGTTTCCGTATCCGTACGGAAGCCTATTACTAAGCCTCCGCGCCGTCTGTCCGTCCATCCGTCCTTCCGTCCGTCCGTTCGTCCCGTCTGTCCGAGGGCTGTAGGTATCTCTTGAACCGTAATAGGTAGCCCGTTGAACTTTCACAGAATATGGGTTACTATGGCGGATATAACAACAAATAAGAAAAATAAGAAAATGTTAAAAATTAAGGAGGGTTCCCATACAAGAAACGTACAATAAAATAGATTAGTCACACTATTGAATAATAGATGGCGCCACAGGCTTTTTTACATTGCAATGTTAGGTGCTGTCATTTCTCCACCGTAAATTGCGATCGACTTCATCGAGGCTTCTCTCCGATTGAGCGGTTATTCATAGCGGATAGATACGGAAACCTCCGTGCGCGAGTAAAACTCGCACTTAACAGATTTTTACTAAACTTAAAATTAGTAAACTTAAAATTTGTACCATGTGGGGTCGGTACTTAAAAAGAATAGCTCCACTGCATCTCTCCCCGTCGCATGTCGTAAAAGTCGACTAAGGGATAAGAAAATTCGTCAGCCACGGTAGCTCAGTGGCGCGGTTGGTTAGTCAACTGTTATTAAGCAACGCTGAGCTCGGTCAGTGATTGGATGGGTGACCGCTCGACCGTTGGAGGCTGACCGTGGTTCGGATTCCACGTTAAACTGTAGGTCCCTTCCCTTCTTACCTTACTAGGTGGTAGGGTTTATCCCGGCCGGGTTGGTACCACCGCACTGAACGAAACGTCGGTCGAAACGGCTATGTAAATAGTTCGTGTTTTCCGTCCAGTTTAGTGTAGCCGACATGAAATGAAGGGAAGCACTGACATGGCACCTAGTTCACCCGGTGTTATGGGCTGACATCACGGATGTTGTAGGTGATGTAGCCAACCGTGTCAGGTTCCATAAAAAAAAAATAATAATTTGATATTCAGCCACCCTATTAGTTTTCGACGGATTATCGTTGGTTTCTGGGACACTCATGTAGGTATAGATAGTCTATTGAGGAGTTATTAAGAGTTATTGAACTCTCAAGATCATACATGTAGGCGGAAAGTCCTCCCAATCAGCTAATTCGGGTGATTGAACCACAGTCCACGCTCGTGACCTCCGTTTCTTCTCAACTGCAGCTCTTGGGAGAACTTATTCGTTTATACTCCCTCCTTACTTTGTAGTGTTTTTAATGGTGTATTTTCAATTTCGTGTAACGGTGACAAAAACACATGTAAATCGTTTTCAGTGATGAAGGAAAACACCGACAATACACGGGAAAAAATACCCTATCGTTCTGTATTATATTTTGAAATGTTATAAGTACAGTAGTCGAATATTATATATTATAGTGCAGTCCTCGACTCGGGAGATACATTTAAATTAAAAACCAAATTTATTAGAGTACTCGATTTTGCCCGAGAAGGTAGGTGCCATACCGGAGACTTCCCTGGATTGCTGGCTATACTGGACTAGAGGAGAACACAACCGAGGTTGCTTGCGGCCATCTTACATACGGTACCAACCCAGTCGGCTACAATTTGAGCCTAGCACCTAGTAAGGGGCAAGGGAAGGAACCTACAGTTTTACACCGTGTTATGCAAAATTTGAGTAAACGCAATATATTCTCTCTCTCTCTCTCTTTCCCTCCCCACCTCCCTCTCTCCCTCCATTCCTACGTCCCTCCCACCCTTCCTCCCTCCCCCTGTCCCTGCCTCCCTCTTTCCTCCTGTCCCTACCTCCCTCCTGGGAGGAATCTTAGAGTATGAAGTATGTTACTCACGTCTGCTGTATTACTAGATACGCACGTTCGTACTATGACTCTCCCACGGGCACAATACGATAGCAAACTCGATCACTTCAGAGTCCCGCTCGTCTGCGAGTATTGTAACGTCATTATAGTTCTCTCCTTCATCGGGACAAGAAATATAATTAATTATCTGAAACGTTAGTTCAAACAGGTATATAACATTTTTCTCCAACGAAAGGGAAAAATGCTAATTTCTTTCACTCACAACAACAACTAAGCACTGTTATGTGTTGACTGCGGTACTTTTCAGGGTAGTCGGTGTTTGCCCTCAACACTGGAAACATTTCAATGTTTTTCGCAAAAAACATTTCGCGACTTTTTCCACTTCTTTGCGTAGCTTTTTACACGAAGTGAAACATTTAACGCAATCATTATCCAAATTTGGTTGCAGGACTTACTATAGCGAGATGAAATATTCTCTCTCATTCTATAAGTTTCGACTTGGGGTTTAAGGAAAATGTGAACATACATATGTATAGGTATTTATGTCTAAGCTACATCCGTGATGTCCCCAGATACACATTCGTGAACTAGGTGCCATGTCAGCGCTTCCCTTCGGTCGTGACAGGTTTGACCGTGTCAGGTGACATAAGAAATACAGGTCGGGCTTTTCGGAAAAGATGCCAATGTTTTTCCCATAGTTATATAAGGTCTTTCAATAGTAGGTAAGGATACGCTAAGGGGTGTATGTGTATCAGATACTGATCACGTTCCCATACAATTTTTTTTGTACGATATAAAAAAAGTACTTATTAAGGTGAAATACGCGCACTTCACGTATTAAATGTGAGGAGTGAGTAGGTTTTTTTATATCGTAAAAAAAATTGGTATGGGAACGTGATCAGTATCTGATACACATAAACCCCTTAGCGTATCGTTACCTACTAAAGAAAGATCTTATATATCTATCTAAACTTGAACTTATTTCAGTAAAGTCATCAATAGTCGGACTCTACGCGACAAAGCCACCGCGCTGCCGACTGTCTCCGCCAGTGGGCGGAGCACTAGCGCGGGGCCGCCGCGCCGCCGCCGCCGACCCGCGCCTGCGTGCTGCGCCGGCTAACTCTATCTATACAAGTATTGTCACTTCTCATTGGAACCATCCATAATTTTAGGATCTAGAAAACCGTGGGGATATAAATATGATCAAAGTTAATCAAATGATCTATAGCGTGCATTTTCTGTAGTATACATACTAAAAATACAATTATATTGAAACTGCACTCTCGCGGCGCTGCATTGTAGCGGAGCGACGCGACACGGCGGGTCAAAATAATATTTGTATTTGAAATAAACTGCACTACCCGGCGCAAGCAAGCAATTCGTATAAACAATTTTGTGACACCCCGCCGCGCCGCTCCCCTCGTTAGCTTCAGTGCGATCTCGTTTTTATCCCTAAATATATATACCTACTGTATATATATTAAAGAAAAAAATTAACTAAAATTAAAATAGGATACTTAACTTCACACCTGTCTCCCAATGGGATAACAGAGACAGCTGATCTCTACATGACATGACATGCCACACTCGGCTCGGAAAGCTTGTTCCACATCCATCATACGTATTTTTCACATGCTTGTCGTTTCTACACTGCTTACTGCACTGTGTAGAAATATACTTGTATTTATACAGGGTTACTGGTGATTCGATGCATTCCTTTCAGGGGGTTATAGTAGAGGTTATTTGTGTTTTTTTATGCGTATACTATCTATTCCGAAAAATACCTAGTTTACGATTTATTTTAAAATAAAAGTTTTCCCTCATTGATCCTAGCGTCAATACGCTCGGATCAATAAACGCTGGATTAACTCTTCCCTCGTTCGTACTTCTCTGTTTGTATACGAGCTCCTTCATTTTTA
Source organism: Nematopogon swammerdamellus (assembly GCA_946902875.1). Lineage (NCBI taxonomy): Eukaryota > Metazoa > Arthropoda > Insecta > Lepidoptera > Adelidae > Nematopogon > Nematopogon swammerdamellus. The sequence goes on from OX336333.1 coordinate 11,039,508, forward strand.
TAAATTTTTTTCCTTAGAAAAATTGACTGAAAGTTTGATGTTTTCGAAAAAACACAAAATTATTACACAAAGTCATTTTGGACCAATAAAGGTACTCGTAAACCAAACCTATTCGGAATAAGAATTAAATGGTTAAAAAACACAAATTACCTCTATATATTCCCCTGAAAGGAATGCATCGAATTACCTATAAGATTAATACAATAAGTATTTTGTTAGCCAAATAAACAAATACCTACTGCCAAGTTCATTTAAAAGCTAATATTTTCTATCTACATTGTTTATCTGATTTGGCCAATAACAAGTTAGATATATACTTTATCTCTAAAACTTGGTTACACTAACGTGCGAGTGAATTAAGATATCAACACATACCTACCTACATCTCTTATATTATCTACAGATAAAGTAATGACCGGTGTTATTTGTGCATCCTGCCGTGAGACATTATCCTATCTGTGTACTTGTGCGTTATCTCTCTAGCTAGGAGATAAAGTGGACACGTCAAATCAAATCAAATTCATTTATTAGCACACATTATCAAACATAATGACCATCCGCATTACGATCTTGATACATCGTCATTTTACACACACGATCTGTGACATGTTATAAGTGTTTTGGTGTAGGACGATTTATCTAAAATTATAATTATTTAATTATAAAAAAATAGGAACCATGAAAATGTGAAATTTGGTAAAACACAATTCACTTTTCCTTATTCCGTCCAGAATGCAAATAAATTCTCAATCATATTGTCACTGAGTTATAAGTATGAGATATGAGAGAAACCTTTTATAGTTCAAAAATAGGCTAAACTGTATTGAAACATTTGAACACTGACGCCTAGATATCGTCTACTCTTTTCTCCTTCAATTGATTTAGGAGAAAGGAAGACGTTGTCCACGGCGGCATTGTTGCTCTTCTGGCGCCGAATGCAAGCGGGTCAGTGGAGCGAGGTGACATTGACACGGCGTCGCGTCGTCTCGGGTTCGATGCCCTAACGAGTGTGGGCGCCGCCAGTGACGAAGGGTCGAGTCGACCCATAAACGGACCTTCGCGTAAAGTTCCCGAGTAAATGTTACGGTCAGAATTAAAAATAAAAAACGTTATATTTTGTGACGTTGTCACACGTGAGCTTGCTCGCCTCAAAATTTGATCTGAGAGACGGACAGTCAACTAATGTGTTTGAAAAGGTTCTACATTTATACCTCTGTTTTGTTATGGATGGGGTCTGCTTATAAAATTAATGTCAGTTATATTATATCTGACAACACGACATAATTATGGTAGAAACATTTTAAAGATCTATAAATAAAAATGTAGTATAATTTGATGTTTTGCACTCATATTCATAAATTATAAACAATAATAATTATAAACAAAACTATGAGTTTGTCGCTTTTGCCGTGTGGGGCGTGGAGCCCGGACGCCAAAGAACTGGTGAAGCAGTTACGAAAACTGCTTATGGAGTCGTCCGGAGACCGCCGTGCCAGAGCGTTTCTAACTCAAAATATAAGCGTGGCCATTCAGCGGGGGAACGCTGCTTCGGTTCTTGGAACCACTTTAAACTTCCCGATGGAGGAGTTATTTATTTTAATTTAGTTTTACTTTGAGTTTAATCTGTTGTTTTTTCCATTTTTAATTCATGTTTTTAATAAATAAATTACAAGTTTATACTCATTGATACTTATAAATCCCTCGATGAAGGTAATTTTCAATCCAAAATTTTGCAATAAAAGAAATATTACCATGTTCCATTAATCAATCATCATCATCATCATCATCATACTAATAATAAATCGTAAGGGATGGTCGTGGAGTAAGTTACTTTGTTTTATGAGATACTGAGTTTGTAGACTCTATGTATGATACTAAAACTAAATTGATGATTTTTAGAAATCTTTTCTGTGTATGTATGTTCCACCATAACTCTTAAACCGATGATTCAAATTTGATGAAACTTAGTACAAGCAAATTTACCTATACGAGACACAGGATAGGCTAATATATAATTCAGTTCCGGTTACGCTAAGATGTAGTTCCCATACAAACTGATATGTTCCGCGCGCCCGGTAGGTATTTACGTTACGAGCGAGCGAGCTGGCGGCGACTAGGGGCGGCGCGGTGCGCGGGCACCCTATAAATAGCGAACCGAGTAGCCGCACTCGCCATATTATAGAAAGCCAAAATTGCAATTTGATATGATCTTAATTTCTTGACGTGGAATCACGTCTTACTCATTACGGTACAAAGTGGGATGCATGTAAGCTAAAATATGACGTTATCGACACGAAACATGTAACGGGAAAATGGTCAATGCTTAGTTTCTTAGTAACGCACATACAAAACACACATAATATCAGCAAAATGAGGAAGGTGCTGCAAATACAACAATAATAAAAAATATAATTATTGTATTTATTTAATTCACTTTTTTTTTGTGTGTACATATTATTTAGATTAATTCGATATAATTATAAAACAAATATATACAAAATTAATATAAACACACAAAAACAAAAACGGCACTACCGCCGGCTGCGGGAGACAGCCAGACAGGCCTCCAAGCGCGCCGGCGGGTGCAGGCCGTGGCTAAGGAGCTCTCCAAGACGACGCGAGACTAGCTTCGAGCGATGGGCGGTGGTGCTAGACACGTAGGCCACCACCGCCCCCATCTCGGAGAGCTCCATATCCGTCGGACCACCGCCGGGCGACGTCACGCATCTCTTTTATCAACTTTGATCGTTGTGCGTGCATAACCATGACAGCCAGATTTTTTTATATTTTTTGACATTAATTGTTTATCAAGAGAAAATACACACATACGACATACATGCATTATCCACATGCCACCGTGATTCCACGTCTAAAGAACAGCGGCAGGAGTGCGAAACGACTCCTACCCCAGAATTTACTGAAACCTCGACATATGGCGCCGAGCCTAACGTGTACGTGTAACTAATAAGGTGTCTAACGACACCCATGAATGAATGAAATGAATGTCGACTGACATTCGGACGTATGCGGGGGTTACGAATACCATGCCGGCCTGACAGGTGCTTACTCACGTCGATCTTGAAGGACCCGAGACTGTACTTGGGGTGAAATATATGGGCATATATTTTATTATATGCATTGCCTTTTGCATTGTGTAGTGCACTATTTTACATGGGTAGGTACTTAATTGAGTTGAACATAAGTGGTTATGTAAGGATATTGTTGCGATCCGACATTACCGGGCGAGGCCGAAGACCGAGCTACGTTCGTGTAAACAATAAACTTCTCGAAGAAAGTAAGTAACTAAGGGCGAGGCCAAAAGCCGAGCTGCGTTCAGCTAAACGATAAACCTTCTCCCGCCCTCGGACCTAACCTTTAATGACTTGCTATTTTTTGTAAAATATAATATCGTTTACGCGAACGCAGCTCGGCTGAAAGGAGCTCGGCCTTCGGCCTCGCCCTTAGTTACATACTATTCGAGAAGGTTTATCATTAACCTGAAAGCAACTCAGCTCGCCCTTAATGACTTACTTTCATCTTTTAAAATACGAATTTTACGCGAGCGAAGCCGCCGGCAAAAGCCAGTGATAAATAATTGTCTACGTAAATCGTGCCAAGCACAAGAATAAAACAAGCTGAATAAAAGATTTCAACGCAAAAGGAAACCCACTCATATGGACGACCATAGTCATCTTCCACCACACACTACTTCCTTATTTTGTCAATATGTGTTTTGAAATTTCACACAAAATGAGAGTAGAGCCTGTAGTTTAGCTGGTGCTTTTAGGGGTTAATATTGTTATTGTCCATCTTTGCGAATTTTCAAAACACTTTCTAGTTCGTAGTAGCTTAGGGCAATTCCATATAAAAGAGTTCCGAAGACGAAGTTGCATGTGGCTGCAGAAGGCGGACGTAATGCAAAATCTAATTTCAACTGTCTTTTGTCTTCCACGCACACTTCTTTGGGTGTTTTCCTTCGACGGATTGACGAGATATGCAAGAAGAAAATGAGATTTTGACATTTGTATATTCAATATGCATGTTTCTTAGTCGACTTCAAGGTTATGTTTACATAAGTATACATAACGTTTCCGAAAATTGTTTTTAAAGAGTGCCCGCGCGACCTCACCCGCCGCGCCGACGCGACGCTCGCGTTCTCACGATCTTATGACATGCGACCGCGCAACCAGCACAGCGCACTGAGTGGCGCGTTTATATTCCCGGCAATGTCACTCGTGCGCACATTGAACAAGACGTGTAATGATTCCGCGCGATGACGTGATGGAGACACAGCTGAGTCACCCTGGATATACTGAAATGAAAAGCATGGTAAAAAAAGTTAACTTTAAATATATTAATTGATAAGTAACCTGACACAGTGGGCTACATCGTCGTCTGCGAGAATCATCATTCTGATTATGACAGAAATTCATCAACGTCAAAATCCAAATAAATGAAGCAAAGTTTCTACGGGCGACCGGGGCGGCGACCGGCGATCGACCGTGTAACGTACGCCAATTTTATATGAATATCCATATAACTCGAGAACCACTCTATGGATTTACATACGGTTTTCATTGTTACATTTTGTCACTTCTGAAGGTGGTTTTAGGCTATAAATAATAACGCTACGTCATCGGCGGCCTGAGCTGTGAGCAAAAAGTAACGCGAAGCGAAGCCGCAGACAAAAGCTAGTAAGTAATAAAGAAAATCATACCGATGGATGTCAAACCCACTGGCAAAACCACCACTCGAACTTGACCAGCGGAACATGGTTCTGCAGATGCATTTGCACATCAAGAGTCTACTGTCTTCGAGTCGGCAGGTGTGCTAGCTCCTAGCTAGTTGATCCTCGTATGTTTTATTAGCTACGTGTGTCCTTGGAGCTGAGACACGGCCGATCTTGCGAGTCGTGAGACTGGGGACGCGACGTGTCGGTATGTGGACCAAAGGCAAGGTCGATGGGTGCTAGAAAAAATTACCATTGTGATTCATGATGTTATGCGTAGACGAAGAAAAAACTAAGCAGGTAAAAAATAGGTAAGTATGCAAATGTGATGATTTTGAAGAATTCTCGTTGAGTTTCTGAAGCCGACAAGCGGTTCTCAATCTGCGGCCCTCGAGGAGGCTGAAACTCCTAGGAAAATTATTAATACATTAAAACATCATTGTAATAAATAACTCACTTTGAAGTCGCAAAATATATCAACGATATTGAATTTATTTTAAGAATTAGAAATCAAAATATTATAAAAAAAAATATTTTAATTAACGACTTTCCTGCAAAATTACACACAAGGAAGCAGGTAAAAAATAGGTAAGTATGCAAATGTGATGATTTTGAAGAATTCTCGTTGAGTTTCTGAAGCCGACAAGCGGTTCTCAATCTGCGGCCCTCGAGGAGGCTGAAACTCCTAGGAAAATTATTAATACATTAAAACATCATTGTAATAAATAACTCACTTTGAAGTCGCAAAATATATCAACGATATTTAATTTATTTTAAGAATTAGAAATCAAAATATTATAAAAAAAAATATTTTAATTAACGACTTTCCTGCAAAATTACACACAAGGAAATTAAGTACATTAAATAATAAATTATAGTATAAATGATACTCGTATACATATTATGCAGATCAGGACACTTTTGGAGTACTGCTCGCACCTGTGGGACGGCTCTGCCAAATACCAGCTTGCACTCTGGCTGGACTCGATCCAGCGTCGAGCCGTGCGACTATAGTGGGTGAACACGAAGTGTCCCGCGATTTAGAACCACTGCGACTCAGTAGGAATGTCGGCTCCCTAAGTGTGTTCTATTGCTTATTACATGGGAAGTGCTCGGAGGAGCTGTTTAACGCTCTCCCTGCCCATATATTATTTCCCCCCAAGTACGGTATCGGGTCCTTCAAGAGGGGCGTTAATGGGCACCTGTCAGACCGGCATGGCTTTTGCAAATCCCGCATACGACCGAATGTTTGAAAATTATGGGTGGCTCGGCGCCATGTCGGGCTTTAAAGAAAAATCCCGAAGTAGACAAATTCTAATCGCTGCATTGACTTCTTTTAGGTTCATTAAACCTAATAGAGATAGGATATGAGAATATAATCTACAACAAAATGAAGTATTATTAGTTATAGGAAATATAAAAGTCAACGAACTTTACAGGTTGCCCACATCATACTAAAGTAAGCATTAGACCGGTGTCAGGGTTCGCACTCTCTATACTAAAATGTAACTTGACATTCTAGTTTACATACTCGTCCCGTCTAGCAGGGGCACCGACCAACAGGGGTAATAAAATGTTATGCCTTTCCAAAATCCCGTTAGATCACTTGTCATACGATTATATCACCGTTATGTAAACATCGAGCGAGTCTATAGTAACCATGGAAGTAAACGCGTGGAAGAGGGAGGACTCGTCGAGGAGGTGAAAGTAAATTGCACTAAGATGAGATCACAAATGCAAGTCTCTGTCTGTCTGTCTTTTGACATTCGCGCGTCGAAAAGTATGCGTGGAGTTGTTTTTAATGAACACATCTATGGGTGGATGTGTCGAGGAACCAGAGGTACTCGAAACAGCCAAACCAAACCCAACCTCACCTCGCGAAAACACTCTCAGCGAGACACAAGCAGATTTTTCGACTATTGAAGCGCTATCCAGCTTGTTAAGAGACACGACGTTTGAAGACTGCCAGGTTGAATGAGAGTATCGGGAAACACTCGCTGGTAGATAATTCACACAGAGGAAAGAGAAAGAGTTTGAGAAATGATGAGTTCTGAACAATGATGATGAACAAAATCCAGTCAGTTTAACTGCTAGAAACAGTTACTTTTATTAATGTTTATTTTAGTTCACGGAAATTCAACAGTTTTAAGATACATAATGAATTTAAAAAAATTACACTAATTATAAGACTTTATAAGAAAAGATGTAGAGGAAAAGTGTTGTGCAAAAGTTGAACCGCCTGAAAGAAAATATAGCGACGAGGATTGAGAAAGGAATGCTTTGGTGATATGTATGTTATATGTATGAAGTATCTTATGAGATTGAAAGAGGCGGAAGAGGTGTGTCAGGAACGTGACACGTGGAGATCCGTTGTCTCTGCTTACCTCACTGGGAAACAGGCGTGCCGTTGTCTATCTCTATCTCGCAATTACCCTTCTTTACTTATATATGTATCTCCTGTCCACTGTCAAGTGAGTGATAGCAGGCCAATGTTGGTAACAAGGTAAACTGTATGAATTGTATTATGACAATCGCGTTTCTGGGTATGTATTTCCATATGAGCGAGAGCATTCACATCTTATTCTATTTTGAGTTTTGTTACTTTTTTATGGAATCTCTCATGGTTGATCATTTACCACACCCGCGAAGGCATCCTATTGCCATAGATTAAGAGTTAATACATTACGAGCCTACAACGACCATTCCTATCGGTACTATAGGTACCACGCTAGCGTTTCCCTTTGGTCGTGCCGGCTATGCTGAACTGCGGGTATATTCCTAGGGCAGTGAGTTGCTGACGAAAGGTGAACTCACTCGAAAGAGAAGCGTGAGAACGAGATGGCGAGCGTGGGAGTGAAGCAAGAGAGAACGAGATAGAAAAACATTTCACGCGAAAATAGGCTCGAGTGAATCCTATGAATCCCATGCAGCACAGACCGGAAAAGATGAACCATTTTTCATGGCCGTTTCAAGCGAGCTTCACTTATTGTGGTACGAAACAACCATGCTAGAAACATATTTTGCTTCTACATAGTTATTATAGTTTTTTATCGCATGCGCAGTGGAATGATCGCATTGTACTGATTGTACACGCAAGAGGACTACTTAGTATTCAGGTGTGATGGTAGGTGCGAGTAGGACATCTGATATGACACTCTACGACTACTGGCTCGGATTCCTTGTGGAATTTGTGCTCGTCTAGTTGGTGGCGAGGACGGCTTTTGCTTTCTTGTGTCCTAGTAACCGAATGCGTAGGCTATTCAATATTTTTATTTTTACAAAACAGTTGCACCCACTTAAAATGATGAGTTGTAACGAACTAATATATCTGCGTAGATACGTCCGCGGATCCGTTCGCTTTAATGTCGGCCTAACTTCAAATCTAACTGGGTAGGTTTCATCGACGTCGGCATTTCAACTAAATGCTCTTAGAACATATCTCGATACGCGTGACAGATGTCAGAGTGGCTCGAATAATGCTAATTAAAAGTAAATCTCTATTTCTGTTTCTGTTTGTTTAATTTCATTATAGCCTTCAGTCAATAATTTATATTTGGTCAATATTTTATGCCTTAGATTATTGATAGGTCTCCGCGCCGCGCTCCGACTAGATACCGCCCATCTACGTGTAAAATGCGGCAACAAATACTACGCCGAAGTCGGCGTACTCGAGCCAGTCTCAATAGGAAAGACTATGGGATCACACACATACTACAACATTTTCTTACACACACTAGAATATTGAGTTGCCGCATTCACGGAGCTGTTGTTTTAAGGTAGCGCGGTATCTAGTCGGAGCGCGCGGAGACCAATTAATAATCTAAGATTATATGCTAACCAAATGAACACTGTTCGTGCCACTCTGACGTCTGTCACGCCTATAAATTTTACGAATACTTTTTATATTAAAGACTTAAAGTAAATTTTATTAATATAAAGGATGTCCCCGGAGAGGTGTGGTTCCTTTAAGGAGGCTATTCTACACCTTGTAACAAAAGCACTGGTGAAAGAATTTTTTAAATATGTGCTGTTATTAAAATTTTAGGATTTCCTAACAAACTAAATGCGTACTACAATGTGTGGGCGCCTTTAGACCTCGCGACTGTGAAACCTAAGGCGGTGTGGCGCGGGTTGGGGCGCGAGCGGTACGCGGGCGGGGCGGGCTATCTGTTTGCGTTCACTCGCGTAGCGTCCGTGCGTATTCCCGCTGCCCGCTGGCCCGCGCCCCGCGCGCGCCCTGTTAGAGCATTACAACATTACACTACATTAATAACTTTAAAAATTTATATCTCCGCAACGGGCGTACCTAGAACCCTACTTCTATTACTAATTGTTTGTTACAAAGCGTAGAATAGCCTCCTTAAAGGAACCACACCTGTCCGGGGACACACTGTATAGTACATAAGATGTTCTCGGCGAGAAATAATGTGAGGAATTTGCTTTGAAGAACAGAACAGAACAGAACACAAACATACATGTAGTTCGCCTCACAGAACTCTAGGCTCATATTTTCAGAACAAATCACAATATTGCTATGTCATTTTTTGACGATTCATTTTATGACGTGCCGATAACGGCGCTATAAGAAACTCTAGTAACTATTTATGCACGTTGTACGTACAAGTATATGCGTATTGTGTACAGATAAAACGCATTTAGCATACCTTCGCGTCATTAGTAATGTTTTTATGTCGTCTCATGTAATCATGGAAGGCGATAAAGGAGATAAAAGAAATTTTAATATCTTAACAATTTATAATAACTACTTTATACCGTTTTCAATCAGAAAGACTGCACACAATCAAACTTAACACGTCAAGATTTTAAGAGGATGAAAGTTGAGACGTCTTAGCGACAGAAATTATTTGTACGTATGTATGTAGGTACCTTCAATTTATATTCACTTCAACTATATATCAAAGTATAATATTATTTTATTTCTTCTGTTTCAGTTGACTTCGAAAATGTTGGTTTTCATCCAAAAAGACAATACAATTTCGAAATGAAGCTATTCTAACGAAGACTTGCACAGAACGAAAGAGCCAATCATTTGTCTCGTGTGTGGCAGTTAGATATTCCAACGGGAAGCGAGAAGGATGGAGTTAGAGTAGGAAAGAAGAAAAGAAGTAAACCTATTCCGGTTTAAGGAAAGAAGAAGAGAAGAGAAGATGAAAACGATGGACACAATGTGCGCGAGTCACAAGAAGTACCGGCCGTCTCTCTCCGCTGCCAGCTTCTACCAACCAGACATCTATGCCAGACCCGGCACTCTGCGGCCACAGGTCAGTACATCATCATCAGCAGCCTGTATCGGCCCACTGCTGGACATAGGCCTCTCCCAAGGCACGCCACCATACGCGGTACAAACACACACAATCACACCCTCACGCGCGCACACACACATCCACCCTCACATACAAACACACACACGCGCGCGCGTGCGCGGCAAGATCTGAGAAAAAATGGTTGTTAACCCAACGAAAACACTTTTTTTATTGCTTCCGAACTGGGTGGCTGTACTCGAACTCTCATTTGCAGCCAAATTCACTTCCGAGGAGGTGGCACTCCGGTTGAAATGACAACGTTACTCTGATACCATATCAAAGGTACATTGTACCTGCTTGTACCAGTTTCTTTCTACTCTTCTCCCTGTATCACCATATCACAGGTAGGTAGGTATTTACTTTTAAGCATACCTACTTCTCTCGTATTCAAAACTGGACGCTATAAGCTAATTTTAGAAATTATAAAATTACGTGCAACGTTAAGATAGGTTAGATAGGTAAGACAAGTGATTAGTACATCTCTTTAGGGACGGCTTCACCGATCGAAGTCCAATTCATTACAAATGTACCAGTAAGTAGATTTCTACAAGCTATCCAGGGTAGGAGGGGAGGCGAAGGGCGAGACGGGCTGCGGCGGGGCAGGGCGAGCGAGACCCGTTACTCGCGACGACGAACGCCTCCGCCTCCGCGCCGCCCCGCCGCCAGTAATAACACGAGGCTTAGCCAGCAGCCCATGGTTACGTGCACTCCTAAAATGGAGCATCCGTTAGCTTTTTATTACGAAGCTTGCTTATATAGTTTTTATTATAAGTTTATAAAGCTCCTCGGGCGTGACGGCCGGCGCCGCAGTTCCCTATTACTCTGCAGCCGAGCGGTACTCGAGTTTATAGGGCCGCTATTGTGTTTACTGCTGCGCTGTCATACACCGCCTCCGTCGCGCCGCCGCCCCGCCGCTCCGCCTCCGCCGCCGCCGGCGGCGCGAGGTGCAGAGCTGGCATCCGAACGAAAGCAACGGCAACGAGATAATTAACTATTGTATTATTGCCGTTTGTTACCGCCCCCTAGTTAACTGTACGTGTGGATTTTATAGCTGTTAAAATTATATGAAGGTTTACGAATTATATTCATATTCCTGTTTCCATTTAAAAAAAATTAAAAAAATTTAACAGACAAAATGGACGTTTATCTCAATTGAACTCATATTGATATATATATATGTAAACTTTAAGATTATTCTAGAAAACTTCATAGGTACAGTTTTGTCTTTTGTAGTTGATCAACGGCATTAATTCATACAATGTATCAGTTAAACCCGAACTTTTATTTATTATTTATTTATTTTAGACAGGCGGCCTAGGCTGATACGTCTAAATCCAGTTAAAATTTGTTGTTTTTCGTCATTATCTTTTTTTTGTTTTTCGTTCTTGAGCACTCTTTTTGAGATTATGTTTTATTTGTTAGATATTTATCTAGTCTATTTTTTAATTGGTTGGTACTAAGTGCGCTTATTACTTCCTCTGGAAGTTGGTTCCAGTCCAGTCGTTGGTTCAACTTCCCGGACGAACTGTTCTCATTTCGTGAGATGAGTTTTTGATATATTAGTATTGTCACAGATTACTTAATAGTTACTTCGTAACAGATGAATCTCTCCATAGAAAAAGTTACATACCTTCGGCTTTAATAGCCTAAACTTTTACGTCGCCAGTAGCTCCGTGCGAAAATGTACCTAAATGAAAGAGCGTAAAGTGATCATTGCTTTGCAGCTGCGCGCGGACGCGGAGCCTTGAAGCAAACTTGGTTACGCTAGGGCTGCTACTTTCGATAAAAATATCAATGCATTATATTGTAAAGAGGAAATAAGTATGAATGTTTGTTCGCGAGCTACAGCACAGATTTAAAAATTTTTTTTTGCTGTTAGATAGGTACCTATCTTTTTTTTGGTTTAACATATAGGCTACTACTAACTTATGCCCGCGGCTTCGCCCTCGTTGAAACATATTAGAGGAAGAAATTAGTTCAGCCCGAAAATACCTACCTATACCCCTGTAATGTTATGATATGATGATTATGAATGATATGATTGATATGATTTTATTCGGTATAGATTAAAAATACATCTGCCAAGCGAATCCGGACTTATTGCCGGCGGAAATTACTTCCAGTCGACCTTTACATACACCTTTCTGCTTGGCAGAAGGCGGACTTATTATATAAGGAAGCCGACGTTTGCTTTAAAGCAGATGAAAGCGCGGACCGCACGTGTCGGTCTAATAAGACTGAGCGGCGGCGGCGTGTTGCGGCGGCGCGCGGCGCGGCGCACCAACAAAAGACCAGAACCAGACCCCCCCCCCCCCCCCCCCTATTTTCAAATTTCCCCATCTTCACGGACGTTGTTTTCCGTTCTGTTGCGTCGTACGTAGTCTTACAATTGCCTCAACAACCACAAAATGTCAGCTGTATGCACACAAATCGTAAAGTGGCTGTGATAATATATATCGATGACTGTGATAGACAAACAAACAGACAGATATATCGAACATACCGAAACTCAAGCGAAACACAACATAAACCAAAATACCTATTTCCGTGTTCCGTACCTAAAGGGTGCCAACGGGACCCTATTACTAAGCCCCACCGTCCGTCCGTCCGTCTGTGAGATAGAAATACAGCCCGTATTTCTATTACCGCTATAACAACAAATAGTAAAAATATATAAAATAAAGTACATAGTATTAAATCTTGTACGATGGTACGGAACCCTTCGTGTGCGAGTCCGACTCGCACTTGTCGGGTTTTCAGAATAATTATTGCTCAAAGAAAACAAATATACTCACATTTCTTCATCAGCAGGTAAATGGAAAAAAGAAAGATTTTTATCTCTCCTCTTTCTGGATTTACATCCATCTACTGCACATAAACTACCACTATTAACAGAAGCCATGTCATTTTGAATTAAGATATAGGTAGGTACGAACACAGGGTACGAAGCAGTAGCGTGAGCGCGCGCCCGCGTAGTAGGTTAGCTCCGCGCGGCTGTCGACAGCCCAATGAATTATGGGTCGCCGGCGGCCCGGCGGGCAGTAGGTAGTTATCTCGCGCAAGTACATAGAGTGCGTGAGGCCTGGTATTGTAAGGACATCGGGCGCGAGTGAATTGGATTTGATCGAACCAGCGAGTACCGTTAGCCGACCACCGACTGGGACCATTGGTCCCGGAGGCGCATGGCGGGGCGGGGCGGGGCGGCGGCGCGGCGCGCAGCGCGGGGGCGGACACGACAACATTCGGAGTTTCGACGTTCCACAACCGGATTTTATAGGGTTCCGTACCAAAAATCCTACAAGTGGACTTCGTTCTTCGTATGCCCGTATTTATGCATACCATAGCCCCTTAATTTCTAAGCAATGCTATAGATTCATGTAAGCAGATTTTTTTTCGAAAAATTAGTTTAATGAGAGCGAATTATTCAAAGGCAATTACTACGAAGTCAACTAGGGTAAGGTCGATTCATATGACGGATACGGAATCCTCAATGCGCACTAAACTTGCACTTGACCGCTTTTTTATTTCTTCTCTCACGCTGGGCGACATGTTGCTTGCTTGAGTAATGTGTGAGTGAGGAGAAGAGAAGTGAGGTCGAGTGAGTAACGGTACATTATCTAACGCGACACACCGTGAATGAACTCAACTCAACTTTGGAGGTAGATCACAACACATCACGCCGATCTTAGAGGTAACTGCTTTTCTATTTCTATTTTAAGCATTGTCTGGTTTTCGATTATATTCTGGAGAAGACGAAGATCGTATAAGATCATTAGAAATAAAAAATAGTTACTATTGAGGAAGTATATAAGCCATCCATCTGGTGGTGAAATTAGTTATACCCTTCAAATCTCATATCTCAAAGCATCTCTCCCCGTGCATGTCGTAAAAGGCGACTAAGGGATAAGGACAATATGCCATGATAAACGGGGACAGCTTATAGCCACCTCTCACCTTAGCACGGTTCTTCCACCGAGTCATACAGCAGGTGGGTCTTCTTGCCTTACTTGCTGCTTGATAGTTATCTTGTTCGAATATTTTGCGAAACGTGGTGGTTAGTGTTGTGCTGTAACCTTGCAGCATAAAATTACTATTACTCTGCTTACCCCGTTTGTCGGGATACAGCGTGTGGTATGTATGTATGAAAATTCGAATTGTCTAATAATATAACCGGAAAGTTTGTCGTCAATACAAATTCGTCATATGATGAGTCAATTATTCCGAAGTTCCGTAAGATAAAGAAAGTAGACGCACACCTGTTTCTACAGGTTTTGTTATACTTTCAGCTTTTGGTAGATGTCCCAGATGATTCAACCTATAACACTTAAAACTAATACCTTATAGGCAGTGGATTACTGCATTGGACTAATAAGTATATAAGAGAAGACATAAGCCTCGGTAGCTCAGTGGTGCGGTCAGTACTTGGATGGGTGACCGCTCGACCGTTGGAGGCTGACCGTGGTTGGAATTCCACGTAAAACTGTAGGTAGGTCGCTTCCCTTCTTACCTTACTAGGTGGTAGGGTTTATCCCGCCCGGGTTAGTACCACCGCATTGAATGAAACGTCGGTCGAAATAACAGCTATGATTTACATAGTCGTTATTTCGACCGATTTTTTGTTGAAACGAAATGAAGGGAAGCACTGACATGGCACCTAGTTCACCCGGTGTTATGGGCTGACATCACGGATGTTGCACGTGATGTAGCCAACCGTGTCTGTTTTCATAAAAATGCCAGAAAAAGTAGCCCATGTTCGTTGCTAATATGGTGTTTATTTGTACAGATTAAGCACGAGTACTGATTATAGCAGATACTGATTATATCTGGTATTTAGCGATTAGTAGTTATTCACTTCTTACACTTTGTTATCGAGTATGAATCACCATAAGCCTGGAGTGCGGGCCAGTTCACACGCCTCCAGTGTTCAGTGGTGATTTTAAAGACAATTCAGATTACTAATCGGTTGTTCGGCACATTGACCAACAAAATTGTTTTGTAGGTAAGTGGGGTCATTTCCAACGTTTTGACCCATGATACCTTTTGTCAGATGTCACGTGGTATCGAGATACGATTTTTTTTCTTTATTTTTGAAAATTACCAAAATCCCAGCTTTCAACCCTTGTAACTTTTTTGTTTATGATTTTATCAGCACGAAATAAAATTTATTGAATTGTACGATGTATCCTTATTCTAGAAAAAATATTATTTGATGAAGTTAATACCATGAAAAGGTCTTATGACCCCCCAAAGTCCCGAGAACGAGTAAAAATATGACAGAAACTTCAACTTTCTTAATTCATTTAAAAAACAAACTGACACCAATTGATAGCTTCATTTTCTTTTAAAAAGTTTGCTAGTTTACGCCCTTTCCTAGTATACCACGTGTCATACAAATAATTCACTATGTGGCCAAAATTAGGCATAGAGACAGAACAGAACGACAAAATTAGGGATAATTTGCAAGAGTGCCCGCGCGACCGGTACATGTTCTAAATCTAAAAATGCTCCCGAAACCACTCGCAATACGGGAAGCGACCGCCGATTAGTACCCGTTTTGTCGTTCTGTTCAGTCTCTGTGCCTAATTTTGACCACATAGTGAATTATTTGTATGACATGTGGCATATGACATTTGTTGGAAAGGGCGTAAACTAGCGAACTTTTTAAAAGAAAATGAAGCACTCAATTGCTGTTAGTTTTTTTTTTCAATGAATTAAGAAATTAAGATTCTGTCACATTTTTACTCGTTCTCGGGACTTTGGGAGGTCTTAAAACCTTTTCATGGTATTAACTTCATCAAATAATATTTTTTCCAGAACAGGGATACATTGTAAAATTCAATAAATTTTATTTCGTGCTGATACATTCATATCATAAACAAAAAAGTTACAAGGGTTTAATAGCTGGGATTTTGGTAATTTTCAAAAATAAAGAAAAAAAATCGTATCTCGATACCACGTGACATCTGACAAAAGGTATCATAGGTCAAAATGTTGCAAATTACCCCACTTACCTACAAAAAAAATTGTCGGTCGATGTGCCGAACACCCTGTATATGTACAAGTATACATACCATCACACTGCAATCCGTCAATCGTGGTAAACAGAGTAATCGGTGTTGTGCTGTAAGAACTATGGTGAATTACAGCACAACACGGACCATTACCGTCACCAAAATAATCGAATGTAAACACGTAATAAAGTGCAATAGCACACAATTCACTGAAAAACTGTACATGAAAGTAACACAAGAAAATACAGAAATGCACAAAGGCGGAATTATCAACTACAAGTGACCCATTCCAGTCAACCTTTAGAGTGCGCGGAGCAAAAATATAGGGAAAGAAGTTTTTTTTTATGGAATCTGACACGGTTGGCTACATCACCTACAACATCCGTGATGTCAACCCATAACACCGGGTGAACTTGGTGCCACGTCAGTGCTTCCCTTCGGTCGTACCGGCTACACTGAACTGGACGGAAAACACAAACTATTTACATAGCCGTTTCGACCGACCTTTCATTCAGTGCGTGGTACCAACCCGGGCGGATTAAACCCTACCACCTAGTAGTACGGACGTGCGTATAGTAAGTACGGATAGTGCAAGTGAAACGGAGGAGAAAACTAGTTTTATAAATATAATCATCACTTACTCGTACATAGAATTATACAGGGTGGCCCAGTTATAGTGGTCCAAAATTTTTTTTTAGATGGAGGACATCGTGTTGACTCATTTAAAAAAAACATTAGTTCCGCGAAAATCAATAGTTTAGAAGTTATGATTTCTTTAAACTTTTTTTTAAATTTCTCTATTTTAGTCACATTAACCGCTCTAGTTAACCCATATATGCCCGTCGATTCAAAAACGAAACAACAGTAATTACCTTAGTAAACGCTCCACAGCTCGTCTATTTCCACGCAAAACTACATACTAACGTCATCTATGTCAATTAGAAGGAATTTCTTCCTAACTGAACTGAATACTTTCGTTATATTTAGATTTTTTTAGAAATTGTGACGAGTGCAAGTTCTTAGTCGTTCTTTGTTCCACGGAAATCATGGCCACTTCCAAGAAAAAGTAAGTAATTATTAAATTGACTAATGTTTACACGTTTTTTACACTTTTACAGTAAAGTTAGATAAGTTTAGAACTTATTTGGGTAATAATAATAAATAAATTACTAAAATAAAATACCTAACTATGAGATAGAACTTTGCTGTATCGAAAACGATACATCGGGCAAATATACTGCGCGCATTGTACTAAATCTGCATTTTACTTCCAGATGGAGCAATGGGTTAACTACCAACGAAATCGTGGATATTATCAACGATTTAGCATGATGATGAGGCGACGGGTGCTGACATTTATACCGACCTTCCAGGCGATGGACTCGTATCGGATTCGGACTAAAGTGACGAGACAAATGTACTTTTTGAGAACTTATCGCGTCGTCAACTTCTGGCGCCAGCTGAACTGACATTTCGTGGTGTCAGTGATGACAGCGAATCTGACGAAGAGCAACCCCAGGCACATTCATGGTCCCCCACCAGATGACAGTTTACCTGTGAACTGTGCCACTCCAACATCTACGTTGCTGTCGCAGCATCATAAGTCTAGAGACCAGAGTGTACCTCCCGATGTGGTTGCGGTGCCTTCAAGGAATAATATAAAAGTGCGCCCTCTTTTCGATATGCTGAACAAAAAGTTTTTACCATAAATATGCTGTTATGGAATAAAATATCAGCATAGATGATTCCTTATTATGGTAGGCACGGTTGCAAGCAACACATTATAGGCAAAGCTATTAGGTTCGGGTTCAAGACATGGATTTCGGCATTGCGTCTAGGCTACTGCTTACACGCCGAACGTTACCAAGGCAGGTCTGAAAGATTCGCAGCTGGGTTAGGCCGACACTTCGTACGGAAACTAATGTCTGAAATTCAGAATGTCTACGAGGATACAAAGTTCTCTGTTTTTTGTGACAATTTCTTTACTGGGCTGCTCTTGATTATTGATATGGAAGAAAACAATATTCTCGTGACCGGCACAGTAAAAAACAATCGTATTGAGAAGTGTCCCCTGAAAGACGTCAAGTTATGCAAGAACGAATAGAGAAGCTACTACGACAGTCGGCTGGATCAAAAGAGTGGTATTTGTGCTTTACGCTGGAATGATAACAGTATAGTGACACTGTTGTCTAGTGAATATGGCGTGGAACCTCTACGAACAGCGAAAAGGTACTCGTTTGCTAAAAAACAAAGAGTGAATGTGCCATAACCAAACGTTATATATCAGGGTATAACCGTTACATTGGTGAAGTGGACCGTCTAGATGCAAATATTGGCACCTATCGCATTGCTATCAGAGGCAAGAAATGGTACATTCCCATAGTTTTTTATCTTATCGACGTCGCTGTAAACAATGCCACACTTCTCGCACAACATTACTGCAACGACGTAGACACCCTTGAATTTCGGCGTAGTATTGCAAGAAGTATACTTCAAAATTATGGCATTGGTAAGCGCCATTCGCGACCAAGCAAGAGGGTTAATTCCACTGTTCCTTCCTATGTGCGAATGCATAACGCCTAACATATGATAGTTAGGGCACCAAGTAGACTGCGGTGTGCTTACTGTAAAAATATGACAGTCACTTTATGCCAAAAATGTTGCGTAAATTTACATGCCAAATGTTTTTAGGCTTTTCATATTTAATTTTATGTACAACTTTATATGAATAATTGTGTTAAAAAATAAATAAATACTATACATGATTCAAGTTTCATTTACCTACATTGAAGGTCGGGTATGTGCCCGATGTTTCGTTTTCGAACAATAAAAAAAAACCAACTTAACGACCAATGACTTTTCTGAAACTAATAAATATGTACTTAGGAACATATGAAAAGCATTATATTCGAATTTTACAAAAATCGGAATCAAAAATAGTTCTGGGCATATATGGGTTAAATAACTATTCCACAAAATCGTATAAAATTTATTTTGGAAGTAGAGGAGGCATGTAGCTCGTACGTAATGAATAGTTTTTAGGTTTACTCTTAGACTGTACTGTTTATATAGCCCTTTCAGTGAATTTTAGTTCAGTTTACACTAAAAAAATTTTTAAATTAAAAAAAAAAAAAATTTTTTTTTAACATTACTCAACAGTTTTTCATGTGTAGATTAGCGCTGTTAGAGACAGGTTTATGAATAATGTGAAATAGTGGTTGAACTAACGTAGTGAAAAAAATTGGATTTTAAAAATTAAGATAATCGGCACTTTTTATTGTAGTGACTTTGTACAAATGATGTTAATTTTGAATATGTTACAATTGTAACACCACTACAATTTTTGGTCTGGAGAATTGTGATATGTATAGGTAGTTTTTAAGGGCATGGGCAAATCTCCGGTAGTACTTTTTTTTTTCACAGTGATTTTTCAAAAATTAATCAGTTTTAATGTAAACTGAACAAAAATTCACTGAAAGGGCTATAGCAATAGTACAGTCTAAGAGTAAACCTAAAAACTATTCATTACGTACTAACTACATGTCTCCTCTACTTCCATACCAAATTTTATTCGATTTTGTGGAATAGATATCCAACTAGAGCGGTTAATGTGACTAAAATAGAGAAATTTCAAAAAAAGTAAAAAAAAAATCATAACTTCTAAACTATTGATTTTCGCGGAACTAATGTTTTTTTTAAATGAGTCAACATGATGTCCTCCATCTAAAAAAAATTTTTGGACTACTATAACTGGGCCATCCTGTATATTATACTCCTATACCTATACAAATGCATAAACAATACATACACAAAGACAACAACTATTATCAAGCAGCAAGAAAGCACGAGACATTATCTACTGAGTGGGTGAGTGACTGTGGAATGATCATATCGAGGTGAGAGGTGGCTTGCCTGTCAACCTTTAGCGTGGCATCTTGTCCTTATCCCTAAGTCGCCTTTTACGATATTCCGTACCAATGTGATGGTTGATGGATTGAAACTTAAGGGCGTATTTGAGCCTGCTGCGGGCTGTCACCTGACAACTGTAAACCTTTACAGAAAACTGTATACATATTATGCAGCACATTCAAACTAAGAAATTTCATTAACATTTTTAACTTATAATAAAACATTTCTTGGCATGTTTGATTATTAGTATAATAATAAGTTAAACATAATAACCAGTGTGCTTGCTGAGTACTAAACGTTAGCAAGTAGCGTTGTCGGTTCCGCACTAGAGATCTCCGATGATGAGGCGTTACTCGCACCATTATGAAGACGTTACCATTCCGCTCCGGCGCGGGGACGCCGCCGTGCGGCTGAGTCGTCGACGCTGCAGAACTACAGAAGGATGGTTTCTCTGCACTTTTTGTTGTTTATTTCTACTGTTATCAGGAGGAGGCACTGCAGGAGTCTGGTTAGGTACTTGATTAGTTAGAAATTAGACATGCTTCATGCCACGCTTTTGTGTTCATGCCAATTACAAACTGAAATAAAAATATGAAAATTGTGAAAATATGAAAATATGAATTTCAAAGCGGCGGGTGGCTGAGTGGTTTGGGCATCAGCTTCTCATGCGAGAGGTCCGCGGTTCGAATCCGGTCGGCGTGTACCAATGAGTTTTTTTCTGACGAAAAAATTTACGTGCATACCTACACCTGCTGCTTCACCGTTCGGAACCGATGTAAAACTGTAGATCCCTTCCCTTGCCCCTTACTAGGGTGGTAGGCTCAAATTGTAGCCGACTGGGTTCGTACCACCGTACTGGATGTAAGATGGCCGCATAGCAGCCTCGGTTGTGTTCTCCTCTAGTCCAGTATAGCCAGCAATCCAGGGAAGTCTTAATTGCACACAATTAAAAGAAGAATACGACAGGAAACAAGAAAATACAGGAGTGCGCAAAGGCGGACTTTTATCACTGCAAGTTATTTCTTCCAGTCAGCCTTTACGCGCGAGAGCTCAACAAGTTAACAAATCACTTGAAAATATTTTCTCCATCAAACTTTGCGAGCTCATCTAGTATGGTATCCGGCAGCATTGCTTGTCTACTGCATTTACACGTCGACGGCCGTGTTCCACTGACGCAACGGCGCCTAACGGGACACAGATCAATGGCGGCGATTAGTGCCCGAGCCCGAGGTACACCTAGTTAGTTTTTGTCTGAATCGAATCGGGGTTACGGAGGCTGCAGCTCGCCTCACTCGCCGCGCCGCCTCCGCGCCGCCATGAAAGAAACTGAAGACGCTATGGACTCGCTTGCCTCGTGACCTCTCGACCAACACAGCTCCAGTCACGAAAAGATGTAAATTTTTTTTAGTTTGTTTACTTGTATACTTTTTACTAACACGTATTGTTGTTATGATTTTGTATTTCCAACTAATAAAGAAACTTTTCAAAATATAATGATTATATTATAGGGCTAATTTGATTAGCTTAGCTTTCATAAGGGCTGTATATTCTATTTGATTACGAGCAAACAACGTAAGGATTCGTCCATCAAACTGCACTTTATACATAGTTCATTTGACTATAACGCCAATTTCCTTCAGTTGTTAGAGAAATATAAAAACTGTGGAAAGTTAGTAAATTATGTAGATTATATGTATTTTTTTAAAAAAGTTTAGGGCATTCCTGTAATTAAAATTAGAACTTTTGGATTTAAAATTAAATAAAACGATTTAATAATTTATTGCAATTCTAGCTGAAGGTGCGTGAGTGGAATAAGGTAAAACATGCATAGTAAATCATATACAGAGTGTCGGCTATAGTCTACAGTACAGCCATTTGGCCAGTTTATACGGAGGTGCACACTTACCAATTATTAGGAACTTACAATGTAAAGATAAAGATGCCGTGCTAAAGGGCGACGGGGTCGCCACCTCTCACTTTGGCACGGTACTTCCACCGAGTCATGCAGCAGATGGGTCTTCGTGCCTTATTTGCTGCATGATCGATTGAATCTTGTTCGAATACTTTGCGAAACGTGGTGGTCGGTGTTGTGCTGTAATTTACCAGAGTTCTTGCAGCACAACACCGATTACTCTGATTACCCCGATTACCTGCTTACTCTGATTGTCGGGATTCAGCGTGTGTGATATGTATGTATGTATTACAATGTAAAATGGCTCTGAACGAATGTATGTTACATGTCTACTCAAAAAAAATCACAGAATAGACAGAGTTTAGCATCATTTCGATATTATACTTACTAACTACTACACTACGCGACTAAGGGAAAATAACAAGATGCCCTGCTAGAGAGTCTTTGCAGCTCCATATCGATGACTCTACTTACCTACCCCGAATGTCGGGATACAGCGTGTGGTATGTATGTATGTACGAGATCTTTGTATAATATGCAGAAGTTAGCAGACAACAAGTGCTGTGTTAAATCAGCAGAACGTGTTCATAAATAATGCAACCGTAATATGAAATAATGCAATAAATACTATATATAACCGCACGCCTCCGTACTCCGTACTTACTCCGTACGTCCGTAGCGATGTTACTTAGTGCTTATATGTAGTACATAGAGTATATACCTATAACTTATAATAAGTAACACCTGCAACTAGAGGCCGCTCTAGAATAACTATTTGTTAGTCCTTAATTCTTGGCATAAGAAAGATTTTTGCCATTGAATACACGGTTTGTTTTGTAAGTGGAATAAGACTATGTTTATATTTTTTGAAGCCCAGCAAGCGAGCAAGTACTAAGAGCTGTTTAATTGTACTTACCTATTCATGGCTCTATCGGAACGAGCTACGTATACTATACATTTCTTTATTTACACATTTACAATATTTACATTCATTTTACATATACAAAGTATAAAAAGTTTTTAAAAACATAAAACCGACTTCCTAAAAAAAGTAAAACTAAAAAACTATTTAAAATAAAAATATAAAAACCGCCTTCAAAAATATATGAAATAAAAACCTAAAAAAAAAAACGAACCCTAGAGTTGAAGGCGGTGCTAAAAAAGCTACACAAATCACAAAGGATATTAACATCCACTCATGTTTACTTTCATGCATCATTTTTGCTTGTTTTAGCACCGCCTTCAACTCTAGGGTTGGTTTTTTTTTTTAGGTTTTTATTTCATATATTTTTGAAGGCGGTTTTTATATTTTTATTTTAAATAGTTTTTTAGTTTTACTTTTTTTAGGAAGTCGGTTTTATGTTTTTTAAAACTTTTTTTTAATTTCACAGTTTTTTTTAGTAATTTTTTTCTATTAATGTACTCGGCGGAATCGCTCGGCCTTCGGCCTCGCGATTCCGCCTCGCTTTCCAATGTAGTGTAGTCCAGTTCAGTGTAGTCAGCACGATCAAAGGGGGAAGCACTGACATGGCACTTAGTTTACCCGGTGTTATGGGCTGACATCACGGACGTTGTAGGTGATGTTGCAGAACTTAGTAGAATGGACAGACATAAACGTGTTACGGAACCCTACTTTTATTATAAAATAACCGTCGGAGGGCCTTGGTTAGAAAATTGTAAAATTTAGTAGAACGGACAGACATGCATTTGTTACGGAACCCTACATTCATCTTGCAGAACTTAGTAGAATGGACAGACATAAACGTGTTACCGAACCCTACTTAACAGTTGCACTCCGGGAGTGCCGGCAGATCCCGTGCCACTCTAACTTAACCCTTAATGCAATGACTTAAGGTTTCATTTTAAAAATGACGCTGACGCGATGTCGCGAGTTATACATTTTTTACCCACCTAAAAAAGTGCCAAGCGCCGCTAAAGAAGTTTTCACTTCAAAAACCTCAGGGTTATCCCCTTTCAAATAAAAAAAAAAAAAGAATTTTCAAAATCGGCCCACAATTGACGGAGTAATCGCGTAACAAACATCCAAAAAAAGAAAACATACCGTCGAATTGAGAATCTCTTAGGTCTAAAATAAATTTCTCGTGAAGACAAATGCAACGAGCCCAAACACGATGGGTTTATCATGTGTAGTTTAGGAGTTCCTATGGCCACCTTCTGTCTCCATCATCAGACCAGCTCGATGGTACTCGGTACAGTAGGTACCGGTCAGGTACCATAATAAATTAAGCGCACCTGGCCGGTCGGAAAAGATAAAAAATTTCAAATTTAGAATATTCATGAAACAAGGGTCCGAATATGTATCACTAGTATATCGATTCATGTATTTCAACAGGACAGAGAAAATTTCAAAATATTAGGTATTTAATACTTTTTAGTTCTTTTTTTTTTTGTTTTTTGGAAATCGGTTTAATATTTTTTAAAACAGTTTTTATTTCATTCTTTTTAGTAATATTACATAAAAAAGAATAATCGAAATCGAATAATCGAAATCGATTGAAGTGGTACAGAATTATTCGCCATATGTGTCAGACTGCAAATTGCTGAATAAGTCCACATCACAAAAGTTTTGCTGAAGGTAACCACACACCATACTAATTTATCAAACTGAAAATTGCCGAAAACGACCACATCACAAGTTTTGCTGAAGGTAACCACACACCATAGTATTATGCTGATTTTTCGAAAACCACTGAACCAATTTCGATAAAATTGAAATGGGACCACCTCGGAAGTATGACCTAACTAACAAAAAAAGAATTTTCTAAATCGGCCCTCAATTGACGGAGAAATCGCGTAACAAACATACAAAAAAAAACTAAAAAAAAAAAACATACAGACGAATTGAGAACCTCCTCCTTTTTTGGAAGTCGGTTAAAAATACAAATATATACCTAAAATTAATATAAAAAAATCCTTCCACGAACCTATAAGTACATTATTATTATTCCTTTATTAACACATTTTCTTTTTATAACAATTTAAATTTTTTTTTATAAACTAAAATGTAAATCTAAAATTGGTATAAAAACAAATGGAGTTTCCGCCACCGGCGGCGGCGCCGGCGGCGCGGCGGGGCGAACCCAAGCTACCGATGGTCGGGCCCTAGGGAGAGAAACCTCCGGACGATGCGTACAGTGTCGAGCAGGGCTGCCTTCTGGATCTGGCCCTTGACCCAACCACTCAGTGAGAGCCTCTTAAGGTGGTCATCGAGGCTCTTCGCTATCAGCCCATGCGCTGATACGATTGTTATATTCTTAATAGTTCACAATATTTTAATACATTATGTATTTAATTAAAAAATTATAATAAAATAAACCTAATCTAACCTAATCTAAAGTAATTACCTACCTAACTTATAAATAAAACTTCTATATTTGTGCCGAGGTTGCCGTGGACCTTAGAACGCTTATAGCGTGCCCCTTTTTAATTTCCATATACTTGCCGATGGTTTCGGCAAAAGCAAGTCAGTGCATCCGTTGACCAAGCACCAAATAGTTTTTAGGTTTTTCTTTATTACATACAAATTAATACAAATTTGGTACAATTGGCGAGCTTAATGCCATGAGACATTCTATTTTAGCTACCTAACCTTTGGGATGTGAGAGAAGTATGTAGGTACATGCAGGCGGACAAGAATATATTATTGTGGCAATGTTTTAAAATATATGTACGTAAAATATATGTGCGCACGACAAAACTGCCCACATCATACATACATCATTTAAGTTATGAGCGGCATGTCTTTTTACGACGTTTTCTCTGATCCATTTTGTTATATTCTTTCCGAGTACAACTGTTCATTGGAACTTCCTTCTGAAGAATTTTAATAATTTTCGTTTGAAGTACTCTCTTCTAAGATCTTTGAAGAGTTTTCTGTGAGACATAATGAGCCTTCATCCCGAGATAGTGTAGCCAGGCGCAGCAGGCTCGCGGCGGGCGGCGAAGAACTGGGGCGGGCGGGGGCGGGCGGGGGCAGCGTTACTGGAACCGGTTGTATCCTTCCGATCCTCCGCCGCAGCGCAGCCTTCCCGAGCTAGCCCCAATTAAATACACTACCACCATCATAAGCCTACTGCTTACGTAGAGTGCAGCAGGTACATAGGTATAATGTAAGTTATCTATCGCGGCATTAAAATTATTTGAGTATTAAAATACGTACATACGTACGTACGTTATAAATAATTATTGCGAATATTTAGAAAGAGTTTTAACATCTTGAAGCAAGTAAAAACATATTTTCAGTCTGTCTTCATTAATATATTTTCCCGCAGGCGTTATTTTATTTAGCGTTATCATATTTTAATATTTAACATTTTTAACAATACTAATTTGCTGAGCCATCCAAACGATGCAAGGAGTCATTCTGTACCAGAAAATTAACTCCTCGTGTCTAGTTAAGTTATTATATCCTGAAAAATATTCTTTATTTAATGATTTATTGCTGGTTTTTCTTTTACTGGGCTATTTACATGATTTTTTTAATTACATTCATTATATTATATTATGCAGAATTATCTTAAATAGGTATATGATCGTTGCTTAAACTTATTTTGAATGTACTCATTATAATTTCTTCTTCAGTTTTCAAATCTTACTCTTCGGTAGAAAATAAGCCAGCGGCGTCTTCTAGCCCCACCCATCTATTTATTTTTCTACGTGTGCCCCGGATTCTCGTTGAGACTGCGCTTATGATGGAAATCTGCGTCTTTGTTTTCACGCATCCCACGATGTGTGAGTAAGGCGTCTGCCACTTGTCGGCTAGTTTTAGTTGATGTTCGTTTTATAAAAGTATTATATTCCATACCAGTGGCAACATCGCAAGATTCGCAAGCTATTACCAAGGGCGTCGAATGATCTTCGGCGGCCCTGTAGTACTTATGGTGTTTTTCACGGGAATGGTTATGTGAGATGTTGTACCATGTTGTTTTGTATGAGGAGACGTCAGCATTTACTATGCGTACGTCAATAGTTGTTGACACTTTTTCAAGGTCTTAGAACAGTTTAAAGTTTACAGTTAAGTAATATAACTGCCACATAAATGCACGTTGAGCGCCTTCTGACCGAAGTGGGCACGCAAAAAAGTATCTGTGTTGTAAAACGTGATAAACCCTTTTCCCGTGATAAATGGCTTTCGGATGAGCCGAGCGGCCCGCCGCGGCGGCGGCGCTTGTTATGCGGATGTACTGAGACCGAGAGCGTTGAACTCCACTTATTCGCGGTTCAATAAACAAGAAACCTGTATTTTACAATTTCGCAATATTATTATCGATAGAAGACGCACTTCTAAGATTATTACTAACTTGCTAAGATTATTTTATTAGTTTTCGTACAGCTGCTAAATGAGGAACAATATTTTACAAAAACAACACAAAACTTTTAGTAAATAATTATTCCTTTCAGTCAACCTAGTACATAACCGCAAGTTATCTCTTTATCGGCGCTCTTAACTACATATTCCACACTTCGATTTTATATTATTAAAAAAATGCAATATGCACAGTGATGGCTTTCCTACACGATGTTATGACCTATGCTATGAGTGTCAATGCGATAACCACACCCCACACCGCTGCGCTCGAGTCTGATGATTTACGAAGCGTAGTTAATGACAGGCCATGCTCACTATACGCGCTAGTCCCAGAACCAGGAAGTTATTTCATTTTGCAATAAATCAAAACAACCGATACCTTTTCAAGCCGCCCACGAGGTGAGCTGTAAAAGCTCAATGAATATCCATTATAATTAACGGTATAACTTTTGCATGCGGTTCTAATTTTGAGTATACCTATTCGCAAATGGTCATTTTCACCAGCTCGTAAGTCGCGTCCAGTGATGTTTCTCATATATTTGACAGGACTTAAAGGAAGGTGGGTAAATCGGTTGTAAGTCGGAAGTCAGAAGCAACTTCCTTCAGACTACAAAGTGGCCTCGAGTAACAAACATTATGACTATGACTGATTTATTTAGTCATGTACCTAGTCCTTCCTTATCCTTCCTTATCCTTACCTATAATAAAATCCAACGTCTGCTTTCTGTCTGTCTGAGTGTCTGTCTGTCCGCTTATAACTCGAGAACCACTGAACCGATTTTAATAAAACAAAATTCTACGGATAGCTTGATTCTTCCCATCAACTATAGGATACTTACTATCACGCTAAATAGCTTATGAGGTTAGCAGTGAAGTGAAATATGAGAGCGGGCGGAGCCGCGGGCACAGCTAGTTAAGTATAAAATATACATATCAGTCATCAAAAAGTGTATGCGCGCCATCTACCGAAAATAGTATGAAGCATTTAAACTAATCGTAATCATGAATTTCAACTAATATGAAGCATTTCATAAAACACGCCACGGCGTGAGTGGCGCTGACCATGACATGGCGATATCATGGTCAGCGGAAGGCGGTGGTGCTTGGTGTGCGAGTTCGACTCGCACTTGTTATCTTTAAACCTGAACGTTATGAAAATTTGCAACTACAAAATAACAGGATTTCAACATTACCATAGCTTTTACTGATATGTAAGCCAAGCAGTCAACTACACGCATCCTCCCCTATAGATCTCGTATACGTTTTCTCAATCGCGGAAGTGGTTGGTATAACGGCGGCGCGCAGGCGCAGCGGATACCCGAGAGCACGGCGGAGGTGTGGGCACGCGCCGTGGCAGGAAGCTATGATGAGCCGCTGAATAATACATATTGCGAATTACGTAACCGTTCCGCTTGGGCTCACTCAATTACTTGTTGCCGCCACCTCGTGCGGGCTCATCACGCGCCTCTAATTATTATACAAACGCTAAGGGATTCGCAGAAGAACTACGCTAGGCGACCGCCACCGCACCGCACGCAGACAGGGTAGCCAGCTAGTGCAAAAGTGTACTAGTAAGTAAATCGTCAGCCTGCACTTCAACAATCTTCTTATATTACTAGGTGGTAGGGTTTACCCGCCCGGGTTGGTACCACCGCACTGAATGAAAGGTCGGTTGAAACGGCTATGTAAATAGTTTGTGTTTTCCGTCCAGTTCAGTGTAGCCGGCACGACCGAAGGGAAGCACTGACGTGGCACCAAGTTCACCCGGTGTTATGAGCTGACATCACGGATATTGTAGGTGATGTAGCCAACCGTGTCAGTTTCCATAAAAAAAATAATCTGCTACATTATTCAGTTTTGTGAAATATAAACAATCATTATTGCATCTCGATTATTGTTTCTGCTCATTCTATTTCACTATCCATAATTTGGCTGGAAGAATACTCTCGTAGTAGCAAGTCCGTCTTTACGCACACCTGCTTCTCACATACATTTGTGTGGAATAAAGATTTAAATATTCTAAAACAATGTGAGAAACCCTTTCTGAAGACCGTCCTACCTTATCGATTACGATTAGTGTCCTACACGGAGGACGTAGGCATGTAGGTCAGCTGAGACAAAATGAGATGGAGGTTGATCGTAAAAAGGCGCCGACTTTGTAAGAACATCTGCAGATGCAGTAATACAGACCGACACAGAACACCGATTTGTCAGCCTCGATAGCTCAGTGGTGCAGACAGTCAACTGTCGCTATTGAATGTTAAGCAACGCTGGGTGCGGTCAGTACTTGGATGGGTGACCGCTGACCGTTGGAGGCTGACCGAGGTTCGGATTCCTCGTAAAACTGTAGGTCCCTTCCCTCCTAATATTACTTGGTGGTAGGGTTTAACCCGCCCGGGTTGGTACCACCGCACTGAATGAAACGTCGGTTAAAACGGCTATGTAAATAGTTTGTGTTTTCCGACCAGTTTAGTGTAGCCGGCACGATCAAAGGGGGAAGTACTGACATGGCACCTAGTTCACCCGGTGTTATGGGCTGACATCACGGACGTTGTAGGTGATGTAGCCAACCGTGTCAGTTTCCATAAAAAAAAAAAAAAAAAAAAAAAAAAAAAAAAAAAACCGACCGACCAGCCTGGCGGCTATATCGCGTTCAAACCTAACATTTTAGCAGGCTCTTATCCAGTGTGAGATGAGGATACACGAACAACTTGTGGCCGACACGCAATCTTAATTAGTGCCGCACTCCACGTGTGCCTAATCACAGGTATATGGAGATCGTAGAGGCTTCAGCGGCTCTTAATCCGTAGACACGTCCATCCAGAGTTCAGTTAATATTATTTTTTACCTGTAATTTTTTATGAGTGTTTTTACACTCATATTTTTTTCACATAATTTTTTAATGATTTCTGATTATTTCTCATTCTGCCTCATTCAGTGGTTTGCTTTACAGCACAAAATTGGTCATATTATAATCTTCATGTTTGTGACAGATGCAATGAAAGAAACGGTCTAGTGCGAGTTTTACTCACACGCGAGGTTTCCGTCGATTCGCTATAACATAACTTGTCAAAAACCATATCCGTCTATCTTTTGCCTGCGATGCAAAGTACCTGTGGCGCCATCCATTATTTAGTAGCGGGATCATGATTCTTAGCACGTTTCTTGTATGAGGACCCCTTAATTTTTTAGTTTTTGTTTTTTTTTATTATTTCTTGGCATAGTAACAAAAAAAATATAAAGTAAAAAACGGTAAAACAAAGTCGGTCGGACGAACAGACAGACAGACAGACGACGTAGTCTAATAGGCGGCGTAAGTAATAGGCTTCCGTGTGGATACGGAATACTAAAAACGAGAGGGACTCTGAGATACAAATATTTGTATGTATCTTGCAATCCTGCATCGAACTAATAAGTAGGTTGTTTTCCGTGCGTAAACTTGACAACGAAGCAGTCAACTTGACTGTGAAGTATGTATGTAAACTTGACTCCGTTTTTCGTTGTGGGCTGCACAACTACTACGCGGTTCGTTACCACTGCGGCCAGTGGCTCGGTGTGCGAGCGGCTGTGTAGGAAGATGGTCAGGTGCGTCCGGCGGCGCGGCGGTGGTGGTGGCGGAGGCGGACTCCTCGACTGCGTCTGCGGTCTGTCATAAAAAGCTGACACAGTCGAGTGGCGGCGGAAACGAGACTGTGTTCTCGCACGGAATCGTACTCGGGCGCGGTGGCGGGCGGAGGCGGCGGAGTGCTGGAAGAGGGAACGAATAAATAATAATGATAATGAGCGATGTGCCTGCGCTTCCGTGTTCCTCTAATCTCTGATGTTAGTCGCAACGCTACGCTGGTGGTGGGGAGTGCCGGTCAGTAAGGCGTAACAAAAACAAAACAAAAAAACTAAACTGGTAAAATATTTTAATCTTAAGTAAATCTTTCTTCTTACAAGCTTTTTTTTATAACATCCCGAGTGGTAAAGCCAAAAGGAAAGGTTATGAGTTTTTATAACCCGGGTATGGCGAAGCCAAAAGGAATGGCATAGGTATAATAATAATAATGACAAAAGGTTAAAATGAGTTTAGCGTGTATGTAACTGTCTACGTTGCACTCTACCTAAGTACAGCCTAAGTACTGGACCGATTTTAAAAACAGTCGTCTTACTCACGCCAGTGTCATTAAACCATTAAGTGTGCTACCTATGTTTTTGTCGGCCTTTTAAGCTCTTGGCAATCATACCCCATTCCGCGGGGTTTGAAGAAAACATATTTTAACAATATGTATTTTGTATTGTAGGTTTAGCTACGCAAAGAAGGCAGATGCAATCGAATTGATTTGAGCTTCAGTGAAGCAAGTCGAAGCAGCCACCGGACAGGAAGTAGAGCATTATGTAGCTGAATTACTAGCTCCGCCTCTGTCCATAATTGTTGTTGTCTTTCCAAAATTATAAGAATCTCTCCGCACTAGCTTTTGGCCGCGGATTCGTCTTCGTGAAATGTAGAGCGTATTCTTTCTTTGTTTTTCTCCAATAATATTACAGAGAGTATAAAAAGTGTGAGTGCCGGGACTGGCGGTTAAGGTGTGTCAACATCACTCGCGAGCGTCACTGTTGCTTTTACCGTAACCAAGTCCCAATTCACTCCAGCCTCGAAAATCCTCGGGGTCCCGGTCCCGGTATAGAAGTTTACACAAAAAAATTGTGCCGGGACTCAGGGTTCATGTATCACTCGCGGACGCGTCGCTGTGACCGTCATCAAAACTCAATTCACTCCAGCCTCGAAAAATCCTCGAGGTCCTAGTATAAATGTAAACAGAAAACCAAAATCAACAAAAAAAAAAAGAACAATCGTCGGACTTTATTTTTCGTTCCAAATTAAAATGCTGAGTCCGCGTAGGGTCGTAGGGTTGATGTTCGACGCCGAACAAAGGCGGTATCTTTGGAACTATAAATAATTTCACCTCATTCATTTCATTTAATTTAATTCGCCCAGTAGCTGTAACAACTCAAGTTCAAATACATCATTCTGTGTTTAGCAGCCGGGTGGGCCGGAGTGGCGCGGCGGCGGCGCGCGGCCCCTCGGCCCTCCGCCCGCACTCTGCAGAGAATAGGAACAACGAGTACCTACAACATGAGTACAACCGACACTCACCTGCACTGGGTTCTCAAAAGAATACATTAGTTAGAGTCACATCCGTTAGAATAAGACAAGTTGCAGCAGGTACAACTGCTGTTGTTCACTATAGCACGGGCGCCACTTGAAGACATTTTTAATTGTATAATTTGTTCTCTTTTATTTATTTTTTCATCTTTCAATATTCTTGTAACTAATCTTACCTAATCTTCCTTCCGAAGAGGAGATATTTTTGGTTAATCATTAGATAATCAAACCTTTATGTTTATTTGGATTCTTTGAGTATAACATATTTTGTTCATTCGTCTGTTCTACACACAGAATAACCTGCGTATATTGCTGCGGTTCAAATATATATTTCTCTCTTCTCCTCTCTGTTTGCGTCTACGTCTATGATGTATATCTAGCTACCAAGGTATCTGCAGCAGCAAGACTGATGAATAAACCAGTCGGGCGAGTGTTCTAAGAATATCAGCGAGAACTGAGAATCGACCTAATGAATGACACGCGGAGAGGAGCGAGGACGCGCCGCCGCAGTTCTATAAGTGATGGTCGATTGATTCCCTCCCACTAACTATCATTGTGGTGGATATGGTGCGGAAAGAAACATTCTATGGACTCGTCTTGCGATGCCCTTTGTAAGCCGTAATATGTCGGGGTTGGAAATTGTGCACTGTTTTTTTTTTTCAAATTTAAGTTCAAGGAACAAATACATAAGTATGTCTACATGTATTTCTAATAAATAAAGCGAAGGTTCTACGGGAGACCGGCGGCGGCGTAGGCAGCAGCCTGAGGCAGCAGCCATGTAACGTATCTACGTCAATATATGAATATCCTTAGAACTCGAGATGCACTTTACCGATACCGGTTTCACTGTTACATTCTGTCACTTCTGAAGATGGTTTTAGGCTAATTAGATCAAACGTAATAAGTCATAACGCTACGTCATCGGCGGCCTGAGCTGGAAGCAAAAGGTCACGTGAAGCGAAGCCGCGGGCAAATGCCTAGTATTTTATAAACTACAGAATGGCAGAATTTAATATTTTTCAAAGTTAAAATATACCTATTCATTAAAAAGACTTCCATTAAAGCAAAAATCGTGCGGTTCAAGTGTTCAGAACTGTTTCATTTTATTTAAAGTTATATTTTTTAAAGTTTGACCAACACAAAAAAAACTTACCAGCCTTATTAATCGTTTCACAGTTTGATTGTTATAATTACAATTTGCGGCTGTCAGGACTAGTTAAACGTCTTATTTAGGAAACAATAAAGCCAGACGCTGATATGGTATTAGGTATTAGTCAGATGTGGGTAAAAAACCTATTAAGAATTCTGTGCTAAAAACACGGATGAACAAAACAAATTCGTACCTAGCACACGTCCGGCCCGGACTCAACGCTTTGTTTTTGGCACAACAGAAAGGATTCTCGAGCCGAATGTTTTAAAGTTTAATCAGATAATGGGAGGTGGTCACGCGCGCGGCGGCATGCCGGCTGATTCTTTCAATTATAAATAAATACAAATTCTTAAACCCTCTCTTTTGGTTTCGACGTAGTCGCATAAAAACCCAGATGAAATATCATGAGTATGTAACTAAACTCAAACTATTATTCTTATGTTGACCAATTTATTGATTTTATTGCTCATGGTAACTTTATTGTTTATTTATTTATTGATCCACAACATCAAATCAAATGAAATAGGGTAAACACCGACAATGAATAGAACTTTACACAAATAGCGTGATAAGTGCACACCCCAGAGGCACAGAGTCAATGACTCAATTTACATTACAATATTAATATCATAACTTATACAAATAAAACAACATCAAACACGTGTACGACAAGATAAAAACTACTGCTTTGATCATGGTTATTTAAATCAACTAAGATTAAATAAAATTAAACTAATATAAATTACAACTAAAATGCATAATAAGTGCCAGCAATCCAGGGAAGTCTCCGGTATGGCACGTACCTTCTCGGAGGTGATATTGGCTGGTTGGAGCATGCGCTTTGGCTCCTCTGACTCAGCCACCCATACGGGATTACATAAAAAAAAACAACAAAAATTAAAGTAGACCGTCGTCGTCGGCGTCTCGCCGCCCCTGCCCAGCACACTACTAGCTGCGTTTCACCTCTGAATTTTGAGGCTGCGAATTAGCCTGAGAGTTAGTACGAGATGAGCCTAATAAAAACAGAATACGCTAAATACGAAAAACTAATTAAAAAAAAATACTTTATTTAATCAACAGAGCATAAATAACAAACGTAGAAAAATAAAAACAAAACTAGAAAAACAAAAACAGAAACAGTGCATTGCTGTGAACAATTGAATCTTAAATATGCATCGATGGGAAACTATGTGTTCTTTTTTTCATATTTTCCTGCATTACGTAGGTACAAGCTGCAAGAAGAATATAAGCCAATTATAATGATAATGCATACGTATAATCGGTATTACGAGAGTAGAATCACAAGGCTGTCTACTTGGATAAGTATCCAATCTCTCAGCATATTGTATAGTGCGTGTATGTAGTATGTAGGTGAAGAGTGCGGGCTGGGGGGCGGCGCGGCGCGGGCGCGAGTGGCTCGCCTTGCACTTGCAACTGAGCGGGGGCAACGGGTCGCATCTTCAGTGCAACCACCCGAAGTCTGAGTAAGTGCGACGCGAGCGGCGCGGAGGCGGCGGCGGGGGCGCGGTGGTGCGGCATAATGACTTGCGCAGGCGCATTTGCGGGATAAGAACCTCATTTTACCCCACTGCGGTAGCATAAAAACGGTTGTAAGTCCATCTACGCATGCATGATACATTTTTAGTACTCGCGTAAACGCGTTTTTTTTCGAAATAAGGAAAGAAAACCTCCAAAGTCCAAATAGTAAACCTTTCAATAAGATTGTTTTCAATATTGTATGCTGGTAAGAGGGTTGAATTGTAACTGAAGCAAATAGGGAGCAAACTGAATACTATATGCGGAGGAACCAACTGAATGATGGATGTGAAAGATCACAGAGAAACGAAACGAGTATTCGGTCCCGCTCAACTGCCATTAAGTGTTGTGGTCAGCTGTGGTTAGCAAGGAAAGAAAAGCTCTCATAAGCTCTCATCGAGATCGCGTCGCACGGGGGAGGCGGGGCGGCGGCGGGGCGGCGGCGCGGCGGCGGCGGGGGTGCAGGAAACGCACCAGACATATTTGTAGTTTAGTAAGGTGTGCATTCGTTCTTTATATATCCACTAGCTAGAGACATTTATATCCTAATAAATAAAAAGAAGTTTCTACGGGCGCGGGGCGACCGCCGACCGGCCGTTTAACGTACGTCTAAATATGAATATCCTTATAACTCGAGAACCACTTCGGGCAAAAGCTACTCTACTCATAAAGCAGATATATACTCGTAGTGGTAGTAGTACAGTCTCGGGCCCTTCAAATGTTCGTTTCCCTTGCCCCTTAGACTGACGCGAGGACTGACGGCGTAGACTTGGTAATATGGTCCCGTACGGATACGGAACCTTTAATTTTTTTTTTATGGAAACTGACCTGGTTTTGGCTACATCACCTACAACATCCGTGATAGCCCATAACACCGGGTGAACTAGGTGCCATGTCAGTGCTTCCGTTCATTTAATGTCGGCTACACTGAACTGGACGGAAAACACGAACTATTTACATAGACGTTTCTACCGGCGACGTTTCATTCAGTGCGGTGGTACCAATCCGGCCGGGATAAACCCTACCACCTAGTAAGGTAAGAAGGGAAGGGACCTACAGTTTAACGTGGAATCCGAACCACGGTCAGCCTCCAACGGTCGAGCGGTCACCCATCCAAGTACTAACCGCGCTCAGGGTTGCTTAATAAAAATAGTCGACCGACCGCACTGCTGAACTACCGAGGCTGACAAAAGATGAATTTAGTATAAAACAATTACAAGGCTCGTTCATATTCTGGTCAGGGAGGGGAGAGTATTTATCTTTTCTTTCGACTTTGAATCTAATTTAAAAAAGAAATAGTATTACCTACGCATGGATCATGGATCCACCGCTCCGCGGTGGCGCGGCTCGCAGGTTGTTCTGGCTCTGCGCGGGAGAGCGATGCCTCGTCCCGGGCTATTCTATTTCTGTACCCATAACTCTGCAAGCGGTGCGCTCGGTCGGTCGGTTTAACCGCCCCGCCGCCCGCCCGCCTATTTGCTGGTCTATTTGTAGTCATCGACCCTCGCCATACAGCCTGCTCACTCACACGAGCCTCTATGTCTCGGCTCCATTAGTCCACGCTCATTGGTCGGAGAGCTATTTGTTTACTAGATGGCCGGAGTTCATTATTCTAATAATTATAGATACTGCTAATACGTATGTGAATAAGCCTTAGAAACATTCATAGAATAATATCTATTTATTTACGATGACTTAAATTTAAGTATTCATTATTCCAACTTACCTATTCAAGAAACTGAAATGGAGTGCTTCTGTCTGAAACTAAACACAATTAAAACTACTACAGTGAACATTACCTATATGTACATATATGTGTACCAAGCGCAGTGTAATCCTCTCTCACTATTTATGTACATTTGTGTTTAACCTGTGATTAAGCTGCCAACTGAACGCTTCTGCACTGAGTAGACGTATGCCAACTTGCGGGAAGGAGGATTATCCACTGTTTGTCTATGGTTCCACTAATCTTGAGATATCTCACGAATACAGAAAAAAAATATTATTCAGTTCCCTGAGATAATCTCAAGGTTACCTGAATCAGACAATAATCCCACTTCTCGCAATTGGATCTAACAGCTCAAGCCTGCTATAGTTGAGAAGCGAGTAACCCAGGACTGGATGTTGTAGCTTTGCATTGAAGAAGTTCATTTGTATTCAAGTTCAGAGTGCGACGCAAGAAGATGCTGTTGATAGATAACGACACTGTTTAGGACAAAGCGGAGTTTGACCAGGGCGGCGGCGGCGTGAGAACAGTCAGGACTTGACCGTGGGAGCGAATTAACAAAAGCGGTTCAACAACCTCCGACCCCAGCCTCGCAGGTCATTTCTGCACAAATCTTAAAAATTATTGACTAAAATAAAAACAAGTAATGAAATAAAGGCTCT
Source organism: Nematopogon swammerdamellus (assembly GCA_946902875.1). Classification (NCBI taxonomy): domain Eukaryota; kingdom Metazoa; phylum Arthropoda; class Insecta; order Lepidoptera; family Adelidae; genus Nematopogon; species Nematopogon swammerdamellus. Next base: position 11,076,945 of record OX336333.1, read on the forward strand.
TCAGAACTTGACATCATTATCTTTTCAGTAGAACTCTCATTATGCGTTCTACCGTCAACTAAAAGCTCTAAAACATGTAACACCAAATTCAGCATTCCAGACCACACTATCCAAAGCATTGATATTATAACCCTAGTTCCCACTAGGATTATAATATCAATGAATTTCATAGTCATGCCGATCGATAGCACACTACTCTGAGAACTGAACGAACTTGTTTGGTCATACACTGAAAAAACGGTTAGTCAGTTAGTAACTAAATTTAGTGTAATATGTTACAAAACAGTTTAGTTGCTGTGGTGACTACAAAACTAGCAGTTACCACAATTGAACCGAGTTTAGTAAATCAGTTTGGTTGCTTCCTACTTAACTGTTTGTTAAAGAGCAACAATTAATTTTGTAAATAGTAGCCATACTTCGGTAGTTGGTTACAAAAGAGGGTTTTACTAAATTATGGTTAGTTGCCGCAACTAAACCGGTTTAGTTAACTTTATTTAGTAGGTACCAAATTTGAGTAAAAAACGACGTTACTAAACACTTCAGTAATACACATTTTCTCAGTGTACCTATTTCTCTTCTCACTTTCTCACATCTTATATCTGGAAAAGCGCGTGGTGGAGCATAACTAATGCAGAAAACAATCTTGCAACATACTTTGTCATCAGCGCGAAAACCCATTGGACCCAAGCGGCCCAACCCCACTGGCGACAACTTGCACGAGTATGTAGATTTAAATCAGTGCAGATTTGAGGTTAAATAACTGTGCCTGCTGGATACATGCCAGAACATGCCTCGGTAGGAGTAAAACGCTAGGGCTGGCACAATAAACGCATACTTAAAGATCAAGTGTTTGGGGTTCTTCAAATGCAAATGAATTTACCGTGCGTAATCCTAAATATTAGTAGCGCACGACACGCACTCGCCGACCGCACGCAGATAACGGAGAAGACACTCAAATTATTCAAACGAAGAACGCGCTTTATGGTAACACTCACGCGCATTGCTAACGGTCATTTTGATATGGATAACTAGATCGCCGTGTTCGAGGTTTCGATCATTTGGAGTAATTTTAACGGGTTTTATATATAACTAGCTGAGCCCGCGGCTCCGCTCGCGTGAAATTCGTATTCCAAAGAAGAATGTAAGTAACTAAGGGCGAGGCCGAAGGCCGAGCTGCGTTCAGGTAATCGATAAACCTTCTTAAAGAAAGTAACTAACTAAGGGCGAGGCCGAAGGCCGAGCTGCTTTCAGGTAAACGATAAACCTTTCTCAAATAAAGGAAGTAAGTAAGGGAGAGGTCGAAGGCCGAGCTCCGTTCAGGAAGACGATAAACCTTCTGGAAGAAATGAAGTAACTAAGTGCGAGGCCGAAAGCCGAGCTGCGTTCAGGTAAACCAAAAACCCTCTTCCGCCTTCGGGCCTCGCCCGAAGGCGGAATAAAGAATAAAGAATTACACCGCTGGATGGCAAGGCTTACCTTTTGAATGAAGTACATAAGCCCTTGATGGCGGGACACCAGTTGCGTCAACCAGCAGAGGCTCAAGCCTCTTTTGGCTTCACTGCTCCACGGACCGAAGGTTTCAACCGCAAACGCAACAAATTCGAAATCTTGAATTATATTTCTATATTTGCTGCGTTTGAGGCTCCCCGCCCCAGCCTCGGCCGCGCCAGCCACTCTTGAAGATGTCCTAACGTGACTTGGAGCCAATGTGAGAACAAAAGTGGCGTCCCACATCAAAGAACTACCCTTAGTCCATGGCACTAAGGTGATAGCATCGGGCCTCTTGCCATCCAGCTGGCAATAACCGCGAGGTTCTAGGATGCACGGTATATTTGCCGTTAGAAGCGTGGACTTCATAATAAAATTTAAATTAAATTAACTCAATCTTAGTATTAATTAACTTTATTCGAGATGGTTTAGCTTCTTCCTGAACCCAGCTCGGCCTTCGGCCTCGCCCTTAGTTACTTGCTTTCTTCGAGATGGTTTATCATTTGTCAGAACGTAGCTCGGCCTTCGGCCTCGCCTTAGTTACTTACTTTCTTCAAAAATGTTTACCTTCTTCCTGTACGCAGCTCGGCCTACGGCCTCGCCCTTAGTTACTTGCTTTCTTCGAGATGGTTTATGGTCTTCCCGAATAGAGCACGGCCTTCGGCCTCGCCCTTAGTTACTTACTTTCTTCAAGATGGTTTAGCTTCTTCCTGAACGCAGCTCGGCGTTCGGCCTCGCCCTTAGTTACTTGCTTTCTTCGAGATGATTTTTCAATTATCAGAACGTAGCTCGGCCTTCGGCCTCGCCTTAGTTACTTACTTTCTTCAAGATGGTTTAGCTTCTTCCTGAACGCAGCTCGGCCTTCGGCCTCGCCCTTAGTTACTTTCTTTCTTCGAGATGGTTTTTCAATTATCCGAACGTAGCTCGGCCTTCGGCCTCGCCTTAGTTACTTACTTTCTTCAAGATGGTTTAGCTTCTTCCTGAACGCAGCACGGCCTGCGGCCTCGCCCATAGTTACTTACTTTCTTCGAGAAGGTTTATGGTCTTCCAGAATAGAGCTCGGCCTTCGGCCTCGCCCTTAGTTACTTACTTTCTTCAAGAATGTTTTTCTTCTTCCTGAACTCAGCTCCGCCTTCCGCCTCGCCCTTAGTTACTTTCATCGACAAAGAATATTGTTTACGTGAGCGCAGATCCGCCTTCGGGCCCGCCTTTAGTTACTTACTTTCTTTTTTTGAAATACGAATTTCACGCGTGCGAAGCCGCGGGCAACAGATATATAAATTTTATTGCATCAATGACAGCGACATAACTTCGACTTTCAATTATTTTTTTTTATTTATCAAACAATTTGTCACCGGCCAGCTCACGTCGAGATGACAGTTCTCCGTTGTCAACATGACATTTAAAATGGTTTTTTATCTTTACTTTGGATTACGTGATTTTTATTATATTTTTTAATTATTATGTTCATCCGGGATATACACTGTCACTATAAAAAGTTTCGTCAAATTCCGTTCAGTGGTTTTTGCGAGATGCGCGTACAAATAGACATTTTTGCATTTACCATTTTATGATATGTATAGAAAGAATAGATATGTATAGACTATTGTGTTCAAGTTATAAAAAAGAAGAACTGTCATTTTCGTTGTATCTACTTATTTTTAAATTTCGACTGAATATTTTATTCAAATTGTATTTGCTGCCAGTTCTCAAGATATAATTATGCACTTTGGACTACGTGATTTTAAACGCGCAATAATGTTTATAATTGTTAATTTTTTTTTATTTTGTAATTTTTTTTTTACCTATTATGTTAACCCGGCCTATAAACTGCCACTATACAAAGTTTCGTCTAATTCCGTTCAGTGGTTTTTGCGTGATGCGCGTACAGACAAACAAACAAACAAACAAACAAACAAAAATTTTAAAAACTGTTCTAACATGTTCAGTATCTCATTTTAAGCCACCCTGGTTAGTTTTTTTCCGAATACATTTAATGTACAGACTTTCTTACCTCTACGATTTTATTATATGTATAGATTATACTAAATAGAAAAACAAAATTATGAACGGTTCTTTCACTACATTCATATTATGGAGCATTTAATAAATCTATAAAGTAATTTTATATTTATCAAAATGTTTTCGAAGAGTTTTTCTTTTTTCTGGATTAATAAAAACCACTTCATTCATGGGACATTAAAACTCTTCATACTCCACAGTAAAAATTGATCAAAACATCGCACTTCATTGTGTTGTCGCGAGGTATTATTGGGTGTGTCTGACTGTCTTCATTTGACTGACTATTGGGTACAGACGTCAGACGCCCACGGCTCCGGGTATCTATAAAAAGTTTTAAAAAACATAAAACCGACTTCCTAAAAAAAGTAAAACTAAAAAACTATTTAAAATAAAAATATAAAAACCGCCTTCAAAAATATATGAAATAAAAACCTAAAAAAAAAAACGAACCCTAGAGTTGAAGGCGGTGCTAAAAAGGCTACACAAATCACAAAGGATATTATCATCCGCTCATGTTTTCTTTCATGCATCATTTTTGCTTGCTTTAGCACCGCCTTCAACTCTAGGGTTCGTTTTTTTTTTTAGGTTTTTATTTCATATATTTTTGAAGGCGGTTTTTATATTTTTATTTTAAATAGTTTTTTAGTTTTACTTTTTTTAGGAAGTCGGTTTTATGTTTTTTAAAACTTTTTTTTTATTTCACAGTTTTTTTTAGTAATTTTTTGCTATTAATGTACTCGGCGGAATCGCTCGGCCTTCGGCCTCGCGATTCCGCCTCGCTTTCCAATCCGATCTTGACCCAATTAAAATAGGACCACGTCAGCTTCGATAGCTCAGTGGTGCAGACAGTCAACTGTCGCTATTGAATTTTAAGCAACGCTGGGTGCGGTCAGTACTTAGATGGGTGACCGCTGACCGTTGGAGGCTGACCAAGGTTCGGATTCCTCGTAAAACTGTAAGTCCCTTCCCTCGTAATTTTACTTGGTGGTAGGGTTTAACCTTCCCGGGTTGGTACCACCGCACTGAATTAAACGTCGGTCGAAACGGCTATGTAAATAGTTTGTGTTTTCCGACCAGTTCAGTGTAGTCAGCACGATCAAAGGGGGAAGCACTGACATGGCACTGGTGTTATGGGCTGACATCACAGACGTTGTAGGTGATGTTGCAGAACTTAGTAGAATGGACAGACATAAACGTGTTACGGAAGCCTACTTTTATTATAAAATAACCGTCGGAGGACCTTGGTTGAAAATTGTAAAATTTAGTAGAACGGATAGACATGCATATGTTACGGAACCCTACATTCATTTTGCAGAACTTAGTAGAATGGACAGACATAAACGTGTTACGGAACCCTACTTAACAGTTGCACTCCGGGAGTGCCGGCAGATCCCGTGCCACTCTAACTTAACCCTTAACGCAATGACTTAAGGTTTCATTTTAAAAATGACGCTGACGCGATGTCGCGAGTTATACATTTTTACCCACCTAAAAAAGTGCCAAGAGCCGCTAAAGAAGTTTTCACTTCAAAAACCTCAGGGTTATCCCCTTTCAAATAAAAAAAAAAAAGAATTTTCAAAATCGGCCCACAATTGACGGAGTAATCGCGTAACAAACATCCAAAAAAAAAGAAAACATACCGTCGAATTGAGAATCTTTTAGGTCTAAAGTAAATTTCTCGTGAAGACAAATGCAACGAGCCCAAACACGATGGGTTTATCATGTGTAGTTTAGGAGTTCCTATGGCCACCTTCTGTCTCCATCATCAAACCAGCTCGATGGTACTCGGTACAGTAGGTACTGGCCAGGTACCATAATAAATTAAACGCCGGTCGGAAAAGATAAAAAAATTTCAAATTTAGAACATTCATGAAACAAGGGTCCGAATATGTATCACTAGTATATCGATTCATGTATTTCAACAGGACAGAGAAAATTTCAAAATATTAGGTATTTAATACTTTTTAGTTTTTTTTTTTTGTTTTTTGGAAATCGGTTTAATATTTTTTAAAACAGTTTTTATTTCATTCTTTTTAGTAATATTACATAAAAAAGAATAATCGAAATCGAATAATCGAAATCGATTGAAGTGGTACAGAATTATTCGCCATATGTGTCAGACTGCAAATTGCTGAATAAGTCCACATCACAAATGTTTTGCTGAAGGTAACCACACACCATACTAATTTATCAAACTGAAAATTGCCGAAAACGACCACATCACAAGTTTTGCTGAAGGTAACCACACACCATAGTATTATGCTGATTTTTCGAAAACCACTGAACCAATTTCGATAAAATTGAAATGGGACCACCTCGGAAGTATGACCTAACTAACAAAAAAAGAATTTTCTAAATCGGCCCTCAATTGACGGAGAAATCGTGTTACAAACATACAAAAAAATAATAAAAAAAAAAAATAAAAAAAAAAATAAAAAAAAACATACAGACGAATTGAGAACCTCCTCCTTTTTTGGAAGTCGGTTAAAAAATCATTTAACTTGTGGTTAACCTAATATTCTTAGACCACCAATCTGAATCACCACAGAGTGAAAATGTAGCTAGCGAATTCGACTCTGTACTCACTCATTACAGGTGTATTAAAATGTACTGATGCTATGTCTGACTAGAGGCGGCGCGGGCGGCGCGGAGGCGGTCGCGGTCGCGTCGTGGTCTCGGTCTCCGGTCCTGGAGCTATGGTCCAGCAGCAGCGCGGCGCTGTCGGCTGTTGACCTCTAGTAACCTCCTCAGGTTCAATGACGGTTCTGCTATTTGATGCACTCGAATGACGTCAGCGAGTCCTCGACGAACAACGCGCTACAGCCGGCTCCGAACGTATCAACGTATATTTCAGAAATATTTAGGATTTATTTTTCATTTCTTACTGAAATTTAGTGGATTCCACTCAACAACAATGAAATATATCAATGAAATATACAAACTTTATTACAAGCTTATTTTTTCAATATCTTAAAACAGAATCCTTTAACCTGGGTGTCTTCAAGCGTCGTATTAACGGGCTAGACAGCCTAGCAACAGTCCGCAAATTTGCTGGCATGGCACCTAACTGAGCGTGGTTTCGCGAGGAGAGGTGATTTTGGCTCTGTCGACTGCACCATTGGTCTCTCGGCACAGCCAACCATGCTGGTTTACATAAAAAAAAAGAACAAATCTGAAATGTGAAACTGCAAGTTTTTCTTACACTTTCTTTTAGGATTCAGTAACATCTCCAATTTTTTTCTTATTTGTGAACTATTAATGTACCTTTCTTTGTATATTTAGGATGTAGAGATACCTACTCTAAACAATAACTACACTATATGCTCACTATTCTTGATAAACGCGGAAATTTATTTATAAGTATTTTAATGACGTGGCCAAACCACCTATTGCGGAGTTGAGACGAAATCAGCTTCAATCAATAAATAATGCCTCCACAATAACGCATCATGATGTACGCACACTAACGCTCTCCTCCATCATCTCTCATCACATGACAGATCAATAGCTATCTCCGGTCGGCAAGGCATGCGTGATTATGCGCGCCTCCACCTACTGAGTACAAGTTAGGTGGTATAGGAAGAAAAGCCGACAGCTACCGAGTACAAGTGGCTGGAGGCCTCACCGCTATTGATTGCTGTAATGTTTTACTTATTTTTTCTCATTTCATCCATCAGTGATCGCCTAATAATGGACATTTATGCAATGGCGAATCCAGAGCTTGCATCTTGGGGGTTCCAAATTCGAAAATTTGTGTGTCAAAAAACATTACCCGCCTTTTTGCTTCGCGCAGTCAGGTAAAAAGACAGTGATATTTCAGAAGTCACTAAATAAACCTTTCATAAACGTTTAAATATTGAGATAAAAATTGACGTAAATTTTCAGGTACATTTATTTCTAAATAGATACAGAAATACACATTGCAAATATTGAAAATTTAGTTTATAACTCAAATAATTTTCTAAAGTTAATCTAGTTAGTGCTGATGATTAATTTATTTTGCTATATCGAATAATATGGATAGGGGTGAAGGCATTCGCCCCCCGTAGCTACCCCCGTAGATCCACTCCTGCGCAGTTTCTTCCGGTTGATTCTAGCTAGCCTCTCGAGTGTGCCGCGTTCGTGTCTTCCTGCTATTGACACAGATTGGGCAACGTGCGGATGTTTAGTCAGCGCCAACACTAGTGTTCGCACTTGGCGTCGTCATCGACCCCGGAGTACCGTCACAACATCACGCACTCCTCCGCACGACACGAATCTTGGCATACGCCATATTATAAGTATCTACATGACCACGTAGTAATATTTGTTAATCACAGCAATTTGAGCGATTTGATACATACAAGGCGTGAATAATATTATATAGATAGAATACACTTCAAAGAACAAAAAACAAAAACACGTCGGCCCAAAAACGAACGTCGTCGGACTACACCTCTGCGTTAGTCTGGCGCGCGCCATAGGTCGTGCTTCCCATAAAAAAAAAAAAATTAAAAAAAATGAGGAGCAAGGGCGGCCTTATCAATTGGAGATTTCTTCCAGTGAATGTTTAGATATTTGGTTTGGATTTATTAAATTATCTAAGTATTAAACTGAAATACAGGTTTATGGTTTCAATATTTGTGTTTTAATGGTCCGGTCGCCAAAAAGGGACCCTATGGGATAGCTCTAGTGTTTGTCTGTCTGTCTGACAGTTACACTCAGATATCTCGGGATCTCCTGAACCGACTTTTTATTAATAAATTAATCCCCGTCAGTAAATACATACGAACCACAATATTTTTATAGACGTCTGGAATGTCTAAAGAATTATAGTAATTTTAGTTAATACCATTGGTTGTCGGCCCAGCCGGGCATGATGAGCTAATAGAAAGAAAGAAAGAAAAAAGAAAATGCTTTATCTCTCCAAGAAAAATTAAACATAACTAACATACATTCATAAGTACATTAGAAAATGTGCATAAGGTGCAAAGGGATAAAAAATTATCCTTCACAGAGATTTCTTACAGTTATCCTTTCAAGCTATTCAGTTATTTATTCCGCCATAAAGAACTCATAATGCTAACACGTTTTGTACCAGACGAACGACGACAAGAGGACATTTCAGGACATAAATATTCATTAGGGCCGAATTTAATATTCAATGCTAAGATAACCCATACTTATCCGTGGACAGGATGCGTGTGAGTCATCCAAGTGAATATTATAAGAGCTTGATTCCGTTGTCCATAAACTACCAGCGCCTATACTATACATAGACCTGTAGGTAGAGTAGAACCTTGCCGCACTCACTAGCTCTTTGCTTCGAACCAAACTATTATAAAGGATAAAAGATGCATCAAGTTATGGAGCTGGTGAAAAATAATGATAACAAGTTTAATAATAAATTGTGTTCACTCCAAAATATGGCCCTCACACTTGTAAGACTTAGGTACGTATCCGCACGCGTCTTACGTCTTACGGGTCGTCTGATAACAATTTTACGATTTTATAGATTATGTTGTGAACCAAATAAATTGTATGCAATTTAGGGCAATAAAATTAGCAGTTTTATCCTTTTTATTTATTTATTTGTCACTGACGACTGAACGTGAACACATCACGCGCACATCACGCAGCGAGCGAGTGCGTGAGAGCGGCAAGGGCTCACAGATGTTTGAAGGTTTACTTTATTCAAAGCGTCATTTTATTTTGCATTTCCGTGTGTGACTAATTACACCCTTTTCATAAGAAGACGAGGAAATGCATTTACAATCCGGGTAATTTTGTAAAACTCTATAAGCATAGAGCATAAAGAGAAATGAAATTTTAAATATACTGAATTTGCATTTAATGCGAAAATAAGACTCAACATAAAAAAAGCGGTCAAGTGCGTGTCCAACTCGAGTGGAGAGGGTTCCGTACCATTCCGTTTTCAGTGAGATCTTTAAGACTCGAGATTTTCGTTTAGGTTTTCCTGCACACTTTTAAGAGAAGCCATAATATTTCCCTATTTTTTTGTTTATCAAAATACTTCGGAGATAGGGGGGGGGGGGGGGGGGGTTAGATTAATGCTCGATTTTCGTATATTGTATTTTTCAAACTATGCATTTTATAATTATAAAAAAAATATTTCTTTTTCTTCTAACGAGTCCTTTCATTTGACACTTCACAAGATGCTCTTGAAAAAAATGTATATAGGTACTTTATAGATTCGGAGATAATAGTGTAACAGACAGACAAACAGACAGACACGAGAATGATCCTATAAGGATTCCGTTTTTTCTTCTTTTGAGGTACAGAACCATAAAAAAGGCTCGACAATGCCATTTAAAATTTAATTCTCTTGAAAATCGTACATACTTTCAACACACAAAATCCTTAACCTGGCAGCTCCTATGGAACCGAAACGGAGCCCATATATTTTTTCCGCCAATTATCTTGGGCCCGAAACGGACCCCATCTTTATTCTCAAATTACGGTCGCACGAATTGGTCTATTGCTCTTTCAATCGTTGATGGGGGCTATAAGTGATACCGGCAATTATGAACTAACCATTTTTCTTGTCTCCAAAGACCAATTATGAATAATAAAACGAACGCTAGCTGTCAGCTGACAGTTTCTTTGTTCTCCTATTTCTCACGAGTTTCGAGGTGACGCACTTCTGCGAAATTATTTATTATAAGTGTATTCAAGTGCATCTATGAGCTAAAGGTTAGTAAATAGTGTTATTTATTAGTTATTCTACCAATAGAAGATGCATTACGAGTTCGGGTGGCGACAAAAGTCATATTTTTCGTCGCTCAAAAATGTTTGTTTATTTTTGTATGAAATGTGTAAACATGACTTTGGGGGCATATTTTTCATGGAAATATAGCTTATTTTTCCAATTTTCTTCGCATTATTATACAAACATACGATCAGTTGCAAAATAAAAGAAGGTTTAGTTCAAATAATATATTTATAAAATTGGGAAAAAATATCACGCGCGTGCCATCTCGGAGTTTACGGAATGTCCCAGGATGTTCATGTTGAACATCCGATTTCGCTGATTTCTGTAAAGAAAACGTATATTATACTTTACTATTTCTAAAAGTATGTTTCTTTACGAGTATTCTGATATAAATATTGTAAAGGTATGTTTTGAATTTATTTTATAATGAATTTTTCAAAAAAAAATTGGGATTTTTTTTTCTACCTAAAATATCTGGTACTTCTAAACAAGGTAAGCCTCACTGTTTCACATGGATTTTAGGAAATTTTCTAGGCTTTCTAGGACAGAAGAGTTTATAGATCTAACTTTATTAGTTTCCGAAATATCTGCGTTTATGTCGAGGTCGGCGCTCATGTGCGCGCGCGCCGTCCGCGGGCCACGCCCATGCGGGAGTCTGGGGGCTGTAGACATATTATAACGCGGGAGCGTACAGGTTAAATCTATTTAAATATAGATTTTTTTTTCTCTACAATCACGGTTGAGCATTAATAAATACGAGTATGTCTATCGGCGGATTTCGCCGCGCGGCTCGTTCATATATGTACTACGCCGAGTCGGTCGCCGCCTCCGCCGCGCCTCCGCCGCCGCGCCTCCGCGCCGCCGCCGCGCCTCCGCGCCGCCTCCGCCGCCCGCCGCCGCCTCCGCCGCGCCGCCGCCGCCTACGCCGCGCCGCCCCCGCCTCAGCCGCGCCGCCGCCTCCGCCGCGCCGCCGCCGCCTCCTCCGCGCCCCAACCGCCGCCTCCTCCGCGCCGCCGCGGATTATTATGGAGTTATGGGAGAGATTCGATGAAAGCGTGAGGGTCGATGTCACGTGTCAAGCACATCCATTACTATCTCTAATATTCAGAAAACTAACCAAATACTTTTACACTCATTATTATACGTAGATATAGTTAGATGCTTCTATGACTCTGCATTACCATCACAAGTCTAGTCAGCCGCGGCCACGGCGCTCGACTCGCCCACAACGTTTAAACCGTTCGAGGTTTACATAAAAAATACAAACAATGGCCCATCGCCTAAAAAGCGTGTAAACAGCGTAAAATCGGTGACTGTGTGTAGAGTGGAACAGCCACGCGGTCGGTGGTGGACGCAGACGGAGTACCGTAACGCGTGTCCTTGACCGCGCGTCGTCCGACCCACTTCTCTTTCGAATGCGTGGGTGCGCCCGCGCAGTCACCGCCGCCGCCGCGCTCGGACGCCGACCCCATACATTTCTCTTTACCGTATATACATTATACCACTATGCACTTATAAGCAATACCAGCCAATTTTTTCCGGTGCGAAGAATACGTGGTAGCTGATGATAACTAACCTGTCCTACAGAACAATTTTTTTTATTACTACTAAAACCTAGACATCGCAGCTGTCATCGTGTCCATTTCTGTGAAATTATACCAAAGTACTACTAAATTAAGTTCATGATTCGCGGGAATCGTAACGGCATTCAATTAGACAGGAGTGGAGTACTTAAATAAGTAATTTTCATCAATTTCTCTTTTGGACAGGCTCACAGCTCACAGCTTGCCCGCCCGCTGCGCTGCGAACTCGGTGACTGGCCTCAAAATGTGACCGTGTTAAAGTCCATGCAGTTGGCATTTGTTTTGATGTGTCAGGCAACTGGAGGAGGCCACGTGCCATAACAATGTGCCATAAAACTGACAGAGACTGAGGTTGACACAGCTGAGGGTCGGGCAATTTTAACTATAATAAGCACAGGAAATAATAGCTAAAATATAAATAATAACTAGAATAGCTAACAAGTACGTACCACATAGTCTAGCACAGAATGTTCATAAGGAAATGACTAATATCATCACACTATCTCATCAGCGAGACTGACATCAACGAAAGCATAGCTGCGGGCAAAAGTTTATTAAATTACAAATCAAAACCTCACATTCTTTGACCAAAGCACATTCAATTATTATGACACATAAAAATTACTGCAAAAAGCATTACACGTAGAATGGTCACTCTACTTTCCCTCTAATAACAAATCGTTGTCCATGTCGGTCGTGTAGCTCACGAGAAGTGGACCAGCAGACACGCGCGGCGACCGCGGACGCGCCGCACCTTCAACAAACGCATCTTTCGATATTATATTCATTATCTTCGGCCAATAGAGCGCAATAATTTGATGTTCATTGAGCGAAAACTTACTTGTCGTGGGTTAGATGGCATAGAAGCCGAAGCTGGCAATAGTCACGGGATAATAATTAAACAAATAATTAAAATAGCAGACACCAAAAGTAGCAATACCCCACCTATCCACATGTTAGGTTAGGGTTACATAGCATAGGAATCTAGCCTAAAATAGACAAGCCACGTCGTTGGGTTACATACCGCAGAACCCCGCGCTGGAGATTGCCTCGCCAATTGGGTCTCGGTCATGCACTAATGAAGGACCCAAAGATGGAAAAAGCCAGCCAAGTTGTTGGGTTACATGACATAGCAAAAAGGGCCCGCATTTGCCACATCAGCCGGGCTCATGGCTAGTGTTGCCATGCGTCAAGCTCAGTATTGCGGTGCTCACTGCACGCCTCGACGACTGCGACACAGGGTCAGGGCCGTGACAGTGTTACAAGCAATTAGCGATTTACTCATTATTATGACGTCTCGGACGCATGCACCAATAAACATACGTTCACACCTTGAAAGTAGACGGGTAATTGAATCAAATCACGCGTAAAAGCATTAATTAACTTTGCACAAACACTTAGTATTATTAACTTAATACGATTCCAGTTTATTGATAAAGATGTAATTAATATGGTAATGCATGTCATTGATATCAGAAGTTTTAAATTATGCCCCTGTTGAAAACCGATAATACTTACTTTCCGAAGTTCTGTTTCAAATGGAATAACCGGCATTGTAGACATATTTAGACACTGTGTGCCTATTTTGAGTACTAGTGCCAGTAAGGGTTGCACCTCTGGAAGACTAACTGAATTGTAGGTTAATCTTATCCTACATCCTATACGGAAGACGACGATGAAAAGCTGAGGGAAATCAGAAAACAATTATCGTAATGCGTACTTATACTTAACATAACCGAGAACATAACTGATATTTTATGCAAGATACGTGGCGCAACTGAGGCCGACAGACTTGAGAACACCGTTACCCGACACACTCCGCGCGTTCGCGCTCAACACATACCGCGTGTCACTCTCCAACCGCATTCAAGATTAGTTCGTCTTCCCGCCCTGTGTCTCTCGGATAGCACAGCGCCAGCTGCCATCTGTGCGTGCTTTTGTTCCGAAAAGAATCGAACCAAATACGAATAAGAACTAGAAATAATTAAAGATTGACTGTAATAAATCTCTTCAAGGGATGAATCAAGCTTCGCACCTCATAATAAAAAAAACTATTTTGAGGACCAATTTGTTCTCAACAGCCCAATAGCAACAATAGAAGGGTGCTGAGTCTCTCTGGGACGAATACTGCGGGAATAGGGCGCACGGACGTCACAGGCGGCAAGGAATAAGGGATGCTAGTTTCTCAGAGCAGCGCCCGTGATATACCTGTAAAACAGACTAAGCGAACCTACAAATCGTCTGTGACTCGAGACTCCAGATCGTCTGTAAGTTTCCGGCCACCAACAAGACGGATGGCTCGGCGCTGTATAAATCCACAAATAAATAAAAATAAAAATAGATCTGGGACTACTTCCCAATGCAGATATGGCTGCAGTTCTCCATCGCCTAATCTAACGCTCAGCGATTGCCAATAAAATGCCGCTACCACTGATGACGAGCGTAGGAACCACATATCGCGTGGTCCCGACATCGGCTCGGGTTCCATTGACCGTCGCTTCCTTCCGACTCTCCTTTAGCTTCGTTCTGCACGACCTCGATTTTTGGGAATACTTCGCGGTTTCCAGACGTTTTGTTGCTTATTTAGGCTCAGTCGTAGGTCGATTCTACGCACACGCACACACACAGTTGGACACTAGAATGGTATTCGAGGGAGGACTGCGGAAGCTGGGAAAAACTATAAATCAACAATGTACGGACCGCTTCAATGAGCTTCACGTCAGCCTCCGTCTCTCAGCTGCTCTATTCATTAACAACAATCGATCTGAGATCCATCCGCATTACAAATTATGTTCACATTGTGTGGGATTCCGCCTCTGTCCATTTCAGTATATACTTGTCTTGTTCCTATGCTATTTAATTGAGCGTTTGGTATCTAATACGTTAGACCGACTATGATGCGTCAGTCACAGTCACAATCAACGAGAACCAAGTAATTAAATAAGTGTGCAGTACATATTCTTGTACTGTTTAGTTAGGATTATAATTTTTGTGGATAACGTTCCAGTTTTATATTATTTCATGTTTGTTAATACTGTGTAGTGTAGGGACAACGTTTACTTTAATTTCAATAAAAACTTTTTTATAAAAACTTATAAAAAAATTGCAATTGCAATAAAGATATTATTTATTTGAGGGACGTAAGATAGAATGCATTAAGATAATTTTTGGAATTCGCCTATTTGCCCACACATCACGTAAAAATTTGGCCCAATTCGGATATAGTTTTCAAAATAATATAAGGGCTGGCATTGACAAACAAGAAAACACCGGGAACAGGGTCACCGGCTCAGCTGAACTGTGTTAGATGATATATGGGTCAAACAAATCGCAAATAGACATATCTACAGTGAGAACATTAGGCCTACAGGTTCACACTACCAGCAGTGGAAAATGCCCAGTATCCATCACAATATTCGCAATGTATGAGCAAAAACTACAAGAAAATCTGAACAAAAAACCTTCCTCAGTAATCGCACGGAGGTAATGACGATGGCTACGTGTCCGCTGAAGGCTAACATCTAACATGGCCGACGTACTTAGGTGACAACGACTTGTCTAGAACTATATAATACAATGTTCACTTGTAAGTATTATAAATTATAACTGACTGACTGACAGACAACGCATAGCGTAAACCGGTGGATCTAGTGAAGCGTAAAATTTTGCATAGAAGTTCCTTCTATTACGTAGGTGAGCACTAAACGAATATTTTCGAAAATGCATCCCCTAAGAACGAGAGCGAGAGATAGAGAAGGGGAGAGGGGTGTTAGGGAGAGATAGAAAGAGAGGGGGAGGGAGGGAATATATTGCGTCGACTCTAATTAGCAAAACCTACAATGTCGTGAGCGAAGCCGCGGGCAAAAAGCTAGTAAACAATAAAACAATAATGATACACGCCTGCGCTGCGTAGTCAGCTAATATCGCTCTGTGTCGGAAGTGGGGTAATTGAGCAAGAAACAATCGAGAAAAGCATGTCATCTGAAGACTATATTTTTAAGTCTCAAGTCAAGGGCGAGTGTTCTTGACTTTGTTCTAATATATGTGAACATGAATGAAGCATCTCTTTTGTTGTTGACATGGTTTTAAGGACCCATCACAGAATGTCGTGTTTTAGTATATTTCTATGGGGCCCGTGGCTTCTCAAAATGGTTCCTCTGTCGCACCGCTAGGGTGTGGTATTGTTTATCGGCGTGTATTTCCCGGTGCGGTACAGGTCAACCTGGAAGTCTTCAAGAGTATTAACAAGCTGGATAGCGTTTCTATAGTCCGCTAATCTGCTGGTACGATGTCTCACTGACCGTAGTTTCGTTAGTTGAGGTGATTTGGCTGTTTCGGGTACCTCTGGTCCCTCGGCATAGCCACCCAAAACTTGTTTTCATAAAAAAGTACTCACAAAACAAAAAAAGTACTTACCCAATGTAAAAAAAAATTGCAGTAAGTTTGATAAATATTGAATATGGGTTTGGATATAATTCCTTCCCCTATCTTCGTCATTATTTCCCGCACCGATTAGTGTTTTCTAATGCTCGTTTAAAAAGCAAGTAGCTTAAGGATAAAGTAGACAATTTTCACAACATATGCGACCTTGAAGGCTGGTTAAAATGTATTAATTGTTCATAACCTTAGGTTTGTTTGTCGAGTAGGTACATATCATGATGCACTACTTGTGAGGTACCTTACCTGTATGTAGAGTAAGCAACAAGTGCGCTTTGCAGGTCAATGATCAATTAGCATGAATGCATCATTATGTAGGTACTAACTACTAATGTTAGGGTTATTATACGACGAACAACGCGCGAGGTCGTTTGGAAAATCAACCGGTCAATGGAAAACCTAAGTAGGTATATTGCCGAGAATCTACCGAGAATTACTAACTGCCAACCTGAAATACTGTCCTATGAATAACTGCACAGCTTACACCTACAATATTGGTGCATAAATGTTTTGAAGACAACGCGGGTTGAATAATGTTTGGTGCGAATATGACAAGCTGAATTAAAAAGAAAAAGAGTCACATTAATCATAGTCGGTATAAACACACTTTCAAAATCTGGGCCCTACAGGTGGTATTCGATAATACTTTCGCACACAATATTCACTCATTTGTCGCAATTCTCGCGTACTGGTTATCTTTTTACTTTGGTCAAGATTGGCGCAAATTGTGCAAGTCTGGCATAGCAACCTTGACCGTCGACCGACCCAAGACTTCATATTAGTATCTAATGATGACACGTTACGTAGGTAAATTGCCGAGCGTGTCAACGTAGTCTCAGGTCAATGCGGGCGCGGCGCGGCGGAGGCGGCGGGGTCAATTGGCGAAAAAGTACGAACAAATTAAATGCCATTGAAACGGATGGAATTAATTAAAATGATTTATCATTCTTGAGCAGTGAAATCCTAAGAAAAAAAATAAAATAAAGGACAATGTCAATTACATTACATCATTACATTACATAAAAAACATTACATCTGCGACAAATAATATCGAGCTTCAGCTGATTGTATGTAATTATTTTTTAAATAATTTGTTGTCATTTCTAAAAAAAAATTGCGCAATTAGTATATTGTGGAAAGACGACACTGGAAGTTTATTAGTGTAGGTTTCGTTTTACAATTTAGCACATTCTTCTGTGCTGTTTGGCTGTGCTTCCTTTCGGTTGGTGTGTATATGCACATCGCTCGCAGGTTCCCAGTCCGACTCCGAAGCTCGGGCTCACGAAACCAGATCATGGCCGATGATCGCACCATCGTCACAGCTCCACCCACCTCGTGTCGATATCATCTGCAGCGTAATTATTAACAGACGAGCTTCATATGTAATTATTATACATAAGCTGCAGATGATTGCTACATGACTGCACGTGGGCCACTGTCGTAGTCTACGATGTTGTAGTCGCGCACCAAGGTTACAGAAACACAAAAAAAAACCTTAAAAAAAAAACACGTTTCCTGGGACCCTCTTTAATGTTTCACTTTTTAAACCCCGACGAAAAAAGAGGGGTGTTATAAGTTTAACGTGTGTGTATATGTCTGTAAGGGTGTGTGTATGTATGTATGGGTGTGGCATCGCAGCTCCCAAACGGATGGTCCGATTTGGGTGCGGTTTTTTTATTATAGAAAGCATGTTTAAAGCTTTTTTAAAGCTTGAAATAAAAGTTAAATTAGAAATTTAAAAAAACCCCGACCCTTAAAAAGTAAAAAATTATTTTCGTTTACTTACTTAAAGGAGTCGGGGGACCGCTAAGTGAATAAAATATAAAAACTCAAGCTGCACGGGTATTTACTTATCGGTCCTCAGACTCATTCAAAGTAAGTAAACGGATTTTTTTTTTACTTTTTAAGGGTCGGGGTGTTTTCTTATTTTTAGTTGTTTGTCAATTTGTTGTCATACCATTATTCTCATAAGTAGTCGAGGCAGAAGGTCTATATATTTTATCACCTACTTACAAAAACTACCCACTATAAAATCTTTATTTGCCTCAGTGCATAAACTATAATAGTTAATATGAAGAAAAAATACATACAACAATAATTCTTGTATGTATTTTTTTTTTTCATATTTTGGGAGGAACCGTTGAACCGTACTGTACATTGACACGATGATACAATGCGATGTTTGTGATAGGTCCGTTCGGTAGTAAATGCATAATATACATAAAGTACCTACACAAGTGCGATAATAACCGAACTAGTATTTTTTTTTTGCCCGCGAAAAAAGATACCTACCTATTGAATAATAATAATAATCGTCCGGAGATTTCTCTCTTTGGGACCCGATCATCGGTAGCCTGGGTTCGCCCCTCCGCCGCGCCGCCGGTGGTGGAAACTCCGTTTATTATTTTTATATTAATTTTAGATTTTAAGTTCTTGTTGTATAAATATGTAAAATTAATATGAAAAAAAAACGTGTGAATAAATGTATAATAATAAAATATTTCTTTAATTCAGGTACTCAGTCCTAATTATCCTAATAAATTGTATTAATAATTGGAATAAATTATTGAACAATCTTAAAAGGGCTAAGTCGTAGAATTTAACAGAGAAGTCGTTTCTTTAATAAATTTAATTACATTTTTATTGGTTTCGTTTTTATTGATTTCTTATACCTTTGCCAGACATATATATATATATTATATAGATAGGTATAGGCATACATGTATGACAATTCACCTAACAATACATTGTTGAAGCCACGGAATAGGTACGGAGAATGGTTTGCGGTTGAAACGCTTTATGGAATGCGGAAAATATTGCTTTCTTTAGAAATTGCAGTTTTTCCAATCATAACATAATCTTCCTTCGTCCGCTTCCTCTCTCAGCCAGTAAGTACACTTCTGTTGGGCAACGACACTACACGACGACGTGATGATGCGACACACGTCATACAGAACACGTCGGCGGCGCGGCGGCGGCGGTGGCGGCGGCGCGGCGGCGGCGGGCGAGCGTCGAGACGGGGTGGCGCGCGGCGCGGCGTGTTGTCACGTCACGTCACACGTTCTCATGGTCAATGACACTTCACTTTGCACACCATTTCATCCTGGCCACGTCTAGCAATCTCGTATGCCATGCAAGATTAATCGCATAGGAAATTCGGAATGTAGATGATATGGATGGAGTTGTCTAGTAAGTAATCGAGACATCGACCATACAGCGACACATTACATAATACAATCTTATCCAATGAGGAATAATAATTATCTGATATCATACATGACACGACGTAAACAAATAAGTAACGGTCACCTATTATATCATCACAATGTACTAGCTGTTCCCGCGATTTCGCTTCGCCGCAAAATATCCAGTACTGTAACCATCATTAGATTTTCCAGAAAACGTCAGTGAAAGCATCATGTGAATTGATTTAGGTACCTACCTATATGTAATTAATAACTTAATAAGTGAACATAGCGTCGCGTCGGAGCGGCGCGGGGCGGGGCGGGGCGTATCGCTAGAGATTTTCCGTTTTATTAGTCAAGGATGAGAATTAGGTACTTTTTTTATGTAATCCGGTATGGGTGGCTGAGTCGGAGGGGCCAAAGCGCATGCTCCGACCAGCCAATATCACCTCCGAGAAGGTAGGTGCCATACCGGAGACTTCCCTGGATTGCCCTGACCGAGGTACTGACTGACTTCCCTATACTGGAGTAGAGGAGAACACAACCGAGGCTTCCATCAGAGAACACAGCCATCTTAAATCCAGTGCGGTGGTACCAACCCAGTCGGCTACAATTTGAGCCTACTACAAACAAGAAAAAAAAAATTAAAAAGCAGGTTCCACCGAGATTTGAACTCGGATCGCTGGATTCAGAGTCCAGAGTGCTAACCATTACACCATGGAACCGCTGAGCGAGATGCCGAAATAGTGATATGCTATGTTAGTACGCGGCAATTGGCATAGATGGCGCTTTTCAAACTATTTTCCCCTGTGTGGTAGGTACCTAGGTAGTAAAGTAGCTTTAGATAGTGCTGCTACATTTTGTTTTGGTTGGAGGGAAGCCAAGCTGGAAATAAATTTAACAAAAATTAATAATTCATGTAGGTAGGTATGTAGGTAACTAAAATAAGAGCCGCCGCCGCCGCCTCCGCCGCGCCGTATTCTCACAGAAGTGCGAGAGTATAGCGAAGATGTAGGTATTTAGTCGACAAAAGATGTAGTTCTTCGGACTCGAAATAGACATCGCTGATCTTTATAGTTTTACTGAAGCTTTGCACCCAGTAGTCTACCTACACTACCTACCTCCTCGCTTTTCGTTATCAGCGGTAATACCGTTTTTCTTTTCATTTTTGGTTGTGTTTGTATTAATTTTGTATATAATAATGTACCTATCTAGAATTAATATGGACGTAGTCAAAGAAAAAACCACATAGTAGGTTGTTGGTAGGTGGTAGTGCACTAATTTTTGTTTTTTTTTTTCATAATATTTTTCACTGTTTTCCATGTAGGTATATATTTTTTCTAAAGTTCGTGATTTTTAATGTACATTTTTTTTTATTTACTTCCTATTTCTATTAATAAATTGTATATTTTTTCTTCATTGTATTCTGTACAGTTATAAAAATAATATACCCACATAATAAAATCCAGTAACTGATTGTACTGGCCTTTGCTATAGAAACACATGGCGTGTGGTCACCCGCAAGGACGAATCATTGGTCAACTCAGCCCACAGCCCACTCAGCCCGCGGGCTCAAATGACCACTATGAAATATGTATTACGTTCGGAAACGATCTAGGAAAGCTCCTCATCGATAAGTCTGGTGACAACGCGCCACGCGCCAATAGTCTTTCTTTTTTCAGCGGATAGGGCTGGCGATTCAAAGGGGCAACGCTGCCAACGTATTGGGTTGGGCACTGTGGGAGAGTCGGCTGAATTGGATGAAATATTTTACCTACAGTAGAGAGCCCCCCCTTTCTCTATCCGTCAACGGCACAGTGTCAGCACACATCCCGTTTCCTCCTTCTGTCCACCTTACATTTATTTAGTTTTGGTATATTTTTAATATGTTCTCCATTAGGTTAATTTCATTCTAATTAGTTTTATTTAATAGATTATCATATGTGAACATATTGCAGTTCCATTAATATTACATACATACGTGTTGAATTGATCAGTAAAAAACATAAAACCGACTTCCTAAAAAAAGTAGAACTAAAAAACTATTTAAAATAAAAATATAAAAACCGCCTTCAAAAATGTATGAAATAAAAAAAAACCAACCCTAGAGTTGAAGGCGGTGCTAAAAAGGCTACACAAATCACAAAGGATATCATCCACTCATGTTTTCTTTCATGCATCATTTTTGCTTGCTTTAGCACCGCCTTCAACTCTAGGGTTCGTTTTTTTTTTATTTCATACATTTTTGAAGGCGGTTTTTATATTTTTATTTTAAATAGTTTTTTAGTTCTACTTTTTTTAGGAAGTCGGTTTTATGTTTTTTAAAACTTTTTTTTTATTTCACAGTTTTTTTTTGTAATTTTTTGCTATTAATGTACTCGGCGGAATCGCTCGGCCTTCGGCCTCGCGATTCCGCCTCGCTTTCCAATCCAATTGACAGCTCAGTGGTGCAGACAGTCAACTGTCGCTATTGAATGTTAAGCAACGCTGGGTGCGGTCACTGGGTACTTGGATGGGTGACCGCTGACCGTTGGAGGCTGACCGAGGTTCGGATTCCTCGTAAAACTGTAGGTCCCTTCCCTCCTAATCTTACTTGGTGGTAGGGTTTAACCCGCCCGGGTTGGTACCACCGCACTGAATGAAACGTCTGTCGAAACGGCTATGTAAATAGTTTGTGTTTTCCGACCAGTTCAGTGTAGTCAGCACGACCAAAAGGGGAAGCACTGAGATGGCACTTAGTTCACCCGGTGTTATGGGCTGATATCACGGACGTTGTAGGTGATGTAGCCAACCGTGTCAGTTTCCATAAAAAAAAAGCCACAGTTGCACTCCGGGAGTGCCGGCAGAAGTGAAAACATTTTGTATTTCCGAAAATAATTCTTAGGTGGTTATAAAAGAAACTAAACACCCTAAAAAAATTTAAATACCGTAACATTGCTTAAAAAAGAAAACAAAAGAAAAAAAACAAGAAAAAAAAATTATTATTTTTTTAAATAAATAAATGTTAAATTTAGTAGAACGGACAGACATGCATTTGTTACGGAACCTTACATTCATTTTGCAGAACTTAGTAGAATGGACAGACATAAACGGGTTACAGAACGCTACTTTTATTATAAAATAACCGTCGGAGGGCCTTGGTTGAAAATTGTAAAATTTAGTAGAACGGGCAGACATGCATTTGTTACGGAACCCTACATTCATTTTGCAGAACTTTGAGATGTCATGTATTGAGCGTTGTCATAGCAACGATATATTGTTATCTGACGCGCGTTGTCATAGCAACGATATATTGTTATCTGACGCGCTGACGCGAACATAACATTTTTTCCCCATATAAAAAAGTGCCAAGCGCCACTAAAGAAGTTTCACTTCAAAAAACCCCTTTCAAACAAAAAAAAAGAATTTTCAAAATCGGCCACAATTGACGGAGTAATCGCGTAACAAACTTAAAAAAAAATAATCTCTTAGGTCTAAAGTAAATTGCTCGTGAAGACAAATGCAACGAGCCCAAACACGATGGGTTTATCATGTGTAGTTTAAGAGTTCCTATGGCCACCTTCTGTCTCCATCATCAGACCAGCTCGATGGTACTCGTACCATAATAAATTAAGCGCATCTGGCCGGTCGGAAAAAATTTCAAATTTAGAATATTCATGAAAAAAAAACAAGGGTCCAAATGTGTATCACAATATCGATTCACGTATTTCAATAAAATGACAGAGAAACTTTCAAAATATTAGGTATTTAATACTTTATAGTTCTTTTTTTTTTGGAAATCGGTTTTATATTTTTTAAAACAGTTTTTATATCATTCTTTTTAGTAATATTATTAGTAATATTACATAAAAAAGAATAATCGAAATCGATTGAAGTGGTACAGAATTATTCGCCATAATATGTGTCAGACTGCAAATTGCTGAATAAGTCCACATCACAATGGATGCTATTGCCAATACTAATATTGCCAATACCATGGTGTGTGTGGTTACACACACACCATAGTAATTTATCAAACTGAAAATTGCTGAAAACGACCACATCACAAGTTTTGCTGAAGGTAACCACACACCATAGTATTATGTTGATTTTTCATAAACCGCTCAATCAATTTCGATAAAATTGAAATGGGACCACCTCTGAAGTGTGACTTACCAAACAAAAAAAAAGAATTTTCTAAATCGGCCCTCAACGGAGAAATCGCGTAACAAACATAAAAAAAAATTAAAAAATAAACATACAGTCGAATTGAGAACCTCCTCCTTTTTTGGAAGTCGGTTAACAAATTATCCAGTACCTCGAGCACCTTTTATGCTAGACACATTACATCGGTGTTTTGAAATGCGCTTCCCGCAAAATGCGCGATGTCTGTCAGCATGCGCGTGCGGTTTGCCGCTGATGTCAGAGTCCGTGTTCGGGCGCGCATCTCGAGAAAACTAAACAATCTCAGCTCACGATTCGCCGACAAGTTTGTAATAATACCTAATAATAACTCTCCACATTATGAAGATTCCAATAATTAATTACGTGCACGCGACCGAGCGACCTCCGCGCCGCGTGCCGCGCTCGTTCCGCTAAACGTTGATGTGTGTTTATGTTTCAAGGACCGCGAGTTTCGAGTTTGTTGACCTAACTATATACTGTTTAGATTCTTCATTTGGAAAATGTATCTTTGATTTGAGTAACTTCGATGCTCGTGAAAAACATAGTACAATAATTGTTCATCCAAAAAGCACATTTCGATTCTTACGAAAGTCAACTAGGCCTCAAAGATGCTGGAGGACAAAGAAAATAGCATAGAGAGAAATTCGAAGCAAAACTCTCACGAAACGACGCAGAACCGCAAATAAAAGTAGCTATTTATGAGACGCACACACAAGCATAGTGAAACAAATCACAACGCTACGCAAGTCGGACAATGCGAGGAAGTAAACCGCTTCGGGTCGTATCGTAAGCGATTTCCTCCAGTAGAGGTGGGTAGTAGGAAGTCTAGGAAGGCGCGTAACAATGCGTAGACGTCGTAAAATCTTGATATTTTGTGACAACAAAGGAATTTGTACAACAGTACGTAAATAAGTTATTCCGCTTTGTATATGTATTAAGCCGAGCACCCACAACCTAATCTAAAATATCCAATTACTGGGGGGGGGGGGGGGGGGGGGGGGGCACGTTCGGGAACAATCGATTCAGTGAGACTGCGCTGCGGAGGTGGCGGCGGCGGCGGAGAGGAAACGGGCTGGGTGGCCCCCGCGCCGTTTTCTTCTATACAACTTTATTGGAATATACGACAATACAATTTGTTTTGATGTTTCATCTGAGCGAGTGGGTGGGAGCAATGGCACAGCTAATGGATACAGCACGGAGAAAAAATATAGAGTTCTCATTGTACCTCACGCCCATTTGATTGCGGCCCAAACTAGAAAGAAAAAATAATTTTCTTTTACTAACAGGAGTCGGTGGACCGCTAAGTAAATTTACTTAGCGGTTCACCGACTTGCGCGCGCATTACTGAGTTTTATATTTTATTTACTTAGCATTCCCCCGACTCCTTTAAGTAAGTAAACGGAAATTATTTTTGACTTTTTAAGGGTTGGGGTTTTTTTTTATTTGTATTTTAACTTTTATTTCAAGCGTTTTTAAAAAAACCGCATGCAAATTGGTCCACTTTTTAATATAATATTTTTTTTTTTTACTTAATTACTTGATTATTTGATTACAAAATTAGCTAACAACCATCCCGATTAAACCGGCTTTCCAACAAAAAAAAACATCCAACATCCGTTTGGGAGCTACGATGCCAAAAACAGACACACGTTAAACTTATTATAACACTCCTCTTTTTTCGTCGGGGGTTAATAGCAAGAGAACAGGTTAAAAAGGAACAAGAATTCTTGGATCATACATAATATACATATAGGTTCGGTAACCGCATTTATAGGATTTAGGGCCTATTAATTAATCCATTAAAAAAAATCAGTATGTACTTGAGAGAAGTAATTAGTAATTAAGTAGTACTTAAGTCAGATTGAGTTGTCATTAAAGTAAAAGCATGTTCTCAAATTACAGCGTATCGACACGCAATCATGCCGGACGCAGTTCGCAGCGAGTCGCAGCAACTCGCAGTACTACCCAAAGTAAATAAACGGAAGAACAAACAAGCTGAAAATAAATTGCACTTTAATAACACTAACTTTGACGCTTGTATGTATAACCGTTTTTGACATGGAATCCATATGTAGGTAATGTCTTACCTGTTTGCAAAAATCGACCGTAATTTTTAATGTACTTTCGGCATACCACTATCTCACGAACCGCTCAACCAATCCCAGCAAACCAGGTGTCAGGTGATAGAGTCACTCGGCCGCCTTCCACCTATGGCAACGTCAATGAATAATATGAACCACATATGAACAATTGATGAGGTCATAGCCTTTTCAAAAAAGGCCTCGAAAATAAATAAATCCCTATAACTCCTAAACTACTGGTCGGATTGACTAGAAAATTGAACCCGTCCGTAAAAAAAAAAATTCTCTTTCTGAATTAATGACTTTTTTTCAAAATCGGTTCAACCGTTTCGAAAAAAAGAAAAAGACTTTGAGAGGGCATATCTCGAAAACTACTGATCGCAGTTTACTCATTCCCATATGGTAACTGATAAGTCTCGACGAGATAAAACTTTTTTTTAGGGCATATCTCTGAAACTACTGATCCCAGACTACTCATCCGCCGCAGAAAATGATAGGTCTCGACGAGAGTTTTAGTTTTTTGTTTATTTATTTTTTAATTTTTTGGTGATAGTCTCTCGGCCCCCTTCCACCTATGGCTGCCCATTATTCCATGTCTATGTCTACCGGTAGTCCCACGACTACCAGGGCATTTTTTTATTCTTGTTTCGTGTATGGTTTCCCTTATTTTTTTAAGTTTTACTTTTTTAATTTTTGCATAGTAAATCTGCTATAGGTAATAAAATAACACATTTATTCTGTGAAAATGTCAAACCAGCTACCTGTTACGGTTTAAAAGACCTAAAAACTACTCAAAATACTTACTGAGGAAACTCATCTGCTTAGTCTTCTACGATTTCTAAAACACATCTATCGATTATAATATGCAGCAACCACAACAAACAATTTATATTGTCAACATTTAGACAATTCTTTTATCCAAGTGTTCAATGTCTCATGGGTGGTTTCTTTGTCAAAGTTATCTCATGGCATGTCAAGGAATACCTGGTCGTCTCTTCTCTCAGGGGAAAAAATGTCTTGTTAGCCACACCACAGTGGACAAAATGTCTTATGGTACGATTAATGTATGATGTGATGACATCCGTCGCATAGCTGACTTGGTCGTCTGCTAACTTCTTTATTTTTCGGGACTCTCAATAAAAGTTTAATAGTTACCTACTCACAGTTTCAATAGCTTGGAAGTTGATTTTTTAAGAGACATCAGCTAACTTTACGATACCTTGCATGATACTCTTCATACCTAGCTAGCATGTGCATCTATGCAACCGGTTTGTTTCTAAATTCGAATAGGGGAAAGGTAGGAGAAATAAATATTATTTATTTGTGACTGACAATATTATAAGCTAAACAAGATGCACAGGAATCCAGACATACATCACAAACATGTTTAAAGAAAATAAATTACTGCCCATTTTTACGTTTTTTTTTAATTCCCATGCGAGCTGATCAAAGCAGCCGTCGCCGGACAGCAAATTAGTTGTCCGTAATTTGGCAGCCGGAATCTTCAGAGCGGGCACCACGTCAACCTCCCTGCGCGGTGTCTTCCAGAGAAACATTCCATGGCGATAACTGCGCGCACGAATACCCACAATTCACTTAATTTGCTTCCGTGGAGCCCCGTGTCATTAGCAGATAGGTACTAGTGAATACTTTTGGCAGCCAAAATATGGATAAAAAAAATCTTTTGTGAAATGTCTTTATCTTTTAACCCTGAAAGGGTGACGACGCGGCACCTTCAAGATACTCTTTCAATTAAAATACAACACATATTTAATATAACAACTAACCACACAAAACATAGGTAAAAATTCCAGTAAGTACCTACTTACATACATTCATTCATTTGTGTACATACACGCAGATTAGGCTTAGCCTTTTACTGCTTACTCTCTCATTCATCAACAATTGCTCTCTCTCAATTGTACATCTCTTTTTTAACCGACTTCCAAAAAAGGAGGAGGTTCTCAATTCGTCTGTATGTTTTTTTTAATTTTTTTTTTTATTTTTTTTTTTATTATTTTTTTGTATGTTTGTAACACGATTTCTCCGTCAATTGAGGGCCGATTTAGAAAATTCTTTTTTTGTTAGTTAGGTCATACTTCCGAGGTGGTCCCATTTCAATTTTATCGAAATTGGTTCAGTGGTTTTCGAAAAATCAGCATAATACTATGGTGTGTGGTTACCTTCAGCAAAACTTGTGATGTGGTCGTTTTCGGCAATTTTCAGTTTGATAAATTAGTATGGTGTGTGGTTACCTTCAGCAAAACATTTGTGATGTGGACTTATTCAGCAATTTGCAGTCTGACACATATGGCGAATAATTCTGTACCACTTCAATCGATTTCGATTATTCGATTTCGATTATTCTTTTTTATGTAATATTACTAAAAAGAATGAAATAAAAACTGTTTTAAAAAATATTAAACCGATTTCCAAAAAACAAAAAAAAAAAACTAAAAAGTATTAAATACCTAATATTTTGAAATTTTCTCTGTCCTGTTGAAATACATGAATCGATATACTAGTGATACATATTCGGACCCTTGTTTCATGAATGTTCTAAATTTGAAATTTTTTTATCTTTTCCGACCGGCGTTTAATTTATTATGGTACCTGGCCAGTACCTACTGTACCGAGTACCATCGAGCTGGTTTGATGATGGAGACAGAAGGTGGCCATAGGAACTCCTAAACTACACATGATAAACCCATCGTGTTTGGGCTCGTTGCATTTGTCTTCACGAGAAATTTACTTTAGACCTAAAAGATTCTCAATTCGACGGTATGTTTTCTTTTTTTTTGGATGTTTGTTACGCGATTACTCCGTCAATTGTGGGCCGATTTTGAAAATTCTTTTTTTTTTTTATTTGAAAGGGGATAACCCTGAGGTTTTTGAAGTGAAAACTTCTTTAGCGGCTCTTGGCACTTTTTTAGGTGGGTAAAAATGTATAACTCGCGACATCGCGTCAGCGTCATTTTTAAAATGAAACCTTAAGTCATTGCGTTAAGGGTTAAGTTAGAGTGGCACGGGATCTGCCGGCACTCCCGGAGTGCAACTGTTAAGTAGGGTTCCGTAACACGTTTATGTCTGTCCATTCTACTAAGTTCTGCAAAATGAATGTAGGGTTCCGTAACATATGCATGTCTATCCGTTCTACTAAATTTTACAATTTTCAACCAAGGTCCTCCGACGGTTATTTTATAATAAAAGTAGGCTTCCGTAACACGTTTATGTCTGTCCATTCTACTAAGTTCTGCAACATCACCTACAACGTCTGTGATGTCAGCCCATAACACCAGTGCCATGTCAGTGCTTCCCCCTTTGATCGTGCTGACTACACTGAACTGGTCGGAAAACACAAACTATTTACATAGCCGTTTCGACCGACGTTTAATTCAGTGCGGTGGTACCAACCCGGGAAGGTTAAACCCTACCACCAAGTAAAATTACGAGGGAAGGGACTTACAGTTTTACGAGGAATCCGAACCTTGGTCAGCCTCCAACGGTCAGCGGTCACCCATCTAAGTACTGACCGCACCCAGCGTTGCTTAAAATTCAATAGCGACAGTTGACTGTCTGCACCACTGAGCTATCGAAGCTGACGTGGTCCTATTTTAATTGGGTCAAGATCGGATTGGAAAGCGAGGCGGAATCGCGAGGCCGAAGGCCGAGCGATTCCGCCGAGTACATTAATAGCAAAAAATTACTAAAAAAAACTGTGAAATAAAAAAAAAGTTTTAAAAAACATAAAACCGACTTCCTAAAAAAAGTAAAACTAAAAAACTATTTAAAATAAAAATATAAAAACCGCCTTCAAAAATATATGAAATAAAAACCTAAAAAAAAAAACGAACCCTAGAGTTGAAGGCGGTGCTAAAGCAAGCAAAAATGATGCATGAAAGAAAACATGAGCGGATGATAATATCCTTTGTGATTTGTGTAGCCTTTTTAGCACCGCCTTCAACTCTAGGGTTCGTTTTTTTTTTTAGGTTTTTATTTCATATATTTTTGAAGGCGGTTTTTATATTTTTATTTTAAATAGTTTTTTAGTTTTACTTTTTTTAGGAAGTCGGTTTTATGTTTTTTTTACTTTATCGGCTTTGACCATTAGTGATTTATGCTAACCCCTAATGGCAAAAGTCGAGCTGATCGCCTTTAGCCGTTCTCGGGGTTTTTATTACCCGCAAGCGGGTGACCCGATCTTCGTTTCCGTCCCCACCGCGGGGAGGCGGCGATCATCTACGACCTTTCTCTAATTACTTCCGCACAGAAAGCTCGGAAACCCTCTACAACCCGATCATCTAGAAATAGATCTTTGCTTATGGGCCAGACCAACCCAGCATTTTGGACCACGCTCTCGAGTGCTCCCCTTGCATTATCGCTCAGAGAACACTCAAAGAGAACATGGTCTACCGAATCGATCGGTTCCCCGCACTCGCATATGCTATTATCTATGATGCCGAATCTAAAGAAGTATTTTCCGAACTTCCCATGTCCAGTTAGGAACTGGACCAGCTCGTGATTCACTCTAAATACTTTCTTTCCTCTCATTTTTACGATAACTCTCGGTATGAACTCTCGCGTGAGTTGACCTTTCTCACATTTGGCCCATTCGTCCTGCCAAATTTCCACGCTACGCTCTTTAAATTTCCTCTTAATTGTCATGGGCAAATCATCCGTACCAATCTCTATGTCCCTATATCGCTCGTATCGTTCACAAATTCCGCTTTTGCGGCTGAACATGCTCACCCTTTCCTGTATTAGGATATCAATGGGGAGCACACAAGCGATAGCGAATACCGCTTCTGTAGAGACCGTACGGTACGCCCTTATGACTCTCAAGAGGATAGAGCGCTGTGCGCTTCTAATTTGCCTAATATGTCGGCAATTAAGCCTACGTGACCAACTGGCCGACGCATAGGTCAAGACTGCCTCCACCACACCTCTATAGATAATGGTTAAGGCTTTTTGTCTAAGACCCCACGTCGCGCTGCTACTTACATACAGTATAAATAATTGATCAGTTGATCACACATCTAACTGGAGCATGCCATGCAATATTCAATCACAGCGGTGGGCTACAAAAACATCGCCTGCGCAAAAACACAAATTAATCATCGTAACAAAAAATCACAAAGCGCTTATAGGTACCTACTAGCGTCGATACCAGCCAGCACTAGCCATGCCGATGAGAAGACAGGTGTCGTGATCATTGTTACTCCTCGTACTAGCAAAAACTTGACCTACAAACGACCACACCCAAATATCCGAATACCTACATCAATTAATTAAAAAAAATGTTCCAAGGTCCCACCGAGATTTGAACTCGGATCGCTGGATTCAAAGTCCAGAGTGCTAACCATTACACCATGGGACCGCGACGCTAGCGCCATCAAAATTGACGAACACAAGTATTGCGACGGCGCTCTGGCACGTTATCAAAATCAAGAGATTGAATGTGTGTTGTGTTACACCTACGCTACGCGCTACGTCACCATCGTCCGCCACGCACGCCGCTCCACCACCACCGACAGCCCTCGCCCGTGAAGAAATGACATTTGGCCGCGCGCGAGAGTTGTCGACATAGAGTAACTTATAGTTGTCGATCTAACAAGCGAAAATATCCCAATTCAGTATGGGTTGGATAGTTGGGTTATTTATTGAATCCATTGATGCATTGATGGACACATTAGCTTCAATAACTTTGTTCCGCTCGGCCTAATCGGTCTTGAGCCAGTGGTATCTAGATTATTAGAGATAGGTATCTACAAAGTAGTGTTATCTGATTGAGATTCAGATATTTATTTCGCCTTAAAGAACACACAACAATAACAATATTTCATTGAGACATATGCATATTCAGTATGGTTCGTCATTATCATTATCATTATATTCTTTATTTCACGTTATTAAAATTTTACATTAATTTTACATATATTATAAGTACAAAAAAGTAATAAAAATACACAATATTAATATAAAAATTAAAAACCATTATCATTATCATGTTCTTTATTTCACATTTTAATATACATTTATATTAATTTTACATACATTATAACTATAAAAAGTATCTACTATACATTATCATTCTTTATTTCACGTTATTAAAATTTTACATTAATTTTACATATATTATACAAAAAAGTAATAAAAATACACAAAATTAATATAAAAATAAAAAACGGTAATACCGCCGGCGGCGGGAGGCAGGCCTCCAAGCACACCGGCGGGTGCAGGCCGTGGCTACGGAGCTCTCCGAGACGACGCGAGGCAAGCTACGAGCGATAGGTGGTGGTACTAGACACGTAGGCCACCACCACCCCCATCTCGGAGAGCTCCGTATCCGCCGGACTGCACGGCGACGTCATTATCATTATTATTATTATTTTTTTGTCTATAAAAATCTATCTAAATCTATAAGGAAGAACCGGGTAGGACACCTTACAGAGCTTTTTTTAAATATAACTTACATACTAAGTTTCATTATGTTAAATATTACATACTATATCTAAGAAAAAAATTTAATATATTAAGTCAAGATAATAATAAAAAATACAACAACATAGAACATAGGGTTCAGTCAAGTTATTAATAAAATTTGAGTTTATGCATATAAACAATTTGGATTATCAGAGTCAGCAGAATTTTTATTTACAGTAAGAAAAAAATTCAATTAACTTATAAAATGGATTGTCTAAGAGAAATATTTTCAGCTGACTCTGGAACACATTGTCACTATTTATTGATTTTATGATTTTATGGTATCAGGAACATTTTCGTACCATTTGGGTCCAATCACATCAGGGTCTTTTTCAGCCATCGCCGATTTGTGCGCAACAGATTTTAAGCGCTCTGAATTACGGGTGTTATAATTTGTGACTTGCGCCATTAAACTCAAAAGAATTAATATATCTATCTATCTAGATGTATATCTCAAAACTATCTCTAGCTAGGAGACCTTTTTTTTTATGGAAACTGACATGGTTGCCTACATCACCTACAACGTCCGTGATGTCAGCCCATAACACCGGGTTAACTAGGTGCCATGTCAGTGTGCTTCCCACTTTGATTGTGCCGGCTACACTACGTGTTGGAAAATACAAACTATTTACATAGCCGTTTCGACCGACGTTTCATTCAGTGCGGTGGTACCAACCCGGGCGGGTTAAACCCTACCACAAAGTAAGATTAGGAGGGAAGGGACCTACAGTTTTACGAGGAATCCGAACCTCGGTCAGCCTCCAATGGTCAGCGGTCACCCATGCAAGTACTGACCGCACCCAGCGTTGCTTATCATTATCATTCAATAGCGACAGTTGACTGTCTGCGCCGCCCCGCCGCCGCCGCGCCGCCACAACCGCCGACGCGCGACGCGGGGAGCGGGGGCTATCTAAACGGTCTCTCCCTCGAGTCGGAGAGTTTCGGTGTCGAAAATAAGACTCGACCTTCCCCTATGCATCTGCGTGTAGTATGTAGGTACTAGTACCTGCCATGAGCAACACTTGAGAAGTGCGCATAAACTGAGATCTCATCATGATATCACCATTAATATCTATTATTCCGGACCACAAACACGAAGCACAGGTAGGTACTCGTCACGATCACACATCGACCGAGATCTAGAAAAAATCTGCCGCTCGAGCCGGGTTAATGTGACTTTTTGTCAATCTTCAAAGTCACTGACTGTTTCAAGGCTCCGTCATTATTTATATCGTAGTTTTATGGTTCATAAAAAAATATACGTATAAAAATGCTTCCTAAGCTATGACAAATATTGACCTGGCTCGGTGGTAGGTGGTGGTATTTGCTGAACTGGAACTCGTCTCTGCCAATCCGTTATGGATTCGTTCCATTCCACATACCTGCCTACGCCTACCTACCTACCACATAGAAGCTCGACCGCCAGTCTAGGTATTTGTAAATCGTAATCCTATGATTTACGATTAATCTTCGCACGACTTGCGCACATATCTTCGCATAGCTGAGGTTAGTGTTAAGGTCTATGGATGAAACCATAATCGCCGGTGTCTCATCCATCATCGAGTAGTAAGTAGTATTACATACATATAGAATAGTTTATATAATAATATTATATGTATCTATATACCTAAATCCCATCTTGAAAGCAGTGGAACCATACAAGAATCATCAGTGGAGAGCAACGGAATTAGAATTACGATTTCTATTTCATATACAAACTAACTTCCGATTTCATGAAAGACACAGGAAAGTTGTTAGATCTCTTAGTTCATACTCAGAGCAATTGAAGCGCTCGCCGCGCCTGCTGCGTCTTCCCACAGCACAGCGCGATTTGTCACGCAATCCATCCGAGCAATTTTGTTCAATCGTCTGGACGTCGAAAGCGCAAGTGGTCACAGTAATGCAGCTGTCAATATAAGATGCCAATATATTACAAATGGCCGACAGCCCGCGCAGTCCTGAGGCGCTTCCCATGCCGTGCCATGCTCAATTGCCCGGGCAGGCTCACTCGTGTGTTTAGGCTTAAGAATATTGACGAAGTTGACGCTATGGATGTCTATAAGCGCTGGATTGCGTAAGCTTGTCAACCATAATATCCCTCCTTAGATTGCGGTTCTCATGCACCGTATTGAACCTTGTGCTGAATGGGAAAACTATGCACAATAGGAAAAACTTTAGTCTTCGACATATAAAGCGTCATCGTGTATCCTTGTACACTGAACTTTTTCACAATAATTATTTATTATTTATTCTTTCTATTACTGCTTGCCTAAATAGTTTGTGTTATTGTTTTGTTTGTACTTATTAGGTAAGTATCTATGGTTGTTAAGTAATAAATAATTCTCATACTTTCATTGTCACCCTCAAATTGTAATAAGTTCTATAAAAGTGCTCTAAGTACCTGCCTTACTAGCCAGTAGCTGCGAAAATGAAAAAATATGTTTGTGAAATTTTTTCACACAACATTTTATATGATAATTTTTAGGGTTTCGTATCCGTCGTACGGGACCCATTACTAAATGTACGCCGTCTGTCCGTCTCTCTGTCTGTCTGTCTGTCTGACCGTCTGTCCGAAGGCTGTATCTCTTGAACCGTAATATGTAGCCCGTTGAAATTTCCACAGAATATGTGTTATAGCCGATATAACAACAAATAATAAAAAGTAAACAATTCACGGGGTTCCCCATAGAAGAAACTAAAAAGTGTATGCGCGCCATCTACCGAAAAGAGTATGAAGCATTTTAACTGATACATAGAGTGGCGCTGACCATGACGTGGCGATACAGACCCCTCGGTGCGCGAGTTCGACTCGTACTTGGCCGGTTTTTTAGTATATACCATAATACTCATTGCAGACCTTTTTAACCCCCGACGCATATAGAGGGATGTTATAAGTTTAACGTGTGTGTGTGTGTGTGTGTGTATGAGTTTTTCTGTGGCATCGTGGCTCCCAAACGGATGTACCGATTTCGATGTGTTTTTTTTATTAGAAATCTGGTTTAATCGGGATGGTTCTGAGAATAAAACAAATATTATCTTAAAAACTGGATCAATTTGCAAGCTGTTTCTTAATTATAAAACTTGAAAACAAGTTAAATGAAACCCTCTACGTGGTAGAGTCTACCCTTAAAAAAGCAAAATAATTTTATTTTACTTACTTTAAAATATAAAAACCAAGAGCTGCGCGGGTATTTACTTAGCGGTCCCCCGACTCCTTTAAGTAAGTAAACGGATATAATTTTTTACTTTTTACGGGTCGGGGGTTTTTTAAATTTGTAATTTATGGAGTGCTGGACTTAGTGGGCATAAACTCTATGATCCTCCTGAATTACTCTAGGGCTCCCAATAAAGAAAGCACCAAAATAAGACGCACATATCTGAAGGAACTGCCAATCAATCTGATGAAGCCCCATATTGAGGAACGCTACACCTGGCCAACTTTGCCGAGGTCGCTCCAGGTGACCGTTGGAGATATTCTAGAAAAGAAGAGACCTCGCGAGGAAGGAGCTAAAGAAGTACATAGACAGGGAAGATGCCACATTTGTCCACGTTCTAAGGACAAGAAATCCAAGATGACCTGCACCACCTGCAAAAAACTATTTGTATGGACCATCACAACAAAATATGCAAAAACTATTGGAAAATGTATTTGTTTTATTTAACTATTTCATCTGGGGTGTAATAACACCCCAGTGTAGTAATAGTTTATGTAAAAATAAGGGTTAACCAGCAGTAGAAAATGCTGTAGTCGGGCTCGACTTAGCATGAAAGAAACGAATTGGTAACTGCTGTTTACCTTGCCTTATTATAATATTCGTTCTTCATAGTCGACACAATTTTAATTTTTAATTAATTCATTTATTTATTATCAACCATAAAGTGTTGTTGTATAATTTTGTAATCTTCGTTTCAAACTCTAGAAAATGATATCCCACTCCATAAAAATATCGCACCCAGTGTTACCCGTGTAATTGAGACCAACGAAATACGTCAGAATTATCAAAATCGGACTAGTCGTTTAGGAGTTACAGTAATAAATACAAACATTCAGGATAAACATATTATTCTTTTGGCTTCACCATAGTCGGGTAAAAACCGGCGATGGAGCTCGGTTCATGATCAAGTTCACGATGATTCGCTGCAATTTAAATTGATTCAGCTTGATCGAGTATCCGAGTAGGTCTGTAAAGGTATGTTATGTAGGTAATGTAATAAAGATCATTTAAGAACATCGATACCAACTGAATTATAATAGTAGAGAAGAAGATACTACTATAATAGATACTGCTAATACTAAAGCGGAACTAATGAATTCTTCTAGTGATAAACTCATAACTTTTCCTTTTGGCTTTGCCGCAGTCGGGTAAAAAATTAGTTCGGACATTTTGATTTTATGTTCACGAGCAGTCGACGCTGGAGGTAACCACCAACCACCACCCACCAACAATGTTACGTACTACGTATGTTACGTAGCGAGCCAGCACCATTTTTATCGCCATCGAGCCGTGCTGCGTCGCCGCCGCCGTCGTCCGGGCGTGACATCTTATGGGACATTCTGCGCCGGTAATGACTTGGAGCGAAGTAAAGCGTCCCTGCGCGAAGGAACACGGCCGATTTATGGTCAGTTTGATGGAGAACATAAATAAACCACGCGGCCGTCGCGTCGGTCTCGGTCAGTTCGTCCTCGGAGGATGTTTATGGTGTATTACATATAGCGGAGTGCTCGAGGCGGTGCAGTATGTGTAGCTATGTATATTTGTATGAGGTATAGGCACAGCACAGAGGTCCGAACGGATCTTTCTTTGTATCCACCAACGATGTACCTAAGGTCATGGGACCTCTACCTAAGTACGTAGGAAGTAATAGTAACTACATGGATACTGTGGTTGGATGGCTCGACAAACATTGGGCACCCGTTATGGCTCCTACAAGTACCCCGGTGATCACGGATCCGACCATATGTGCTAAATGCAAGCTTTCATTGATTCCATCTGAACGTACTGGCAACGAACTTGACATTCAATTTGACTACCAACGATTTGAATTTGTCAAGATCAGAGGCCGGAAGACGTCGAGCGACGGAAGAGCCACGACGCACCGTCAGCGGCGGTGCGCTAATCGAAGTCGCCTTCACTCATGAGGTGACTTCACGAGTCGACGACGACGACCAACGACGGTCGACCGCGAACATAGTGTGCCCGGTGATATGATATCACGAATGTTATGTCTTTACATTGTTTATCCGCATATCTATGGAGGCACGCACGGGCGCGGGCGCGGGCGACCCTCGACTTCGGTGTAATCATGTCGTTAGCGATGCTGGAAGTTTGTCAGACTTCACAAAAAAGGAAGTTACGACGTAGACCTAAAACTGCGAGGTCGCACGACGACGCGGACGGCGGAGGCAGCTGTATTCCATCACTGTTGAGGGCTGTATACTGAGTGCTGGATCTTTATCATCGTTCTGATGAATCAAACTCAAGCGTTCAACCGACTTGTAGACAAGAGCAGGTCTTCACTGTAGTTTCCTAGAACGTAGTGGGTACTATTCGAAAGTTATCGACATTGCCATTTTTGCAATGGAATTATTTTTCAGGAGCAGTACCTATCATAATCTCGAGTAATAGGATGTTGATCCTCAGATCAGATAGGGTACCAAGAAGAAGAATAAGTATAGGTAATAGTTTTATTACAAGAACATAAAATGTAATCTAAGGTTTATTGTGGGTCCACTTTGTTCCCGCCGCCGACACGGCCAGTACCGTGCCCTATAATTTATCTAACTGTTGTCCAAGATTGTGATCTGGTGGATGTTGTATCGGGATCCGTCGACCGACCTGTCGATATGGTAGGAGGCAAGGCATCATACTCTACTCGTGAAGACCGTGAGTTCATAACTCGGCGTCGTCGATAGAACAGGCTGATCGCATTTGCTACTTTTCAGGTTTTTAGTCGACGATATTTCAGTAGGATTCGCTATTTTTTTTAATGAATAAACAAAGTTAATTCGCATACATAGTTTCACTGGCTGATTTGAGGTTTCTGGAGGGCCTATTATTATATATTATACAGGGTGTCTAAGTTGAGTATGGAATATCGAAGGATCGTGATATGTATCGTGTGTAAAGTGCAGTGATGAAAGATTTTTTTTTATCTCAATTATTTCCAATTTTACCATTTTCTAACAAAGTAAATGCATACGACGACAGTGGGAGCGCGCTCTATGCTTGCGCTCCGCCGCCGCCGCGCCGCCGCGTTGAGGTCGCTTAGACGCGCATAGATTGAGTAAAATTAAAACTTTGAAAATTCATATCTCGAAAACTAGTGTGGATAGGACCATTTTTCTTTTTGTTATGTGTTTATTAGATGATATACAATAGCTCATTTCGATATTCATGACCGAACCTTGGACACCCTGTATTTTCACAAAATATCCATTAGAGATCTGCAGACGGCTTTGTGCCACCGGCCACCTTGGCTCTGTTTATAAAGTTTAAAGTACGTCTGTATCATGCACGGTTTCATTCAAAAATCCGAATAATGCTAACGAGGAAAACTTTATTCATACAATCGATATCCATCCATAAGTGAATCATACACAGATAATTTCGGTGTTCTGTGGATGGAATCATACATTATTATAACATGTGGTTGTGTTGTTGACAGAGCGAGTATCGGTTCGCGGGTGGGGGGACGGCGGGGGGTGTGCGCGCGCGGTCGGCGGGCGGCGGCGGGCGGCGCGCGCGCCTGTGCTCGGCGGCGCTCGCTGTGGCGGCGCTGGTGGCGGCGCTCGCCGTGCTCGCGGTCGCCGCGCTCGCCTTCTACATGGGCGCTCTCCGTCCGGACAATGCAGACCGTAAGTCATTTATTTTATTTTTATAATTTATTTTATAATAAAAAATACTAACGTACTCTCCTAAATACATTTAACACCTTTTGCTAAGAATCTATGTTTCTATTTTACCGATAATAATTGCCGAGATAATAATTGTGAAAGTTTATTAAAGTTTGAATTCATAAGGAACACGTAACTTCGCACATTATCTGTACTACGGCCTTGAAACACATTTAACGCGCATTAGCTGTTCGGAAGCGGAGAGCGTGCGTACTTACCTTAACATGTACGTGCGCGTTACAGCCATCATTTCGTTCGAGTGCTCGCTGCGCGTGACGCGCGGCGACGTATACGGCGGCGCGCCGGGCAGCGCCGCGTGGCGCGAGCGCGCGCGCCGCTACAGCGCGGCGCTGCGTAACGTGTACTCGTCAGCAGCGGCCTCCGCCGCGCTCCGAGCCGCATTTGCCGGCGCGCACGTCACCGGATTCGGAGACCACCGCCTAGACGTCTACTTCAGATTGTATCTCGACAGGAGAAAAATACCCAGGTTAGTACCTAGGCGACTCCTCAATTTACGATTATATACAGTTACGATCTTTCCAATCAAAATACATAAATAACTATCCTGTACTTTTCAGTTCGGTTTCCAACTTAGAAGAGATATTGAAGAATATATTAGTGCAGGATCTCCAGTCAAAGCGACCAGCGTTCGGGCAAATTAAAATTGACCCGACGACCGTAGTTATAAAGAGAGATTTGGAGCACACCTATCACTCAGAATCGTACATGAAGCAAGCTATAAATGAGAGTATGGCGCCTATAAATTTTTCAAATTTATCACAGACGAGTCCCAAAGACAAGGGTGGCCCGCGCATGGGTGTCATAAGAAAGACTACAATAAAACCGAACGCAGCCAGTAATAAAAAAATCCCGCTATCCAACGATGAACCTGAAATCAACACGGAGAACTTGCCAGTCATTCAAGGTACATTTCAAATCACGAAGACAGAAGCGGACATTACAGAGAATAAACAAAACGATGGACACACGAAAAACTTGGAAAAAGTTACCCTAAAGATTCCTATGACAACCAAGGCACCTACAACCAAAACATTTTATACCACAACATTGAGACCGAAACCGTTTACGATTAGATCTACCTTAAATGTGAAGACGAGAACGGAAGCACCGACAACTAAAAGAATGAATGTTTTGAATAGAGTTCAGCAGACAACATCGACACCGACCACCAGCGCCTCCAGTACAAGCGTCACCTCCACCACAACTACCTCCACAACTTCCTCCACCGCGATATCTACAACCACCAACCAAGTATCACAACTATTGCTGGAACTGTTGTCTAAGGAGAATCATGATAAAGACTTTCCGAAAATTGACACGTTGTTTACAGTTAAGCATGTTATTGACG
Source organism: Nematopogon swammerdamellus (assembly GCA_946902875.1). Taxonomy (NCBI): domain Eukaryota; kingdom Metazoa; phylum Arthropoda; class Insecta; order Lepidoptera; family Adelidae; genus Nematopogon; species Nematopogon swammerdamellus. The sequence continues at coordinate 11,117,364 of OX336333.1, forward strand.
ATGAACCCTGGAAACCAATAACCAAGCCATCGGCCATATACGATTTCAATACTTCTACAAAGCCAACAGAGCCAGAAATCGAGGCTGAACATATATTGGCCACCAAAAACGTTTCAGACTCTATATTCAGCCAAAACAATGACAATTCTGCAGTAAACCAGAATGCCGAAGACCGGATCGGCGTCGCTGAAGTAGTCGAAGATTTGACAGCAATCGAAGGAATGATAAATAGTTATCCAACCATTACGAGTGAAATTCAAAAACCGATAGATGATGATTTTCCTGGTATTCATAACAGGGACCCAAATTTAGCAGCAGACATTTACGTGCCTAGGCCGATGTACACAAGTTTTACGCACCCTACTATTTCACCTATACAGAAAGACACAGAAACTTTAGGCTCAAGTTATCCGAAAGCACATCCCATTCCAGTCGATAAAATTGGATCTGTAGTGGAAGCTTACTCTCCAAGCAGTAATTCAAGTTTAATAGAAAATGATGGCAAGCCCATTATGAGACCTCCAAAAGATAAACTATCGACTGTAATGATAAATGTATTGCATCCAGACATTGAAGCGGATGCCACTGATATCTTGAATATAGCAGGAGGAACTATTATAAAGAAGATAAACGAGACCAAACTCAACGAGAGTACTGAAGCATTAGAATCGAGGTCTGGTGATGACGATTCTGAAGAAAATACGGAAAGGTACCTCAAACAAAATTTTACGAAACGAACAACCCACATCCCAATCGGTAAAATTACTGTTTCGACCAGTACACCGCATTACACATGGGAGCTCGTAAATAGTTCGATTAAAAGCAACGAACACTCTAACAAAAATTCACTAGCAAAGTATTTCAACGACACACTGCAAGCCATTATTACAAAAAATGATGCCTCTTTCCCAAATACGACACCTAGGTTTCCGAGTCGAATGTCACTATTGAAAAATATAACCGATATAATCAACAGATTTACCTCGGGTTCCCAAGAAAAAATAATAAAGCAATTACCAAAACCAGAAATGAGAACCGACGAAAGCACGGCTAAAGTCGAATACGAGCCATTACCAGAACTCGTAGTTCCTTCCACTGATGCTCCACCAATCATCACCCTAATGCCTGCTAAATCAAATTTAGGAATAAATCGCCCATTACGCCCAAGACCTAAAGTTCCGAATCATAATCAAAACTACCGTGCATATGTAAGAAGCTTTTCACAAATTCAAGATACATTTAAACCCATACACATGAAAGAAAATAAAGATATAATAAGTCACCTTTACAATACTACTAAAGAAGACCGTACCACCGAACGCTTAGAACGAGAAACTGAAACAGTAGATTCAGAATATACAAGCGATAGAACAACTTCAGCTGTCGAAATAATAACATCAGCTAACATAATGGAAGTTAACGATATGCCTGACACGTTTTTCTTAACAAATGTCACTGATACTATTAAGGTTGTTGAATCATCAACACGAGACTATCGAGGTAAAGAAAAATCGGAGGATAGTTTAAGATTACCGAAAACCAATTCTGCATTCGAAGCCGCGACTGAATTGACAGAAGAAATAAACATAAGTGAAAATGCGAGCGAAACTGTAAACTTCAATGTAGTTGCTGAGAAACACACGAATTTGTTTCCGACTGAATTGTCCATAGAAAGCGGTACTGAAAATGTATTTGACTCCAGCGATTTACGTAATATACGTAATACAGAAAAAATCAATGATTACAACTATTATGACAGCTCTACCAAAACGAACACCGAACGACCGATTACATCAATTCCAGAAGGAACTTACAAGATATCTTACCACGTGTCGGGAAGCGTCAGCAGTAAAACATCAAATCGTACAAAGAGCTTACCCACTCACGAAATCCCTCTTGATCCTGATATAGTTCTAGAAATTCCAGTCAACCAGACACACCAACTGTCTGCGGACAAGTTGAGGCAGCTTGCTAATTTAGCTACGATCTCGGATGCACTTAACAACTCATATGTGCAAGTGGAAAATTCGCCAACCGAAGATGTAATATCACACAAGGCAGTATCTTCTAGCTACACCGTCAACCATGCAGGGTTCAAAATATTGACTAAAACTTACAACAAGGTCCCCATCACCAAGGATGACGAGAAGAAGTTTAACCCTGTCTACACAGACGTATCTCACAAGGAAAACAATAAAAAGACGCCCGTTGAAAAGAAAGGTAAAACTGAACTGTATCTAATAATACTCGTATAACTGCATTCACCTTCAGATGCGTTACTTATTCGTCTCTATTTGGATTGAATGTTTTATATCATTTGAACTAATTTCGTTTTAGACGAGTGTAACACGACCACTTCATTTCGATGCAACACCGGTCAATGTTTGCCCGCAACTTCAAAGTGCAACAAATTGTTGGATTGTCCCGGCGGTGAGGACGAGAGCACCTGCTCCTGTTCCGACTACCTGCGCTCCGAGTTCCTCTTGAGTAAAATATGTGACGGGATCGTCGACTGCTGGGACTTCACCGACGAGAATACCTGTGGTAAAATTCAATGCATTCACTTGTAGACTCAAAACTCACAGAAATATTTCGATAATGCTGGCTTCTGCCACTGCCTGCCTCCCTTTCCTTGGACGGACGAGTTCAATAATTCTTATTTAGGTGCTTATACTTGTACTTATTAATATTTAATACGTCTAATTAACATTAACTTTGTGATCCGAGTATTACGGCAGCAAGGTTGAATTTATTAAATCTATTGAGTCTGTTGAATTTTTTTATTGATGCTATTCAAAGACATTAAACGCCCCTTTTAATCTCTTTGATGCTATTCTATTTTTACTATCATCCAGAATGGTGCTCAGCTGACCAGTTCGTGTGTGCGAATGCTCGTCAGTGCATAGAACGTGATCGCGTGTGCGATGGAACCCCAGATTGTCCCCTGGGTGATGACGAAAGAACATGCGTAACTCTATCAGATAATTTCGAGGACAACGCCGTAGTTCCTTACAACGAAGAAGGTGACATTACTTACATATTTCCACAATTCTATAAAAGTGATAAACGTGACGTCTCTTTGTTCTTACCCGAATAAGGCCAAGCCAAATTGTGTACTTATGTATATATGCGTGTTTGGATTACTGTAACTCCTAAACGACTAGACCGATTTTGATAATTCTATTGTTGTCATTTGGTTTCTCTCAATTACTAGGGTAACACTGGGTACTTACCATCTTTTTTAGAAAATAAAAAATGGCGGCATCCTATCATATTGTTCAACCGTAAAAATTATATTTCTCCAAAACCCATTGATTAGGGTATCATTGTCAAGACTCTATCTAGACTCTAGACAATGATAATCTAGAACTTGAAAGGGAGAAAATGATTAAACTATTTTTTTTAATTTATAAAACCCGACTATGAAAAACAAAGAAAACAAGCCAAGTTGATCTTAAAGAGCAGTATAAAATGCTGTAGTCGGGCGTTTAAACGAATTATAACGAACAGACAGTCCGTCTACATAATTGTATACTGCTCTTTAATATCAAATCAACTTGTACTGTTTTCTTCGTTTTTCATAGTCGGGTTTTATACAATTTAATTTTTTTTATTAAATCATTGAAATAATCGTTTAAAAACGTTACAGGCTATTTGATGGTCAGAAAGCACGGCACTTGGGGTCGGCTCTGCATTCAGAATTTCGAGAAGGTGATTGCTAAAGCCCATAGCACGCTGCAGCTCAGCGACCTGGGAAGGGCTGTTTGTAAATCTATGACATTTGAGTAAGTGCATTCGTTTGTTCTTCTTTCAGTTTTTCAAACAGTTCTCGCGTATTTTTCATGGGAGGTGACGTTTCCTAGAGTGGTCCTTTAGGTAAACGTTTTGCAGAGAATCAGAATGGGTGCGTGAGACGCGGGAGTCACGGAGCGAGGAGGAGGAACGTGAGCCGCGGCGGTACTGGGAGGTGTGGCACAACGCGCGGCCGCGCGCCGGCGAGACGCGGCTATCCTTCCGGCGCGCCTCGTGCGCGCGCAGGCGCTCCCTGCGCGTGCGCTGCTCCGCTCTCGACTGCGGCCTCAGGCCATTCGCCGACACGCAGCAAGCCAGGTATTCAGCTGATGCAATCACCACTTCTGTTCGTATATGTGAATCATATAGGTTTTCAATGGAAGACATAATATAGGAGAACGAACGAACATAAGTAGTTGTTTATATGTACCGGACTAAGCGGTATCAACTACTATCAACTATGGCGGTCCACTGTCTGTGAATATACTTAACAAATTATTCAAAGAATGTTAAAATGGAAATATTAATGTTCCTCTCTATTCGTCGATTGAGAATGCTTTGCCGCCGTTCGTTGAATTGCTTTGAGTTGAGACGCCTGCGCTGCTTCAACTTGCATTCCGGCTGCAATACTCTCGGCACTCGCGGAGTCATCCGGCCTAAAGAGGGTATACCAACCCTGGGTATCCCTATCGAAAACATAAAAAGGTTAATAGATCGCGACTACGTTGCCTAACCTTATCTTGGCTCGAATGACCTTGACCTTGCTTATCTCCGAACATTTTAGGTGTAACATGAAAACAAAAATTGTTAAAGAATAAGATATACCTACATAGATTAAAGAAAAATTACAGAGGCTGTTACATTTTCATTAATTTTTGAGATGCAGTAGAAAATAAAAAAAAATTGCATTATTTTTTTTTTTTAATTTACTTTCTCTACAAATTTTCGTTGATCTTTATACAATTCTCTATACGCTTAATTTTTTCCAGAATTTTATAGCCAAACAGTTCGCAGGTAAGGAGGGTCAAGTTCAAGGTAACCTAGTCGCGATCTATAAGGCTTCATTTTATATTTTCGTATCTTATCCGAATAACAGGCCGGACGTTAGACCTTCAGTATCGATTCGAGAGTAGTGGTAGATAGAGTATTGCAACCGGGACTGCGGCTCAGGCGGCGGCGGCGGGGGCGCGGGGAGGACGGGTCTGGCTCACCGGGTCGTTGGGGCAGGATCGTGGGAGGCGAGGGGGCGACCGGCGGCGCGTGGCCGTGGCAGGCGGCGCTCTACAGGGACGGAGACTTCCAGTGCGGGGGCACCCTCATCGCGCCCGACTGGCTGCTCTCTGCTAGCCACTGCTTCTACCAGTTAGTTCCTTATCCTACCTATGTACTATCGTTGACAAGTTCATCGTCTTATACCTTTTCTGCTCCTAATAGTGGTACATATTGTTATATCCTCTATCTATGATATTATTCCTGGAATTAATCCTGCATTCCTGCCTTAGTCCTAAAGTGCACTGGGTGGTTGCATTAGGCCGGTGGGTTCCAAGGCGAACCCAATCATTGTAAGTATATGGTGGTATGGAAGGTGTTAAGCGAGGTGGTGTGTGTGCGGCAGGGCGACGGAGGCGCACTGGGTGGCGCGGCTGGGTGCGCTGCGGCGCGGGGCTTGGCCGCGCGGGCCGTGGGAGACCACCGCGCCCGTCACCCGCGTCCACCTGCACCCGCTGTACGTTGCGCGCGGCTTCCGCAACGACATCGCGCTCCTGCGAGTGCCGCGCCTGCGCACGCACGCGCGCCTGCGCCCCGCCTGCCTGCCCCCGCCGCGCGCCGAGCCCCCGCCCGGCACACTCTGCACTGTCGTCGGCTGGGGACAGCTCTACGAACTAGGACGAGTATTCCGTGAGTCTTCAAGAGCCCTACAGCGTGTTCGACGACGGTTGCTCTCGTGTCACATTATTAGTTTCGGGATAATACACACCTATATGGGATACTTGGATGGGATAACATGAATATGAATATTTTTATCTACTGGCCTTTTCCCGGTAGGTAACGTAGGTATTAGAGTAAAAAAAAAAATATGAACACAAACAATAAGTCAATGCACAAACATGGATGGCTCTGCCAAAGGACCAGTAGTGCAGTTATACCCGCACGTCCAGTTTTTTTGTAAATTGAAACTGACACCAACTGTTTCTACATGACCTACAGTATCCGTGACGTCAGCCCATATCACCTAATTGGTGAACTAGATGCCATATCAGTGCTTCCTTTGTCGTCCCGCCTACATTTAACTGGACGAAAAACACGAACTATTAATTAGTGCGGTGATATCAACCCGGGCGGGTTAAATAAACTCTCCATCTAAGCACGAGGCTTTGAGTCCTTTGATTAGGCCAACACAAAAATTACGTTTAAAAAAAAATATAGTGGCCCATGAGGGGATCGAACCCGCGACCTTCGCGTTATTAGCACGACGCTCTAACCAACTGAGCTAATGGGCCGATGAAACCAACAACGAAATTTAGATTGACCTATTTCGATATTATAATAAAGGTGATTTTTATAATAACTTGTATTAATACTTTCTTAATACATTTTATTTTTATCATAGATCATCAAATACCGAATCCGAAGACTATCAATGTATTTGATTAACTTTTATAAAAAACAATTTACTTTATTTCGGAGACAGCGCCATCTATAATGTTTATTTCAAATTAATTGGAACTTTAGTTTGCAAGGACGCTCACAATCACAATGGAGGCGGCGCGCGCGGCGACCTTAGTGGTTGCTTGTACGAGAAGAAACTAGTGAAATAGTGTTCTGTCCATAGATGGCGCATTCTAAACTAAATAAAGTACATACAGAGTGGTCAAATTGGTCGGCTGCATATGTAGGCTCGGCCGCCACGTCTCGGCACCGCGCCGCGCCGCGTGCCGCCGCCCGCCGCCGCGGCGCCGCGCGCCGGCCGGCCGGCCGGACACAGAGTATAATGTGCGGGGCGGATCTCGGCGTGTCGCCCGCAGCGGTTCGTCAGTGTTCTCCCTCGCACCCGCACCGTACTTGTATAGTGTATTCGCGTGGCGGCCTGGCGGGTCGCCCGCTGCGGCGACGACGACACGCCGAGATCCGTCCCGCCCGCGCATTATACCTAGAGCCCATAGAGTAACTTACACCCGCGCCGCCGGCGCGCCACCTCCTCCTCCGCACGCACGCACCTTATAGGTGGTCCCAGCCATCCTTGGGGTGCACTGCACCCCAAGGATGGCTGGGTAACTCACTGAAAACACTTTTTTTTTATTTATGGAAACTGACACGGTTGGCTACATCACCTACAACTTCCGTGATGTCAGCCCATAACACCGGGTGAAATTGGTGCCACGTCAGTACTTCCCTTCAGTCGTGCCGGCTACACTGAACTGGACGGAAAACACAAACTATTTACATAGCCGTTTCGACCGACTTTTCATTCAGTGCGGTGGTATCAACCCGGGCGAGTTAAACCCTACCACCTAGTAATATAACAAGGGAGTCATATCCCTAGTCGCCTTTTACGATATACACGGGGAGAGATGCAATGGGGCTATTCTTTTAAAGTACCGGCACAGATTACTAAATAGTTACTTCGTAACAGATAAATCACTCCATAGAAAAAGTTCCTACTTTCGGGTTTTAATAGCCTACTGCTTCACATCGCCAATCGCTGCGTGCGAAATGTACCTTAACGATCGAGTGTAAAGTGATTATGATTATTGCTTTGCAGCTTCGCCTGTTTATATTCTTCGGCTGTTTATATTCTTTGGGCAGCCAATAGAAATTCACCGCCGGGGCGGCGGCGCGGCGCGGCGCGGCGGTGCGCCGGGCGGTAGGTTATAGGTAGTTATCGCGCGCAAGTACATAGAGTGCGTGAGGCCTGCAGGTCTATTCTTGTAAATTCTGACAGCGGAATCAGTGCTGATGTGGCGCTGAGAGCTACTTTGGTAAGTGGCTCTCAGCGCCACAACAGCGCTGATTCCGCTGTCAGAATTTACAAGAATAGACCTGCTGGTACCGGTCCCACACGGTACACACTGCCTCAAGCGCACCGCATTGCGCTAGCGCGTCGTAGCGCAGCAGTGTATCAGAGCCACGCCGCACCTGTGTGCGTTGTTCTTCAACAGTGATGCATTTTTTTCTTCGTTATTTTATTATGCACTTTCAGGGTGCCGAAGCCAGCGACGGTGGTAGTGATTGACCCTTATAAAATCGGTCACGTTTCTGACCGCCGCCGTCCGTCTGTCTGTCACAGTCTAAAATGCTCCTAAACGAGTGATTTTCTTGAAACATGGAATGTTTAACATTTCATTGGTCATCACCACTCATCAATGCAAAGGTGTCCTTAACTATACATAATTAATATGGGCCGCAAAAATTAACTTGGAAGTATAAAAAAATTCCAATAAGTCGAGTTGTTTTACGATGGAAAGGTCTTACCAAGCCTAACTTATAACTTAAAAAAAAAGGCAAATTCTTCATGGACGCTCGTTATCGTTATTACTTTATTATAAATATTAAATAATTACCTATCTTTATTTACTTTATAAGTGCGGAACCCTCTCTGTGTGAATATATTCCGCACTTGACCGCTTAATGTTCTTGGGAACAGTATATTCGGTGACGGTCATCATATTGTGAGTCACAATATATCACATAAGTGTCACAATTTGTGACACTTATGTGTGTGTGTGTGTGTGATGTTGATGTCCTTTGTCCGCAGCGGACACGTTGCAAGAAGTGGAGCTGCCGGTGATTTCAACGGCAGAGTGTAAGCGCCGCACGCTGTTCCTCCCGCTGTACCAGGTGACAGATGACATGTTCTGTGCGGGCTACGAGCGCGGCGGACGCGACGCCTGCCTCGGTGACTCCGGGGGCCCACTCATGTGCCAGGTCTTTTCACACTCCACCTACCCTTCTTCTGGCTTCTTCTTCTTTTTAGGGTTCCGTACCTCCAAAGGGAAAAACTGAAACTGATAGGATCACTCCGTACGTCCATTTGTCCGTCTGTCAAGACCTTTTCTCAGGTACGGGTAGAGGTACCATGTTCAAATAATTATCACATACCTACATGTCTACATTCCCTTGGAGGTGTACAAAATTTAAGCTTTTAAGTCAATGCAATCAAAAGATACGGCCATTTATGTTACATATTTTGAAAGGTACTCGCAAAATCGCTCATTAAAATTGGTTGTCTGTAAAGTCGGTTTACGGACGATAGCTTTACGTGATAACGTCATAACAACGTCCTTTCAATTTCTGCTGCCCTGGTACTTTAGAACCAGAGAGATAAATGTGTACAAGCCGACGCTTGGGCCGATTGTGCCTCTCTATCGCTTATTACGCGCTCTCGTTTGCACACACAGGCTCAGATGGAACGTGACACTTTTTCGTGCGTGCAGCCGGTGTTCATCAATTTATAAGACGTGACGTTATCACGTCAAAAACCTATACCTATGGTACTTACTTCCCATAAACCTAGAATCATTTAATTTGACAAAAAGCAAGGTCTCACAGCACATGTAAAGGAAAAAATCCGAAAATAGTTAATTTGTAGTTATATCACATAAAGTTTTTTGTGATTATTTTGTTTTTGCTCTATCGTAAAAACGGTATTACATGCAAGCGTCCAACTGGGTGTGATTATAGTACAAACTCTAAAGCAAAACACCAAATAATAAAAACCGGTGAATTATGTGGTGGTACGGATCCCTCGGTACGCGAGTCCGACTCGCACTTGACCGGCTGGTGGATTTCACTTCATGCCTATCATGCCGAATTTGCCGGTGTCCGTTTCCTTGTTTTAGCAGCTTTGTGATACCTACTTTGGCAAGGAAACAATATACAGTATGGTGTCATACAGCAATATTGCTACCAACATTTTAAGGGTGATTCTGAAGCTAAAACTTGGTCTTTGTAATTTTTTTTTATATGAAAACATTATAATGAGTCCCATAAGTACATAGGTATAGCTCCAGTTTACCACTACACTATTGTATGGGGATTATGAAATAGTTTTTTCATTACACTCAGTCATTGTCGAATGAATGAAGAAACCCTGTAGACGCTTGATGCGGACACCTTTTTGGAAAATGGCCACTACCTACTTGCACATAAGCACCTACACCAACAGAGCATGTGACAGCAATACGAGACATTGTCATAAAAATAAGTTTGAACAAATGTAAATGCAAAAGGTCTGCTTCCGATTGTTTTTGTATTCACATATACACGCAGACGCCAGACCTGGCGGGTGTCTGGCCATGGTTCCCTTATGTATTTTGTCATGGCATATCTGTTTCAGGAAGCTGACAACCGCTGGTACCTGCACGGAGTCACCAGCAACGGCTACGGGTGCGCGCGCGCCAACCGGCCCGGCGTCTACACCAAGGTCGCTAACTACATCGACTGGATCGACTCTGTCATGCAGCAGTACGGCGACCACTCTGACAGTCTGCCCGACAAACCGTCTATGAACACTAGTGACACCTCCGATCTGGAGACATCAGAGAACCGGAGAGTGTCTCGCGTGGAGGACGACGGGTGCCGCGGACACCGCTGCCCGCTGGGGGAGTGTCTACCCTCGTCGAGTGTCTGCAACGGTTACCTCGAGTGCAGCGACGGCAGCGACGAGCGACACTGCCACACCAGAACGTAGCACAGCGTCAGTCATGTTTTATTCCTAATGTGAACTGAAGTTTAACACGAAAATAGTGAAGCTGAGTGTAAATAATCACAAGAAACTAAATAATGTGTCTCCAAGGATGGAATAGATATAAATATATAATATAAGCCAGTACTCGTATTAATAAAATGTGAAATGACTGATATGTTTAAGTATTTAGAGTAATCGTAGAGTTGTCGAGATTCACAAGTTCACCAGGATCTCCCAGAAACATTGAATGTTCTAGGATGATTTCAAAGTATGTTACAGATTATGGTTTCGAAATGAACATAATAATTTATTTTTTTATAATGAACTCTTCTACTGTAACATAGGAAAAAGGAAGGTTGATCACGCAGTCGAGAATGGTGCCTGTGGCCGCGCGAGTGGAAGTAAGCCAACTTATTTCTAAATCAGGAAAGGATTTTTCTACATCTCTAGCTAGACCAACTTCCCTTGTTTTCTTTGTTTTCCGGAGGTGAATTTATACTAAAATTTTATTTTTCTCAAAAATGATTCTGCTAAACAATCAATCAACAATATAATACCTGCAAATAGTTTTTTTAGTTTTGACTGATAACCTATACATATAAGGAGGCGGACTGTGGTTCGAATTCTACGTAAAACTGTAGTTCTCTTCCCTTCTTACCTTACTAGGTGGTAGGGTTTTACCCGCCCGGGTTGATATCACTGCACTGAATGAAAGGACTGTCGCATACGGCTATATATACCTATATCGTGTTTTCCGTACAGTTCAGTGTAGCCGGCACGACCGAAGGGAGGCACTGGCATAGCTCCTAGTTCACTAAGGTGTTATGGGCTGATATCACGGATGTTGTAGGTGATATAGCCAACCATGTCAGTTTCCATAAAAAAATATATCAATTATTTTGTTTGAGATCCCAAAGCAAATTATTTTTTGCATTTGCCTTAAATGTTAGAGCTTCTATCTTAAATTATTGAACTACATAGATAAAGAATATTTGTATGCAATATAAACTTTATGTAAGTAATAAATTAGTTTCATTATAAATATGTTGTTCATGTAACTATAGATGGAATAGACTACAGACGTAACTAAACTTCATGTGATGGTAGGAGTAAGTATTATATTTATTTAAAATGTAATAGGTGACATGTAAATGGCAGACCTTTTCCGTTTGATAAACATATTATCGTTTTGAATGGACAATGTCTTCCATAAAGATGAAGTAAAAACATTTCAAACCTTGTTTTGTGTTTCTTTCTCTCTACATTTTTCTTTTTCACATCACATTCAAAGACATCAATTGCTTAAAGAATGCAACCAGAAGTTAGTCACACACACTTTTCTCTATCAATTATTGGGATTTCTTGGGTTGAGAATGCAACGACACACCATTATGCTTTAAAAAATTAATTTAATCTCTTGTCAAATAAATTAACAAACAAATGCAAACTAGAAGTAGGTACGTACGATCAAAACTGAGCTTCATAAAATAGTTGTTCATTTAGGGTCGGATTGAATGACTTAAATATTTTGTGTACAATATGCTGTTGATTAAGTTGTTTAAACCCTGTCGTTAATTGAACCAAAATACTCTTATCTGTGTTGATAAACAAGGAAATTGTTTGTGTAGAAAAGACAAACAATTCCCACATACCGGTTGTAGGACTACAAAAAAGAATACAAAAATAAAATAATACTCAACACAGTACAATTACGTGAATCATACAAATTATAGAATGTCATCGTATAAAATTAGTATTCAAACAAAGTGAAACTATATAAGATTATCACAAATAGTGAAATAAATAATTATTTAAAATTAAAGCAGACATTAAAACTGAAATAATAAATGGTACAAAATTCTGCAAAGCTGTTACAAATTGGGGTTTCCACTCGACAATCATCATTACAAAGTTGAATACAAAACGAGCGGGAAACGGTTTTAGTCTCGCCTATCTATCTATCGTGGGACATTCCACAGTTCACACTCTTACATCTAACTTAAATACAACTCGGCAGCGGCGCGCGGCCGGCAGTCGCGCGGCGCGTCGCTCGTCATCCATCATAATATATTCATAACGGTTAGAGATAGTCGAGAAATGCGAAGATATAAATAGTTGATATAATACAATGCACATCCGCCTCGCACGTATGCGTGTTAGCTCTGTATTCATCGCCGTAATTGCAACTTTTGCTTTGGGCTAGGCCAGCTAAGAGTCTTATCCACGTGTGTGCTTGTAAGAAAATACGTTGATGATCAAAAAGCGGTGTTAGAACCGAGTGCACAATAGTTGCAGTTGCGCCGGTGAGTGCTGAGTGGTGCGCGTGAGTGGTCTAGCCCTTGCTCTCGACGGGCTCGGTGGCGAGCCCCGTCCGCGGTGCGTTCAGCATAGTCTTGAACTGCTCCGGTACCGGGAACTCCGTCTGCGAACACAAACACAATGCCCTTACTCTCTTGCTGCTCGATCTGCCTTAGACATGTTTCCTATAAAGGATTTTTTTTAGTTTTTAGTCCCGCACCGTCACTCATAGGATGTTGTTTTATTAATAAATGACTCTGAGGATAAATTAAGCATTTTTCGGACATCAATACTAATAATAAATCTGTAAGGGATGGTCATGGAGTAAGTTACTTTGTTTTAGGAAATATTGAGTTTGTAGCCTCTATGTATGATACTAATGCTAAATTGACGATTTTTAGAAATCTTTTCTGTATGTATGTATGTATGTATGTATGTTCCTCCATAACTCTTATAGCCATAATCCGAATTTGATGAAACTTAGTACAAGCACATTTTACTATACGGGACACAGGATAGGCTTACTAAAATTCACTTCCGGCTACGCTTAGATGTGGCTCCCATACAAATCGAATTGTTCCAAGCGCCGAAATAATGGGCGGCGCGGCGCGGCGGGGGTTAGTAGCGCGTCTCGCGGAGACTGGCAGCCCGGCGGCGACGAAGGCGCGGGACGCGGCGCGGGGCGTGCGGTCTGGCGGAGCGCGGTGTGTGTGTGTATGCATTGTCTCGGCAGAGTTTCTTATATTTTAATTCGATTCATAATATTATGTAGGTTAACTTCGTTAGGTATCTATTTGATTAATTTTAGGTGCAAACCTATGTAAAAGTGTTATTGCGAGTCGATGTTAGCGGATATTTATTTAACTGAAGTTCCTATTTGATTTAAGTTAATTGATCGTATGTTTATTATATTGTACGTAGTGTAGTATGCGCGGTATATTAGCGAAGATATTCTTATTTTTACCCGATTACGGCGAAGCGAAAAGGAGAGTTATGTTTTTGACCGGTATGTATGTATGTATGTATGTTCAACTGTTCCCTCATAATAACTTCGAAACTACTTATCATAATTTGACAAATGAGGTATCGTTGGATGCGTCTTGACCGTACGCTGGTCGTCAAGACGCATCCAACGTCTATAGGCTATAGGATATGGCGCCCTCTAGAGGACATAAGTAATGATGAAAAATTGCCCGCGGCTTCGCTCGCGTGAAATTCGTATTTCAAAGGAAGAAAGTAAGTAACTAAGGGCGAGCTGGGTTCAGGTAAACGATAAACCGTCTCGAAGAAAGTGAGTAACTTTTTGAGGCCGAAGGCGAAGTTGCGTTCAGGAAGACGATAAACCTTCTCGAAGACAGTAAGTAACTATGGGCGAGGCCGAAGGCCGAGCTGCGTTCAGGAAGAGGATAAACCATCTTTAAGAAAGTAAGTAACAAAGGGCGAGGCCGAAGGCCGAGCTGCGTTCAGGAAGAGGATAACCTTTTCGAAGAAAGTAAGTAACTATGGGCGAGGCCGAAGGCCGAGCTGCGTTCAGGAAAACGATAAACCTTCTCGAAGACAGTAAGTAACTATGGGCGAGGCCGAAGGCCGAGCTGCGTTCAGGAAAAGGATGACCTGTTCGAAGAAAGTAAGCAACAGAGGGCGAGGCCGAAGGCCGAGCTTCGTTCAGGAAGACGATAAACCTTTTCGAAGACAGTAAGTAACTATAGGCGAGGCCGAAGGCCGAGCTGCGTTCCGGAAGACGATAAATTCTCGAAGACAGTAAGTAACTATGGGCAAGGCCGAAGGCCGAGATGTGTTCAGGAAGAGGATAAACCTTTTCGAAGAAAGTAAGTAACAAAGAAGTTACTTACTTCGAGAAGATTTATGGTCTTCCTGAACGCAGCTCGGCCTTCGGACTCGCCCTCGGTTACTTACATTCTTCGAAAAGGTTATCCTCTTCCTGAACGCAGCTCGGCCTTCGGCCTCGCCCTTTGTTACTTACTTCTTAAAGATGGTTTATCCTCTTCCTGAACGCAGCTCGGCCTTCGGCCTCGCCCATAGTTACTTACTGTCTTCGAAAAGGTTTATCGTCTTCCTGAACGCAGCTCGGCCTTCGGCCTCGCCCTCTGTTACTTACTTTCTTAGAAAATGTTATCCTCTTCCTGAACGCAGCTCGGCCTTCGGCCTCGCCCATAGTCACTTACTGTCTTCGAGAAGGTTCAGTTTTCCTGAACGCAGCTCGGCCTTCGGCCTCGCCCTCTGTTACTTACTTTCTTCGAAAAGTTTACCCTCATCCTGAACGAAGCTCGGCCTTCGGCCTCGCCCATGGTTACTTACTTTCTTCGAAAAGGTTATCCTCTTCCTGAACGCAGCTCGGCCTTCGGCCTCGCCCTTTGTTACTTACTTTCTTATAGATGGTTTGTCCTCTTCCTGAACGCAGCTCGGCCTTCGGCCTCGCCCATAGTTACTTACTGTCTTCGAGAAGGTTTATCGTCTTCCTGAACGCAACTCCGCCTTCGGCCTCAAAAAGTTACTCACTTTCTTCGAGACGGTTTATCGTTTACCTGAACCCAGCTCGCCCTTAGTTACTTACTTTCTTCCTTTGAAATACAAATTTCACGCGAGCGAAGCCGCGGGCAAAAGCTAGTGAGAAATAAGTCTAATGCTTGCCTTGAGCCACCTTAAAAAAAGGTACCAAAATGGCAATTTTTTTTTTCAGAAACAAACTCGTATTACTTATACAAAGTTTCCAAATTGTTCCTATGCTCCGGACAGATGGGCAACGAGATTACTTTTCAATAATATTGTTATTTTATTTTAAATAATGTGTTTACGCCGAACAAAAAAAAAAGTAAAAAAAGTAAGTTAAAAATAGTACCTACCATTAAACAAGTGTGTGTGCCCGAACTCACGGTTAACCCTTTGCCTCCGACCTAATTAAATATTCTTAACCCATTTAACTCTCATGCCATTTTCCATTCTTAAATTTGGGGTGCGCGCGATAAACTCCT
The DNA here is from genome assembly GCA_946902875.1 of Nematopogon swammerdamellus. Taxonomy (NCBI): domain Eukaryota; kingdom Metazoa; phylum Arthropoda; class Insecta; order Lepidoptera; family Adelidae; genus Nematopogon; species Nematopogon swammerdamellus. Next base: position 11,133,135 of record OX336333.1, read on the forward strand.
AATAGTACATAGTTACCTAAAATAATGAAGTCAGATAAATAAACTCTATTCGCACTAATAGCCAATGAAATTACCAACGAAAAGATGTAAAACAATTAGTTATGTCAGCCTCGGTTGCTCCGTGGTGCGGTCGATCGACTGTTATTAAGCACGCCTGGGCGCGGTCAGTACTTGGATGGGTGACCGCTCGACCCTTGGAGGCTCACCGTGGTTCGGATTCCATGTTAAACTGTAGGTCCCTTCCCTTCTTACCTCACTAGGTGGTAGGGTTTATCCCAGCCAGGTTGGTACCACCGCACTGACAGAAACAGTCGGTCGAATCAGCTATGTAAATAGTTAATAGAATAGAAATAGAAATGCTTTATTGCACACAAAAACACAGAAATACACAACAGAAGATACATACAGAAGAGCAATAGAAATTTACAATACCTACTTCACACAGAGCAAGAGAAAAGTAGTGTGCAAAGGCGGACTTATCACTTTAAGTGATTTCTTCCAGTCAACCTTAGTTCGTACCATAGTTTGTGTTTTCCGTCCAGTTCAGTGTAGCCGACATGAAATGAAGGGAAGCGCTGACATAGCACCTAGTTCATCCGGTGTTATGGGCTGACATCACGGATGTTGTATGTGATGTAGACAAAGGTGGCAGTTTCCATAATATATTCCACGACCCGTGCGGGTATGACTAGGTACTATTTGTACTCAAATTTATTTACTAACCGATTGACAACTTGATACTTCAAGTATCTTAATATTTTTATTATAATTTTTTTTTATTATTATTTGACAATACTACGTTGTAGTATGTATACTTATTACTAACATTATTGAGTTGATACAAATGACGTATCAAAAATTTGACAAAGGCTCTTTACACCTGATCCACTAAATTAAGTCCTTGCAGTCAGAACTTCAAAAACAAAACAAAAATCTGTTTTTGATCTTGCTCTCAAGCTGTATTTTCAATCGACTGTAGGCGTTGTTATTATGTGGATAGTCACTAAATGCTTGTAAAAATTATTATGAAAAAAAAACCCTGCGAAGTTTCTTACCGGTTCTTCTTCGTGGGTGTAATCGAATCGGATAGAACAAATTGTGACAAATTCGAGTACAGTCATGCTGTCTAATGAATGCTTAATAAACAATATACAACAACAATATACAATATTGCGGGAGAGGCCAAGGGTTAAAATGTGCAACATTAGCGTTTATTGCCTAGTGTCACTGTTGCCAAATTTCAATTCATTCCAGCCCCAAAAAATCCTTTGGGTGGCGTTCCAAAGGATTAAAAAAAAAACCATAGATGTAGACATAAAAAACTTCAGAAACACGCCTCTCAAACCACACATGTAATTGGTTACAGATGTTTTATCTCACGAGCCCGGGTGAGCCATACTTGTAGTTGTAATGCATATCACGCGCACGACACGTGCTCCTGTGTGTGTGTGTGTGAGTTTGCTAACTTACGCACACAGGAGCGCGTGTCTATACGCATTACAACTACAAGTATGGCTCACCCGCGCTCGTGAGATAAAACATCTGTACTTTCTTAATACATGTATTTTATTTATTGATTTTGTTTTTTTAGACAGGCTAATAATAAAAATCTATACTAACATAGTCGCCGTTGCTCTTGGGCACGAGCACGTTCATCTCGGAGGACTTGGAGCTGACGATCTCCACGTCGAGCGACTGCGCGCTCAGGTACATCTGGCAGCCGTCCGTCTTGTCGATCGAGATCGTCGGCACCTTGCCCAGCACCTGCATACACACACACCTCTTCTAATCCTCCTCCACACAGTACCAACATGACCTTGTCGTATTTTTAATAGATTTCACTGTTTACAGTTACAATTTCTCATATAACTTAAAAAAAATGTCAATTTGCATTTGAACAGAACCTGATGTTTCGATTTGCTGAGTTTGATGGTATCAATCCGGATGGATTTTACCATAACATCAAGTAAGAGAAGAGGAATATGGGAAAAAATGGACCATATAACTCACCAAATAACTTAAAAGTGGGAAAAATTTAACTTTATAATATTTGGATTACAATCAAAATTATGCAACAGTTCAATCACACAATCAATACACAAAAACAATCCAGATCGTTTGCATTAAATGTCAAATTCAATTTCCCGAACGCTCACTAATGCTATCAGTGCAAAAATGACAACAATCAAATTGTTACAAAAGATTGCCGTCATTTTGTAATAGCCAGTCCAGCGTACTAGTACAATAGAGGTCAGTGATCTGCAACTGGCAAATCGCAAACTCGACGCTGGAGATGAACACGGTTGTGGAATACGACGGCGCACTTGGTGCACGAGTAGAGCACGGCGGCATCGACCTTGCCACGCACGGTGTCTACATGTCGACCGTGTGCGGACATACCTGCATCTGCACAGACTGGCAGTTGACGAACGCGACGCTGGAGCTGAACACGGTTGTGGAATACGACGGTGCACTTGGTACACGAGTAGAGCACGGCGGCATCGACCTTGCCACGCACGGTGTCTACATGTCGACCGTGTGCGGACATACCTGCATCTGCACAGACTGGCAGTTGACGAACGCGACGCTGGAGCTGAACACGGTTGTGGAATACGACGGTGCACTTGGTACACGAGTAGAGCACGGCGGCATCGACCTTGCCACGCACGGTGTCTACATGTCGACCGTGTGCGGACATACCTGCATCTGCACAGACTGGCAGTTGACGAACTCGACGCTGGAGCTGAACACGGTTGTGGAATACGACGGTGCACTTGGTACACAAGTAGAGCACGGCGGCATCGACCTTGCCACGCACGGTGTCTACATGTCGACCGTGTGCGGACATACCTGCATCTGCACAGACTGGCAGTTGACGAACGCGACGCTGGAGCTGAACACGGTTGTGGAATACGACGGTGCACTTGGTACACGAGTAGAGCACGGCGGCATCGACCTTGCCACGCACGGTGTCTACATGTCGACCGTGTGCGGACATACCTGCATCTGCACAGACTGGCAGTTGACGAACGCGACGCTGGAGCTGAACACGGTTGTGGAATACGACGGTGCACTTGGTACACGAGTAGAGCACGGCGGCATCGACCTTGCCACGCACGGTGTCTACATGTCGACCGTGTGCGGACATACCTGCATCTGCACAGACTGGCAGTTGACGAACTCGACGCTGGAGCTGAACACGGTTGTGGAATACGACGGTGCACTTGGTACACGAGTAGAGCACGGCGGCATCGACCTTGCCACGCACGGTGTCTACATGTCGACCGTGTGCAGACATACCTGCATCTGCACAGACTGGCAGTTGACGAACTCGACGCTGGAGCGGAAACACGGTTGTGGAATACGACAGTGCACTTGGTACACGAGTAGAGCACGGCGGCATCGACCTTGCCACGCACGGTGTCTACATGTCGACCGTGTGCGGACATACCTGCATCTGCACAGACTGGCAGTTGACGAACTCGACGCTGGAGCTGAACACGGTTGTGGAATACGACGGTGCACTTGGTACACGAGTAGAGCACGGCGGCATCGACCTTGCCACGCACGGTGTCTACATGTCGACCGTGTGCGGACATACCTGCATCTGCACAGACTGGCAGTTGACGAACGCGACGCTGGAGCTGAACACGGTTGTGGAATACGACGGTGCACTTGGTACACGAGTAGAGCACGGCGGCATCGACCTTGCCACGCACGGTGTCTACATGTCGACCGTGCGCGGACATACCAGCATCTGCACAGACTGGCAGTTGACGAACTCGACGCTGGAGCTGAACACGGTTGTGGAATACGACGGTGCACTTGGTACACGAGTAGAGCACGGCGGCATCGACCTTGCCACGCACGGTGTCTACATGTCGACCGTGTGCAGACATACCTGCATCTGCACAGACTGGCAGTTGACGAACTCGACGCTGGAGCGGAAACACGGTTGTGGAATACGACGGTGCACTTGGTACACGAGTAGAGCACGGCGGCATCGACCTTGCCACGCACGGTGTCTACATGTCGACCGTGTGCGGACATACCTGCATCTGCACAGACTGGCAGTTGACGAACTCGACGCTGGAGCTGAACACGGTTGTGGAATACGACGGTGCACTTGGTACACGAGTAGAGCACGGCGGCATCGACCTTGCCACGCACGGTGTCTAAATGTCGACCGTGTGCGGACATACCTGCATCTGCACAGACTGGCAGTTGACGAACTCGACGCTGGAGCTGAACACGGTTGTGGAATACGACGGTGCACTTGGTACACGAGTAGAGCACGGCGGCATCGACATTGCCACGCACGGTGTCTACATGTCGACCGTGTGCGGACATACCTGCATCTGCACAGACTGGCAGTTGACGAACGCGACGCTGGAGCTGAACACGGTTGTGGAATACGACGGTGCACTTGGTACACGAGTAGAGCACGGCGGCATCGACCTTGCCACGCACGGTGTCTACATGTCGACCGTGTGCGGACATACCTGCATCTGCACAGACTGGCAGATGACGAACTCGACGCTGGAGATGAACACGGTTGTGGAATACGACGGTGCGCTTTGTACACGAGTAGAGCACGGCGGCATCGACCTTGCCACGCACGGTGTCTACATGTCGACCGTGTGCGGACATACCTGCATCTGCACAGACTGGCAGATGACGAACTCGACGCTGGAGCTGAACACGGTTGTGGAATACGACGGTGCACTTGGTACACGAGTAGAGCACGGCGGCATCGACCTTGCCACGCACGGTGTCTACATGTCGACCGTGTGCGGACATACCTGCATCTGCACAGACTGGCAGATGACGAACTCGACGCTGGAGATGAACACGGTTGTGGAATACGACGGTGCACTTGGTACACGAGTAGAGCACGGCGGCATCGACCTTGCCACGCACGGTGTCTACATGTCGACCGTGTGCGGACATACCTGCATCTGCACAGACTGGCAGATGACGAACTCGACGCTGGAGCTGAACACGGTTGTGGAATACGACGGTGCACTTGGTACACGAGTAGAGCACGGCGGCATCTACCTTGCCACGCACGGTGTCTACATGTCGACCGTGTGCGGACATACCTGCATCTGCACAGACTGGCAGATGACGAACTCGACGCTGGAGATGAACACGGTTGTGGAATACGACGGTGCGCTTTGTACACGAGTAGAGCACGGCGGCATCGACCTTGCCACGCACGGTGTCTACATGTCGACCGTGTGCGGACATACCTGCATCTGCACAGACTGGCAGATGACGAACTCGACGCTGGAGATGAACACGGTTGTGGAATACGACGGTGCGCTTTGTACACGAGTAGAGCACGGCGGCATCGACCTTGCCACGCACGGTGTCTACATGTCGACCGTGTGCGGACATACCTGCATCTGCACAGACTGGCAGATGACGAACTCGACGCTGGAGATGAACACGGTTGTGGAATACGACGGTGCGCTTTGTACACGAGTAGAGCACGGCGGCATCGACCTTGCCACGCACGGTGTCTACATGTCGACCGTGTGCGGACATACCTGCATCTGCACAGACTGGCAGATGACGAACTCGACGCTGGAGATGAACACGGTTGTGGAATACGACGGTGCACTTGGTACACGAGTAGAGCACGGCGGCATCGACCTTGCCACGCACGGTGTCTACATGTCGACCGTGTGCGGACATACCTGCATCTGCACAGACTGGCAGATGACGAACTCGACGCTGGAGCTGAACACGGTTGTGGAATACGACGGTGCACTTGGTACACGAGTAGAGCACGGCGGCATCGACCTTGCCACGCACGGTGTCTACATGTCGACCGTGTGCGGACATACCTGCATCTGCACAGACTGGCAGATGACGAACTCGACGCTGGAGATGAACACGGTTGTGGAATACGACGGTGCGCTTTGTACACGAGTAGAGCACGGCGGCATCGACCTTGCCACGCACGGTGTCTACATGTCGACCGTGTGCGGACATACCTGCATCTGCACAGACTGGCAGTTGACGAACTCGACGCTGGAGACGAGGTTGTCGAAAACGACGGCGCACTTGGTGCACGAGTCGAGCACAACTCCGTTGATCTTGCCGCGCACGGTGAGCGCCGAGTCCCGGCACCGGAACATGTACACCACATTGTTCATCTCTGCGTTCTCCACCACCAGGCCCTGGTTGCCGCGCTGGTATTCCTGGAAGCAGAATATGCAACATTTTAATGTTTTAGACAAGAAAACGGAGAAGAAAGTAAATAACAAACAAGGAAGAGGACAGAGTGTAGAATTACAACTGATTATGTTACTTGCTACAAACGTAAATTTTATAAAGACCTAAGGTCAAATGGCACTGGACTGAGCACGTCACGGTGAGACGATTACCGTTGGATTACACGGGCTCTGCAGTGGCGGTTGTAACAGGGAAACGGAGCGTGGGAAGATCACCCGCCAGGTGGAACGACGAAGTATATCAGAGACAATCAATGGTTCTGTACCGCTGAAGGTCGGGAGGCCTGAATGCATGATGTCCAGCAGTGCACGCGTAAACGCTCACTGATCGACTGACTTGTTTAAAAATATCATTATTTGACTAAAAAAAACGGATGACCCCTTCTCTGATGGAGCAGTTAGTTCAAAAAGTGTATCGGAAGAATACAGTTTGTACGTACAATGAGCCACTTCTTGCCGTCGCGTGTGAAGACGGGTGGTTTCTCCGGGAGTTGGCCGGCGCCGGGGGCGGGCAGGCCCTTGCTGAAGGGCTTGTTGGGGGGCGGCGCGGGCTTGTAGGGGGCGGGGCCCTGGCGCAGAGTCGGGTTCTTGTGCGTCTGCATTTCCGACGTCACCTTCTTTAGGCCTGTAGCACACAGATTACATTACATTAATATATAGCCATGATTCGGTGATACACCGGTTGACCGGTGAAGACCTGTCCTCGTATTTCATAACAGTAGTATATGAAATATAACTCTTTCTTTTGGCTTCACCATACTTGGGTAAAAATGGCGTTTAAAATTTGTCTTTTGTTACTTTTATTTTATAGAACATATTGGACACACTTTATTAATAAAAAAAAATTGAACAAATAACAATAAAAAAAAAACAGCCAACGCCAACAAACAACACTGCGAATCGGGTTGGTAGATCTTTCCACCGCAGAATTGGTAAACTCTGGAACACCGTCTCCCCATATATTTCCCCCCAAGTATAGTCTCGGGTACTTCAAAAGAGGCGTGAATAGGCATCTGTCAGGTTGGCATAGCATTCGCAAACCCACGCTCGACCGAATGTCCATAGGCGTCGTTAGACACCTTATAGGTGGCTCGGCGCCACATGGCGCTTACTATAAAAGAAAGACTAAGTGCGAGTCGAACTCGCGCACCGAGGGTTTCGTACCACCACATAATATATTTTTTTATGTTATGGGTTTACCAAAATTATTGAGTTTTCGAAAATAAAGAAAGACCTTAGTATAAAACTACAGCAATAGCTTGATTATCAGGCAAGCCTAGAGTTGTAAAGATGCCGTTTTTTGCACTTTGATACGGATTTATTTGACTTAGGTACCGTGAAAAACGGAAAAATACGAAACGTATTTTCATATGAAATACTTGCTCTTTTCGCATTTTATTCCTGTTCTTTGCTTGAAACCAAAAAGTGAGTAGGTAACCAAAGTTCGCATCGAACACCGTAAAACACGGAAAGATTCAACAGGAAAAGGGAATAGAGTCGCGAACAGCTCTATCGCAGAGAAGCCTATCATTTAAAAATTATGTAGGTACTCACAATACTTCTTTGTTTTAATTCAACTATTTATCTATGCCGTAACATAATTTCATAACATTTAATTATACGGTATTGTTTACCTTTTTGTAAATTGGTTGGTTAACTACTCAATAAATAGGAATATCTTATAATATCATACCTAATCATAAAACATATTTACTTACTTGCCTAACTCAAATAGGTATCAGATCGATGGTCTGCCTGCGTGTGATTTCCGTGCTGATGCTGACTAATGCCAGTTAAACTTTATTTATGTGATGGATGACTGATGAGATGACAGATTAGGTGTCACATTTCTATCAATACTAAAGTCGCGTAAAAGAAGAAGATGATTATGTATGACATTTCCGATTTCAAAATAATCATAGAAAAATAATATACCAAATAATCATTATTAAACTTTAAAACAATCGTTTCCATTAATATTCTGTTCTGAACTTGTATAGCATGCATGCGTGCAACAAACCTAAAGTTCTAATGTCACTTGAATTTGACTCTTAAAATGAATGTTTTAGGTACTAAAATACGGCAGCACCGTGATTTGCCGACAAACGCCGACAAAGGAATGGGCTTAACGCGCGGTTTTATTTAAAGACGCGCGGCTTCCTTTGAAGGCGCGGCTTTCTTTGCTACGCGGCAGTCGGCACCGCTCTTTGTTTCCCAAGAGCGGTGCCGACTGCCGCGTAGCATGCAATTTTGTGTTCTATGTTTATCTGTCTAAGAATCATATTGCAATTACTTGTGAAGGCACGAAGCAAGAAGTCCATTTCGTCAAGCTAAGATGAACCTAATAATTAAGACAAGATGATCTAAAATTCGCTGTACTTTTGAAGCGTTGACGCCGCCGGCCGCTGTTGAACCTACGAAAAATGAATTTTTTTTTTACATAGGTTCGGTTCGACAGTGCAATTTTATTTTTCATTCGTTTCTCGTCTGTCTTTACGTTCGGGCGGTTCGAGCACGTTTGTATTTGTATTGTAGCACTCACGACTACCAAACCAGTCGGCTACAATTTGAGCCTACCACCTAGTAAGGGGCAATCTTTGTTTTAATTTGTGTTTTATAGGGTTCCGTATCCGTCGTACGGTACCCTATTACTAAGCCTACGCCGTCTGTCTGTCTGTCTGTTTGTCCGTCTGTCCGAGGGCTGTATCTCTTGAACCGTAATAGGCAGGTACCCCGTGAAAATTTTCACATAATAGGTATGTTTTATTATGAGGGATCGGAATTAGGGAGAGTGATTGATTTGGTACCAAAGTAGGTAAAGTTCGCGAGAGGATATAATATGGAGTTGTTAAAACCTTTGTATGGGAATTCTGAATTTCCTGGGAAATTTCCGGGACTGGATTTTTCTTCGGGATCGTATTTATTGACTAAATACAAGCTTATTTTGTTCTTAGATGATTTTCTCTAGAGTGGCCGCTTATGGAGATATAATTTTTTTCATAAATTTTTATTTCTACTCAATTTACAGGAAAACAGGGGAAGATGTGATAAAATAATCTAAGAGTGTATCGAACTGCTTACAAAACAAGACCTAATTTGTTGTCGTACCATCATTGGTTCTCGATTTATTGCTCGCCGCGATTCTGAATTATCCAAGGACAGCATTTGTATGGAAAGCTCCGCCCCCTTTCCTGATTTAATTTCTCGAATGTTGATATTTTTTCGCCTGAATCTTATTTCTAGACGAAATATAAGACACTTTTATTCTTGCACGTTTTTGAAAAAAATCTATATTTCCGAAGAAAAAAAAATCTAAAATATTTTTTTTCCAAAATGTTTTCGATTGCTAATGTTTTTTTGGCGGATTCTTATTTCTAAACGAAATATAAGACACTTTTATTCTTACACGTTTTTCCCTTAAGGCGATATTTCCGGAGAGAAAAATAAAACAACCTATTTTTTCATATTTTCTCGAATGTTGATGTTTTTTCTCCTGAATCCTATTTCTAGATGAAATGCGAATCTGTAGTTTCAATCATTTAAATTATTTAAGGAATCATTTAAAAAAAGTGGCCGCCATTTTGAACTTTTTAGTTACTGGACCGATTGCTTTCAAAATCGATATCTGGGTGTCTGTGTGGACCCTGAATACGAATCTGTTGTCAACATTTATAAAAAGTGGCCGCCATTTTTAACTTTTTAGTTACTGGACCGATTGCTTTCAAAATCTATATTTGGGTGTTTCTGTGGGCTCTGAATACGAATCTATTGTCAAAATTTAAAAAAAGTGGCCGCCATTTTGAACCTTTTAGTTTTTTACTACAAATTCGTATTCAGAGCCCACACAGACACCCAGATATAGATTTTGAAAGCAGTCGGTCCAGTAACTAAAAGTTCAAAATGGCGGCTTCTTCTTTTAAATTTTGACTACAGATTCGTAATCAAAACCCACACAGACACCCAGATATCGATTTTGAAAGCAATCGGTCCAGTAACTAAAAAGTTCAAAATGGCGGCCACTTGTTTTAAATTTTGACTACAGATTCGTATTTCGCCTAGAAATAAATTCAGGCGAAAAAACATCAACATTCGAGAAAATATGAAAAAATAAGTTGTTTTATTTTTCTCTCCGGAAATATCGACTTAAGTGAAAAACGTGTAAGAATAAAAGTGTCTTATATTTCGTTTAGAAATAAGAATCCGCCAAGAAAACATCAGCAATCGAGAACATTTTGGAAAAAAAAAATTTAGATTTTTTTTTTCTCCGGAAATATCGATTTTATTGAAACATGTCTAAGAATAAGAGTGTCTTATATTTTGTCTAGTAATAAGATTCCGGCGAAAAAATATCAACATTCGAGAAATTAAATCAGGAAAGGGGGCGGAGCTTTCATCGCGGCGAAAATTTCATCCAGTATTGGTATCATGCATGAAAGAAACGGAAAAACCCCGTGTTTTTCGTTTTATTCAAAATGTATTTGTCGGTATTTTTCTGCCTTTACAACACTAGGCAAGCCATTGCTTCTTGTATTGAAAATATTATGTAAATTTAAATTTGATTTTGGAAAGCATAGTATGAAGAAAAAGCAGACATAAGAAAAAAGTATATATGTGGGTATATAGACAAAGAGGAATACAGACTGCTGGTGATGTTCTCGCCCTGGTTGATCTGGGCGAACAGAGCGCTGCGGTCGTCGATGCTCAGGTCGGCGAAGTCCGCCGGCGGCAGCACGGGCGGCGGCGGCGGCATCCCGCCGGGCGGCGGCGGCGGCGGCGCGCCGCACCCGCCACCCCTACCTGCACCCGTCACCCGACCACCCGTTAGCGCTCTACTGTGCGAGCACTATAGTCCGCTCTCAAGGCTTGAGCAAGCTTTCTTTAGTCAAGTAGTGAGTTTTGTTTGTAACCTGATGTGGGATGGACGCACTGGCCAGCGTGCCCTTAATTCATGTTACTATCGGAAGTAGGTGCCACGCTTCGCGTTCGTGCTTCCTCCTCACTATATTACTGTGCACCCCAATAAACTAACGTCCCATGCAGGGGAGCGAGTACGTGAAAATGTTTTACAGGTGTTGGTTCATTCACTACTAGACTAAACTGTACATAGGTAATACAGTGTGTTACAGCCAAGCGATCCCAGGTTCAGAAAGTGCTGTTATTATTTTGACAAATATCAGTGATTTAGCGATAAAGTACGTAGTAGTATGTATGTATACCATTAGCTCGCGTCCTCACTGCTTCGCACCAGTATCGGCATCGCTCTCTACTGTGGGCGTGTACCGGATCAGACGAGGCCGGTGTTGTGGTGTTGCTTCACTTAGGCCTGCAACACCTGCTGCAGCTGCATCAAGGTGCGGCACCACTCCACAGGTCTCGCGTCCTCTATACCGTGGGCATTTACCAGACCAGACGAGGCCAGTGGTATAGTGTTGCTTCACGTAGGCCTGCAACTCCTGCAGCAGCTGCATCCAGGTGCGGCACCACTCCACAGGGCTCGCGTCCTCTATACCGTGGGCACGTACCCGACCAGACGAGGCCAGTGGTATAGTGTTGCTTCACGTAGGCCTGCAACTCCTGCAGCAGCTGCATCCAGGTGCGGCACCACTCCACAGGGCTCGCGCCCTCTATACCGTAGGCACGTACCAGACCAGACGAGGCCAGTGGTCTAGTGTTGCTTCACGTAGGCCTGCAACTCCTGCAGCAGCTACATCTAGATGCGGCGCCACTCCACAGGGCTCGCGTCCTCTATACCGTGGGCACTTACCAGACCAGACGAGGCCATTGGTCTAATGTTGCTTCACGTAGGCCTGCAACTCCTGCAGCAGCTACATCTAGGTGCTGCGCCACTCCACAGGGCTCGCGTCCTCTATACCGTGGGCACGTACCAGACCAGACGAGGCCGGTGGTGTGGTGTTGCTTCACATAGGCTTGCAGCTCCTGCAGTAACTGCACCCAGGCGCGGCACCACTCCGCGTGGCTCGCGTCCTTGCCCTTCCACTCCTTCAGTACGCGGTTCGTGTAGAACTGGCCCGCGTCGTTCATCTCCTATAATCATGCAAAATATTTGTGTTGCTTTCTGTATGCTCCAGTAACTCAAAAGGATTAATGAATGTGCGTGTGATATGTGTTCTATAATAGATAATTATTCGTGGCAATTAAAAAATAAAGAAAATATTAATACAATCTTCTTTCATTACAAAGTAGTATAAAAAGTTCATCGTAAAGACCATTAGAATAATTTGTGCACCTGTAAAACTAGAGCAAAACTGGAGAAATTACAGCACGTACCCCCCGGGGTTGCCGTCAAATTTGCGGCCGTGTAATTATGTTAATATTACTACGTGGCCGCAGAGCGCATTAGTTAGGGGTGCAATTAGGATGTCACCTTGACGTAGGGCGAGGGCGCGGGGCTGACGGCGACCCAACCGAGGGCGGGGATGCTCTCGGAGATGGCGGAGAGGTGGTTGAAGAAGGGAGAGGTGCGGTTCTTCTCGCGGAACTGCTGGATAGAGGAGATCTGCTGACTGGTGGGTGCCAGCAGGTTCATCTCCTCGCTCTGCGAAGGCTTGGCTCGCGACGCCGCCAGGTGGATGTAACCAAGCTGCGCTCTGCAAACAAAGTCAGCGCAACTATGTTTAGAAGTATATACAAAACATTATTTCTATGGTACGTGGTACAAACAGACGTATGTTGTTGTTCTCTATGCTTTGTACTTTTCAGCTTTTGTCTTAACTTATTCTATTTTGAAATAGATGTTTTTGTTTACATGCATTTTAGGAATTCAAAAATTATATAAAAAAAATTAAGAAAAAAGAGGAAAAGAAATATAGTATTTGAAAAAAGAATATGTAAAAAATATTCATCTCTAAACAAAATGTAGAAAGCATTAATGACTTTTCAGGTAGCTTTACAGGTACAAATTCACCTGAATTAGAATCAAATGAAAGAACGGCAAAAAGGAATAAAGGAAGCATTAAATTCATATCCGACGCGGGGAAATATGTAACGAAGATTACAGAATTTTTAATGAAGAGCCGTAGCAGCTTTTATACAATTATAGGCCAGGAAACGAATGATTCTAGCCGGAAAGCTCGAAAGCAGAAAGTTTGACTTCGGAACCTTGTTCTGACTAGTTAGAAGGTAAACATACTAAAAGTCCACCAAACCAAACCAACAACCAAACATACAAAAGTCACCACTGGGGGGTGCGCCCTAGGGGTAGGAGCACAAAGAAGGTCCCATTTTTCAGTTTTTCGCTTATATCTCGAAAACGGTGCATCACAGGAAAAACTGTTCAATTACGGAATAAGAGGTGATAAAATTCTCTACAACTTTGATATATACACATTTTACCAATTCTCAATCGTTGTCGAGTTATAAGGTCCGAAAAAAGGCCGATTTTATTTGCAAATAAAAGCAATGTATGACAAAAACTGTTTTTGTCATACATTGCTTTTATTTGCAAATAAAATCGGCCTCTTTTTGGACCTTATATTTATATCACCTCTTATTCCGTAATTTAACAGTTTTTCCTATATGATGCACCGTTTTCGAGATATATGCGAAAAACCGAAGAATGGGACCTTCTTTGTGCTCCCCCCCTAGGGCGCACCCCCCAGTGGTGGGGACTTTTAGTATGTTTACCTCCTAACTAGTCAGAACAAAGTTCCGAAGTCAAACTTTCTGCTTTCGAGCTTTCCGGCTAGACCCCTTATTTGAGCACTCATTTACTACACTATTAATGAGATAATTTGTGATAATAAAGGATGTCAGGGATACCTTTTTAAACCAACTTAAAAAAGGAGGATATTCTCAAGTCACCATTCTGACGAAACTATTTTATATTCATGTGAGTACACTACCCAATAATGTTAACTCGGGACCACTCACCTCCTTAATTTGAAACAAATTTCTTAAAACAGCTGTTTCGGAAACCGTTTCCGAAACAGCAGTTTCCATAACAATGTATGGTTTCCGTGCTCGATTAGCAGATATTCCCTAAGTCTCTATATTGTCTGCGCGCGATTAACGGCATCCACTAACCGATTTTTCGGTGTATATTGAACTTGCGAAGGAAGCTATTAAGCATCTTACTGCCTCGTAAACCGACGTAATCCCGCGTGCCACCCGGCAGGCAGCTAATTTGCACTACGTACGTATGTATTTGGAAGTCAGTGTGTGTTTCGCGTCACTGCCTACGACATAATGTGACAAGGGTGTGTGAGATTAGCTTTCTCGAGAAGGGGAAGAGGATGATTCCCTGACCAAATTGATCCTCATTGACGAGGCAGTTTCGCCCCCGAGGGGTACTTTTCTCAATGGCCTTATCTTGTCTGTGGCGCATTAAGTGAAGCACGCTTCATCCGTCGATTCTTGTCTACGGGGTCGACGTCATTTGCAAAGGTCGCGGCTTATAGGTATGTGTATACAAAGAAAGACCTCAAGCCTGTCACGAAGGGCGAGCGGCGCGGCGACTACATTCTTGAAATGCCGACATGAGCGTAGGTAGTGTTATAAAAGTTAATATAAAACCGATAGTGCTCCCGGGTTCAATGTTAAAACTCAAAATATAGTTACAACATATTGCTTTTCCGGTGATTACAGGTTTAGTTTAGCATGCGGGAAATATCGCACGGTGCACATACACTTTATGTGGTTACTAAGTAAAATAGTGAAAAGAGCTTATACATGGATGGGGTTATACCTACACCCAGAGGCAGTTTGGCCGCGTAGTGACAAAGTTAAGTGGCGCGGAGTAAACAAAAGTAAACATAATATTAAGATGATGACGATATTATTATTAAAATAATCACGATAACAATACCAAAGAGTTTGTATTACGTCGCTGTTTACAAACTCTTTGAACAATACCTACTGATGGCGAAGCATATAACGATGAGGAAGTTTATGAAATGAAATGAAATGAAAATATACTTTATTGCACAAAAAGTGACAAAAGGCGGACTTAAAGCCTAAGGGCATTATCTGCCAGTCATACCTGGGATTGTGAGTAGGGTAGATGGGTAGTGCGGAAAATTAAATGAGATAATTTTTTTTAAGAGTACAAAACTAAACAAAAAAACATAGATAATAGTAATAACATACAACTAAATACATTCGTGATTTACATACATACAAGTTCAAAAGTACATACATATACAAGTTTATGATAATGATGAATAGATAAGTGGAGTGGACTCACTGGAAGGCAGCGTTGACGAGGTTGGCGTGAGTGGCGACATCGCCGCCGATCTTCCGCGACAGCCCCAGGTAGGTCTGCAGCGGACCCTGCGGACACAACTACCACATACATACACCAGTACATGATGCATGCACACAGTCGTACGCAAACAAGTGCCGGCAAGAAACTTCGCTATTATATTTTATTTACTCTTTAGACACCTATGGGACGCAGACGGGCATTTAATTGCCGGCTATGAAAAATTATAACAGCTAAATTAAATTATCACCTCAAAGAGGGCTCAGCGTAGCTCAAAACAAGTTACCTTCGTCATATCTGCGTGGGAGGGACAAAAACATCCCTCGGGCCAAGAGGAGTCCCTCAAAGAGAGCGTATACGTAGCACGTGTCAAATACAACTGAAGGTTTGCGTGCGTCACTTTGTACAACCTGGGAGATAATACCGCCTGGGAAGCATAGCATGTTGACCGTTTTCAAGATTCACTCATCGGGATGAAATATCGAATGGATGAGTCCGCCCCTTGTTAAGGAGGCTTTTTTTGTATGTTACGCTTGGAAAACTAGACATTGAGGTACACAATAAAATACGTGCTAGATCAGCGGTTCCCTTTTTTTTTTTGCTACGGAACCCTAATTGTGCGACCCTTTTTTGACGGAACCCCATCTCGACAATAAAAAAGAAAATTGACAATAATTATTTTTAAGACCCCTGACGTGCAAGCATTATTGCTTATGGTGTTTTACTTGAAAAGAAAGATTATATTTTGAATAAAAATCTTCACTGCAAGCAGTGGCGGCTGGTGACTTCAGTGACCGGTAGTGCGCTAAGTACCTACCTACTTAAATACCAAAATTCCCAACACATTCCCGTCATGTTATTTTAAGATCGGGACTTCCGATTTTTTTAAACGCCTGCGTTTTATTATGTACGTACCTTGTATGAATATTCTCAAGACCCTCAATGAGTTGCAAAAAAAAATAATCCAAACAAGTTTTTTAACTTATTTTTAATACCTTTAGGAATACACCCATAGACCACAACACTACTGCAGCTTTCAAAAAGAAAACAGTAGTAATGTCCCAAAAATGCTTCAAAAAAATATGTAAAAAAAAAGCATTTGAAAAGTAGGAATTGAACCCGGGATCACCTGATTGTAAAGCCTTACCTTTAACCAACGCTTAGGCAAATATCGGCATCACTTAATTCACAGTATCACGTGACAGAAAGCACAAAACCTAACCATATCCCATTTTAAATATTCGCGCGCTAACGGGTATGTGACATTATCACATCACATGACAGCGCGAGCGCGCTGACTCGCTTCGGCAAAGAGTTTGTAAGACAGACTCGTGCAAAACGAATCGCTCGCGACGCGACGTGTCGCACGCGCGGGCATTCACGATATAGCGTCCTTGTTTGGCGCTCGTGCGCCGCACGCAGAACTCCTTTCGGCCCATACTGTTTCTATGAAGTATCTTCTGTCTCACGCGCCAGCGGTGTTTTGCCGATCCCCATACATTCAGTATGGGAGACCCGCGTGCGATTTATATTCCGCACGGCACGCGCGTTTACTCGCAAAAACGTGCCTTGGCATCTATAAAATAAGGTCGAATTCACATTCGTATTTATTTGGAGTACGACCTTTATGGTTTTAATGTAGTATGTTGTAAGGTATTATTTATTTTGAGTGAAGTGAAGACTTCTTGTGGTATGGTAGTGCGGCGCACGAGCGCACTTTAGGACCAGCCGCCAGTGACTGCAAGTATTTAATGTGAAGAATGAATTTTTTTCAGTTTTACTTTGTCTACTACTGTTTACTACAGTTACTGTCTCTACTACAGTTTTACTCTACAACAATACGCCCTAACTCTCGGAAGCCCTGTGATGACCCCGGGATGGTTTCCGCGGAACATCTTTTAGTAACCGTATCTTGTGTAACATGGACAATTTTACATTATTTAAGCTCTTAATTTTAAGATTGAACATCTCCAACAGATCACACGTTCCTTCTATTCAATAAGCTGCCATATAGTAGAGAGCCGCTCATTATAGTCAACTTGCTTTTAAATATGTCCAATCGATAAATTTGGGATCTTACTTACACACAAATTGTGACTAAGTAAGCTTTTGCGACACAATTCATAATTTAGCTACTTTAATACTGTGCGTTTTGATGTAGAGTAAGGTCGACAATTTTATTATGCGGATGCACACAACGATCATTGGTGCCACAGAAAAAGAACTCAGCGAGCTTCTGTCGAGGATAGAAAAAGTGAGCGAGGACTATATACAGGTCTACATATATAATACATAGGATCAAGACAACATTAATGTTCATTTACTGTCACATACTGTTCACGAATTTGTCTACCTTGGGTCAATAAACACTAATGAAGGGCAATTGCGAAAAAGAATTCATAATAATAGCGTAGATGGCGAAGGCAGCGGTGAAGAGACTTGAGGAGATTTGGAAAAGCAGAGGATTTCACAGACCTAAACACCAAGGAAAAACAAGTGCGTACCCGGATCGTCTTCATATTCTTTTGTGCCTCCGAAAGGTGAACTCTGAAGGCTCGTACAAGGGCAAGAATTGACGCCTTTGAAATGTGGTTCCGGCGCAAAATTCTGGGAGTTTCAAATACAAGGCGGGGCGAATGCGTCAAGTAAAGAATAGAGGTGCAGACTCGTCCGTCCACCACCTGCATGCAGCGGCTTCTCAAATCAGCTTGGAGAAACTGATTGACACCCGGAAGGCAAAGGTCACAAGAGAAGTCGAGGCGGTCGCCCTCCCGATGGATGGAATGGAAATCAATCCAGAGACAACCAAATGCAACGTTCAAACAATTATACATCAGGCTGCAAACCGGTCGACCGAGAGAACGCTGGTCAAGGAAGTTCTGCATGATGATCACGACCCAGTCGTCAGTCGCGACTCGCGACATGACGAAACAACAGGGAAGAAAAATACTACAGAGATGCGATCATTCATCCTTACCGCGACAATATCTTCGAACCCGTTGACGCTCATGTTGTCGGCAACTATGCTGTAAGCGCCGTCCTCCGGTGGCGGTGGTAGAGGGCTGGCCGGTGGCGGGGTGGCCGGCGGCGGGGAGGGGGAGGGGGTGCGCGTGCGCAGCTGCGGCAGGCGCTCGAGCCTCGCCGCCACACGCTCCAGCCGACCGATTAGCGCCTCGAACTGCACTGCCGGACCCTGCAGCGACGCTAGCGCCTCAGGATCGCACGCTGAAGACAACATACAAATTATCAGAGTTTCTTTGCAAATTATGATTATTACCTACACATTTCACACAATACATAAATTGTGTAACGCAACGTCCACATCCACATATGTACATATTTACAGTCGACGTCAAAAGTTAAGACAAAACTAAAAGCATTATTCTTTCAAAGTCCATCACCTCACTAACTTCTCACTCTCCTCGTTCTTGGAGTAATGAGGGTTACGTTATGACTCCGCCTTCGTTTTTGGTACCTACCTATTAGACTAGAACTGTCGATCTCTCCACATGTTCTACAGGCGTATCGGTAGGTATTGTTAAAGCCAACTATGCCAACATTGGCACTTCATTCAGGCATTCAATTAGTCGATACAAATTGATTGATGAGACGCGAAAGTGGGTGTGTGCGCTAGCTGATGTACCCGTAGTTATTCATAGCGCCCGACGCGAGACGGTCGGACACGAATGTAGGTATACAGAGTTGTAGCGAACAATGCACTTCACTGTCCCGGCCGGCCCATTGCACCTGTAAGGATGGTTGAAGCTGTGTAGGTATATGGGTGTCCGGCAAATAAGATAATCGCAGGAAAGGTAATTTTTCCGACCTGAAGGGGTGACTATGGTATGTTGCACTAGCAGTGCCGATCCCGTAAGAATAACTCGTACATAGTGTTACTATTAATCATGGAAGATAAAATAGCATAGATACTATTCTAGAACTCTAAATCACCTAAAATACGTTTTATTCACTGTTAACACACATAAAGAATTAAACTCAAGTTCGAAGGTAACAGCGCACTTTTGTGAGATTGAGACCAACAACGTGCGTGACGGCATACATTCACAAATACTTCTCGCAACATTCTCATTTACACTTCTCCTCAGCGAAAATAACGAATTCCATTTTCGTGACAATTGTGAACAAAAATTCCCGCCAACCTATGTAACTAGTTAAAACGAACGGCCCGCCGCCTGAACGTTGTCTCATGAGACGAAAAACGTAAATACATCGACGCCCCGGTCACGGACTCGCCTCCCCATTTTTTCCCCACCTTTCGGATTGTTTCGTGGCGCGATATTATTATAATATCGTTTTTGCGGTAAAAAACGGGAATTTTTATTTTATCAAAACGCGCAGTGAACGCAAAATTACAAAAATATTGTTTTAATTATTTTACCGGGATTGCGACACAGCTTGGTGTCCTTTATGATAAGAGTCCTACCGCTGCACTGTCCCATATCTCATCTCGGCTTAGTGGAGCAGTTGCATCTCGTCGCGTTCGGAATAGGAAAAAGCCCGGCGATACGAAAGTGGGACATGCGAGTGCCGACTGCCGAGTGCGCGCGCGCGGCCGGCGCGCGGCGGCGCGTGCAACGCAGCGCAGGCGCGGCGCGGGCGGCCGCTCACTGCCGCCGCCAACCTGCGTGCGCCACTCGTCCAGCCGGCATATCCAAGAGCACGTTCCAATTTTAAATAAGCTGGGATTACGTCACCACCCGCACACGCGAGGACACAAGCGACCACCACGAGCACACAACACAATCTTCAACCTGTCTCCGGCACTCCTTCCATCTCGAATCGTTTTCTCAGGGAGGTGACTCTCCGGACACTCATCGCTATTCACTGATAGATAACGTTCGCACCGAATTCTCACGAAATCCGATTATCGCCAAAATTGCGATATCGTTATCTGCGCGAGCACTCGAGTCAGCCTTTATACGGTCAAACAAAACGAATCTGTGTATGTATACATCTGTAATTCTAGCTGTTCTATGCTCTACCGCTATACCACCGCACCACAATAGGCAGACCTAACAGTGTGGTTGACCATGTATGGTGCTGCTCAGTGGCGGCTGGTGACCTATGGGACTGGGTGTGCGCTAGCTACTTAGTACTATACGCAAACGTGAATCTAATGGATACCGCGGTCTTGACTTATTTGCAAAAATTATGTACCCACCCAGCGTCCTAATTGCTCGAAGAACCAAAGCGACACTTCACTGCGCGCGCAGTGGCCACGAGCGAGCCGCGCCTCGCGCGCACCCGCGCGCGAGGCGTGCCCGGCGCGGCGCGCGAGGCGTGCCCGGCGCGGCGCGCGAGGCGTGCCCGGCGCGGCGCGCGAGGCGTGCCCGGCGCGGCGCGCGAGGCGTGCCCGGCGCGGCGCGCGCGCCGCGCCGGGCACGCCTCGTTCAAACTGCTAAAAAACGGATTTGCAAAACATCCCGGCGCGGCGGCGCGGCGATTGTCGGTCGACCGACGCGTCACGCGACGACGGGTCTCGCCCCGAACTGAGAAGGCGCGGCGCGCCAAACAACGCCTGCCTAGCTCTTTGGGTGCTTCCATTTTTGACTTTAACTAAAATAGCGAAATATTTTCGTAACGCATTAATGTTTGTCGTAACATTCGAATATTTTATAAATTACCATTCGAATATGTATCAAATCGATATTCGAATAACTCAAATATTCAATTGCAAACTCGATCTGTTATATATAAGAAACAACCCATATTCTAAAAATGGACTCGCCTGTCGAGTCGTGCAACAGCGTACATACATGTAGGTACTTAGCGCTTGTGTGTATATTCGACCCAGAGTTTGGATCGCCCCCGCCGCGCCCGCGCGCTCCCGCCCGCACGTGCCCGCGGTCGGGTTCACGATCTCGGCTTACTTCGGCTCATCGTCGGCTGGCTCGGTCGCGACGTGTCGCACGCGCGTCTATCCACAATATACTGTCCTTCTTTTTCCGTCGTGTGTCACACGCAGAACGCAACCTTGTTCCACACATAATCGTATGAAGAGTGTTTTGTTTCACGCGGCGGGGCAGCGGCGTTAGACATTTTCTCATAGTATCAATACAAGAGACGTTCGCGGTGTTTTCTAATGCACTCGGCGGCGGCGAGCTCGGCGGCGATACGTAGTATGTAGTACGTATTACGTACAGCAAAATCGTGCCTTGTTGTCTAGGAAATAGGAACGAATTCAGTTTGATATTTTAACTTCGATCGGTGATATTCATGGAAATGTTTAATATTTTAATTTGTTTATTTCTTTCGGGTGAAGGCGCTGTTTTGTGGTAGTGCGGCGCACGAGTGCACTTAAGGGCCAGCCGCCACTGGTGCTGCTCATAGATAGGCGAGTTTTTAGGGAGCTCCACTCTACGTTCCCAGTGGTAACCCGTGCCATCACGTGCGGAGTCGTACTGCAGGACTGCAGTATGCTGTACCTCGCAACACACTGCGGCGACACGTCACAGATCACATTCAGATATTTATTTCGCCATAAAGAACACAAACATATTTAGTATGGTTCATCATCATCATTTTGTTTTCACATGAAAGGATTCGTAAAACGTCATCGTATGACGGAGGTTACACGATAGTTTTGGTATCAGTTCAGTCCGTGACCTTGGTCACGACCAGATTGACGCCAGACTGACGCCAGACGTAAAATGCATTCGCACTATCAGTCTGCCATCAATCTAGTATCAAAATATTTTAAAATCCATCAGTCCGGTCCATCAGTCCAAAGCATCCATTCATCAAAGTAGATTAAACGGTCAGTCTGGACCATGGTTTAACCAGACTGATGGACTGAACTGATGCCAAACCTAGCGTGTAACCTCCGTCTATGACATTGGTTCCCAACCAATGGGGTGCGCCCCACCAGTGGGGCGCGACGTTGCCCCAGGTGGAGCGCGGCACAGTGAATTATAAAACATTCACAGTACCTATAATGGGTAACAAAGGCCCAAGATAAAAAATCTGCCAACGAGGTTTTATACTTGTACCTACGTGTAATTTACAAGTAAATTTTGATAAACAAGAATGTTTTTATGGTTTATTTTTCAAACAAGTGCATTTTTTCTGTTTGTGTGTGTTTTCAATATATTTTTCAGAGAACAAAATGTGTTTTATTAAATGAATATTGTTTTAACATATTTTTTTTTTTGTGATATGAGGGGTTTCATTCAGGATACATTTTAGTGGGACGCGAACTAAAAAAGGTTGGGAACCAATGGTCTATGTCATAGATAGACTCTATGACATACAATATTGATGATGTAGTATATTATCTTGACTCGATGCGGCCGAGTACCACTCGAGTGAACATGTTTAGTCATTCATTCATTACTTTAGTTTTGAATCATCGTTTTGAATCATCAGCAAGTCCGTCCGGTCCGGTTCGAGTAACGAAGTACCCGGCAGTAAATAATGAACGTCGAGCTTTATAAAGAGATAATCCGATTGTAGATGTAGATTGTAGAACAACGTCGTCCCTTTCGCACATAGACGTGCGAGTTCGTGCGACTGGAAGGGCGCTCTACAACCGTATGGTCTCTTTCGATTATAGCTCGATGTTCATTATTTACTGTGTACGTTTGTTCCTTAATTTGTCACCGAAACTGCATCGAGTAAGGGTGGAGTGACTCTTTGGATTTTTATCTGTCTGCAAATAGATCGATTCGGTCTGTTAACCGTACCCCCGTACCCATCGAGGTACCCATAGTTTGCCACGAAAGTCCAAGGCACTGAATGCTCTGAACTTAACGCATGCGCAAGTCGCGCCGCACTAGCCGATCGAATATTCGGTGGGGCATGCATGCGCAGGTCGCGGCCACCTTGCCACCTTTTAGAACGGTGGCGAGAATAATACCGCCATACTCGCCATAGCCACGAATGCATGGTGATGAACACTAAGCAAAGTGTCCAGGAAACACCCAAGTAATCGATACCAGTAAATATTCATTCATTCATTCATTACACACGTAGGTAGTTAAATGGCTATATCTATCAATTTTCTTTAATTTCAAAAAGTATTCGATTTATGCAATGTTTCATGGTTACAAACGGGAGTAACTCATCCATCGTGACTTGATATGACTCATGCAACTTCATGACCGCACGTGTTGTCTGCATCTATAATGTAAATGTATGTAGTAGAGTTAGGTGTGTGGTTGCCGACGTACAGAAGAACAGAGATGAGAATGAGCGCACGTTTGTTTACGCGCCGACTTATTCTTAGAACGTCTATCTAAATATAAAACGATTGTCAATGCCGAGGGAAATGGTCACCTTCTTTTAAGCGACATATTTTCGGGCAATTTTTGCCATAAACGGAAGAAGGCAACGACCATGTTCGCGACCTACTTCAGCAGTATCATGTCCACTACCCTATGTACGAGGTGTACATTGAAGTCTTTGTGGTGATTCCCAAGTATTTTTCATAACAAATAACATAGAATCCAGGTAGGTAGGTATATTTTGTAACAAACAAATCATCAAATCACATCAGTACATCTCTTAAAGCTACTAAGGACACACTATAAATAAACTAACTGAGGAAAACAGCTATTGAAACGGAAGTATCTAGAACCGTATCTAGGTCGGCAAGAACTGTAAGTAAATGAAGATTAACTAACTCACGTCACGGCACACTTCTTTTGAATATTGGGACATATTTGATATTTACGAAACATTTGAGGCGCAGTCTGCTCTGAATGCTCTGAAACCAGCAGGATGAAGGCATAGGAGCCGCCGGTTATCCCGCCCCAAAAGGAGTTCAAAGCGAGGTTCAAAGCTGCATTGGATGACAGACAGCTAAATATAAATTACCTCCTAGGAAGCCTCCTCGGCGCAGGCAAATACAATAGAGCAGTTTCCTTTTAATTTTTTAAAATTTTATACAGCAATAATCAGGGACATTAAGGTCCCTATTTGCTACTGGAAAGTAATGGTTTCTTTTATAGTCAACAGTAATTTGTGATTCTCCCTAAGAATATGGAAACTCTAAAAACATTTGCCTGACCGAACTTTGTGGTTGCGGCGAAATCGCTTTTTTTTATTGAAAGCGTGACATATGGCGCCGAGGCACCCATGCCCATGAGGTGTCTAACGGCGCCCATGGACATTCGGTCGTATTCGCGGGTCGCTAATGCCATGCCGGCCTGACAGGTGCCCATTCACGCCCCTCTTGGAGGACCCGAGACTGTACTTGGGGGGAAATATATGAGCAGGGAGAGCGTTCCAGAGTTTACCGGTCTCTCTCGGCTCAACTAAATTGACAATATATTTGCCGCGGTAAATTGGCTTATTCGCTCATCAGGACTTCGTGACTCAGGGAGAAAGTCTTTGCTCAAAATAATAATGGCCCCGTCCGCAGAAGCCGACTGAGCTACCTACAATCTCTGAAGATCAAGGCAAATACTTTATGGTCGACGCGCAAGGAATCTCATTTTGCGTAAAGTTGCCCAAGGATCTCGTTTTTATGCTAAGAAAACCTTTGATCTATTATTATAAGGCATGTTAGTTAAGTGAAGGTGAGCATTGAAATCGGTTAGTAACAAAAGAATAATAAAATAGTAAGGCGGAATAAATACTATTAGTGGTTGAATTATCGTTTATTGGATGTGTTTGGTATTATAATAAATAACGTTGGTATTAAAAAAAGGCGAATATACACCGACTTAATCGGTGCGAATATACCATTTTGTTAAGTATAATTCACCCCTTTAAAAACACCGCTGATACTGAGGTCTGAGATGTTAGGAATTTTCAAATGTTCTTGCCGATGTTCTGTACTGAATACCGTGTACATGATGATAGTAATCAAATCGAGATCCCATATCGGATGCGTCCCGTCCAAAGTGGATCTGAGTGGTACGACCCTCGAACGGTACTGAGTTGCGGTTGTGCCGCTATCACCGCCACCACCACCGGTGTGGCTCCATTAGTCCCGCCATTCGCACTAGTCCACTTACTGTCCGACAAACTGGCCGGTAAATGAAGAGTTACTGCGTTTTTAGAGACAACTGTACATACGGCGGCGTTAGTCGGAGTGATAAAATGGCGTACCGGTAAAACGGGATGGTGGTACTCAGTGCTTTCGGACTAAAAGTGACACGAGACTATGCACGTGGCCCAGTGCGTACGTACGACGCGCGCTGCGCTTCTTTGCTTAGTTTGCTGCAGTCGTCGTCGTTTCGAAGTGAAAGCCCATGTTTAGTAAATTAAAAATGCCGATACCCCAATGCTGAATACTTGAACATGGCGATATGTTACCGACACGCAAACTGGAACGTGGTCGCTGCTTGCTGTGGCGCTGTACGAATACTTTCAACGGTTCATCGTCTAGGGTGGACTGTTCGGCGACCAGCTGCTCGGAGCTGTGTTCTTGAACCACCTGAACCGTGCCAACTACTTGGAGATCCTTCAGGAAGGCCTCTCGGAGCCACTGGCGCAGCGCAGGCCGCGCTGAACCGCCGTCGTCGCTGGATGTACTTCCAGCACGACGGCGGCGCGCCCGCACACTTCACTCGTGCGTGCCGATTCCTTGGCCGCCCCGTTCACCGGACCTGACACCAGTTTATGGTCAGGTTGGTCACACCATCACGAATGAAGAACAGTTGCGTGACTGCTACAAAGTGGTCTTTATCATACTTCGGTAACAAACATGTTCTGTTAAAGTTCTCGAAAACTAATGATTAAAACATATAATTTTGTTTTGGCATATTATGGTGTTAAATAAGGTGGTTATGTAAGCCTCCCAAAATTATTAGCAGCTAATATGGAAACACCTTATACAGAATCACGTAGCTCAGTGGTGAGACCGGTCGGTCGTGATCATAAGCACACCTGGGCACGGTCAGAACTTGGATAGGTGACCGTTCGAGCGTTGGAGGCTGACCGTGGTTCGGATTCCACGTAACACTGTAGGTGGTAGGGTTTACTAGGTGGTAGGGTTTAACCCGCCCGTGTTGATACCACTGCACTGAATCAAAGGTCGAATGGCAGGAGCAAAGGGAAGCACTGGCATGGCATCTAGCTCATCAAGGCGATATGGGCTGACATCACCATGTCGGCTTCCATAAAAAAATCCCCTCGTTATTTAGGTATAGGTACGAGCTGGGCGAGCAGTGGGTTCGGAAGTAAACGCAGTCGGAGAAAATATAATGAAATAATTGAATGTTTTTATTTAATGTGGAATTAATTTATGTTATATTGTCAAACAAGCAAACAACGGGAGCAGAGCCACCGGAATATTTGAATTTAGTCCCACATTCTTCTTGGGAGATGATGTGTGCGTATAAAAATGTTAATGTTGTATTTTTATAAAGAATTCCTCAAGCAGTGTAGTCAACGAAAGAAATGTCATGTTTACTTTCACCGCTTCAAACCGGACTGTTTAAATTAGAAATAGATTTTCACTTTTATTGAACGTATTTTAAATTCACGTCGATCTAAACTCGAATAGCCACCCCATTTCAGTCAAGCTCTCGCATCAATATCTAATGGAGTGTATGTATGGCCGATAAACCTGAAAACAGTAAACATATTTTCATTTGCATGCAACCAGGGCTAAACGGATTACTTTCATGTGATGGTGTGGTGGTTTTCCATCTATATGATATTATGTAATGTATGTTATATTACTCACTCACAGCCATCACAGCACTATACGCGCACCTCACACTCAGTTGAATCTAGGAGAAATTTGTATTTACTAAAACAAACGAATATTTTTGCAGAACAAAAGATTTTGCTCACCGTTTAAAAGTAACGATCCCATGATCCCCCGTGATACCTGTGCAGTGCATTACTGGAATTCCGGCGGGAATAGCAATCCCGCTCGACTCCGTATAAATCTTCCTATCCGTACCGTCTTCCTTTATGTAGTAGGGTAGGGACATATTCACAAAGTACAATTTACAAGTTACCTCCTAGTCGTAGTAAATGGATTCGGATAAGTAACGTCAGAGATTTTTAACGATTTTGGCGACCTAACCCCTAAAATCAGCTTTTCGTTTCAATACAATGACGGTAATTGAATAAAAACGAAAGGTAGAAAATACAAAGCAAAACATATCACAAAAGCATCCAACACTTTTTACATAATTTTCCAGAACTAAACGATATAACAATATATGATGTTGATGATGATTGATGTGATGTGATGCTGATGACCCTTATAAGTAAGGTACCTAAAAAGCTAATTTGTGAAAAAGTTCATACTTGCAACTTTCCTCATACGAAGACTGTAACGTGAAATGAGCCTATTTGAAAACAAGAAGAAAAGTGGGAAGAATTGCTTTCGGAGAACACAGGCATGCCCAAATTGCCGCTTTGTGTAACATTATGGGCTTATAAGTTCAAGGAATTCATTATATGAGCTTCCTTTTTAGTTTCTCTTTCTGTTTAAGCTACGATTCGGTCGCCTCGGTCTCAAAGTACTCGTTAGAGCTGAGATTTATTAAAAAAAAAACTTTAATCGGGATTCGGAATATTCTCCTCCGCGTAAGGTTCCGAGCGCCCCAGATAAATAACAATAAATACTATAAAATTTAAAACTCTCGGAATAAAAAATAAGCTCAATTTCTACCAACCGCGATTACATGGAAACTGTTCGTCGAAAAACTTGAAGCAATTAAGATTAGCTCTAATTTAATGTCGACGTTCTCCTTAGATTAAGGTCTGCACTAAAAGTCCTTTACCTTGCGACTGAAGAGGTAAAACAAGCCTTAAATAAAACGTTTAAATTTGTTGTTCTCTCCGACATTTCACGTCGCCAGCCTCTGTAGGTACTCTAAAGAATAATTTTCCGCTTTGCCTAATGTTAAGACGGCATTCTAGCCTAAGTCTCGGAGACAGTGCAATTTTGAATTTTGTATAGTCTTTAATTTTGTGTAAACTGTGTGAAATTCTTCTGTGAAAGGTTTTATGTCTAATACCTATAACGCACAAAAAATAATATTAATTATTGCTGACTCCTCCGGATATCGACAGATCCGATTGAACACTAATTGATGACGGAGCAACCATCCCATCATCACATTTATTACGTTTATATCTATTCAGTGAATTGTCGCATCAATACGAATAAGGGCAATTGAAACGCCAAACGTCAATCAACATCTTGCTTGACATGCGACCATATGCGAGCAGACTTACATCCCCGCCGCGCCGCCACCGCGCGTGAATACATCGTGCGTGACAAGCTTGCCCGCCCATACATGTGCCCAGCCCATATATGTAATTCATTCGCGGTAATAATAATTATGTGGGCCCCTATATTATTACTTCTGTGATGTTGGTCAATATTTAAAAAGAAGCTGTACATTATATCATTACTTTTAACATTGAAAATGTTTTTTCGATCGCGTTGGTAGGGCACCCATTTCAAGGAAAAGTGCGACAACGCCCTGGTGTCGTGAATTTTACAGCTACGTGGATGATTGGGGTGTCAGTGTCGTCTCGGCGAGGGCTACAATATGGTAATACTTTTTTTTCATTTTGTTGAGTTCATTTTCAATGTACCTCGAAGGTCGTGTAATGCACGAGATCTGTGAATTGTTTTAAGAGTCTGGACATTTTACTACATAAATAAGGTGATCAAACTGCACTGTACAACACTATATCGTTATGTATGATCAATATTATTACTTTTCGTGTGGTTACCTACCTATACCTAAATGCCTAAATGCACAACTAAATACAGTAAAACTAGCTTAATACGATCCCGGTTAATACGATTTCCCGCATAATACGATCTTTTGTGCCGGTCCCATACTCTACCTTCATTTTACGAACAATTTATTCCGCTTAATACGACCCCCAATATACGTCATTGCCCCCAATCCGCTTAACACGATCTTTCTTGACAACGTAGGTCGCCGCGCGGTGACCGCCGAGCGAGTGAGGCTCGCTTCTAGCGCCGCAAAAGTTATACTTACAGGTTGTTCGGCACATGGACCGACAAAATTTTTTTGTAGGTAAGTGGGGTCATTTGCAAGGTTTTGACCTATGACACCTTTTGTCTGGTGTCACGTGGTATCGAGATACGATTTTTTTTTTCTTAATTTTTGAAAATGACCAAAATCTCAGCTATAACTTTTTTGTTTATCATTATATCTGCACGAAATAAAATTTATTTGATTTCACGATATGTCCTTGTTCTAGGAAAAATATCATTTGATGAAGTTAATACCATGAAAAGGTCTTATGACCTCCCAAAGTCCCGAGGACGAGTAAAAATATGACAGAATCTTAATTTCTTAATTCATAAAAAAAAAAACTAACAGCAATTGAGTGCTTCATTTTCTTTTAAAAAGTTCGCTAGTTTACGCCCTTTCCAACGGTATACCACATGCCATAGAAATATTTCACTATGTGGCCAAAATTAGGGACAGAGACAGAACAGAACGACAAAATTAGGGATAATTTGCAAGAGTGCCCGCGCGACCGGTACATGTTCTAAATTTGAAAATGCTCCCGAAAACGCTCTCAATACGGGAAGCGACCACCGATTAGTGCCCGTGTTGTCGTTCTGTTCTGTCTCTGTGCCTAATTTTGACCACATAGTGAATTATTTGTATGACATGTGGTATACCGTTGGAAAGGGCGTAAACTAGCGAACTTTTTAAAAGAAAATGAAGCTCTTAATTGCTGTTACTTTTTTTTAAAATGAATTAAGAAATTAATATTCTGTTATATTTTTACTTGTCCTCGGGACTTTGGGAGGTCATAAGTCCTTTTCATGGTATTAACTTCATGAAATGATATTTTTCCTAGAAAATTTTATTTCGTGCAAATATAATCATAAACAAAAAAGTTACAAGAGGTTATAGCTGAGATTTTGGTCATTTTCAAAATTAAAGAAAAAAAATCGTATCTCGATACCACGTGACACCAGACAAAACGTGTCATAGGTCAAAACCTTGCAAATGACCCCACTTACCTACAAAAAAAATTTGTCGGTCCATGTGCCGAACACCCAGACGAACGAGGCGTCAACGAATATAATTGATTATCACGATTATGAAATGTCTTTATGTATCCTGGACTGGACGTAAGATGGCCGCGCATCAGCCTAGGTTCACTCTATGTAATCTAGCAAACGGTATGTCTCGAAGAACTATGCTATGTTGACCGACCATGAAACGTCCCCTTTTTATTGAGATTTAGATTCCGAATATAATATTTAAGTATTTTCTATGCCGTGCTGGGCAAGTTAGCCGAAGAGACGACGACCGTTGGAGTAACCGTGTCCTACACTGGCGGGCGTGGACAGGAAAACGCAGTGTGGGAAGACCACCCGCCAGGTGAGACATCAAGTACGTCAGCGGAAAGCAGTGGTTACTGGTTCCGTACCGCTGAAGGCCGGGAGGACTGGAGGAGAATTGGAGAGGCGTATGTCCAGCAGTGGACGCTTACACGCTGACTGACTGACTTGCTATAAATATGTTTATACATCTCATGTAATTTTAGTTTACAAATAATAGATACATTTATTTAAATAAATTACAACAGAAGTAGATAAGTTCTAAATAACTAAAAATAAAACTAAAGTAAATAAATAAATAAGTAAATAAACATTAGGCCCATGGTCAGCTGAAGCAAAGTCTCTCTGCAAGGATTTAGGCAGTCGACTGATAGACGACTATCAGTCGTAGTCGTCTATCGTGTCCGGCACGAGTCAGTAAGCGTCCGGGGAGGCCCGAGCTGGGGCCTACCTCTCTCAGCGCATTAGTCTGGCCATACAGAGCGCTAATGCGCTGAGTGTCTTAGGAACTTTCCCTGGATCGGTCGGTATGGATGAGATTTTTTATTTATCAACCTGATTTACAGATCTCATTCATATCACTGGTCCGGGTTTGTTCTTTTTTATTTTATATGTATAGATTAACTAAATCACTCTGTATACAGCTATTCTTTTGTGAAATAAACGTCAATTACCCATTTTAATGAAGATAAAAAAAAACTTAAATTAATACAAATTAAACTAAAATAAGATTAATATAAGATACACATACAGGAAGAAAATGTCGCCAGTTAGACCGTCGCCCCAGCAGCTGTGCCCAGCACGCGTGTGTGGCTGCGTTGCCCCTCTGAATCTCGAGGCGAATTCACCTTACATGATTCGCCTTGCCACGTGGGTCACCAGACTCGTTGACAAGCATACCGCCCAACTTGTAGCCGAACTCTCTTGATTGTCGGGGTCTCGACGGCGGCGCGGCGAACGCCACGAAAATATAGATATCGGCAACTCAGCCGTATTTACACGGTGCTTGTTGGCGGGGCGGCTGTAGTCGCTGCAGCTTCGGCCGAGCGGAACGAAAGTGGAATGTGGGTAGGTGCTAGCAAGTCGACGCATGTTACGTCCCATAAGAGTGCCTTTCCCTGTTCCCATCAAGCTTGACCGTGGTGGTCAAGCCGTCTCTTACCGTCTAGCCGGCTGATCCCTTTGTGGCTCCAGTAAGCCAAGGAAGTAAGCCGGCGGCGGCGCTCTCTGTAGGATGCGGTCGTCTCTTCTGCCACACAGGCTTGAACCCATAGAAATATACTAAAAAGTTAAATTACTAATTTAAAAAACCTGCGACCCTTAAAGTCAAAAATAATTTCCGTTTACTTACTTAAAAGATTCGGGGACCGCTAAGTAAATAAAATGAACTTTTATCAGCTGGTCTAATCCGAGGTCTAATCACTAGATCCAACACATTACATGGTGCAATTTATGTATATACAAGCTTTTAAGTCGGTCGCGTGTGAGGATGCTGGTTTTCGGGAATTGGTGAACGATTAGAGTGCCAAACGCTGTAGTCAACTTCTCGTCTTACCGAGCACGCTAGTCTTCGGATTTCCTCCGCGAGTTGCCACTAACAGAGGAAAGTCTACAAACAATAGAAACTTTACGGCGGAGAAGGGTTGGCCGCACCGCAAAATCCCTCTGGGGACGTCAATACTTATTGGAATAAACATTTAATTTTAACTTCTCCATACAATTCACAACCCAATTCTAGAAATTACTTTCGAAAACTCGTAAATATTGATTAACGTGGAACGCGTAAAGTATTACTCGGTCGAACGGTCGCAGTTATTAAATAGGCATATTGTATTAATTATGGTGCTCATATTTGGGGTGGTTAATTACGGTAAGTACGACTCAAACCCGTCAAACATCTCCATTTAGGCAAAATGTAGGCCCCCACTCCCCGTTTAGCGTTCCTTTTTTTTTTATGGAAACTGACTCGGTTGGCTACATCACCTACAACATCCGTGATGTCAGCCCATAACACCGGGTGAACTTGGTGCCACGTCAGCGCTTCCCTTCAGTCGTGCCGGCTACACTGAACTGGACGGAAAACACAAACCATTTACATAACCGTTTCGACCGACCTTTCATTCAGTGCGGTGGTACCAACCCGGGCGGGTTAGACCCTACCACCTAGTAATATAAGAAGAGAGTCATATCCCTTAGTCGCCTTTTACGACATACACGGGGAGAGATGCAGTGGGGCTATTCTTTTAAAGTACCGGCCCCACACGGTACAAATTCCTCTCGTCTCATCTGGCTGGACGTAACTGAAGTTGTAGAGCGGGCACGGCACTTACTTACACCACACTCCTAAAACCTTACCTTCATCCACCTTGCTTGACCTGTGTCGTTTGCCGAGCTACTTACGACGTTTTAATTATGCAGTGAAGTTATCCCGCACCAGGTTTATTAGCATCAGAGACAGGATAGTGTGCGGCCTCCGTTGTCACTAGGTACCTACTGCTCGAACTAAATTTAATGTAAAATTGTGTCCTACCTAACTAACCCACACTGAGAAAACGAAATACTGCTAAAACTACCACTCTATATGTATTTACTGGGAAAAAAGTAATGCTCGACAAATCAACCACAATTCAAACAAATCCAATTGAACTCGACTTATTAGTTCAGGTTCAGAATCTAATCAGGTACGCCTTCGCAAACATTTGCTATTGAATGTTTACAGAAGCATTGATCTGCGATTATATTAGGTATATAGCTACTACGACTACCAAAAATATTATGATTTCTCGCCAATGGCACAACAATCAAATACATGGTTATATACGAGGGTGGATCCAAAACTTCTACGCCTGACCATGAAATTCTAACAAGCATCCCCAGGCGCAGTCGGATTACCAGCATTAACCTCGATTTAGAAATGCCTTCGTTCCTTTCTAATGTTATTCACTTGCTTGTTTGTGTAAATATGTTGTATGAAATTGAAAGAAAAGTGGGTCCAAATAATTTTTTATTTTATTTTTTAGTCTCCATTAAGGTAAAAAAATTATTCCGGAAGGTAGTCAAAATACTCATTTACTGCGCCTATCACCTCTTCCTTGGTCGAAAATTTCGAGCTAAGTGTTTTTTTTTATTTGGAAAAAGGTGGTAATCTGAGGGGGCTAAAGCCGGCGAATAAGTTGCGTGGGGCAAATAATTCATAGCCACAATTATGGATTTCAGACATTGATTCAGCCGAAGTGTGAACCCGGGCGTTGTCTTGATGGAACACTTTCTTCCGCAGCAACCCCGGCCTTTTTTCTTTGATTTATTCCCGAAGTCTTCGCAAAAGGTAACGAAACGGGACATAAAATGCTCGGGATCTGCCTCAAAAAGTTCCAAACAATCGCTGGAAATTGTGAAGCGAACTCGTTTTTGTTCAGCTGAAACCAATCTTGGGACCCAACAAGCAGAAACCTTATGAAACCCCAATTCTTCCGATATAATGTTTTGTACCCGGTCATAACTAAGCCTGTGATCTCAGTTATCTTATTGATGGTCAATCTTCGGTCACTCAGTATCAGATCATATATTTTATTGACGTTTTCCTTCGTGGAAGACATCGAAGGCCTTCCGCTCCTAGGGTCATCTTGAATGCTCTCCCGACCCCGCTTAAACTCAGCTACCTACTTTTTTACACTGGAATACGATGGAGCAGATTACCCCAATGTGTTCACCATATCTTGATGGATATCTTTTGGTGACATGCCTTTTTTATGGAGGTACTTCATCACTGCTCGGTGTTCAATTTTCTCCATTATTGAAAATCTTGTGTTAAACAAATAATCACGAAAAAAATATGGCTTGCAGTATCGGAACCAAACTTCGCACATTTATTATTGAAGAATCGTACTAATAAATGAGGGTAGATTTAAAACAATGTCATGGCTCTTTCTATGTTAGGCCACGAACTTTTAGATCTACCCTCGTATATACATTTACAATTATAGGTATTTGCGAGAAACAATCCAATTTCGGCCTTAAGACCCGACGAGCCAGGATTCGTGCTAAATTGCCGTTTTCTCGCGGAGGGCGCCCTGAGGGTTGTTTAATATTGAGGTAGGATTTCGGCGAGCCTGTTATTTACGACAAATGAGTATGAAATGAGTCCCTAGTCCGTTCGGTTGGCTGCAATATTCTGTTCTATTTCCGTTTGATGGAACGCGTCAGCCTCGCTGGCCCGCCGCGCCGCGTCGTCGTCGGCGGTGTAAGACGCTCGGTCGCTGGATATTTCCACAGAGAGTCGGATCATAACTATAACACAAATGAAAAATACTTGAGCTACTAACGGGGATGAATAATGTAGTACTCGCAAAGTCTCGTGTGGTCCGCAACGGAGTGGGTTTGTACGAGCATATTGTTCATTTTGTGTGATTGAGTATACCTACCTATTTGCCTAGTTGCTAGGCCGCAAACAATGCGATGAGCGATGAAATTCTTGAATTCTAATGTACTGGTGTCTTTGCTTGAATCCCTACTGTTTTCTAGTACCGGATGCAAGTAAGCCTGCATCGAGTTTTCTATATATGTATTTTAAAACTCATTCCACTCCACAATATTTCATGATAACCCAAGGGTTGGCTGGAGAAGAAAGCCTACAGCTAAAAACTCTAACATTTGCAAAAAAAGAAATCAGTGCAATAAACATACATATTTCGATTTGATTTATTTTAAAAATGCGTCCACTTAGTCGGGTTGAGCCAAGGGGTTGAGCTCCGCGAACGGGATAGTTACGAGAGAAATCAAGCTGACGACCCTTCGTCGAATAGGTACATATGTGCAGCAGTTGCCGCGGTTCAAATTTAAGAGACCTGTCTGTGAGTGACGACGACACGGACGGTACAGCTAAACGACCAGTGGCCGTATTCTCTAACTTCCTACCGTCAACGTCGGTGACGCTGACTAGTTATGTCTCTGTCTAGTTCATATAATTAGACAGAGACATAACTAGTCAGCGTCACCGACGTTGACGTTAGGACGTTAGATGTCGATTCTCTATATTGCCAGTTTTCAGTAAGGTCTTTGCAATTATTTTGGAAAAAAGGTTCATTAAATTCTTTACAGATAATGAAATTTTGAATTGTAAACTATTCGGATTTCGTAAATGACTGTCAACGGGTGATGCTATAGCTTCTATGGTAAAATCAATATTAACTTCTCTAGACGACTCTCAGCATACTTATGGCATCTTTTGTGACCTATCCAAAGTCTTTGACTGTGTAAATCACGAAATATTACTAATAAAACTAGAACATTATGGTATAAGAGACAATGAATTGCGTATATTCCAATCACATTTAGAAAATAGAGCTTATTTATGTGACGTCAGTGGCTTAAAATCGAATGTAGAATCAATTATAATGGGTGTGCCGCAGGGTTCTATCCTGGGGCCATTATTGTTTCTAACATATTATGTTAACGACATCTTGAGCTTTATATATAACAGACGATATAGAGATGGTAATGTTTGCAGATGATGGCATATTAAAAACTGCAGAAAACTTTGTCATTAAACCTTGCTAATGGACTAATTTTTCTTGGGGTAATATCTGATAAAAGTTTTACTTGGAAAATGGAAAGCCCACATAAACTCTTTAGCTAGTAAGCTGAATTCTGCTTGTTATGCTATCAAAAGAATTAATGAGCTAGGCGGAACTCATGCCGAAAAAACGGTTTATTATGTTTATTTTGAGAGTATCATGTCATATGGCCTTATGTTTTGGGGAAATGCAGCAGATTCAAATAGAATATTTTTATTACAGAAGAGGGCCTTGCGGTACATCTTAAATATGAAAACTAAAGATACTTGTAGGACAGCGTTCGGGGAGATAGGAATCATGACTATTAACTTTACCAAGTGCATATGTTTACCAGAACATAATATGCTATGTCAAAAAATATATTGATGATTCCTCTCTTAATTCCGACAATCATAACTATGACACAATACACGGTGTAAGAATAATGTACAATTAATAAGACATAGATTATCTAAAACCTCAAATAGCTTTATTTCTAATAGTGTTAGATTTTATAATAAACTGTCTTCTAACATAAAACAATTAGATGATAATAATTTTAAACGAAGAATTAAACAAATGTAAATTGAAAAGAATAGTTTTATCTAAGAATCTGACTACTGTTTTTCCCACTAAATAACTTTAGATTTTTAATATGACTTATTAGTAAAATAAGTCATATTTATTAAAGTTTATTATAAAGAAATGTAATAAGTTATTACTTATTACATTTCTTTGCAATAAACTTTACTAATAATTGTTGTTGAATTGACTTGATATATTTAAGTATCAAATGGACGATGGCACTATACACCAGATATAGGTAATGTAAATAGGCAGAGTGGTCAGATTATTCAGTATTCATGTTTATGCTGAAGTATTAATGCTCTTGTGCGCCGCAGTATGGATTAATTATTTATTATGTTATTATATTACTATAATATAATACTATTTTTATTTATTGTTACTATAATATAATATTATAATATAAGGTACTAACAAAACATTGTGACTCGCTGACATTGTGAAGTTTGTTTGTCAGTTCTTCTTCGCTTGAATTTAGAACTGGCGGAATTTTCGACATGTCCAAGCGTAGTTTACCTACCTATGGATGAAATTATACAATAAACAATCAACAATTCAGTTGGATTAGTGGTATCAATATCAGATGGAAGACAGCTAATACTCAAGCAAGGCCGTTCGTGTTGGTATGGTTCGATCAGCGTTCAATATGTAATAGGTTGAACGCTTTTCTTTTGTTTTTACCAGTTCAAATCATCGACTCGAATGATGTGAATCTACTGTGTGCGAATTATCGAAGCGCGAAAAATGGTCGATTATATAAATGATGGGGGTTACATAGTAGGACGTTGCGGTCGTTCAACCACATTGTCCGCTGGTTATTCGCTGTCAGGCAACACGACGGATTGATTAGTCATACGTTTCTACACACTTCCTCCTCCTCTACTAACTTTATCGTTTTCCCTAATGAAATGAATGACCCAACCCATCCAGTGTACAATTTAGAGACAAACATGTTAGGCATTCGATAATAACACTAATAGGTTTTCGAAATTTCCACTAATCTATGTGTAGCTGTTAACTCGCTACTGGCCTACCCATGCTAATGAATGATACATAAGATAGTAAATAGAAGAAATAATAAAACAGTAAATATAATTAAAAAAAAAACCGATCGTAAATTTATCGGACATATTATTTCCTGCGTTAGTCTGTCGCGGCCATATGTATGTTGATATGTCGTGCTTCCCTAAAAAAAATTGGTGTATACATCAGTGGCGGCTTTGACCTATAAATCTTAGTGAGGCGACTAAAAAATCCAGCTACATTGCTATTACTTTATGATAAATTGAAAAACCTAAACCTAATTTTTTTTGGCCCTAACAATACTTAACCAAAAACTACTATCGAATCGCGCACCGAGGGTACCGTATCGCCATGTCACGGCTAGCGCCACTAGATGAATTTCATAACACGCCACGCCATCTAGATGGCGTGTTATGAAATACTTCATATTAGTTAGTCACGATTAGAAAATGATTCATCATCTATTTGGTAGATGGCGCGCGCGCATACACTTTTTGAAACCAAAAAGTGTATGCGCGCGCGCCATCTATGGGAACCCCCGTGAGTTTTTTACTTTTTCTTATTTTCATTATTTTTTGTTATATCGGCCATAATAACACATTTTCTGTGAACATTTCAACGGGCTACCAAATTACGGTTCAAGAGATACAGGCCTCGGACAGACGGACGGACAGACAAGCGGCGGGTGGCCGAGTGGTTTGGGCATTGGCTTCAAATGCGAGAGGTGCGAGGTTCGAATCCGGTCGGCGTGTAACAATGAGTTTTTTCTGACGAAAAAATTTACGTGTATGCATACCTACACCTGCTGCTGCCGCATAGCAGCCTCGGCTGTGTTCTCCTCTAGTCTAGTATAGCCAGCAATCCAGGGGAGTCTCCGGTATGGCACCTACCTTCTCGGAGGTGATATTGGCTGGTCGGAGCATGCGCTTTGGCCCCTCCGGCTCAGCCACCCATACCGGATTACATAAAAAAAAAAGACAGACGGACGGACGGACAGACAGACAGACAGACAGACGGCGTAGGCTTAGTAATAGGGTCCCGTACCGGATACGGAACCCTAAAAAAAAAAAAAAGAATTCGCAAAAGTGAGATTCGAACCAACGTCACTAGATTGAAAAGCGAAGCATATACCATTGAGCTATGAAACTTACCGTAGCTAGTGCGAATTTCGCCATTATGTTAATCACGGAGGTAAAACAAACCGACTTATAGAAAACGTGAATAGCCCCATCTCGCTCTGCATTCTTTTAATTGCATATAGATGTCTCGTCCGGCGCCATTTATCAGAGCCTCAGCGCTCCCTACATCCAAAGCCTCCAAGGTCAACCTGTTGTCTTTACGCTTGGTGAAGCGATATCAAAATAAGCGATTCGTCGCCGCACCGGACCGGGGTGAGTCACCATATGCCATGCCGTACGTGACACGTCACACGTCACGTCTGTGTGTGTGTGCGTGCTGTGTTGGTGGTGTTGATGCACTAACACATCTTTAACGTATTTCGTCGCGCGCGTCGCACCAGCCGCCTCCGCCTCCTCCGCGCCGCGGCTCTAATATTGTGATCAGTTCGGATCGGATATACTTGACTTTTTTAAGTTTTCTTTCTTGATATTTTGAAATGTTTTTTTTTTCTTTACTTTCAAGATAATTAAGTGAGGCGGTGCTTCACTTGCTTCACCTGGGGAACCGCCACTGGTATACATACAGGATGTAAAAACGGCGATTACATTAAATTTAGGAAATGATTATTTGGATCAAGAGTAACAAAAAAGTCAATTAACTTTTTTCTGAATTCCCTTTAAATAAAAAGTTACAGGTTTCTTACAAACTAATTGATTATTTTAGTGTAAAAATGATCTAATGACAACAGGGTGGCGCGAAGGGGGGAAGAGCGGGTGAGACGTGAACGCCTCGGATGGAGGTGTTGGCGGGAGGGGCGGGGGTTAGCTTTGTGAGTGGAGGACTGGAGGTCGGCAGCCGGAGGATGCGGAGCGGCAACAACGCGTTAAATTACACTAGACGAAAACACACATTTCAAAAATTCATATCTCGAAAACTAGACTCTTTAGAGAAAAACTTTACTAACTTTTTTGTCTCGGGAAAACATGAGGATTGCGCTGCCGAAATTAATGTACTCGCCGTTTTAACATCCTGTATATTATAAACACCCAACGAAGATGTTTTAAGATGTTGTCTAACTGCGGTGCATCGGCCCGTTGCTTAGTCAACCTGAATGGCATGCATGTGCATGATAGATAGATCGTGACCCTGATCGTGACATCACGGCTGGCTCTCTTCCTTCACACCCATCCATCGCGGCACCGCTCAAAATTTAAAGGTCACGTACCTACTGTGAATACATCTCCGATTAAGAAACATTTTCACTCGAAATAGAATAAAAAATAAATTTGGCTGTTATATCGCACCCACTAAAGTGTCAATAAGCTCGCTCGTAAAGACAATAAGGTTGTGGGGGGAGTAATTTCTAAAGCAGTTCAACCGGCTAAACTTCGTGGTATATGGTAGCGTGCCGACATCTGCAATTTTCGAAAGACATCCAAAGGTCAAATCAAAGCAAGCAAAGCAAAGCAAAGGTTCCTGACAAACTCTTGCGCCGAGAGATACGTACTCTGGAGCGCTTCCAACTTCCAACAATATTCCAATAGGCCGCCCGGGGCGCGGCGGCGGCGGCGGCGCGATTGGTGACAGCATACATATTATAACGTACCTACTTACTGGCAATTTCATTAATGCATAAAATACCGGTGTGCCCGCACCTAATGTAGATTTTCTCTGTCGGGTTGTTGGACGTATTAACCACACACTGACCACTGTACGAGTATCTGACACACACACTGAGAACACAGGCGACCGTCCAGTTATCGCGATTTCCGGCACGCACACAGGCCTGCGTGGTCGGAACAGCTGATGTGTTCGTCTGCGCTTGCGCCGCGATCTACG
Organism: Nematopogon swammerdamellus; assembly: GCA_946902875.1. Taxonomy (NCBI): domain Eukaryota; kingdom Metazoa; phylum Arthropoda; class Insecta; order Lepidoptera; family Adelidae; genus Nematopogon; species Nematopogon swammerdamellus. The sequence goes on from OX336333.1 coordinate 11,173,992, forward strand.
GACTGCTGAGTGCTGACTGGCTGCGCGAGTGCGCGACCGGCACGTCCGACTCCGCGGCGCTCTGCCGCCGCTCCCCGCCGCCTCCCCGCGGTTTCGCTGTAGCGGATGCGTGCGCGTCGCGTCGCGTGTCGGCGCCGCGCCGCCGTGAATCAGAACAGCACACAACCAGCCAGCAGCACAACACAATACTACTCTATAGCCAGCAGCAGTGGTGGCGGGAGAGGCGCTCGGTCGAGCTCGAGACACTCGTCACTACTCTCTCGCGAACTATTATGTCATTCCGGGACACAACAAACACGTTAACACTCATGTAGGTAGGTACCTGCGCGCGGTGACTAACCAACCGGCTCATGCAGCCGTTCTGAGTACCTACAACAAATACCGATACGTACCGAGTTTAGCTGTCCAACAGTAATAAAGACGGTGCAAGAAGCTATCAAGGTTCCCTTCCACTATCCGCGGAGGATAGATTGGCCTCGCAGGTGGTGTCTCGCTAGCTAGACTGATGTGATGTATTTCTGCGGGTGTCACGCCGCGCTACGCCACAGACCCCGTTTCCACGCTTCTTACAGACATTATTGCTAATTTGCTGAAGACGCGCCTCTCGACTACGAACGGTTAATTGGTGTAGAAAAGCAAACAGCAGGCCGATGAGCATATTAACATAAACTATATTATACGGTATGAACGCAGAAACGTGAAATTGTGGATGGACAGAGAATTCGCAATTAAATTTCGTAATACATAAAAAAATCACAGGAACAATTTGGAATTCACAGTCAGATAAAAATAAGTAAATACGTCCTAACATGGGAAGCTTATCTGAAAGCTCACCGTTCTTAGCAGAAACCTAGTGAAATGGTTTTCGTTTTATTAGGTGTGGAAATCTCCTGGCATGTACCCTTCATCTGGACCATTCCTCTCTCTGGATTTCCATTTTTTTTATTGCTTCCGAACTGGGTGGCTCTGCCCGAGGTCGAAGCCTCAAGCGCAGCCAATTTTACCGCCGAGGACGTGCCAGTCCGGCTTGGAGGTGGACTAATGTTGCTGGGGAAAAGCTATTAAGCCGCGATTTGAAGATCCGTGGATTGTAGGAGTGGGGAAAGATATTCCCTGGGAGCCCGTTCCACACCTTTGCAGTGCGGCACAAGAACGATTTAGAGAATCGTGCAGTTTAAAGAACTCTTCTGTCGACTACAAAGGGGTGTTCCGCGAGAGTATGGCGGGTTTGGCGAAGGCGAACAGGAGGAGGAGGGATAAGGGAAGCAATTTCGCCAGAGCAGCGGCCATAGTAGTACCGATAAAACAGACTCAATGAACCAACGATACGTCTGTGCTTGAGAGGTTGAAGTTTCTTTGTGAGTACAGAGTCGCCAATGAGGCGAATGGTTCATCGCTGAATAGAATCCAAGGCTAAAATAAAGTTCGTCAGAGCAGCGCCCATAGTAGTACCGATAAAACAGACTCAATGAACCAACGATACGTCTGTGCTTGAGAGGTTGAAGGTTCTTTGTGAGTACAGAGTCACCAATGAGGCGAATGGCTCGTCGCTGAATAGAATCCAAGGCTGAAAGAAGGTACTCATGAGGGTTCCCCCTCCCAAAGATGACTGCAATATTCTATCACCGGTCTTACTTGTGCTTTGTAGAGTGCAAGTAGTTGGACCGGCGTGAAAAATCGCCGACATCTGTAGAGGATCCCTAATTTTCGAGACGCTAGTTTCGCCTTGGACTCTATGAACGATCGAAACTCAACGTCCTTGGACACCTCCTTACCCAGGACGCCCAGACTACCATCGTTGGGGACTTGGCTGCCCCGGAAAGTGGCTTGGAAAGGAAACGGATCAGCCTTACCAAAAGGAACATTACCAAAAGGTGCCGCGGGTGGGGTCTGGGTCCGTGCTCCACCTAGGTTCTCCACCTGGGTGGAGCATGGGATACTTACAATTTATACCATATACCATGCTCCAACTGATAATATTATTGTACAGTCCATGACTTTATTCGCCAATTCCTTATTCGTCAACTCCTGATTTGCCTATTCCTTACTGACCTACAGCTGTATAGTACAGTTACAATACAACCAATAAAATAACAAGGTAACTTGATTATATTGTTTATTTTGAAAAGAAATTAAATTCAGATTCCGCAAATAAAAAAAAATATACAACAATTATAAAATATATATTATATAAATAATATAGGCCAGGATTAACAAACATTAACAAACATGAAGTCACCAAAGTACCAGGGAAGCAGAAATTTAAAGAAGGTTTCCTTAATTTTATATAAGTTAATGGCTGAGAGGGAAAGAAAAAAAGGGAGATAATCCTGGCCTCTCCCTGGCCTTGGACATCCTTGGATGAATGAATAAATCCTGGCACCTATTATTGAATACCACGAATACGCGTTTTCGAATAGGTTTCCGTATAAGTTAGTCGCTATTATTATTATAATGGCGATTAACTATTATAAAATTATGGAAACCTCCTTTAAATTTCTGCTGCCCTGGTACTTTAGAACCGTTCCCAGTTTATTATGATTTTTTTATTGACGATGAAAGAGAACGGTGAAGAGCGCATAATATTTATGTCACATGTAACATGTTAAGGTATAATATTATTACATCTCTTAGAAATCAATGTTTGATTTATAGTTTTCCCCGTGGACCCACTAAATTACACTCTTGCACACGACTGTACTTAATGGTAGTTGGAGCATGGACATAGCATATAAAATCTAAGTATCCCACGCTCCACCCAGGTGGAGAACCTAGGTGGAGCAAGGACCCAGACCCCACGGGTGCTGTTAAAAAATATGTAATACTCTTAGAAGCGTTGAATAGAAGTGATGGCCAAGGAACTAAAAACTTTCAAATATTTTTGGATAATACACGAGTTCCTAAAAACCGGCCATGAGTCCCGACTCGCGCACCGGGGTTTCCGCAGCACAAAAAAAAAACGCTGAAAAAACACGTTAACGAAAATAATGCAAAGAACATTATTTTCATTCTTCGGGGACCCCCCCTTAATTATTTGCTTTATATTTTTTATTATTTGTTATATCCGCCATAATTAAAATTACACATACCTATTCTGTGAAAATTTCACCCGGCTAATAGCTATTACGATTCCAAAGATATAAGAAGAAGGACAGACAAACATACGGCGGCGGCCGGTGGCGTAGACCGTCGTCGTCGTAACCTAAAAATGATTTTATGAGAGATTTTTCATTCACTTTACGATGTTATATCGACTTTTTTTTTTTTTTTTATCGAAACTGACACGGTTGGCTACATCACCTACAACATCCGTGATGTCAGCCCATAACACCGGGTGAACTTGGTGCCACGTCAGTGCTTCCCTTCGGTCGTGCCGGCTACACTGAACTGGACGGAAAACACAAACTATTTACATAGCCGTTTCGACCGACCTTTCATTCAGTACGGTGGTACCAACCCGGGCGGGTTAAACCCTACCACCTAGTATATAGTAACCCTACCACTTGCCAACAATGTGGTAGGTACAATACGTACGGCGACGATTGTAAATGTCCAAAGAGTAGAGTAGGTAGGTACCAAGGTAAATGTCATTTGCTGACAGCGAGCGCCCTTCCTTCCCCGGCACGCCCTATTTCCTTTTCCACGAAAACAGGATATTAGCTATATTACATAACCTTTGCTTAGATGCACAATCCTTGAAATTTGACGTGTGAATCGCTTATTGTGTTCACCTCTAATTTTTAGGGTTCCGTGTCCACACGGAAGCCTATTACTAAGCCTACCTTCGCCGCCGGCCTGTCTGTCTGACCGTCGGTTTTTTAACCGTAATAGGTATCCAGTTAAAATGTTCACAGAATATGCGTTTTAGCGGATACCTATGCCAACATAGGTTTTTTCGTTCAGTAGATTCCGAGAAAATAGGCTGTGCGGATTACCCATGGTGCGGATAGACAGACAGACACAAAACTGATCCTGTAAGGATTCAGTTCTTTTCCTCTTTCGAGGTACGGAACCCTAAAAAGGCAAAAAGTAAAAAATTCATGGAGGTCCCCATACAATTATCATAATATGTGAAAGAGCCAGCGCCATCTACCGAATTATCATTTAACTAACATTTTAACTAAAATATCACCGATAGATGTGTGGGGCATACGAAGGATTAAATATGTTTACTCTATTTTAAAAACGGAAATACATACAACTTGGTGGAATTACAGTTTTACAAAATGCATAGTAAAACTACAAAATAAAAACCGGCCAATGCGCGAGTCCGACTCGCACTTGGCCGTTTTTTTTGTTTCTCCCTATAGGTTAAGAAAAAGAAAAATGTATATGTCAGGGGCATAGTTCGGCACGCTGGCGCTATACAATTTTTAAATATTTTCACGACGTTGTAAAATCAATTTAGGAAATCTGGAAATCAAAAACTCCAAAAAATTTGGCATGCATTAAATAATAATTTAAACAAAAAAGTATTTGCTTCCACGAAAGTTTGAACAATTGCAATAAATTAACAAAAATAATTATGAATAAAAAAAAAGTAAAAAGTCTTCAGTACCTACTGTTAATCCGTAAACATTTAAAATTAGTATAATCAATAACAGAGTAAACTTAAAAACATTAGTTTGTGAATAAACGTCCAAAAAAACAAATTGTAAGAAAGAACAAATTGTGACAAGTTCGAATGCCATATGATATGAATGAACAATAAACAAACAAAAAAACAGTTACATGGCAGAATAACAAGTATTCAAGAATATCATTGAAACTTAATACAATTATTATTAATTTGATTTTGAGTAAAAATATCTCGTGTCTCTCGAATATTATCTTTACATTATGCCATACATTTATCATGGTTTTAGTTAGGTACCTACAAGGTTAGGCTTAAAATCAGCGGCACTGAAATGCCAGTGCCACATGCTGCGCCTACACCTTTTTTTCAATTCACGAATCATTCTGTATATTGTATAAAGATTGTATATGTTCTTTATTTCACATTTTCAAGATTTTCTATTAATTTTACACATATTATACAAGTATTAAAAATACAAAGTAATAAAAATACACAAAATTAATAAAAAAATTAAAAACGGTAATGTATATGTTATTATTAAGAGAATTGAAAAAAAAAAAATACTTTTGATTTGATTTGATCATTTCATTACAAAACCTTGGATACAAAACATAGTAAGAAAAAGAAAAGATTTCCGTGCGTAAATGTCGGCCAAACGAGGGCGGGTGCGGCGGGCATCCGCTGAGGCGGGGAGGGGTTTGGGCGCGCGGTTCTCATACTAATTCTCCGGTAAGGTATAGCCATGTATAGCGTCGCCCTCTTCCTGGCAAAGTTATGTTTGTTCCTTATTTAAAATTTTTGCATAAAATATAATAAGGCATTATATATATATAAATATATATTATATAAATATAATCCCTACTTGCTACGCTGATTTGATGCTAGATTTACTGCTGTGTATGAGAAGGAGAAAGGGTTAGAACAAGGACGTGGGAGGGTGAGGAAGGGTGTTAGAGAGGGCGTGTGTGAACGTGCGTGGTGCAGGTGTCTGCTTTTCACAATAAATGTTAACGCGAGTGTTAACGAAAAACATGTAATACTATAAAAACGTCGTCGGCAACTGGCAAGCGAGTCGACCTAGCACTGGATCGGTTTTCTTAAGAGTAAAAAAATCGTAGAATTTATTCATTTAATCGAGAATGTCCTCGGACCAGCGACGAGGACGTCAAGGACGCGAATGTGACCCAATATTATTTTCGGCTTGACATTTCTGGTATTTCTCTGCCCGGTGTGAGAGTACCGTGGGGTCTGGCTGGGGTGAACTATGCACGGTCGTCATGGCGGAATACATTTTGTTTGATGTGTAACATCTTCTCGATTTAATTATTCTGTGCTTACAATACAAAAATAGGTAAATACCGTCCGGTCCGTTAGCCTCGGCAGCTCAGTGGTGCGGTCGGTCGAGTGTTGTTAAGCACAACTGGGCGCGGTCATTAATTGGATGGGTGACCGCTCGACCGTTCGAGGCTGACCGTGTTTCGGATTCCAGGTAAAACTGTAGGCTGTAGGTCCCTTCCCTTCTTACCCTTACTAGGTGGCAGGGTTTATCCCGCACGGGTTGGTACCACCTTGATGAATGTAACGTCGGTCTCAAGGGCTATTTAAATAGTTTGTGTTTTCCGCCCAGTTCAGGGTAGCCGACATGAAATGAAGGGAAGCACTGACATGGCACCTAGTTCACCCGGTGTTATGGGCTGACATCTTGTAGGTGATGTCTGATGTAGCTAAGCGTGGCAGTTTCCATAAAAAACAAACACGCTAATTCTCAATCTCTCAAAGCTCTGCCGACAAGGAACGGTTTCTTTATTTCCATTATTATTTATTGAGACGAAATAACAGAGAGGCATGCTCCTGTTCCCCGTACTCTTAAGTGCGATTTCTAGTCATACTCTTGAGTCCTGTCGAATAGTCAGCTGTCACCGCTTCTTACGAATTCTCTTTTCGCTAAAATGTAATCACTATATTAATAAATCACAATGTTTGGTCCTCCCTAGTCGAGCGTGATTACTCACCATATTTGCACTATGTTCTGTTCATTGCTAGGCCACATCTCATTCCATTCCTCCACATATAATTTTCACAAGCACTGAAATTAGGTACACCTATCTACCTATCCTATACTGTACCAGAGTTACCGCACCATTGCTCCTCTCGGAATACCCACTACCTACCACTCAGCTGTATCTAATGAAGGTATTCCGTGCTACCTTTAGAAATTCGTAATATCGCAGATTTGCAATTAACTCGCAGTACGAGCATGTAAATAGAGTTAGGTATTTGTATTAATTAGCGACTAAAGCACGAGGATAAGCAACCGTTTAATGTTGATTCTCATCGTCTAACTTTGTTAATATCAACTCAAAGTCCGTCGACTTGAGGGTGATCGAATCCTCTCTGAAAGCTTTAATGTCAGTATCGATATCGTATACATTTCGTTTCTTCCAGAACCCTAACAAAACAGCCCGGCCTCGTCGTTCCATTCGTCCAGAATAGAATATTATTGTCTCGTCCGAAATTATTGTTTCCCAAAAACGTAGTGTATAGCGTAGCGTACATACTCATTTGCCACTGCTCTATGTAACGTATGTACTTACGATAGTAATCAAGCATGTGATATTCTTCAGCGTAACGAGCAACTGAATTTTGCAAAAACGCTATGTTGTATCTCGAGGCTCAGTGGCCGGTGGTGCTGAATTAGCTCTCGGACATTGAAATAGTCCCCCGACTAGAATTATATAAGCACTTGGACATTAAGAAGAAACTGTCACAGGGCAAAGAAAAATGTTTTACAGGTCTAAATCTTAAATTAAGGGCATTACACTTAAACAAAGGGAGAAGTACGGGACCTCTCGAAAAGTACCTAAGTACGTGTTCATTTAACACTAAATAAGTATCGATATAAACTTATACAAGGATGCAGGAGCAATTTGCAAACATAGTGTAGAATTAAAAAACTAATTGTCGCAAGTTGGAGCGTTCGTCTTGCCGATTCACAAGTTCGACAAGACAATTTATTTATCTCCCGATTTAGTGTCGGGTCACATCCGCGAATTTCTTGCGCGCTAGAAGCAGTATAGTTATGTTCATTCTCTATCAGGAAACAAGCTAAAGCAGCATCTGCCTGAGCCTGGCCAGGTATCTAAACAGCTAGTCTCAGTACATAATTTCACGCACTTTCCGCACCGAGGGAGTGAGACTCAAAGAGTTTGGATAGCCCCCGCTCCCCGCGCTGTGGTATTTTGTGGTCCTTCATGCAATGACTTATTTTTTGCAGAGTACTGAACTATCGGTAATATAAAACACTGTTATCTCCATGTCACTTTCAATTTGGAATTCGTCATCTTTCTAAAAAATCATATATTAATTTCAGCTTTTGTCGCGAGCGCGACACAGAAACAGTAATCTTTGGTAAAAAAAACAGTAATTAATTCAGTAACAAAAGGTAATTATTACCGACTTAAAAAAAGGAGGTTATTTTAACGTTGCAAATGAGATCTAGTGGCTGGCGTGACAAAATTACTTCAATTTACTTATAAGATTGTCGAGCTTGGAGTTCGCGGCACGCGAACTCATTGTAAGAGCACTAAATCCCGTCAACCAACACGTTGGAAGAGGAAACTGTGGAGAGTGCGGGGGAGGGAAGCTCCTCATTTGACGGAACTTGCAAGATTTATTACATTCCGCCCCTTTCAGTGTTGACGCTCCTCGCGGCTCGCGGATCGCGGATCGCGGTCGCAGCGCAGCACTCGCTGGATACAGCGACAAGTGCCTCAGCGACGACGCGACGACGGGATAATAAATATGTATCGCTAAGAAAAAGATCGATAGAGCTTTTCGGCTACTTATCTTCCTTTTTCGGGGAACGGTCTTCATTAACATGTAAATTTTTTCTTACACATTCTGAACGTTCGTTTATAAAGCATGGCATTTGACTTTTGTTTAACGTGTTTTGTACAGTACTTAACCACTATGAGCACTGTTTTAAGAATTAAATCGAAAATAAACTGAAGTGAATAGACTAAACCACGTTGTTGGTTGCACAGAGGACATCATCTCGTCTCGTCTCATCTTAAGTTAAATTATGCTAGTCCGGGACAATTATTAAATTCCACCTGAGGCGATTATTAAGGGTAGGTATATAGATTATTTGTGTGCGGCTTTTACAGCCGGATTCTGGTCTGTGATTGCTGGTTCTCGAGATCATTAATAAGGCAGTACTTGTCTCTAAACAAATTGAAGTAATCGAACAAATACACTTGAATGGAAGATGGAAGATGAGTAGGCTGAGCCTTCCTATATCCATGCGCGCCGCCCACAACAACCAGAGCTTCCGAACGCACCGAAGATGAAGACCCGTCTCTGTATTTCAATATAAAACGGGCAGGTCTTCGCTTGTGCGCTACGGTAGATCGACAGAACGCGGCTTTTAATTAAGTACGATGAAGGTTTCCAGTTTTATATTATATTTATTTTAAGCACTCCACAGAGGGCTTCACTAATGAATCCCTCGGGAGTTTATCTGCAGAAATAACCAAATTGAATATTGTGTTAACAGGCTAAGCGTATAATAATAATATATAGACAGAGTTAAAATACCTACACAACGTTACCTCGACCTGAAGGTTACGCCTGAAACCGAGGAGACACCTTTACGTAATCTACACTTTGGTAATTGTTTTACTTGTCGTGTTTTCTTAGTGATTAATTTAAGTAAATAAGTACTTTTAAATGGTTTGTTCTTACAGCTATTAATGTAAATGTAAAAAATTATTTGAGCAAAGAACCCGGTTTGCTGCAGGATTTGCGGAACCCTTTTTGTAATATATTTGGGCAAAGAGTTTAGAATACATACTAGCAAAATTTCGGAAGTCGGATATTTGGTTCTGAAAATATAGCATTAGGTATCGTTCTAATTAATTTGGTATTTTAACATAGTCAATCTGCTTTGATAATATGAACGAAAGGTCATTTTATCGTCATAGAAAATATTTATTACAAAACGTATTTTGTAATAATTAATCGTAAAATTTTCAAGTTCCTTATTTTACACTGCAAGTTAATTTAGGAATCACGCTATAAATCTTTAAATCCATGCGCTAACGAGATTTTGTTGCCTACTTTAAGGGCGAGACAATAAAAACTAAATAAAAACACGCGTCTTTCTTCATAAAAATGTAAATTCCCGAGGGGTGCCTTATTGAGAGTCCCATTCGCATTCCTACACTTCGATTTCGGAGGACCACCAAATCTCTATTTTCGCTGTTATATTTTTTTTATTTAAATTAAATCATCAACTAATAAGAAAGTAGGTACCTAACCGTTGCTGTCATGGGCTAGCTAAAACAGCTTAACAAAAAAATAAATACAGTCGAATTGAGAACCTTCTCCTTTTTATCGGAGTCGGTTAGTCGGTTAAAAATAGCATTCTACCATCGCACAGTATGTTATGAGACCATAAAATCGGACATCCTCTTTTTATCTAATCGATCATTAGAGCTCATTTTTACAAATGTAAGAGTAAAACTCCCATTTGAAAATTCCACATAGTTTACGAGCAATAAAAATTCAAAATTAATTATTTTTTTTATTTTAGAAAGTGAAAAAAAAATTCTTGCTCGATAACTAATAACATTTTATTTGGAAAAGCTACAATGTTTCATATAACTCTTAAAACTACATGCAATAAGCGTTTAATATGCTTCGTAAATGCCAGTAGTTAATTTAAAAAAAATGTTTTGTGTATTTTAGTTTAATTTTTTTTTCTCCATTATACCATGATATTAACGGCAGTTTTTTATTGTAACACATAGCCTGATATGTATTCTAGTTGCATAAAAAAAACGAGTTTTGAATTCCGTGGTATATTTGAGAAAATAAAATTTGAAAATCTGCATCAGGGCTCTCACTTGATCTCGAGTGCGCGAGAAAGATAGGTAACAAACATTGCATGCATATACATATCGATATCACTGGAAAATGTACCGAAGATCAGGTTGACGACCAAAACGATGATACAACACTTCTGTCACGTGAAATTAATATGTTTGGTGACTAAAAAAACTATATTTATATAAATATAAAGTAAATAAATAAATGGCTAAACAAGCGGCTATTATGACTTCTTCCACTCTGCAATACTTTAAACATAGCAGGTGAGGTCCATTTAGTATTGTTTTAATATTTTTTTAAACACGAATTTATCCCTTTCAAAAGTGATAGCCCTAAACGCGTAAAAACATTGTGAAAATAAAAAAAAAATTCTCAAATATACCACGGAATTCAAAGCTCGTTTTTTTATGCAACTAGAATACATATCAGGCTACGTGTTACAATAAAAAACTACCGCTAATATCATGGTATGTGAGTTGAGTAAGTTGTCTTCTGAACGCAGCTCAGCCTTCGGCCCCGCCCATATATATAGTTCTTGGTGGGAGGACATCAGGTCCGCTAGGTTGGGACTATATCGCTTAACGGCCCCGCCCATAGCTACTTACTTTTTTCGAGAAGGTTTTTCTCCTTAAAATTGTCGCTTTTAAATTTAAAACTGTTGTTTGTTGCTATAGCAATAATTGTTGTGTTCACATAATACAAATAGTATATTTTAGGGTATTTTTTTTTTGTTTCTTTGTGTTGTTTTATTTTATATATATATCTCATTTATTAGACTTTTTTTGTTCAAAATAGTTATTTCGTTATTATTTTATTTTACTGCCTTTTTGTTGTTACCTAGCATAACGTTTTATAAGATTGTTGTGTTTCTTGTTTAATTTATTTGATTAAATCTAATTTTTTTGTTTGTTTTGTAATGTAAGGAGGCAGACTTAAATAAAACCAGCCGCAACTACGAGTACCTACTTGTTAGGTTTTGCATCATGCTGCGTCTGCTTCCTTTCAGCTAAAAAAATGTAGGTATTTTATATATTGATTACTTATGTTATTTTATAGTTTATCTGAATAAACGTTTTTCTTTCTTTCTTCCTGAACGCAGCTCGGCCTTCGGCCTCACCCATCGTTACTTACTTTCTGAGAGAAGTTTTGTCGTCTTCCAGAACACAGCTCGGCTTTTGGCCTCGCCCTTAGTTACTTACTTTTTTCGAGATGGTTTATTATTTTTCCAGAATACAACCCGACCTTCGGCCTCGCCCTTAGTCACTTACTTTCTTCGAGAAGGTTTATTGTCTTCCAGAATACAACGCGGCCTTCGATATCGCCCTTAGTTACTTACTTTATTCTTCTGACTCGCACTTAGCAGGTTTTTTTATTATAGCCCTCTATTTTTCTCAAAATAATAAGCAGTGGGGTGCGCTTGGTCCATCCTTGTCACCACTCTTGACTTCCACTCATCTCGCCAGACAGGGTTGCGGCTGTCGTCGTCTTCACCATACACATATTTGCTTGTCCAGGGAAGACTTCAGTTGAGTATGTACGTGTCCCTTTCGACTGGGTCCCTTGATTTCGGGTGTGTGGAAGGATTCGAATAGACAAGTAGTCCAACTACATAATTTTCTACGGCTCTTAAATCATCAATCAACTTTCCTTGTTCCCTACGTGTTCCGTAGTCGGGTTTTATAAGTTTGTAGAGCAAACGTAGAATGAATGAATCCGGTTTCTGTTAAATCAAACGTGATTGGCGCCGCTGGAAGTTTAATTTGTAATCTCACTCCTAGGCTCGGTATTATTGAGCTAATTTAATTTCCGTCAAAATTCACAATTATATTACAATTTGGCGGCGCGGCGCGACGCGGCGGGGGCGGCTCCGCTCGCGGTGTTGGCGGATGTGAGCATTTAGAGGAATCCGAATAGGATGTTGGTAGGTATTTAGGAATCGATATCTGTATTATTTTCAAGTAAGGTACGTGCTACCGCATATTGTCTTAAGGTGCTTAGTGCCGCCAGCATATCCGTAATTTTTCAGAATTAGTGAATAGGAAAAATCTAAAAAAAATATATGTTAATATGTGTGTTATCATCTTTCATGTAACGGACAATTTTTTCTTAATCTTTAATAATAAGAAAGTTAGTTTTATAATAAACTATTACTCAAGCTATTTTGCTTTGATTGAATTGGTTCTTTTTTCATAAAATTCGCCAAATCATCCTCTCTTAAGTGACGGAGGATTATCCCGATATCAAGAAAAACAATTACATTTATGACAATTTTTTACGGAACCGAACTCTCGAGTGGCCGTGCGAGGCGGCGGTCCTCAGTCTGCCCGCCGCCGCCGGGCCATGCAGACGTGGAATCTGTGCCGAAATTTTGCAAACTGTGTTTTCGAGATTTTTCTTATAAAATTAACTATAACTCGTAAGTCATCACTAAAGAAAGTTAATTTATCACATAGGGATGCCTGTGGACCAACTGAAAGCTAAAAAAAACTTGAGGAATCTCATGATATTTCATTTTGAAAATTTATTTGCCGTAGTACTATGTGTTGCTTAGACACGGCGAACGGCACACAACGTGCAACAATATTTGTAATATCACGACAACATGCCTTACTTTCATTATATAATTTATAGGAATGTGTATCTTATATACGTAAACTAGCAACCAAGTGTTTCAATGAAATAACTAACATAAAAAAATCACAAAAAAAAAACAGCCAAGTGCAAGTTGGACTCGCGCACCTATGTTTTCTTACGTAAAATAGCAGCCAAGTGTTTCAAGCCAAAAATTACCATAAAAAAAACCCAAAAAAAAAACAGCCAAGTGCGAGTTGGACTCGCGCACCTATGTTTTCTTACGTAAAATAGCAACCAAGTGTTTCAATGCAATATCTAACATAAAAAAATCACAAAAAAAACAGCCAAGTGCGAGTTGGACTCGCGCACCTCTGTTTCCTACGTTGGACTCGCGCACCTATGTTTTCTTACGTAAAATAGCAGCCAAGTGTTTCAATGCAATATCTAACATAAAAAATCACAAAAAACAGCCAAGTGCGAGTTGGACTCGCGCACCTATGTTTTCTTACGTAAAATAGCAACCAAGTGTTTCAATGCAATAACTAACATAAAAAAATCACAAAAAAAAAAACAGCTAAGTGCGAGTTGGACTCGCGCACCTATGTTTTCTTACGTAAAATAGCAACCAAGTGTTTCAATGCAATATCCAGTTGAAATATATGTAAAGTATGTATATAAGTATGTATGTATAGTATATAAGAGTTGATGTAGGTATATTATAATATGTATATTTCTTATTGTATATATGTAATTATCTATATGTAAGGATTTATATTGATTGTATGTATCTTTGTACAAGTTGTATATATGTGTGTATTTATATTTCATACAACTGTTCCCTGTTTAGTACTGCATTGTCCGCCCCTACGTCTGTTCCACATCCCAAAGGTTAGTTCGTAAAGAATGCCGCAAGGCATTAAACTCGCCCTTTGTAACCTTTTTATACGGTGTACAATAAAGTATATTTTCATTTCATTTCAATATCTAACATAAAAAATCACAAAAAAAACAGCCAAGTGCGAGTTGGACTCGCGCACCTATGTTTCGAGTTGGACTCGCGCACCTATGTTTTCTTACGTAAAATAGCAACCAAGTGTTTCAATGCAATATCTAACATAAAAAATCACAAAAAAAACAGCCAAGTGCGAGTTGGACTCGCACACCTATGTTTTCTTACGTTGGATTCTCGCACCTATGTTTTCTTACGTAAAATAGCAGCCAAGTGTTTCAATGCAATATCTAACATAAAAAATCACAAAAAAAACAGCCAAGTGCGAGTTGGACTCGCGCACCTATGTTTTCTTACGTTGGACTCGCGCACCTATGTTTTCTTACGTAAAATAGCAGCCAAGTGTTTCAATGCAACAGCTAACATAAAAAATCCCAAAAAAAAACAGCCAAGTGCGAGTTGGACCTTTGTTTTCTTATATACAGGGTGTCCCAGAAACCGACGATAATCCTTTAACAGGAGATAGGGCTGCTAATTACCTCTCAGAATATCTAATTTTAGGTTTAGTAAAAATGGCTTAGTTTTTGAGATATTGTCATTTTTGTAAAAATCCAAAATTTTCTCCCTCAGCTCATTTTTTTAAATGCCACAAGTACAAATGTAAGATTTTCTTAAATCTAGTTTTTGTCAAATATTCCTGAAAAGTAAGGCTTTCATACGGTATAATTTATTTTTTCATGTTTAATCCTGTTTAGCTGAAAAACGACTTAAGAGCCACATGTTAAAAAATTTTCAGCCTCATCCCTTGAGTTTGGCCCTTCGCGGTGAAAAAAAAGTTACTACACTAAAGTGGCATTATGCAACAAAAATACGCTCATCTAATGTAGTTTTTAACCCCCGACGAAAAAAACGGAGGGGTGTTATAAGTTTGACGTGTGTGTGTGTGAGTGTGTGTGTGTGTGTGTGTGTCTGTCTGTGGCATCGTAGCTCCCAAACGGATGGACCGATTTGGATGCGGTTTTTTTTATTAGGAAGCCTGTTTAATCGGGATGGTTCTTAGCTATGTTTGTAATCAAGTAATAAAGTAATTAAGTAATAAAAAAAATAATTATCTTAAAAAGTGGACCGATTTGCATACGGTTTTTTTTAAAAAGCTTGAAATAAAAGTTAAATTACAAATTTAAAAAACCCCCGACTCTTAAAAAGTCAAAAATAATTTCCGTTTACTTAAAGGAGTCGGGGGACCGCTAAGTAAATTAAATATAAAGACTCAAAAGTTGCGCGGGAATTTACTTAGCGGTCCCCCGACTCCTTTAAGTAAACGGAAATTATTTTTGACTTTTTAAGAGTCGGGGGTTTTTTTAAAATGGTACATCACTTACCGATTTGCCCAACAATTTATGAGATATTGTTATTTAACTGCAAATGGACCTCGGAATTTGATAACTGTTCTACCAAGTACGAATTGGAATAAAATAAACACTTGAAGTAAATTGGTATTTATTAACCTGTTAAAGTAGATGTTCAAATTGTTTACCACCTACACAAATGCTAGGTCGACATCTTCTCACAAATGCCCGGTTGATGCGTCGAGCAAGTACTCGATGCAAGTGTAGATACGTCCACCTATTCTATGTAGTTTGTGTTTTCCGTCCAGTTGAGTGTAGCCGGCACGACCGAAGGGAAGCACTGACGTGGCACCAAGTTCACCTGGTGTTATTGGCTGACATCACGGGTTGTAGGTGGTGTAGGCAACCATGTCAGTTTACATTTAAAAAAAATCTCAGCTAGGTACTGCCGTAATTCTTTCTTTTAGCTCTATCAAGTTTTCCACCGGTTTCCAGTAAACTTTTTCTTTTAAATAGCCCAAATAATAAAAATCTAACGGATTTAAATCCGGTGATCTAGACGTCCTGTCTATCTGTGGGGATGCAAGTGGCTAGGAGGCCACAAGACGTCCGTTGAATTGTAGAAACTTTAAACGGGCGAATTATCTTGAGTTTCTGCAACAGGAGCTTCAGAGCCTTTTAGAAGATGTACCATTGGCCATACGGAGGTGGTTGCAAAATGATGGCTGCGCAAAAATTACGCACTTCTCTAGCGTAATGGGCCAGCCCATTACGCTAGAGAAGTGCGTAATTTTTTAGACCAAGCATATCCCCACAGATGGATCGGACGTCTAGGTCACCGGATTTAAATCCGTTAGACTTTTATTATTGAGGCTATTTAAAAGAAAAAGTTTAAGGGAAACCGGTGGAAACTTCATAGAGCTCAAAGAAAGAATTACGGCAGTAGCTCAGGTTTTTTTTTATGTAAACTGACATGGTTGGCTACATCACCAACACATCACCAACAACATCCGTGATGTCAGCCCATAACACCGGGTGAACTTGGTGCCACGTCAGTGCTTCCCTTCGGTCGTGCCGACTATAGTCAAGTGGACGGAAAACACAAACTATTTACATAGCATAGGTGGCCGTATCTGCACTTGCATCGAGTACTTACTAAGTTACTACCGACGCATCGACCGGGCATTTGTGAGAAGGTGTCGAGCTAGCATTTGTGCAGGTTGTAAACTATTTGAACATCTACTTTAACAGGTTAATAAAGACCAATTACTTCAAGTGTTTATTTTATACCAATTCGTAGTTGGTAGAACAGTTATCAAATTCCGAGGTCTTTTTGCAGTTAAATAACAATATCTCATAAATTATTGGGCAAATCGGTAAGTAATGTACCATTTTAAAAACTACATTAGATGGGCGTATTTTTGTTGCATAATGCCACTTTAGTGTAGTAATTTTTTTTTTCACCGCGACGGGCCAAACTCAATGGATGAGGCTGATTTTTTTTTAACATGTGGCTCTTAAGTCGTTTTTCAGCTAAACAGGATTAAACATGAACAAATAAATTATACCGTGTGAAAGCTTTACTTTCAGGAATATTTGACAAAAACTAGATTTAAGAAAATCTTACATTTGTACTTGTGGCATTTAAAAAAATGAGCTGAGGGAGAAAATTTTGGATTTTTACAAAAATGACAATATCTCAAAAACTAAGCCATTTTTACTAAACCTAAAATTATATATTCTGAGAGGTAATTAGCAGCCCTATCTCCTGTTAAAGGATTATCGTCGGTTTCTGGGACACCCTGTATAGGATATAATATGGAGTTGTTAAAACCACCACCTTTGGGAATTCTGAAAATTTCCTGGGAAATTTCCCGGACTGAATTTTTCTACGGGATCGTATTTATTGACTAAATATAAACTTCTTTTGTTCTTAGGTGATTTTCCCTAGAGTGGCCGGTTATGGAGATATAATTTTTTTTTGAAATTTTTATTTCTACTTAATTTACAGGAAAACCGGGGAGGATGTGATAAAATAATCTAAGGGTGTATCGAACTGCTTACAAAACAAGACCTAATTTGTTGTCGTATCATCATTGGTTGTCGATTTATAGCTCGCTGCGATTCTGAATTATGCAGGACGGCATTTGTATGGAAAGCTCCGCCCCCTTTCCTGATTTAATTTCTCGAATGTTGATATCTTTTCGCCTGAATCTTATTTCTAGACGAAATATAAGAAACTCTTATTCTTACACGTTATTCAATAAAATCGTTATTTCCGGAGAAAAAAAATTCCATTTTTTTTTTCCAAAATGTTCTCGATTGTTGAACGTTTTAGTTACTGGACCGATTGCTTTCAAAATCGATATCTGGGTGTCTGTGTGGACTCTGAATACGAATCTGTAATCAAAATTTAAAACAAGTGGCCGCCATTTTGAACTTTTTAGTTACTGCACCGATTGATTTCAAAATCGAAATCAGGGTGTCCTTGTGGGCTCTGAATACGAATCTGTTGTCAAAACAAAAAAAAAAGTGGACGCCATTTTGAACGATATAGTTACTGGACCGATTGCTTTATAAATCGACATCTGGGTGTCTGTTTGTGCTCTGAATACTAACCCGTTGTCAAAATTAAAAAAAAGTGGACGCCATTTTGAGCTTTTTAGTTAATGGACCAATTGCTTTCAAAATCGATATCTGGGTGTCTGTGTGTGTTCTGAATACGAATCCGTTGTCAAAATCAATCTTGAAAGCGATCGATCCAGTAACTTAAAAGTTCAAAATGGCGGCCACTTGTTTTAAATTTTGACTACAGATTCGTATTCAGAGCCCACACAGACACCCAGATATCGATTTTGAAAGCAATCGGTCCAGCAACTAAAACGTTCAAAACGGCGGCCACTTTTTTTTTATTTTGACAACAGATTCGTACTTCGTCTAGAAATAAGATTCAGGCAAAAAAAACATCAACATTCGAGAAAATATGAAAAAATAGGTTGTTTTATTTTTTTCTCCGGAAATATCGACTTAAGTGAAAAATGTGTAAGAATAAAAGTGTCTTATATTTCGTTTAGAAATAAGAATCCGCCAAAAAAACATCAGCAATCCAGAACATTTTGAAAAAAAACAATTTTAGATTCTTTTTTCTCCGGAAATATCGATTTTATTGAAAAACGTGTAAGAATAAAAGTGTCTTATATTTCGTCTAGAAATAAGAATCCTATGTTTTCGTCTAGAAATAAGAATCCTAAGAAAATAAGAATAAGAGTAAGCAGTTCGATACACTCTTAGATTATTATTTTATCACATCTTCCCCTTTTTTCCTATAAATTGAGTAGAAATAAAAATTTCTGAAAAAAATCATATATCTCCATAACCGGTCTTTCTAGAGAAAATCACCTAAGAACAAAAGAAGTTTATATTTAGTCAATAAATACGATCCCGTAGAAAAATCCAGTCGGGAAATTTCCCAGGTTTTAACAACTCCATATTATATCCTCACGCGAACTTTACCTACTTTGGAATCTAATCGCACTACCTAATGCCGATCTCTGTTAATAACAGAGTAAACTTAAAACCAAAAATTAAATTTTGACGGAACCCTAAAAAGCAATAACTGTTGTTCCTTGTACATATATCCCCTTCTTTGTTATTAATTAAATTTATCAGAATTAAATGTCAGTAAATTGCGTGCAATTTATCGCTGATATTATACATAACTAGATTTTTTTTAATTCAAGAAACTTGAGAATTTGGTCGCGAAATGATTACGTAATGAACCTTCTGAGTGTGTGCGTGTTACTTTCAACATGAAACACGACTACCGTGAAAGCATTTTGTACGCAGCCCGGCCCGGGGGCGCGGCGGCGGCGGCGGGGCGGTGTGGCGCGGGCGCGGCACCTATTTTGCCGTCTCTAGGACCGACGCAAGATTCCTATCTCTGTGGTCCCATTCTGCTGTGGCGATGTTTTAGCGTGCGTTAGACTCCGCACAGACGGCCAAGGCCATTGACGACACAAAGCGCCTTAAAGAACTAACTAAATATATGTTCAATAGCATTCGCCAGCAGCGTACTCGTACGCTGATTTATGTGGGGTGGTCGTCATTTTTCCACGCATCACCAAATTCACGAGAAATTTGTTATTTCTCGAGAAATGTTCGGTTTTCTCAACGAAGTTTGAGGTATTCCCAAAATTCGTTATAGGATAACAATATCGTTTTCTTAGCAAATAATCGCATGCGGGTAGAGGTACCCGATTGTGCCTTGTAGACGAAAAGGGCCAAATATCTTCCAGAAAAAAGTGTTCTCTAGTATCACTCATTTATAATATCAATTGATCATATTAATTGTGTTGTAGGAAACATATTCAAAAGTAAGGAACTGGTGTTTGTAATACATAAGTTTACTTCATCCCCAACTAGGAGGAAAAATTCAACGGCGGCGCCGCCGCCGCGCCGCACTGGCGTCTCATAAAATAATATTCACAAATTCTGTCACCGAATTTATAACTATGAGTACTAGAATGTGACAATTGGAAACCCTTTCGTGAGACAAATTTGATACCTTCTATTTATTTTTCCTCGAACCAACATAATTTTCATTGCGGCTGAGGCGGCGGAGGCGGGTCGTAGCGTGCGTGTTGATAAAGATACGTTAGTCCACAAGTGTGACGGAGATAGACAGATATGTACCTATTTGTAATTAATTTTATTTAAATTACTATCCAAGTGCTCTGCGAGCTCATAGCCCGTCTATCCTTCGAAATGATTTACTCGTATGCTTTATTTAAATACATGCATGCATATGTACATACAAGGGCGTTATTACTCTAAGAGCCAGACTAGGTACATAACACAACATAGGCACGCGTACCTATGTACTAATAATTTCTAAAAAAAAAATATAACCTTAGGAAAATTATAAATAGAAAGGTACAATAAGTAGACACTAAAATGCCTTGTTTCGTCCATTCACACACTACTTATACAATAAACATGATGTTTAATCGTCAAATGGCTCGGCTTGAAAAGGTCTAAAAAGAAAGGTAGAAAAGGTTTATTTCGTTAGTATCATATTGCCTAAAAGTTTGTGTGAACCACAGAACAGCGATCAGCAGCCATCTTCCCCAGCCGGCCGCGCCGCCTCCGCCGCGCCGTACAAACCGATCTGTCAATAAGATTGACGGGTCATTTCTTATAGCGGTCGGCTAATACATTCGTATTCACGGTGCTACATCTTGGGTGCTACTTTTTTGGATTTCGGCGAAAACTGAATCTGTATGTGAAATAGAAAACATTTTCACGTGTTGTTGGGGAAGTAAAAATTTAACATTTTTAAGGCACTTTTGTATAAATAAATTGACAAAAAAGCGAGTGGGCTGTGTCGGAGACACGGCCGCAGATTCGTGAATTTGATGAAGATCTCATCGATACCTATCCTTGCTTGTCCGTTACACGAGTAGTTTGGGCGCAGTAGTTTTCGAAAAAAAAAATATTATCGAGGCCTATCATTTCCTCCAGCGGATGAGTAGTCGTGTGTCATTCATTAGTAAAATTAGAGCCATTAAATGTAGGTTAAAAATATTTTATAAGCTTTTATTTAACTTGCCCTGTATGTTGGTTTGTTAGTATGTGTGGTTCCATTCTTGGAAGCCAAATTAGAACCACTTCCTTATATCCTACGAAGTTAAAATTTTTAGTGTTGGTTCAGTACCGAAGACAATGCACTATGTAAAAAAAAAATAATAAAAAAATTATATATTAAAAAAATCTCGTCGAGGCCTATCATTTTCTCCAGCGGATGAGTAGTCGTGGATCAGTAGTTTCCGAGATATGCCCTCTCAAACACTTTTCCTTTTTTATTCAGAAACGGCTGAAACGATTTTGAAAAAAAAATTATATGATAGTTTTTATAAATATGTTTGTATATTTTCTCTTTTTTTTCACTGGAATTAAATTTAGATTGGCATAATATAATATGTAACTTCCCCTTAACACTCGATTTTAAGTTTGTTTGGTTTATGGTCGTCATCGAACAAACTCACGCCTACGGACACACTTCTAGTCTCAAAATGAAGGTAATTAAATTTTCAACAACTTCATTTCCCATTACTTTCCCCGTAGATACCTCATTATACCTGATATTTTGGTCGAAAGTTGACCATTTCACATTTTTCAACTTTTTAGAAAAAAAATGCAAATTTTGGGAACCCTGTATCTTGGGAGTTATTAGACCTAGAAAACTGAATTAGAGCTCAAACTGTTTTAAATTTTATTTAAAAAAAGTCATCGTGACCTTTCTCGTCAGAGCCTTCTTATTTGTTATTTTTTTGCATAAAACTAAAAAAAGTGAAAAAAATTGCGGTTTTTCGGCAATAACTCCACGCACTCACATTTCAGAGTGCTGCAAATCTGGAAAAATACTATCTAAGGGGACCCAAACAACAAGTTTACCGCAATTATTTCTATGTCAGCGATTTTTTGTGTACGATATGACTGGCCTATTAGGACTATATGCCTCACCTTCCTGTAACTCTTATAGTTTTCGAGAACTAACTCGCCAAAAGTACATAATTTTCGTAACGCAACTTTTTGTAAAAAACCTCCCGCAGCAGGATAAAGACGTTTCATCAAATTCAGGTCAAAATCTAAAAATAAAAAGTCGTAGAACAAAAGTTGTTTGTTTTGTTTCTGGTGTAGAATCGCCCCCTTCGGGCATTTATTTATTTATTGTATTGTTCTGCATATCTGTTAATGTAACACCGTGTATATTATAAAAAAATACAATAACCAGCGATCTACCAGCAGTGATATCCCGATCGCACCCACATACAATATGTATGACCATTATTATGGGTATGACGGTTGAATGTATGACGTTCTCGCAACGAAGATATATTCACATTATGGTAACGAGTCTTTCATTGAGGCGCCGCGAGGAGGAAAATGTGAAAATAATAACAGGAGCACAAGGGATAGCGTTGGATGTGGCCGGCGGCGCGGCGTTTGTTTTCTTGGGTGTAAGTTTTATATATTATTGAACTGTATAGTTTTAGAAGACGGCTCAGGAGAAGTAAACATGGATAAGTATACGTTCAGCAGTGGACAAAGATAATGCTGAAAGAAGAAGTTACGTAGGGAGGTAGAAAAGTTTTCGGCCTAACAGTGAAAGACGTGGTAATTATTGAAAGTTTTATTGTTACTTTAAGACATAATCCCCTCGAATTTGAATACACTTTTCATAACGCTTTTTCAATTCTTCGGTCCCATGGAAAAACCAGTTTGAATGTTTGTTCTATACTCCGTACCGGAACCATGAACATAAGCATGGGGATAAGGGTTTCCGGGTCGCTGCCACTGCACGCTTTGTTGTTTTGTCTCCGGGTCGTTAGTGGTGTAACCACGTCTCGCTCGTTACATGCCACGATGCGACGGAAAACATTTTACGGATCGACATTGCGCCTATTGAGAAACTATTGATTCGCACCCAACAGTCGTTGGCGTTTGTTTTCGACCGTCAGTATTTTAGGCCCCCAACGACAACTGACCTCACTCATACCCAATTTTTTATGCGAGATCCGCAATACGCTTTCATTTGAGACGTTTACGATCTCGGCTAAATTTTTCCCTAGTCAACTGATTGTTCTCCGTTTTTTCGACGATGTCATCTCCAGTCGCCTCGGCTGGTCGTCCACTGCGAGGGTCGGCATTCAATGTCCCTCTGCCAATCTTGAATTGGCATGCTCAACATTTCACAATAGTAAACGATGGAGCATCGTTCGAATAACTGCTTGCAAGCGCTCATTGATTTTGGTTGGTAACTTTTGTCAAACATTTAATCACCGCTCGATACTCAAAATTTATCCATTTTCAAAAAAATACTACCTCGCTTGTTTCAATCGAATAGTTTTAATTTTAATTTTGTCCGATGAAACATTTTGACAGATAAAACATTTGGCGGCATGGTAGTCACAAAATTTGGTTTCATCCAAAATATTGCCAGATATCCTTCTCCTTCTCCTTATCTCCTTATCTCCTTATCTCCTTACCTATAATAAAATCCAACGTCTGTCCGCTTATAACTCGAGAACCACTGAACCGATTTTAATAAAACAAAATTCTACGGATAGCTTGATTCTTCCCATCAACTATAGGCTACTTACTATCACGCTAAATGGCCTATGAGGTTAGCAGTGAAGTGAAATATGAGAGCGGGCGGAGCCGCGGGCACAGCTTGTCAATAATATAACCACTTTCTAATCAGGGCCCGACCTCTATATTAGGACGAAATCTTTTCTACCTCCCTGGCAGTTCCAAAAATTTCCAGTGAAGTTTCTTGTCAGTTCTTCTTCGCTGTGATAATCGAACTGGCGGAATGTTACAATGTAAATATGACAAATCTGAGCGCAGTGTACTGCCAATAGATGCTGAATAAACAATAAACAATAAACAGTTACAGATGGAATGGAATTAGTTAGAGATGGAACTCTGAATGGAGACGGCGAAACCCCAACAGATCAAAGTGATGACGGACACGGATAACCGACGACGGCATCAAGATAGTAGGGAGGGACCGGCCAGCATCGGCGGGGTCGCGACACGTGCAGCAGAGCCACTTGGCGAAATGCCAACCAAATGTTCAGTAGGAGCTCAGAATGGTTGAAAATGTCGACTTTGGTGATAATCGTACAGAGAAATCGTTTACGGTTTTCAAGTACTTAGTAATTAGGACGGAAATAGCTGCAAAGATACAGAATGCATGCAGACAAAGAATGACGTAAGTCTTAGTACGTTGACGAGAGCGGATATTATGATTCATCCGACTACACAACGTTGCTAACAATAACTAACGTGGTTTATCCTGCCCTGCATGATTGAGAAACGGATTGGCCGTTTCTCTACGAAACATTCCAAATCTCGCCCGTGAGTCGGAAGATTTTCTTTTGATGTTCTCTCTTTCTCTATCTAATCTAATCGAAGTTAAATCTCCTTAATTGCGTCAAAGTAAATTTGAGTGTCCAGTTCTGGTCTGTAATTAAATTAATTATGTAGCAATTCACATCAATTTTTTGCAAAGGGAAGAAGGTAAATTTTGACACAAACTGAATGAAACGTCCGTCGAAACGGCTATGTAAATAGTTTGTGTTTTCCGTCCAGTTCAGTGTAGCCGGCACGATCGAAGGGAAGCACTGACATGGCACCTAGTTCACCCGGTGTTATGGGCTAACATCACGGATGTTGTAGGTGATGTAGCCAACCGTGTCAGTTTCCATAAAAAAAATTACTCTATTAGAATAAATGGGTAGGTAAGTCTATTAGAATAAATGAATGATAGATTACGAAGAAATTCTGGCAACAAAATTGGTCGCTCAGTCCCGCGCCGCCTGTGTGCCCGTGGCCCAACTACAGTAGCACGAATACTACTTAAAATAGATGCGCGAAAACTTGAAAACCAGCGCGTCTTAAAGTTTAATGTCTATTGACTGAAATTACCTGAACCATTTCACGCTCCCTGCATTAACGTACGGAAGTTAGCTGTCGGTGAAAGTTAATCGTAGTAAAACTTCGTCGGTACGCAAAGATTCAGCCCGGGAGAGAAGCGCCCGTCCCACCCTCTCATCCCTCTCACTTCGCGAGCCCTTGACACACATCGGTCGAGCGAGACTCGAGGCGGAAGTATGGAATTCATACCATATTTTCATGCCCTGTACCACAATTAACTTACAGCCCAAGTATTTAGTAGTAAGCGGCGGGTGGCCGACGCGGACTCGGCGTTGGACTCTCAATCTCAAGGTCAGAGGTTCGAATCCGACCGAGATGTGTACCGATAAGTTTTCTGATTATCGTTTATCGTGATTTGAAATTTACGTGCACACCTACACCTGCTGCTTCAATATTCGGAACCGGTATAAAATTAGGTCATTTCCCTTGCCCCTACAAGGTATAGAGGCTCGGTAGTTTCAAATTGTACGGACTGGGTTGATACCATCGTACTCCAGTACGGAGAGTACCAAGATGGGCGCATAGTAGCTTCGACTGTGTCTCCTTACGGCCAGCAATTAATTTAGGCAATCCGGTATGGTTTATGGTTTGTTAGCTACGGTAGCTCAGTGGTGCGTTCAGTCTACTGTTGTTAAGCAACCCTGAGCGCAGCGACCCTGGGTGACCGCTCGACCGTTGGAGGCTGACCGTGGTTTGGATTCTATGTAAAACTGTAGGTCCCTTCCCTTCTTACCTTACTATGTGGTAGGGTTGATCCCGCCCGGGTTGGTACCACCGCACTGAATAAAACGTCGTCGGTCGAAACGGATATGTAAATAGTTCGTATTTTCCGTCCAGTTCAGTGTAGCCGACATGAAATGAAGGGAAGCACTGACATGGCACCTAGTTCACCCGGTGTTATGGGCAGACATCACGGATGTTGTAGGTAATGTAGCCAACCGTGTCAGTCTTCATAAAAAAATGGTACCTACGTACCTTCTCGGAGGTGATATTTGCTGGTCGGACGGAGCATAATATGCTCTGAGCATGTCTGAGCCATGTCTCAGACACTCATACCGGATTTACCGGATTATATAAAAAACAATATTACGGCAAACGTACCATAATTTAACGACCAAATTCAATAATTTTGTCGATAAATATTAAAAGTCAGATTTTAATAGATATCCTTTTTTAGCGCCTCAACTTATGATTACAAGATTTTTTTAGACGTCACATTGTATATTCGGTGTCATTGTTGTACCATAAAGTAGATATTATGTATAATGAAATGTGGGGTACAGACCGCGTACATAAGTAATTCTGTTAACTGAAGTTGGCAACACTGCGCTAGTGGATTCTCGCAGGAGGCAACAGATGATGCCGCCGCCTTCCGCCGCGCCTCTCTCGCCGTCTTACATTATTTGTGTGCCTTTTCCGGAACAATGAAGGAGTTTTGCCCCCGTATAATATTCAGAGGCGGAGGAGAAGGGACGACAATAGAGGCCAGGCACCCGAGACAATGCAGGTCACATTTCCCATTAATAAATAATCTGCACTACATTTTCGGAGGTATAATAACATTCAAAACTTGGATGGATGGAACACATGAGGGAACACCAGTGGCCTGAACTAACTTCATAATAAATTATGAAAGAGCGCGTTTTGTAAATACACTTTTCCATACCATAGTTATGGTTTACGCAAACACAAACCTTATTAAAAAACCTGTTAAGTGTGAACGTTGTTCACACGCAGACAGAGGGTTCCGTAGCCATTCTCTTCTAGCACGCAAGACGTGGCGCAGTTGGTTCACTCGTGACAAGTGCCCTGTATCGCCGCTGCTTTGGGATAGAACGCAGAGCGCGTATTATCGAGCGGTTTGTTTTTCGCGCGGAATAAAAACCGCGCCTGAACAATCCATACAAGCAATGCGAATAAAAACCCGCCCTGTTTTGTCACATATTATAACCGCCGTCTGTCTGTCTCTGGCCGTCCGTCCGTCCTAGGGCGAACATCTTTTGAGCTGTAATAGGTATCCGGTTGACATTTTCACAGAATATGTTCTATTACTGGCGGATATGCCAACGAATAATAAAAAAAGCAAAATCTAAAAAATAAGGGGGTACAAGAAACGTGCCAAGAAACAATTAGTACATAATATTCACGCTATAATAGATGTCGCCACAGGTAGTTTGCATCGCAGACAGACAAAAGTTAGACGGATATGGTTTTTTGACATCTACGGAACCCTAGGTGTGTGAGTAAAACAGTAAAACTCACACTCGAACGATTTTTAGGCTCCTGTACCTTATTTAAAAGGTAAAAACGGAACTCTTATAAGATCGCACCCGTGTCCGTCCGTCTGTCTCCGCTTGTTCTCGAAAACTAAGTAACGTAGAAAGAAACTTGTGGCATAAATAATAATGATACATCTTGATGACGCGCACGTATAAGGGCGTAAGGATTCAAGTACAGAGAGTCCTAATGATATAGCTAAACATGTGCAAAAAACTACCACTCCCCCCTGTTCTCCTAGGTTTCTAACGCTAAAATTTAGATGTTAATATGTTTAGTAGATATTCACTACCGATCACAGGAAAATTGCAGGTTTTTCGACAATCGTTATTTTCGAAAACACAATTATTTAGGTAAACACATAATACAAATTTATTGTGTGGTGGTACGGAACCCTCGGTGCGCGAGTCCGCTCCCACTAGGCGGCTTTTATTTTAATATCATTAATCTAGGCCTAGAAAGATCATTTCATCCATCAATGTTATTTATTACTCGACCTGCTAATATTTTTTTTTATTTTCAACTTAGTTTTAAAGTTAAGTTTTACACATAGGGTTGCCATCCGTCCGGGTTTCCCCGGACAGGGTCAGGGTTTTTAGGGTGTCCGGGCAAGTCCAGGCGGTTTTTTTAATCGTCCTAGGTTTTTAAATACCGCGCCAAATGTTCGTGTCTCGGGTCTCGGCTCGACGAACCCACGTTAGTTTCTCTTCCATAAAATGCCAAGAAAATTATTACATTTTTATTTTATGTTCGGGTTTTTGTCCAAAATGTTAGGGGTTTTAGATTTTCTTGTCCTAGTTTTAACAACATGGAGATGGCAACCCAATTTACGCATGAAATACGTACACATGAAATTTTGTTAAATCCCGGGAATCTATAAACATTCCCAGTTTCAAGAAGACAGCTCGAACCGTTTACGAGCTACAGACTGACAGACAGACGCACGGATAGACCATTGACCGATTTTATGATCCCTGCCAGCGTCTCGGTGGCTATGAAACCCTAATAAATCGTCGGTATGCACTTATACCTACTACTTTTTAAAAAGTTAAAGAAAAAAAATAAAAACAAGCCTCTTTTTCTCTCTTGCTTTCAAATGTGAAAACCGAAAAACATTGAGAAAATGGCTTGTTTCCAATCGGAATAAATTTATTTTTAACTTTTTAGTTAATTTTTAATTTGTTTATCAATATAACAATATTTTTTTTGAGCTTGTTTTAAGTTTATTTATTTTTAACTTTTTAATATTTTATGATGGCAAAAACGTCATCTAGGACCAGAGTACTTGTGAAGACAAATCAAACGAGCCCAAACTCGATGTGGTTACGTCGTTTCGTTACAGAGTTCCTGTGGCCACCTTTCGGCTCCATCATCAGACCAGCTGACTTCATTATATTCCATTGTCATCCGATTTACATATGAATGCAAAATTTCAGCTCAATCGAACACCGGGAAGTGGGTCAAATTTAACTTGTAAGATTTGATTACCCAAAGTCAAGACACCGGGACACAGGTGAAACTAAATAACGTTTGTAAAAAGGAAGCGGAAGAATATGTTGTGCACACGAATACGTTTCCACAAAACAAATCCACAGGAAACCGGAAAGCATTTGAAGAATGGACATTAAACATGTAAATCGAAAAAGTATAAATCATGAAGCATTTCCCCCAAAACAATATTTTTAAATTAAAATCAGGATTGTATTCCCTAACACAGCCCCTTTTGTGTTGGTTGCAAAAATATCAAATAAAAGGGATCCCTTGTCGGTGTACAATGTAGCTATGTACGAGATGTGTATTCTTTATTAACCCGTCGGATACCCTGATACAATGATAATTATAAGTAAATATGGCACAAATTCACAAGCCATTGGAAGTAGCACCAAATTTATAAGAAACATTTCTATAAAATCACAGCGCGTATTATTTCGTTGAATCGCAAAATAACCGTTCCGATTACATTGCAGTTCTTTAACTGTTATGTATGTCTTATGAACATTATTTAAAGTGTGTGAATCGATGTAGCCCTCACTCAGTAGGTAACAACACATTGTTCACACTTGACAGACTTATTCAATCCCCGCGTGATGTGATTAGGCCTAAATGGAATTTTTAGAGACGCCGACACACATTGCAGGGGGAGAAGCTGAAATGTAGTTTATTGCTGAGATACACATTTGAATCGGTTAATTAAGAAAGGTATTAAGTCAAGCATACCAAATTATACAGGACAAATAAAAAACTGTCTGGTGTAAAATTTTCTTAGGTCTTCTTCTGATATTTGTTTTTGTTACATTAGTTTGGTGTAAATTACATGTAAATATGTAAATTTGACATTATTTTTACATTATTTTAATTATTGAAAATTACCTAAAGTCACTTGACTTATTCCCTTTCTTCATTAATTATGGTATTACTGCGAAAATATAGTCACTCTTGTTGATAAACTCTTTATTCGGCATTAATTACAATGGTTTTGGGCCAGTTCTCAACAATATCCTTATAATAATAAATTTTCTCGTGTGGTATGTATTGCAGAGTGCGTCTTAAATCATATTTTTTTTAACCGACTTCCAAAAAAGGAGGAGGTTCTCAATTCGTCTGTATGTTTTTTTTTTTATTTTTTTTTTTATTTTTTTGTATGTTTGTAACACGATTTCTCCGTCAATTGAGGGCCGATTTAGAAAATTCTTTTTTTGTTAGTTAGGTCATACTTCCGAGGTGGTCCCATTTCAATTTTATCGAAATTGGTTCAGTGGTTTTCGAAAAATCAGCATAATACTATGGTGTGTGGTTACCTTAAGCAAAACTTGTGATGTGGTCGTTTTCGGCAATTTTCAGTTTGATAAATTAGTATGGTGTGTGGTTACCTTCAGCAAAACATTTGTGATGTGGACTTATTCAGCAATTTGCAGTCTGACACATATGGCGAATAATTCTGTACCACTTCAATCGATTTCGATTATTCGATTTCGATTATTCTTTTTTATGTAATATTACTAAAAAGAATGAAATAAAAACTGTTTTTAAAAATATTAAACCGATTTCCAAAAAACAAAAAAAAAAAACTAAAAAGTATTAAATACCTAATATTTTGAAATTTTCTCTGTCCTGTTGAAATACATGAATCGATATACTAGTGATACATATTCGGACCCTTGTTTCATGAATATTCTAAATTTGAAATTTTTTATCTTTTCCGACCGGCGCTTAATTTATTATGGTACCTGGCCAGTACCTACTGTACCGAGTACCATCGAGCTGGTTTGATGATGGAGACAGAAGGTGGCCATAGGAACTCCTAAACTACACATGATAAACCCATCGTGTTTGGGCTCGTTGCATTTGTCTTCACGAGAAATTTACTTTAGACCTAAAAGATTCTCAATTCGACGGTATGTTTTCTTTTTTTGGATGTTTGTTACGCGATTACTCCGTCAATTGTGGGCCGATTTTGAAAATTCTTTTTTTTTTATTTGAAAGGGGATAACCCTGAGGTTTTTGAAGTGAAAACTTCTTTAGCGGCTCTTGGCACTTTTTTAGGTGGGTAAAAATATATAACTCGCGACATCGCGTCAGCGTCATTTTTAAAATGAAACCTTAAGTCATTGCGTTAAGGGTTAAGTTAGAGTGGCACGGGATCTGCCGGCACTCCCGGAGTGCAACTGTTAAGTAGGGTTCCGTAACACGTTTATGTCTGTCCATTCTACTAAGTTCTGCAAAATGAATGTAGGGTTCCGTAACATATGCATGTCTATCCGTTCTACTAAATTTTACAATTTTCAACCAAGGTCCTCCGACGGTTATTTTATAATAAAAGTAGGCTTCCGTAACACGTTTATGTCTGTCCATTCTACTAAGTTCTGCAACATCACCTACAACGTCCGTGATGTCAGCCCATAACACCAGTGCCATGTCAGTGCTTCCCCCTTTGATCGTGCTGACTACACTGAACTGGTCGGAAAACACAAACTATTTACATAGCCGTTTCGACCGACGTTTAATTCAGTGCGGTGGTACCAACCCGGGAAGGTTAAACCCTACCACCAAGTAAGATTACGAGGGAAGGGACTTACAGTTTTACGAGGAATCCGAACCTTGGTCAGCCTCCAACGGTCAGCGGTCACCCATCTAAGTACTGACCGCACCCAGCGTTGCTTAAAATTCAATAGCGACAGTTGACTGTCTGCACCACTGAGCTATCGAAGCTGACGTGGTCCTATTTTAATTGGGTCAAGATCGGATTGGAAAGCGAGGCGGAATCGCGAGGCCGAAGGCCGAGCGATTCCGCCGAGTACATTAATAGCAAAAATTACTAAAAAAAACTGTGAAATAAAAAAAACTGTTTTAAAAAACATAAAACCGACTTCCTAAAAAAAGTAGAACTAAAAAACTATTTAAAATAAAAATATAAAAACCGCCTTCAAAAATATATGAAATAAAAACCTAAAAAAAAAACGAACCCTAGAGTTGAAGGCGGTGCTAAAGCAAGCAAAAATGATGCATGAAAGAAAACATGAGCGGATGATAATATCCTTTGTGATTTGTGTAGCCTTTTTAGCACCGCATTCAACTCTAGGGTTCGTTTTTTTTTTAGGTTTTTATTTCATATATTTTTGAAGGCGGTTTTTATATTTTTATTTTAAATAGTTTTTTAGTTCTACTTTTTTTAGGAAGTCGGTTTTATGTTTTTTAAAACAGTTTTTTTTATTTATTGGGATGGGTCCGTTGTATGCTCTGTCGGCTGGAAGTGTTATATTATGGATCCTAGTATTCCTTAGGTCGAACGTGTTCACCTGAGAAGAGTTTCCGATGAATGGACGGGTTACAATACAACAAAGCCCCCTTTTTCGGATGAGTATTCAAACTGCAAAAAGTTTGAAATGAGGAACTGCTGTTTAACAATCCGAGGGACGTTCCTGGACTGTGTTTCTAGGGAGATTGTGTGCCTTTTGTAGAATTTAATCCACCAGTTCTTGAAATCTATAATCGTCGGTGTTTGCCAGAGACACGATGAACTTTCGGTGTGCGTTACAGATTATTTAGCAAATTTCTGTAGGAAGGATGGTCAAGTTTTTAGACTCGGATTCAGACATTTTTACAGTTTTACAGTACAACAGTTCAGCAGCATAGCCTCCTCGCACATGACGACCAAAACTAGAATGTCAGCTGTTATAAATGACAGACTTCAAAACAACAAACAACAAACATGTACTGCGAGATTGCGAACGAAAGGGAATAAGTCAGTTGACTTATTCCCTTTCATGAGTAAACAAATATTTTCGCTGCCTGTGTTCATTAGTTAGAATGGCCTGACTTGTTCCCTTTCTTGACTATTCGATAGATCTACCCCAAAAGAACAAATTTGCATTATTATTGTCATGTGTAAAAAAAATGACTTATGTCCTTTCTTAATTAAACGATTCATTTAATAACGACAACTCGTACCGTTACTGTCAGGTCTTCACTGATTTATGCTCTTTTTCACAAAAAATTAAGTCAAATGTATCATTCATTTTAATTGCATAGCACTTTAAAATGTGTATAACGTAAGAAATTATAAAATATTATAATGTTAAAACACAAATTAAAATTAATTAGCTCCTTCGATAAGTTTGCACGCGCAAGTTACATTACCGGACCGGAGGACGGGAGCGGGAGAGTCTAAAGCCGGAAAGTAAACGGGAGCAGTGGGCGGTGCGGCGAGGAACTTGGAAGCGGCAAGGGGTGGAAGCGCGAACATCCCTGCCCTGCGAACGACGTCGTCCCTTCCCCGACAATTCTCCCCGATCGAACAGGGTTCGAGGGTCAGCAGCAGGCTGGAGTTCCAACTCGAAGATAAGGGACACGGTGCGGGCTATAAATCTCTTTTCTAGTCACTGACAGATGAAGTTCGCGGAAGCTTCTACACGCCCGCCCAACCAGCAGCGTACCTACACAAGGACGATACAACTCACTGCCTCCGCCCCGTCCCGCCGCCCGCCCCGCGCCCCGGTTTGAAGTTAACTGTGAGCCAAGTGCGCAATACTATCAAAACTACCTTCCATCTAAATTTCACAACTGCGGCGCTTTTGGGCTAATTTCATAGTGGCTTATTTACGTAGTTCAGTCAGGCTAACATCATATTAATATAAATATGGGCCAGAGAAAAAGTGCTCCGATAACTTCGAAAATCAATAAATGCTTATAACTCCTGAACTACTGGTCAGATCGAATTGCAATTTGTTTCTTTTCGTAGAACACAATTTCTCTTATTGAAATATTTGTTTTTTTTTTCAAAATCGGTTCAGACGTTTCAGATTAAAAAGAAAAAAGTGTTTGAGGGGGCATATCTCGGAAACTACTGATCCACGACTACTCATCCGCTGGAGAAAATGATAGGCCTCGACGAGATTTAAAAAAAAATTTTTTTTTTACATAAAATTGCATTGTCTTCGGAACTGAACCAACACTAAATTTTTAACTTCGTAGGATAAGAGGAAGTGGTTCTAATTTGGCTTCCAAGAATTGACCCACACATACTAACAAACCAACATACAGGGCAAGTTAAATAAAAGCTTGTAAAATATTTTTAACCTACATTTAATAGATCTAATAAAATTATACTACTGATCCACGACTACTCATCCGCTGGAGAAAATGATAGGCCTCGATAAGATTTTTTTTTTTCGAAAACTACTGCTCCCAAACTACTCATGTGGTGGGACAAGCAAGGATAGATATCGATGAGATCTTCATAAAATTCACGAATCTGCGGCCGTATCACCGACACAGACCACTAGCTTTTTTTTCGTTATTATTTGTTTAACGCTATCTGACAAGATTTTCAATAATGGAGAAAATTAAACACCGAGCAGTAATGAATTACTTCAATAAAAAGGCATGTCACCAAAAGATATCCATCAATCAAGATTATGGTGAACACATTGGGGGAATCTGCTCCATCGTATTCCAGTGTCAAAAAGTGCGTAGCTGAGTGTAAGCGGGGTCGGTAGAGCATTAAGATGAGCCTTACTACATTACTGTACCACCGCACCGAATGAAAGGTCGGTCGAAACGGCTATGTAAATAGTTTGTGTTTTCCGTCCAGTTCAGTGTAGCCGGCACGACCGAAGGGAAGCACTGACGTGGCACCAAGTTCATCCGGTGTTATGGGCTGACATCACGGATGTTGTAGGTGATGTAGCCAACCGTGTCAGTTTCCATAAAAAAAAAAGCCCTTTTTTTGAGATGCAGTAGGGCTATTCTTTTAAAGTACCGGCCCCACACTGCACGAACACACGCACCTAGGAGCGGAAGGCCTTCGAGACGTCGTCGAAGGTAGACGTACCACGAAGGAAAACGTTAATAAAATATGTGATCTGATACTGAGTGACCGAAGATTGACCATCATTAAGATAGCTGAGATCACAGGCATTAGTTATGGCCGGGTACAAAACATTAATCGGAAGAATTGGGGTTCCATAAGGATTGTGCTCGTTGGGTCCCAAGATTGCTTTCAGCTGAACAAAAACGAGTTGGCTTTACAATTTCCCGCGATTGTTTGGAACTTTTTGAGGCAGATCCCGAGGATTTTTTGTCCCGTTTCGTTGCCATGGATGAAAGCTGTTCACCACCATACTCCTGAATCGAAACAACAATCGAAACAGTGGAAAAGATCTGGCTCACCCACTCCGAAGAAGGCTAAGGTCGTTTTGTCGACCAACAAAGGCATGACTTCAGTTTTCTGGGATGCGAAGGGGATTATTTTCGTGGATTATTTACTAAAAGGCGAAACTATAAATTCAAAATATTATTGCAACATAATCGCAAAATATTTTGCGAAGACTTCGGAAGAAAAAAGGCAGGGGTTGCTGCGGAAGAAAGTGTTGTTCCATCAAGACAACGCCCGGGTTCACACTTCGGCTGAATCAATGTCTGAAATCCATAATTGTGGCTATGAACCACGCACCTTATTCGCCCGATTTAGCCCCCTCGGATTACCACCTTTTTCCAAATAAAAAAAAACTTAGGTGGCTCGAAATTTTCAACCAAAGAAGAGGTGATAAACGCAGTACTTAATGAGTATTTCGACGACCTTCCGGTTTTTTTTTTTTCGAAAGTACAAAAAAGTTGCAGGTCAGGTTGAAAAAGTGCATTGACCTTGATGGAAACTAAAAATTGATTTGGACCTACTTTTCTTTCGATTTCATGGTCGGGCTTAGAAGTTTTGGATCCACCCTCGTATTATTTGATTGAATTTAAGTTTTCTAGCCCCGTGCCGTGAGCAGGCGTGCCGTGAGCAGGCGTGCCATTCGTAAGGGACATACTCCGGCGCATTTATAATTTTGATCCCTTTATAACGGGGCCCGTCGTCGTTGATCGTGGCAATGCAGATCTACAAATGTTCAAAGTAGTGCGTGAGTAATAGAAATTCAATAAAGATGCTTGATGAATCAAAATCCAAGATGTGGCGGTGGATATTGTGTTTCACAAAATCGTTTCGTTTGATTCCTGTGACCTAAAATTTTAGTATGAATTCCAACTTTTTCTCATTGTAGCATAAAATATAGAAATCATACCTAAATACATAACGTCACGCCTGTTTCACAATAGGGTAGGCGGAGACAATAGTCTGCCTTCACGATCCTGACAAACCTATGAGGAAACTTTCACATTCACACATAACAAATCAACGCTATACATAAAATAAAAGAGAACAGACTAATATTGTGAGCAAGAACGCCGTGAATGAAAGTTTTTAAGAAGTCGAATTCTTAATTTCCTTCGAGACACTTCGGCTGAAGCCAGCCCCGAATAAAGTTATTTGTTATACATTAAATCTACGCAAGATCCGGAAAAGCTGAGTTTTTTCTTCCGAGCATTTCTCCAATTGCTTGGAAGGTAAAAACTCTGAACATATCTACATAATATTCGAATTCTCGACACAACTGTATAATCGCATAAATTATGTTTCAATCTTGTGTAGAAATCAGGTTGATATAGAAATTGTATTGATTACACGTAGACTACTGGCATATTTTATTGGGAGGATTTGATGTAGGTAACCGGAGTACGCAGAGCAAAGCCAACTGGCTGCGCGATTGTTTAAATAAAGATAGTATAGTAATGAATGACAGAGGAAACACGCTCATGTCGTACGTACGATACGAGTAGGTAACAATGTGTAATTAATTAAAGTAGCAGTTAATGCAACCGCTCTCTCATCTCATCACACGGCATCTGCCCCGACGACACCCAGCGCGCTCGCAAACTCGTCTGGTCTGCGGCTCGCACGCCTCGCATCTTCGCGCATCATGCGGCTGCGGGTAGCTGAACTGCAGATCATTTATTCAAACCGGATCAACGCACTACATCTAATGGGTGTCGCTTCATTCATATTCCGACCTCGTTTAAGCGGCATCTTGATTTCTAAATAAATTCTCTCCCTAATACTATTTTCGAAATTCCAGTCCTCATTTTAGTAATGGCGAATGCGGAGAAAGATTGACAGCCCCGTGTTCGGTACCCTTGTAAGTGGACTAATTAATACACTAGTTCTAAATTCTTCATACCGATTCAGTTTATGTTGAATTTTTATCTGAGAGTACTTATTTAGTTTTTCTGCAATATAACATACCTACCTAAGCGCTGTAAATAACTGACGCTTCATCCAAATGGCCCAAATCGTACACCGGGCTGTATGTATGTAGGTATTTCAAAAAGCTTTTATAGTGATCTAAATATGACGGCGTGTCTGAATCGGAGTAAAACTTGTTACTTTTGCTTGTAAATACACTGCTGGGGTAAGCGGTCTCTGAAAACTGCTGATCCTTATAAAATATCCTGCTAGAAAATATTTCTCGGAGTGACCTAGAAAGCAGTTTTCATTTAGAAACGCTCAAAAGAGGCTCGGTAGAGTTCTGCGGTCGGGTGAAGAAACCTCTCTCGCAGCTTGGATCGGAGCCAAACACATCGATTTACTTTAAGCTTGTAGCTCAACGTTGGGAGAATAACATTTTGAATTGGAGAGCAAAGTGGCTTGTCATTAAATATTCACCGCTAAAAAGTGTAAGTATATTAATCTGAAGAGGTGCGGTTATTTCATCTCTATCCCGTCCCGATGCAATCGCGAACCGGTACGCTGCTAGTGCAACTAAGTAGCCAGGTAGGTAAGAATGCTCACCGTTGTCCTCGACGTGAGGGCCGAGCGGATCGAAGCGGACACGGTGCTCAACGGCGGCGCGCGCGGCGCTCACCAGGTCTGAGAAGAACCTGTGTCGGCGCAGCGCCAGTTCGTCGCGGCCGACGGGCGTGGCGGGCGGCTCGCGCGTGCCGTCCCCCTCGCGCCTCGACCCGCAGCTCCCGCCGCCGCTCGCGGAGAACACCTCGTCGTCGTCCTCGCAGGAGTCCTGCTTGAGCGAGGCCGTGATGGAGGGTCGCTTCTCAGAATCGGGATCGCCGTAGCTGGTCGTCGATTTGAGGATGCCGTTAGACTTGCGCCGCCCGGAGACGGGCCGCACGTCCACGTTGGTCCTGGCGAGATCCTCCTCGAGCTGTGTCAGCTCCTCTAGCACCTTGGACTCGTCTCTGCTCAGCCGTCGCCGATCGAACTCGATCGACCTCCGGCCCGCGTTGCGCGACATTTCTTCTGTATTTTCTGGAGGCTCTACGGTCGCAAGCTCATTCTGTACGGCGGACATCTGAGGATCGACGGCTGTCCGTTGAGCCTCTACGTTCGTCACTTGAGAATTTGCCTCCGTGTCTCTAGGCTCTGGGTTCGTCGCTAAAGGCTTTACAGTCGTCGCTGGATTATCTACAGCTGTCTCTTCAAACCCTGCTGCCTTGGCGCGAGGTTCTACATCCGTAGCTCCAGGTTCAGCGGTCGAGTTCTTATCGAGGTTTTCAGGCTTAGATTTGCTCTTGCTTATTTTTTTGCCGGGGCAGGTGCAACAACTCTTGAACATTCTTAGCCGCTTACACGGTTCGTTATTTTGGTCGCTGGCTACTTCGCAATTTTGAATAAAACGTATAAGTCGTACTTAACAATGGTAACACTTTTTAGATTTTAATAAATATATTACATTTTAAACATATATAATTTTATTTTGTTCGATAGTCAACTAAACTATGTATGTTTAATAATCAGTAATTAGTTATTCTTGATAACTAGATATCAAACGGTAACAAAAACAGCCGCATCTAAGGTGGATTGCACCTCGCCGCGGCGGGCGGGAGAAAGTTGCGGACATAAGCTCCCCGCGCCGCCGATAGAGCGAGGGTGGTGGGGTGCGGGCGCGGAAGGTGGCGCGGGCGGGGCGGCCGACCCGTGCGCGTCGCTCGCTGACGGTCGACTGGCGCAGGGCGGAAGGGATCCGCTCCCGCTTACGCCCCGACCCCCGCCCGCCCCGAGCGCATCAGCCCACCCTCGAAAATTGCGCCCTACGCGCATCTGTACCGCTCCGTAATATTTCTCTGCTCAACGATCACTCCACCTACCTAGTCTACGCGCCGCCGCCGCCGCCGCCCCCGCCGCGCCGTCGATTGTACACTACCACTATAATATATACACTGGCGTTATTCGGAAAGAATATTCGTTATTTACCTCAACCTAATAAATCTATTTTAGCGCGAATTCACTCGCGTTATCGTAACGAAGGATTGGTGTGTGTGGTGTTATAAATTATTACACCCGCGTAAAACATAATCCGATTATGTTATATATAATATACAGGGTGTTCGGCACATTGACCGAATTTTTTTTGTAGGTAAGTGAGGTCATTTGCAACGTTTTGACCCAAACATTTTGTCAGATGTCACGTGGTGTAAAGATACGATTTTTTTTCTTTATTTTTGAAAATTACCAAAATCCCAGCTTGTATTCAATAAATTTTATTTCGTGCTAATAAAATCATAAACAAAAAAGTTACAAGGGTTTAAAGCTGGGATTTTGGTAATTTTCAAAAATAAAGAAAAAAAATCGTATCTCGATACCACGTGACATCTGACAAAAGGTATCATGGGTCAAAACGTTGCAAATGACCCCACTTACCTGCAAAAATAATTTGTCGGTTCATGTGCCGAACACCCTGTATAATACAAATTAGGTGGCATGTAGGTAAAATAGTTTGCCCTTTCTTCAATAATTCAGGCCAGTATAGTACGTGCGATGCATTTATATTTCAGAAAACTTCTAGGTTACTTACCAGTCAGATATTTGCATAATGATGACATAAGCACTGACAATGGCACCTAGTTCACCCGGTGTTATGGGCTGACATCACGGATTTTGTAGGTGATGAAGCCAGCCGTGTCAGTTTGTATACAAAAAATTCTAATATAATATATACGAGAATTCAGGATGGTTATGTTTTCGTTTCGTTCGGATATTCAGTATTTAGTGGACGTTACTGTACATACACTGCTGACTGTAGTTTTCCAGTAAAGGATCTCGCTCGCAACCTCTTTCACACGACGACGTGACTACGGTCTTGCAGGAAATATAGCCAATAGGCTACAGCAGGAAACCATTCCGGCTGGGGATTACGGAAGACGTATGGTGTGATTCGTTAAGTGCAAACGACACACGGAGAATTAAGGTGATGGTAGCAATGATATAACCGTGTATGAACATCGCAGCCATTCACAACACCAAAAAACAAGCATGTCATATGTTATATATACCTAACTGCTACTGTCATATATTGCGTAACGAATTACTTCGTCCTGCAGCGGGAGCACAAATGCGTCGATAAGCCTATATCGATCGATAAACATCTATTCGTCTTCTTCTATTCTACTTCGTCAAACGAAGCAAATAGATGTTTATCGATCGATATAGGCTTATCGACGCATTTGTGCTCCCGCTGCAGAGCATAGTTTTATATCGACTATGCTGAATGTAACGAAACTTTGTAAGCTCGTTTGTAAGTTTTCTGCGTGCTACATTTATAGTTAGTTTTCACGTGCTCACCTCTAAGACTTAGGTCAACCAGTTGATGTGCATTTATCCTTTTGCATTCTTGGTAATTATGTATAGTTTTATTT
Source organism: Nematopogon swammerdamellus (assembly GCA_946902875.1). Lineage (NCBI taxonomy): Eukaryota > Metazoa > Arthropoda > Insecta > Lepidoptera > Adelidae > Nematopogon > Nematopogon swammerdamellus. Next base: position 11,214,133 of record OX336333.1, read on the forward strand.
AATTTGACGAAGCAACGCTGCAAAGTTTGTGCTCACATAATACGATAATAACGAGAGGTACTTTAGCGCTTTGACCAAGGTAACGTTAGATCAAGATAACGTTTCTCGGCGGCCGCGGTGGAGGAAAATCGGGAGAGATTTAATTGTCTGCGCTTTTAACACAACCAGATTACTTAACATTTTTGAGCTAAAAAATGTTTATTATTATTCGCGAGAGCGGCACTGACGTAAAGTGTCGGGAAGACGTCTGTTGTTTGAAGTCTCTCCTCCCGCACCTCAGAAAATTTCTACTCAAGGCAAAACCATCTGACCCGACAAAACTTAAAAGAATGTCGAATGCGCAACAAAAACATGAAACATTTTTTCGTTGTCCTTTTCTAGAAGACTAGCTACAAGTCTCCTTAAACCCATTCGGAACGATACTTTCGGTTGTATGGTACTAGATCTTGCTCCTCCTTTACCGTAAGACTAAAAAAGTATTTAAACACCGAACTAACCATGTAGGTACTAGGTTGAAGACTACCGAAGTAGCGTAAAGCCGCGTCTCCTGCCAATGTTTTTTTTTTTCGAAACATTACATAGAAACATCGAAACATTAGGGCGTGGCCATACACATTTGTATGAAAACAAATGCTTTTGTGTAATGTTTCTTGTGTAATGTTTCGAAAAAAACATGCGCAGGAGATGCGGCTTAAGAATTCCGTTTTTTTTTTTTTTTTTTTTTTTTTTTATGGAAACTGACACGGTTGGCTACATCACCTACAACGTCCGTGATGTCAGCCCATAACACCGGGTGAACTAGGTGCCATGTCAGTGCTTCCCCCTTTGATCGTGCCGGCTACACTGAACTGGTCGGAAAACACAAACTATTTACATAGCCGTTTTTGACCGACGTTTCATTCAGTGCGGTGGTACCAACCCGGGCGGGTTAAACCCTACCACCAAGTAAGATTAGGAGGGAAGGGACCTACAGTTTTACGAGGAATCCGAACCTCGGTCAGCCTCCAACGGTCAGCGGTCACCCATCCAAGTACTGACCGCACCCAGCGTTGCTTAACATTCAATAGCGACAGTTGACTGTCTGCACCACTGAGCTATCGAGGCTGACACAAACACACAAGCACAAACAAGTAATATACATATAATAAATAACCATATAATAATTCACATAGCACTGTTATGTTATGTATGATAGACGATATAGTAGACAAGACTAGACCGACTAAACACACAAAACATGCACCACAACACAACACAATCAAAGCCACATAACTGAGATCAAACTAACACATTTCCTGTCGAGCGAGCGAGATACGATGTTTGGTTTTCAGACAAAGATAAAGTTTCAGATAAAGATATTCACGAGACAATGTATCATGAATTTCTTTGTCGTCGCTGCGGTCAAAGAGGTACAGAACTAGTTGTTCATGGTTGCGGTCACGTAAATGGACCGCTAATAAAATTCAGCTTACCCATAATCGACGAGCACGGGCGAAGCGCAGAGCATGCGCAGCAAAGACAAGTGCAGAAATCCTTAAACTGGGCCAATTGTAACTCTATCAGAACTAGGTAGGTAACTCACAAGTTTCAGAACATGCACTTCATTCTCTCCGACTCGAAATTGCGATTATGTTCATAATATTTCTGTTATCTGTGTCAAGTGCTTCTAAACGATATGTGGCCACGCCCGAATTTAGTCTTCTATATTACATTGGAGATTGTTTGTTGCGAGAGAACGTTGCGTAGTGTACGGAACGAACGCGGCGCGATATTTACATTCACCGTTCGGATGCGATGGTGGTGTAATGGTCAGCATAGTTGCCTTCCAAGCAGTTGATCCAGGTTCGATTCCCGGCCATCGCACACTTTTTTTTATAAAATTTTTTTTTCAAATTTATATTTTTTTTATTACTGTGATTATGGGTTCCGTCTAGAGAAGTGATCTAGTAGATGTCACGGTGAGCGGGGTCGGGTTGGAGATCGCAAGAGTCTGAGGAAGCGAGTCGAGTAGTCTACGTACCTACAACGTGCAACACTCTCCTGGATGTCGCCTAGAGTTAGGTGAAATAAATACCCAATAGAGGAATCGACTGTGCAGGAAGTCAGTGCTTGCTTACCTATACAATAACGAATTACAAGTGTATCTCTGCCGCTCCACTCAGGTACTCAAATAACCGAATTGTCCCAGCATCTCCGGAGTGCGACCTGTAAAGACAGGCGTACACCCGCGAGACCGTTCCCAGATCCACATGGACCCAAAGTACTGAGAGTTAGGAGTCCTCAAGACAGCGCAGGCGACGACAGCAAATATATCCGCTCTGACAAACAGGCAAACCCAGGCTCGCGAGCGGAAGGCTTCTTCCAGAGTGTAGCCGGGTTAATGCAGACCGTGTCGGCAGGGCGAGATATTTTTATCTCCGTCAGAAAAAGCAAGGCCGGTTTTGTCGTTTCCAGGTGGTGGTGGACGGCATTCAGATTTGTGTGCAAACCCGCACGTTTGTCGAATCGACGCTAAAGAGGGTTGTAGGGATGTGCACCGCTGCTTTAACCTTGCTTATTCTTCTGCCATGATTGTTGTGAGAGGGGGAAAAACGTGAAGGGTGGCCATGGTGATTCACGGACAAAGCGTGAACCCTAGCTTCATTGCTTACTGTTCAGGTTGGTGGTGCGCCGACACGAAAGACGGAAGGGCCCCCGGTCCCCCCCGGAAGTGGCCGTCAGGGCCCTTACACCGGTCACCATCCGGCACGACGGACCACTCCGGAATTATGCGCCTCATACTGGTACGTGTACGTTGGTGGTAAGGGCACTAAAAGCAGCTTAGCCTTTGTAGTTCGGATAGTGGTTAGAAATATTTATGAAAAATGTAATACCTAAGCCGTTATTCTCAAATAGAGCATTTTAGACACCTCACACGAAGTGTTTCATTAAATAACTTGGAAAAAAGCTTTCGCCGAAAACAACAACAATTTAGTATCTAATGCGTAAACAGAGGGTCTTAATGAGTCAAACATCGCCTCGAACTAGTCACAAACTGTTCAAAGTTTGTTCAAGAGCATAAGATAGTACAAAGATAGTGCCAGTCTAACTACATGCTAACGGGGCAACATTAGGAGTCGGATCCCGCCTGCGCTTTACGAGTATTCTTGGACGGTGGAGACAAGTTCGCGTGCAAGTAACCGCCCAACTACATCCGATAAAGCCCCGACTACGAAAAACGAAGGAAACAACGCCAGACTACAGCATTTTTCAACATTCCTTCTTTCCTTCATTGTTCATAGTTGAGTTTTATAAAAGAAAAATGGTAGCGCCCTTGATTAAAAAAAAAATTATAACACTTTCGTGAGTGAGACGAATGGAATGGCACATTACCTATTAAAATAGGTCCAGTAGTTTTCACTCTATAGAGTGGATCATAGTCGCATACACACATATGTACAATGTACATACATACACCCTCGTATACACATACACAGATACATACATGCTAAACTGATACGTTACGTTATAAGTTATAACTTATAAGTTATAACCCTTTGGCTTTGCCGTAGTCGGGTAATAAAGATGCTGTAACCAGGTAATGTAAATCGGTGCACAGATGGGTATAACACGCTGAATATTTTTGAAATGAAATGAAAATATACTTTATTGCACAAAAAGTGACAAAAGGCGGACTTAAAGCCTAAGGGCATTATCTGCCAGTCATACCTGGGATTGTGAGTAGGGTAGATATTTTTCTGTGTGCAATGAAGAATTTTCATTCTATTCTTCTTCCAACACAACACTCTACAATAAACCAGCATTAATGCTGCCAGGCCTTTTCCCAGTAATTGCTGTTTGAAGCGGCGGGTGGCCGAATGGTCTGGGCCCCGGCGTCTCTTTTTTTTTTAGGTCTGAGGTTCGAATCCGGCTGGCGTGTACCAATGAGTTTCTTCTGGCGGAAGAATTTACGTGCATACCTACACCTGCTGGCTGATACACCGTTAGGAACCGGTGTAAAACTGTATGTCCCTTCCCTTGCCCTTTACTAGGTGGTAGGCTCAAAATTGTAGCAGACTAGGTTTGTACCACCGTACTGGAGGTAAGATGGCAGCATAACAGTCTCGGCCGTGTCTAGTCCATTATAGCCAGCAATCCAAAGGGAAGCCTCAATTTATTCTATCCGGTTCGATTTCACCCACGAATAAGAGTTGGTAAGAAACTTCGCAGGGTTTTTTTTTATAATTAACAGGTGTTCGGCACATCGACCTATCATTTTTTTTTTGTAGTTGAGTGGGGTCATTTGCAAGGTTTTGACCCATTATACCTTTTGTCAGGTGTCACGTGGTATCGAGATACGATTTTTTTTCAATATTTTTGAAAATTACCAAAATCCCAGCTTTAAACCTTTTTAACTTTTTTGTTTATGATTGTATCAGCACGAAATTGGAAACCGTTGGAAAGGGCGTAAACTAGCGAACTTTTTAAAGGAAAATGAAGCTCTCAATTGCTGTCAGTTTTTTTTAAATGAATTACGAGTAAGAAATTAAGATTCTGTCATATTTTTACTAGTTCTCGGGACTTTGGGAGGTCATACATAAGGCCTTTTCATGGTATTAACTGCATAAAATAATATTTTTGCTAGAACAAGGATACATCGTAAAATCCAAATAAATTTTATTTCGTGCTGATACAGTCATAAACAAAAAAGTTACAAGGGTTTAAAGCTGGAATTTGGGCAATTTTAAAAAATAATGAAAAAAAAATCTCGTACCTCGATACCACGTGACACCGACAAAAGGTGTCATGGGTCAAAAAATAGCAAATGAACCAACTTACCTACAAAAAAAAAATTCGGTCGATGTGCCGAACAGCCTGTATAATCTTGAAGATGTATGCTTATCACCTCAAAATAACGCTCTACAAAGCATTGTTTGATCGTATGAGTTTTTTATTAAGGTTAAGGTTATTAATATTATTATCCTATTTAACTTCCGATGCATTTTCTACTGTTGTTCAAAATCAATATGCCTTCTCACTGTGAGTTTTTCGGCAGTCAGAGTTTGTTTCTATATAAAAAAACAAAACCGCTTTAACAGTAGTCGATTCTTTATTACTACGAACAATAACTAACAATTTGTAAATTTAAATAAAAGACCAAATGTCGACATAGGAAGTCCAGTGATGTAGGAAGCTAACTCTTTCTTGAAGGAAACTCGAAAGCTGGAACACGATTATAGATCTGGGAGGCTGTGCCGGCCAAGAGGCCGCTTACAGAACGTTCAGGAGTGGAGGTGGAGGATGAAGGGAGGAAGAACTGTGGAGAAAAGAAAGCATTTGTAAACTTCAGTAGACAAATTAGTACATGTCGGTGCTCATAACTTAACAAACTATCTCAAACAATATGAGGACGCCAAATCACAATTCACTACGTCACTGCCACAAAATCTGATAATTCTCGGAGCCTCACAAAATATATGTACAAAAATAATTAGACTGAATCTTTTATTCAATAAATTTCTACTTCTTATAAATTAAGAATAGACGTAGATCCAAACTAGCCTGCTCAAGATCTTATGCAAGACAGTTATAAACCAAGTAGACTCAAGAAAATGCTACCACAAGACAACTAAATAAAATAAAGCGAAACAAAAAAACTCAGGAGAATCCAGCACTGGCTGATCCCTTCGCAAGCTAAATGTGAAGGTTTAGGACACAAACACAAAAATCAACTGTGTGTCCTACTGAAAGACATATTGTTAGAATAAAGAAACAAAAAACCAAAAACTCTACTTTTTTTTATGGGTATGACAATGTCATATCCATAAAAAAGTAGAGTTGAAAAAAAAGCCTGTCATGTCATGACAGGCAAGGTTAGGAGGCTGGAAGAGAGCAAGCATGCTACAAATATGAATGGACTGGTCGGTGGACTGAATAAATAAAAAAATCAATACAACACCCACAGCCGATCTTATTATAGTGCAGGACTGATGTTGGTGTATGTATGTTGGTTGGTGTATCCTCGTCCGTGTTATATCTGAATTTGCAATATGCAGGGTGTTCAGCACATCGACCTACAAAATTGTTTTGTAGGTAAGTGGGGTTATTTGCAAGGCTTTGACCAATGAAGCCATGATACCTTTTGTCAGAGGTGTCACTTGGTATGGAGATACGATTTTTTTTCTTTCTTTATTTACATACAAATCATTCACTCTGTGGCCAAAATTATGGATAATTTTTAAGTCTAGGAAATTCAGTTAAAATATTTGTTCCAAATTTATTTATTTTTAAACATTAATATTTTTTTTTTTTTTACATAAGTTGCTCAAATTTACCTCCCCTAGTACGAGTACATGCTCGTATTACCACCTCTTCCTTATTTCTACAGTAGTAGTACGGAGAAGTGTTTCATGATTTAAATGCGGCATTGATTTGTTCGATCAAAATTTCTCTGGTAGGCACCTTTGTTTCGTACACCAGTTGCTTAGCACGTCCCCAGACTTAAAAATCTAGGGGGGTCAAGTCTGGTGACCGTGGAGGCCAAGAAATAGGGCCGAGTCTTCCAATGCTCTCTCACCGACGTCATTAGTGCGCCCGGTGCGACATCATTTTGGAAGATAATAGGTTCATCTTCCTTGAAGATCGGCAAGTAACTCCGGATGATCATTTTATAAAAGTGTGTGGGAATACGTATGGCGTATGGCACCCGCAACCCTATTGGCGCTGCCATACGCCTTCACCATGTTCACATACTCTTCGCTTGTATTATATTTATTTACAAGAAGACACAGAAAATAATACAGTGTGTACAAAATGCTTACATGAGATTCTGCAGACCCATTGGTAGAAGGCAAACAGCTGCTTCACCGTTCGAAACCGGTGTAAAACTGTAGGTCCCTTCCCTTGCTCAAAGGTGGTAGGCTCAAATTGTAGTCGACTGGGTTGTACCACCGTACTGGATGTAAGATGGCCACATAGCAGCCTCGGTTGTGTTCTACTCTAGTCAAGTATAGCCAGCAATCCAGGGGAGTCTCCGGTGTGGCACCTACCTTCTCGGAGGTGATATTGGCTGGTCGGAGCATGCGCTTTGGCCCCTCCGACTCAGTCACCCATACCTGATTACATAAAAAATAATAATAATTGAAATTAGACCTTATTAACTTTATTGGTCCTGGAATGTTGTTCCATCACTTGGAAGCTGCGTATCTGAAGGATCCTTTAAAGGCAGCTCCGTGGTGCTTTGGAACAATGAGAAGAGTTCGAGCACCTTGTGTGCCTTGAGTGTGTTTTGCACCTGCCCACTCAAGCTTCACTCATAATAACTCTGGAGCATGTGTATTAACAGTTCGACGAAGCTGGCTGACAAGGTGCAGCACAGGTCTTTTTTTTTTTATGGACTCTGACACAGTTGGCTACATCAAAATTATAATTTTGGCCACATAGTGAATTATTATATGACATGTGGTATACTGGAAAGGGCATAAACTAGCAAACTTTTTAAAAGAAAACGAAGCTCTCAATAAAATTGTTGTTAGTTTTTTTATGAATTAATAAATTAAGATTCTGTCATATTTTTACTCATCCTCGGGACTTTCGGAAGTCATTAGTCCTTTTCATGGTATAGAGCGTTCCAACTAAATCTTCCCTTCGCCGTTATGTTGGCTCCACTGCCAGTGTCACTGTCAGTGCTTAAATTCCTGTTGCCAGATTGTGAAGATTATATTACCTAATAATGTAATAGGTATTTACTGTATAATAAATACGGTAAATACTGATAATTACGATAAAACGTCACTGGAAGCATCCTACAGAATATGGATAGGTAGAGAGAGGGAGGTCGAGAGCGGGCCTGGTGGTTTCCCCGCGTCCTAGTCAACGCAGACTAGCTGACGAGGGCTTGAAGCGAGCCGAAACGTGAAGCATGCGCGGGAAATTTAGAGTGGCCACTCGCTAGTCCCGGCCTCGATTAATACCCTCCTCTACTGCCGATGGGCCCGGATATGTTCGGTGAAGCCATCGCAAGCTTAGATCCACACCTTCCAATCTGTACACATAGCAACCTGTAAACTGTAAACCAGCATTAATGCTGCCAGGCCTTTTCCCAGTAATTGCTGTTTGAAGCGGCGGGTGGCCGAATGGTCTGGGCCCCGGCGTCTCTTTTTTTTTTAGGTCTGAGCAAGCATGCTACAAATATGAATGGACTGGTCGGTGGACTGAATAAATAAAAAAATCAATACAACACCCACAGCCGATCTTATTATAGTGCAGGACTGATGTTGGTGTATGTATGTTGGTTGGTGTATCCTCGTCCGTGTTATATCTGAATTTGCAATATGCAGGGTGTTCAGCACATCGACCTACAAAATTGTTTTGTAGGTAAGTGGGGTTATTTGCAAGGCTTTGACCAATGAAGCCATGATACCTTTTGTCAGAGGTGTCACTTGGTATGGAGATACGATTTTTTTTCTTTCTTTATTTACATACAAATCATTCACTCTGTGGCCAAAATTATGGATAATTTTTAAGTCTAGGAAATTCAGTTAAAATATTTGTTCCAAATTTATTTATTTTTTATTATTTTTAAACATTAATATTTTTTTTTTTTTACATAAGTTGCTCAAATTTACCTCCCCTAGTACGAGTACATGCTCGTATTACCACCTCTTCCTTATTTCTACAGTAGTAGTACGGAGAAGTGTTTCATGATTTAAATGCGGCATTGATTTGTTCGATCAAAATTTCTCTGGTAGGCACCTTTGTTTCGTACACCAGTTGCTTAGCACGTCCCCAGACTTAAAAATCTAGGGGGGTCAAGTCTGGTGACCGTGGAGGCCAAGAAATAGGGCCGAGTCTTCCAATGCTCTCTCACCGACGTCATTAGTGCGCCCGGTGCGACATCATTTTGGAAGATAATAGGTTCATCTTCCTTGAAGATCGGCAAGTAACTCCGGATGATCATTTTATAAAAGTGTGTGGGAATACGTATGGCGTATGGCACCCGCAACCCTATTGGCGCTGCCATACGCCTTCACCATGTTCACATACTCTTCGCTTGTATTATATTTATTTACAAGAAGACACAGAAAATAATACAGTGTGTACAAAATGCTTACATGAGATTCTGCAGACCCATTGGTAGAAGGCAAACAGCTGCTTCACCGTTCGAAACCGGTGTAAAACTGTAGGTCCCTTCCCTTGCTCAAAGGTGGTAGGCTCAAATTGTAGTCGACTGGGTTGTACCACCGTACTGGATGTAAGATGGCCACATAGCAGCCTCGGTTGTGTTCTACTCTAGTCAAGTATAGCCAGCAATCCAGGGGAGTCTCCGGTGTGGCACCTACCTTCTCGGAGGTGATATTGGCTGGTCGGAGCATGCGCTTTGGCCCCTCCGACTCAGTCACCCATACCTGATTACATAAAAAATAATAATAATTGAAATTAGACCTTATTAACTTTATTGGTCCTGGAATGTTGTTCCATCACTTGGAAGCTGCGTATCTGAAGGATCCTTTAAAGGCAGCTCCGTGGTGCTTTGGAACAATGAGAAGAGTTCGAGCACCTTGTGTGCCTTGAGTGTGTTTTGCACCTGCCCACTCAAGCTTCACTCATAATAACTCTGGAGCATGTGTATTAACAGTTCGACGAAGCTGGCTGACAAGGTGCAGCACAGGTCTTTTTTTTTTTATGGACTCTGACACAGTTGGCTACATCAAAATTATAATTTTGGCCACATAGTGAATTATTATATGACATGTGGTATACTGGAAAGGGCATAAACTAGCAAACTTTTTAAAAGAAAACGAAGCTCTCAATAAAATTGTTGTTAGTTTTTTTATGAATTAATAAATTAAGATTCTGTCATATTTTTACTCATCCTCGGGACTTTCGGAAGTCATTAGTCCTTTTCATGGTATAGAGCGTTCCAACTAAATCTTCCCTTCGCCGTTATGTTGGCTCCACTGCCAGTGTCACTGTCAGTGCTTAAATTCCTGTTGCCAGATTGTGAAGATTATATTACCTAATAATGTAATAGGTATTTACTGTATAATAAATACGGTAAATACTGATAATTACGATAAAACGTCACTGGAAGCATCCTACAGAATATGGATAGGTAGAGAGAGGGAGGTCGAGAGCGGGCCTGGTGGTTTCCCCGCGTCCTAGTCAACGCAGACTAGCTGACGAGGGCTTGAAGCGAGCCGAAACGTGAAGCATGCGCGGGAAATTTAGAGTGGCCACTCGCTAGTCCCGGCCTCGATTAATACCCTCCTCTACTGCCGATGGGCCCGGATATGTTCGGTGAAGCCATCGCAAGCTTAGATCCACACCTTCCAATCTGTACACATAGCAACCCTCAGGGCTGTTTTGACAGATAGACAGTGGAGCCAACATAACAGCGAAGGGAAGATTTATATGGGACGCTCTTTATTAACTTCATCAAATGATATTCTTCCTAGAACAAGGATACATCGTTAAAATTCAATAAATTTTATTTCGTGCTGATACAATCATAAACAAAAAAGTTACAAGGGTTTAAAGCTGGGATTTTTGTAATTTTCAAAAATAATGAAAAAAAAATTGTTTCTCGATACCACGTGACACCTGACAAAAGGTATCATGGGTCAAAACCTTGCAAATGACCCCACTTATAATGAGCGCCGTTTTGCGAGGGTCTTCTGTATGTTTGTTTACTCTGGTTAAGACTGGTACTAATTTATTAATAAATAAATTTAACGAATGAAATGGCGTCGGCGTCGTAGTAATCTGTGTCGCTGGCGTCTATGACGAAGTTGCCAATAATACAAAAGGAAAATACCAACTATTTAAAAAAAATTATTTCGTGTATATCTGTCTGGGTGTGTCCCACCGGGCACCACCTACCTCACTCGCTTCTCGAGCGCCCTTGTCCGATATGCCAGTCCGATAGAACTATGGCCATCGGACAGGGCATCCGATCAGCTTGCTCGCCGGTCAGGTCGGGATGGCGAATTCAGTTTCAGCAAAATACGCTAGCTTACCCATTTTTATTTCAAACTTTTGTAACCACGTGACGGTTTTAGGGGGGGAGGGTCCAGCTTTTGTTTTGGTCACCTCCCATCACCCGGTTGTCGGGCTCAGTCACGTGACCAAAAAATTCCCGCGCCGCCAAGAGTGCTGCATGCTTTAAGTAAGTAGGTACGAGACAAAGCGAGTTCAATTCAACGACAACATTCAGTGGATTGACGTGGAAAACGTCGATCATGTCACCGGTATACCTGCTCCACTCGGCTCCCCTCAATAAAGCCACGCCCCCAGCTATCCTTATCCTGCATCAGGTATACGCAAGCAAACTCGATGTGCAGTGAGCGATAAAATATGCAAACAAAACAATAGTGGTAAAGCATATTTTTAATTAGCAATCCATCACAATAATAAAATTTTGCGCGAAAGTTCATACTTCAGTTCAAGTTCAGGAAAGAATACGAACAAGTGGAACTCGAAAAGCCAGATAAGGAAGGCATCTAGACTTTGACGTTCCCATGGCTACTATGCGGCAAGCGATGAACGGCGGTGGACATTTTGTCTCGTAAACACATTACGCTAATTAAAGACAAGACTTACCGGTATATGAATGACTAAACACCACAAACACTCGCAGAAGTAGGGCACGCACAATGAAACTGGAAAGTATTAAAAATAAGATAGAATGGAATTATTTTTTAGGTTAGACTACTCCTCCTGTCACAAATTTGTATTATCTGTGGTTTAGTTTGGTTTTGTTTGCAAGCGGCACATGATAGAACAAAGGAACGCTTGCGCTCAGATCAGCTGATTGTAAACGCGAAGTGGCAGAAACGAAACGTAACAAAAACTGCATGCACCGCCTCAACATGAGGTTAGGTAGAAAAGATGCGGCGCTACGCGACGCATCTTCTCTATATTAACCCTGGTTATTTTTTTTAACCTCCAAAAAATCACAGCTGATCTATAGCGAGCCGATCCAATTTTTAAGCTGGGACCACGCCCCCCAACTTTTAGAAAAAAACTGTACAATTACTAGCATGATTCTCCGACTCAACTCAATTCTCCACCGACGTTTTCTTCTCCTTTGTTCCTGAGCGCGCACTACCTGCAGAGTGAGAGAGAGAATAATCGTGGATAATCGTCCATGTGCGCGCGCACATCAACGACTAGCCCGACTCAATTAATAATCAAGACGTTGGACAGTCGGTCGCCTGCGCACTCCCTTAAAAACAATGCAACGACGAGTCTAGTTGGATAGGCCAGTCGACAAGTATTTTCAGATAGAAAAAGGTCGGAAGGTAATGAAACTTGGAATGTATTAATTTACATTCCAAGATTTAGAATTAGAATAGTTTAACATTTTCTCACAAGTCAATAACAAGTTTTGGACCTCGAGGACCCTGTGCGAAAAGAGGAGGGGGGGGGGGGGGGGGGGGGGGTGCAAAATCGTCCTTCCTCCGGTTTTTCCTCAATACCTTTTCTCCCTTACGTTCTACGGCACAAGCAGTCCTATAATTTTTGTAGAGCGTTTCGAAAAACACTTTTCAAAATTCGCTTAAAATGCCAAGAAATGCAGAATTCCACCTTTTTATTTCTTCTATTACACCCGAATTATGATGAAATTTGTTTTTAATTATTCCTGGTTACCATCACCAACTCCCATAGTGCAGTTTGTATACTGCCACAGCAGCTGCGTCAAAGCTCTCCTGCGATAAAGGAATCGTCGTTTTCATTGCCGGACACTCCAAATAGTCTTGTCGTTGCTCGTTCACTGTACTGATTCGCTCTTTGTAGTTCAGTTAACGCGGTGCACTAGTTCGATCTCGTCGTTCAGCTGCTCTTTTGCTCAGTTAGCTCAGGCTCACTCACTAAAGTAAGTAGTGCGCTCCCGCCACCGACCGACCAACCGACCACGCCTCGCCGCTTGCGCCTTCGCTCGCTCTCACCTCTGCTCGTTCCGACCTTCTGAGAGCGGCTGAGCGGCTGACGGCGTTTTTCTACCCGTTCCCGTCGTTCCCGCGCCAGCACCCTCCCCCTGCTCGCGTCAAATTACACTTGCCGAAAATATTAAATTCAAAAGGGCTAATATCTCGAAAACTAGACACTTTAGAGAAAAACTTTATTTACTTTTTTGTCTCGGAAAAACATGAGGATTGCGCTGGCGAAATTAATGTACTGGCCGTACAACACCCGTATAATGAACAAAGGAAGGCAATGCATAATGCCTTACATTTTGAACAACTATCGATTCAACAAACGAAGACCTGGCTGAATGCCTTGCTTAATTGTAAAAAGGAAAAGAAGGAATAACTATTTCAAATGAAGAAGAACAACATCATACAACAGACTTGGCTGCACGGTCAAACGACCTTCGCCTTTCCGTACGGATAAACAAGCAAAAAAAAAATCATCTGTCAAAAATAGCGAGTGAAAACGCGGGAAATTTAAATGCTTTCAAGAATCTAGGTCTGCCAAGCAAGATCGACGCTAAGCTCGAGAGCAAGAGAGCTTCGATCGAAAACGTCACTGGAAGCATCCTACAGAATATTATGGATACTGGATACGTAGAGAGAGGGAGGTCGAGAGCGGGACTGGTGGTTCCCCGCGTCCTAGCAGACTAACTGACGAGGGGTTTATGCGAGCCGAATGCGAGCTTAATGCGCGGAAAATTCAGAGTGGCCACTCGCTAGTCCCGACCTCGATTAACACCCTCCTCTACTGCCGATGGCCCCGGATATGTTCGGTGAAGCCATCGCAAGCTTATTTCAACACCCTCCTTCCAGGCTTCATGCCAATGCTTCAGGCACCATTCAATTCATACATTGGTGTTTTGCACATAGCATAGAGGCTGTAAGTAAACTAAAATTTGCGGTTTAGCATCCAGTACATCTGGAATAAACAAATCTTTACGAAACGTAAGCAACTGAGCTTGCAGCTACGCAAGATGTACTGGATGCTGAACCGCAAGTTCCAATTGAACCTGGAATCAAAGCTGCTACTCTATAGAACTATCATAAAACTAGTGTGGGCATAATATGGAATTCAGCTGTGAGCAACCGCTGCTAGAACAAATACAGATATCATAACGAGGTTCCAGTCCAAAATGCTCCGCTTAATTGTAGATGCCCTATGGTACGTCACCAATGACACCCTGCACAGGGACCTAAACGTCCCAACCATTAAGGGAGAAAATCCTGAAAAAATACTCATTACGCCTGGATTCACTAGCAAGACATCTGATGGCATACGAAGAGCGAGTGGTGAGTGTGAGGTGCGTTCTTTGTGATAGAACAGGATGTATTGTATTGTATATATTTACTGCACTCAAATAGAATATGGGCAAAAGGTAACACATAATGCCCCTAGGCATTTCTAAGAGAATACCTTTGGAATAACTGCTAGGTGAGTGGCGGAAAGAGATATTATAAGTATTATGATATGAGTATGACAGATGTACGGGAATACAAAATATAGGTAGATAAACTTAAATATGAGTATGAATAGTTTGAATACTATACCTTTATGAGATGTATACATAAGATAGACTAAATATACTTAGTTTGATTCGATGTTGGCGTGAATATTAGAGTAATAGTGGATATGAATTTTCAACGAAGCAACGGTCACAAATATCGATGTTCATTTGTCTTAAGTGTGGATATTGGTATACTTTGTTTGGTGTTGGACCAAAGACATTAATTAAACTTCCTTTAATTTTAATCTCTTTGTGTTGGACAGATTCTTTATTAATGTAGTTTCAGCTACTAATGGTCGTCATGTGACGTGACCTGATGGAAACATGTTTTTAAACAACTTAAAAAAAAGAATAAATTCTTAAGTCGCAGATGACTTGAGAATTTATTCTTTTTTGACGTGATAACGTCTAATAAATTGATGAACACCGGCTGCACACACGAAAAAGTGTCACGTTGTGTCACGTTCCATCTGAGCCTGTGTGTGCAAGCGAGAGCGCGTAACAAGCGATAGAGAGGCACAATCGGCCCAAGCGGCAGTGTTGCCAAACGTACGGTAATTGCCGTATCGTACGGTAATCGAGGCTAGAAATCGACAAATGTACGGCGTACGGCAGCGATAGGGGTGCCGTACGAAAAAATACGGTAATTCTAATAGTTGTGTTTCTTTATGACGTTCATCACGTAAAACTATCGTCCGTAAACCGACTTCACAGACAACCAATTTTTTTAAGTTAATCATCAACAGGTAATATTTTTTCAGTATAGATTTTCTTGTATCGAAATGCATCAACCTGGAACAATTGCGACTATTTTACGCAGAATGGAATTTGAAGACATACACTTGAAGTGAAATTAAAACAATGTTATTTATGAAGAAACATTTTATTTTATATATTTTATGTGAGAATATTCTACGCTTGTTTCAGACAGCTAGTTATCCTATTTCGATCACTGCTATAAACTTTGCCTCAAATATCCTGACCTAAGTCTGCTTTAAGGAATTCAATTTCATTCATCCATCACGCACGCGGCTGATCGACGTGGTTAAGGGATATATAAAAAACATTATTACAATATTTATTTATTTATATCTATGTATTAACAACTAATTGTGCAGATTTTACAACTAAATGCTAAAAGGTCCTACTTTGTACCATACATACCATTCACTTTATACATAGTTACTGTTACTGCTAATAGGTGGTTAGCAGCTACTTTCAATAGGGACTAGACACTAGACCCACAAATTTAAACGGCTTTTAATAGGCACATGATTTTAAAATTTTAACTTATTTTGGTGCTTACGCCGCTATAAATGATTCCTTATGAATTTCTTTGGTGCCCAAACCTACGACCATAACTAACAGTAAACCTTGTTGTCAGTGAATGTAGGGTTCCGAAACTTTGGAAGTATTCCTGCTACATTAATCTTCTCATAATGTTTTGTTATATCAAACATATGTACTTAATCAATGTGTTTTGTTGAGCCAACTATGATCAAGTTCCATAAAACAATGTACCTATTCAATAATACTCCACAAATATGAACAAACAGTTAGGTATGCAAACTATTTCCAATTCACAAAATCATTCATTCGGATTCTAATCGTTCAGAACAGCTCAACACACACTTTAAGTGACAGAGGAGTAAATTCGTACAATTATTTAACGGGCACAGTGCTAGTATCGCTTATTGGAAAGTTTCCTCCCTGGATTATTTATGACACTAAAGGTGTGACCGCACTCTCGCTGCAGCGGCACAACATTGCGCGGTGCATCAAAATATTCTTTGTATGAAGCAGCAGTATGTGACAGGGGCGCTGCGCTTCGTCGCGCGGCAGGAAATTCGCATGAACAAATAGTGCCGCGCCGCTTCACTGCCCCCAGTACGGCCTCAACTTAAAGCAATGTTTTTATATACTATAGGTATTTGCCACCAGCATGTCTGTATCTGTACGTTTTCACGGCTGTTAAAAAAAGCAAAACATACAGACAGGTAATATTTTCTTATAATATACAATGCTTCTCTCGCTTAGTATGTAGCACGCAACAGCAACTCAGACTTATCCTTAAAATTACTCGACGCCAACATTGTTACCAAAGACAATGGAACGTATGATTGAACACCTGCTAAAGGAATAGTTTCCCTTTTCTCTCTGTTAGTCTTTTAATGTCTCATGAAAATAATCAATCCTGTTTACCTGCCTTATTTGCATGCCAATACCTGCTTTACTAATGATCAGGTGGTTTAAATTGTCCTTGTTCTTGTATTCGTCAAGCTGTACTAGCGCCTCTTAATAATTAAGATTTGGACGACACACATGCAAAGTACAGTACGCGGCAGTAAATAATGTACATCAAGCTTTAGAAAGAGACATTCCGATTGTAGAGCGTAATTCCTGTCGCACAAAGACGAGTAGTAAGTGCGACAGAGACGACACTCTACAACCGGATTGTCTCTTTCTAAGTTCTGATGTACTATTTACTGCTGCATACTGTACTATCTATCACTAGAAGCGTGTAAACAGATATGAATGAATGCTAGCTGTGTTTATGAGGAAAAAGCTGCAAAAATCAACTTTTTAGCTCTATTACCATTATTTGTTTGTCAAATTAAAATATTGTAGAATTGGCCTGACTTAACGCCTCGGTATTCTTCTTCTGTTATCGTCATCTACGACTAGACACAGAAATAGGTAAAATAATTTTTCAAAATAATCAGAAGGCTTTTTTCTGCTAATAATTTTCAATTTGCTGTTATATCATATTATACGTAAAACAAAAATATACAACATAGCTAAGTTAAGCTATCCCAACTAAAATATAAATTCTATAAAACTTAATCCATCACAACAATTTGTAAAGTCTATGGGTTCTTAAATTACCGTGTATACATCATTAAAACATTCAACAACTTTGCTCACTGTCGTTTTCTGAGCTATGTGGCTCTGGTGCCAACCCTCACACGCATGAGAATGGGCCATACGTTTGGCCTGAAAGATCGAGCCACACAGCTTAGAAAACAACTGTGAGTAAAGACGATTTTTTATTTATTACTTCTGTACTTTCACATGTTTTGAGACGTTTTGTTTAATTCTAATTATGTATGTCAAGCTATGTAGGTAAATTGACGGTGATAGATAACCAAACGAAATACATATTACAATATCCTATTACTTTAAGTGAGCTATTCTTGTATATAATATGTAGGTACAGTACCTGGGCGTATGAGCTTCACTCAGCATTTTTTGTGAAAACACATTTTCTCAGGGAGTGATACATATAGATAGACATAGATAAACTAGGAAAGTAAAACATTACCTATCTAGATAAAAAAATTCACCTATATACAAGAATTGTTCAATAAATTAAGTTCAAATATTTAATTGATTAGTTATTTTAAATTGGAATGAGGATGGAGGAATGAGTTGTGGGCAGTGTTGTCCGAGTATGGAGTGGACAGTCACTTGGTGCAAGCGCTGAAATCTCTCTATGAGGGTTCTAGGGCTTGCGTCAGGATAAGCGGGGCATACACCGACTGGTTTGACATCTCTAGAGGGGTCAGACAGGGGTGTGTGGCGTCACCCTGGCTGTTCAATCTATTCATGGACAGCTGCTTGGCTGATCTGAAAGAATATGATTGTGGATTAAGAATGGATGAGTTAGTTGTGAAATGCCTCTTGTACGCCGACGATCAAGTGATACTTGCATCGTCGGTGGGCGAGTTGCAGGACATGGTAACTGTTATGGTTGAAGCATTTAAAAGGAAGGGAATGAAAGTGAATGTAAACAAGACGAAAGTTATGGTACTGGAGAGGAATGAAATAGTGTCCGAATGCGATGTCAGGATTGGGAATGAGAGACTGGAGCAAGTGAACGAATTCGTATATCTGGGGAATATGTTCACGCGTGATGGAAAATGTGAAGGAGATGTAGAAAAGAGAGTGAAAGCCGGCAACCAAGTGAATGGGGCGTTGCACGCTATTATGAGCAGCCAAAGCATGTCAACTAGGGCTCGTTTGGCTGTCCATGGTGGAGTGCTGGCCCCTACACTTATGTACGGGAGTGAAAGTTGGGCATGGCAGACGAAGCATGAAAGCAGGATTAATGCTGTGGAAATGCGCGCGTTGAGGAGTATGTGCGGAGTTACAATGAAAGATAGATTGAGAAATAGTGTAGTGCGAGAGCGCTGTGGGTTGAAAGAAGATATAGTGACAAGGATTGAGAAAGGGATGCTTCGGTGGTTCGGTCATGTTGGAAGAATGGATGAAAGGAGACTAACGAAAGAAATTTATGAAGCAAATGTGAGTGGAAGAGTCGGGAAGGGTCGCCCTAGACGCACGTACCTGGACCAGATCGGGCATGTGCTCAAAAAGGGGCAAGTGCTTAGTACCCGTAACCGACGAG
Source organism: Nematopogon swammerdamellus (assembly GCA_946902875.1). Lineage (NCBI taxonomy): Eukaryota > Metazoa > Arthropoda > Insecta > Lepidoptera > Adelidae > Nematopogon > Nematopogon swammerdamellus. The sequence continues at coordinate 11,232,999 of OX336333.1, forward strand.
CATGCATGAAGAACATTATGGGAGTGGAAGAGGCGGCAGAGGTGTGTCAGGATCGTGGCACGTGGAGATCCGTTGTCTCTGCCTACCCCACCGGGAAACAGGCGTGACGCTATGTATGTATGTATGTTATTTTAAATTATTATTATTTTTTCTATTTTAACTGTTTATTTATCAGTTTTGATTTGTTTAAATGTACTTTTCTTTCTCTTACGCTATATACTTAGTTTTATCTGTAGTGACCTATTAGCGGTGTATGTGTGACCCATTGTATTTTTGTAAATTTTGTGTTGATCACACTGTTGGTTACTCTAAATAAATAAATAAATAAAATAAAAATAAAATAAAAGTGATTAGTTTTTCGGAAACGGCTCTAACAATTTGTATGAAATTTAGTATTTAGGTAATGTGTTATTTTCCAAGTTTATCTAGATACAAGTATGCAACATCCGTGAGAAAATCCGTTAAAAAACATTTTTTAATGTCATCTAGTACCATCTGTTGACGCCGAGCGAAGTTCCGTCGCCCAAGTACTTCAATATTTTGAAACAAGAAATAGAAAAATAGGCATAATTACATACATAGACTCCAAAAACATTACTCTACTTTTTTCTTAACGCAGTTGGGTAAAGCACAGTAAAGAAAAACTATTGAATATTATCTGAAACAATTACGAAATATAAAAATACCTGTCCTATGGTATCTTGCAAAACCACCTTCTTAATTATAGTAGACAATAAAAACAAATAGAAACATTATAAAATTAAACCAATACACTTGACATTTCAATTAGGTACTAACGGTTCATAATATTTTTTGCTTTTATTTAAAAAACAACAATTGTACTGGCCAAAACTTATCCAATGGTCGTATAGCGATCAGACTAGATCTCGTGCCGCACTTCCCACTTAAGCCTGGGTGTCCTAGAATAGTGTTACGGCTACACGGCGCGGTCGTTATGTCGCCGTGAGCTACATCACTAAAATATTGTCTATGTAAACAATACGGCGTGGTTTCGTGGAGCGTTGTTTGATACATTAACCCGGTCCGTGCGGTCTAGTAAAGGCACAAAGGCACCGCCGAGCCTAGCCTAGGTCACAACTTTCAAGTCCTACCCAAATAAAAATCAAACAATAACTATAAATTCCACATTGCAATTAGGAGAAGGTTTCAATCGAGCACGAGACGGACGATTGGCCAATCTGGCTCTCTTCCAGCCTTCCCTCGTCGGGTAGTCTGCAGTGACTAGCTAGTGAATCGTCTGTAGTAGCATAATATGTAAGGATATATGCCTTCTGCTGTAACTAAGTATACACACTTCATCACATTTTTTTTATGTAATCCTAAATGGGTAGCTGGGGTAAAATAAAGCAAAGCACATGCTCCGACCAGCCAATATCACCTCCGAGAAGGTAGGTGCCATACAGGAGAATTCCCTGGATTGCTGGCTATACTGGACAAGAGAACACAACCGAGGCTGCTATGCGGCCATCTTACATCCAGTACGATGGAACCAACCCAATTTGACCCTACCACCTAGAAAGGGCCAAGGGAAGGGACCTACAGTTTTACACCGGTTCCGAACGGTGAAGCAGCAGGTGTAGGTATGCACATACATTTTTTCGTCAGAAAAAAACTCATTGGTACACGCCTACCTAATTCAAACCTCGTACCTCCCGCATGAGAAGCCTATTCTCAAACCACTCGGCCACCCGCCGCTTACAATTGATTTGGCAAACAACAAACACTTTCGACTTTATATAATTTTATGACTGTCCCTAATAAATTTAGACTTTATTGCTCAATACTCAATAATAAATCCACTAGACCTAATCACTATCACCGACCCGCAGGTTATCTTCAGCCACCTTCATATATAACTATATAATTTTATTACTAAGTATTTGTTTAAATTTAATATTTTCTAGACTAGAGTACAACACTAAGGCAGCGTCCATAAGCCACGTGGGCCCATTTTGGCGTCTTTCTTTTTCCACCTTAGCCTATAGTGGCTTGGCTTTAGCCTCTGCTCTACCGCCACCGGATGGTGGCCCCCGCTCCTCTGGTGAAACTAAATTTTTTCCTTCTAAGACTTTCATTCGTCTTTTTACATTTTTTTTTAAGGAAACTGACACGGTTGGCTACATCACCTACAACATCCGTGATGTAAGCCCATAACACCGGATGAACTTGGTGCCACGTCAGTGATTCCCTTCGGTCGTGCCGGCTACACTGAACTGGACGGAAAACACAAATATTTACATAGCCATTTCGACCGACCTTTCATTCAGTGCGGTGGTACCAACCCGGGCGGGTTAAACCCTGCCACCTAGTAATATAAGAAGGGAGACCCTTAGTCGCCTTTTACGACATACACGGGGAGAGATGCAATGGGGCTATTCTTTTATTTAAAGTATCGGTCCCACACGGTCCATTCACTCAAATTATGGTTGGTGTTTGTTGGGTTGGTTAGGATGTAGGGTTTGAAAATATTGATTAACCTTTCGAATGCCCAAGCGCAGATCTGCGCATCGCCCTCTAACTGCCTAAGCGTAGATCTGCAGCAACATGACTAGTGACTTTCGGCATTTAAATACGCACTCTTTCAATATGTGGATAAGGTTCAATTATACTTCCAAAAAAAGGTGAAGTTATGCCCTTCTCGAAATGATTCACTTTGTCGCCACGCTAGAGCACAAAATTAAAGATCTCTTCAGTTGTTTTCGAGCAGTGGCGACGAACGTACATGTTCGCGCGCGAATTCGCCGCGACCACGCCCCGATTAAAAATGATTTTTGATGTTTTTAGTCATTAGTTTGTTTGTGTTTTTGTATAAATTCGAAAGAATACAATATTTATGAAGTGAATGTGTTATTATTGGAAGTTTTTATCCATTGGCGAGTGTAAAATCGAAACAAAACATAGCCTCACTATATTTGGTAAGTGAAATGTTCGTGCAATGTTCAACTCACAATTTGGAATCAAAACAAAAGTCAGAGCACTACAAGTTATAGATAAATTTGTAGGACATTTTATAAGGATTACAACCATGCTAAATTTCCTATAGGTGTTCGATATTTTTCTTCCGTAAAAAAGTTTTTATTCTCCTTGCGTAACGAATCGCCCCTGCGAAAAAGTCGCGGGTTTTTAGGGAGGCAGTTCTCGCGCGGCGCCGGCGGAAGAAAGGTTAAATAATGTATTTATAGAGTATAGAGGACTATAAATCTACAACTATGACTGAATTATTTTCTTGTTATTCCGAGCCTCGTGAAATGGGCATATTCATAGAAATAATGTTGTGTATTGTCCCCGGACTGCGCCGTGCAGGTCGGGCTCAGGTTAGAGTAGCTTTCAGCACATCTACCATGAGTGGGCCACGTGGTTTATGGAAGCTCCCTTACAATGGATGGGGTTCATTAAGGCAATTGTTTTACTCTAGGAAGCATTATGTATGATGAAACACCTTACTTTATCTCTATTATGGGCTCTTTGTCTGAGCCCATCACAACCTCGTACCTTATGAACCCCATTCTTTGCCTCGTGTTTAATTGTATCCATCATTTGAGCCTACGTGATATCTATGGTTATGTTCAAAGTGAGCAGGCAGAACTTCAGCTAAGGACTATACAGGTGCTGTTAATTAACATAAACATTGAATATTAAGGAAAAGAAAAAAAAATTATGCAAGTGCTGTGCTAGATAAACATAAAGGTAGGGCTAAATTGAACCGGTGCACACGCCTGCGACATCTTGAAGTATGACGTGTGGTATAATACTATAATACAATAGAATATGAAGTAATATAAGTATAATGGTGCATTCTTTTGAAATTATGTAAGCATTATCATCTCTGCTGTAACTGATATTACATAGATCCTTTGGGCAGTATGCACAATTTTTGGGGTTCCGTATGGAACCCTATTACTAAGCCTACGCCGTCTGTCTTACCTTTAAAGGACCGTTGAACTGTAATACATTTTTATATATTTCACATTATTAATGTAATGTATAATTAATTATTTTTCATACAACTTTGTTGTAAGTTTAGTTTATTGTAGTGTAAGTTTCCTTTTCACTTCGAACCACAATATTATTGAAATTTTATTCCAATTTCTGTATTGGATGTAGGCTATTTTTTGCTCAACACACAACATTCTAATCTTAAAAGTTATTCTAAATTTTGTTACATACACTACAACTTGTCCGAGTGTGGACAGACATCTAATGGATGTAATTAAAAAATAAAAAAAAATTAAAACAAATAAAATTGGTAGCCAGTTAAAATTTTCATAAATGCCTATGTGTTATTATGGCGCAGGTCCTAACAAATAATAAAAAATAAAAAAAAAATAATTAAGTAAATGTTTTCTAATCTGTTCCAGTACCAACAAATAATTTATATATAGTATATTTTAAGACTAGATAAATACCTAACAAATAAAACATAATTCTCAAAAAAGAGTGCACAAGAATGATTGGTAAATAAATAAAATAAAAATATTCAATATAATGATAAAGCCAACAACTTTTAACCGGATTTAGACGCATCAGCCAAGGCTGTCTGCCTAAAATAAATAAATCTACTGATTACAATTCTCAGCACTGACTGACAGACAACGCACAGCCCAAACTGGTGGGTCTAGAAGCATGAAATTTTTCATAGGAGTTCCTTATGTAACATAGGTTTTTAGAGCACTAAGATTTTTCTTAAGAGGATTTTTGAAAATTCACCTCTAAGGGGGTAAAATAAGGGACGAAAGGTTATATGGGACATGCATAATTTTTTAAGTTTTGTTGTGTACCGAACCATTCATACCCTAAGTTAGGGACTCGGGAAGGAGAATGGAGGGACATGGAGAGGGAGGGAGGGAGAGAGTGAGAGAGAGAATAAATTGTGTTGACTCAAATGAAGCATAACAAATAAATAAACCTTGAGAATATTTTTTTTTTCATAGAAATCGCAACACGTTGCGCCAAGCCACACATAAGCACAGCCGTAAGGTGAAGGGTAATATTTGGATAAAAAAATTACAGCCCTTTCACTAACCCCACCTTTTCAAGAAATATTTTACAATATAATATTCAAAGAACCTGACACATTTTATGTGCTCCAAAAAATCTCCTTGCTCTTTGAAAACCACCCAAGCAAATGAGCATTGCCATCACATTCAGCCATATAGGCATAATAACACGTAACCATCAGGGAATGCCTATATACATACAAGATATGGCTCTCATACAGATTAATTGGGTACCGGACCGCGGTTTAAATAAAACGCACAGAGGTTAGAGTAGGTCTGCGTCTCACGAAAGTTCCCCGATGGGTGCGTTCTGTAGCCACAGGTCGTGGATGAAGTTGTAGAGGTTGTCGCTGACCGCCACCTGGACGAGAGGAGAGTTATTACGTTTCTTTTGTTAAATAGTGAGATATTAACAAGGTACCTATACATAGCCAATCAAAACTAGCTTTTGCCTGCAGCGAAATAAGTGAATTCACTCAGTTGAAACTGCTACCACCATGCGAAATTTCAAGTCGAGAAGTGTCCTAGATGATGCAGACAGACTGACACCATTTGGATTTTATAATAGTTGGATGTTTTAAATATTGTCATAAATGTCAAATGGTTTTTGGCAAAAATAAACCTCGGTCCACCATGGAGCAATGATTGAGAATAATGCATCACAAAGATCACAAGAGCTTATTATCTATGAACCCTTTGAGTTCCACACTTTAAAAACATGCTACCCCCCTTGAGTCTCATGCCATTTTCGGCGCGCGGAGATTCGGCGCCGCGCGGCGCGAGCACATAAACTCAAATATTTTGTAAACTAATGAACTCAGATCAACTCTTTTGTCAACTAAAACATGAAATGATGCCACAAAACGATGTAAAACAAGCGAAGATTCACTTATTTAGAAGCACTGACGGATTTTTTAACTCCAGGAACCACGCCAAAAATTTTTTCTAACGTAAAATTTGCAATTCGCTTTACATATGATAATACAGAATTTTAGGTGCCACTAATAAGCCGAACAACGTATGTACGACGCCATTATATCTTATCCACAAAAAAATCAAAAAAACAAGGAACCTTGAGTTCAAGTGTCAGACATTTTTTTTAGCATGTTTGTCTATGTTGTCATTTCGTTTCATAGACATATTAACACTCTGGGAAAGATAATTTCATCAGCTATCGATCTATCTGTGTCTTTTATATAGTAAACGTTGACTGAAATAGCAACAAATCAAAATTTACGACTGTAGAAAAGCACAGAATGCTTGCGGACGGACTAAAATGTTTCAGGGTACGGCCATCCCCGTAGGGAGCTGACGAGTTAATCATTACCAAATAATTAAATGTTACGCTGATCTTTATTCTTTATTCATCATTCGTATGGTAGTAGGTGGACAGATGACCTAAAAAAGGTAGCCGGGAGTGGATGGATGAGAAGAGCGGAAGACCGCGTGTGGTGGCGTGCCTTGGGAGAGGCCTATGTCCAGCAGTGGACCGATACAGGCTGATGATGATGATGATGATGATGATGGTAGTATACTACGGTTGAATTTTTTTCGATGTCCCCGGAGCGAGAGACGAAACGTCGACTAATAAAAGTTAGACGCTATACATATACCGCATAGCATAAACGAAAAAAAAATAAACAATGTGTAATAGCGGTAAAAGCCTAATAGAACATATTGAATTTTTCCTGTTTAGTTTTTACAATCCGGTTCGTTTACACCCACAAAGAGTCGGCAAGAAAGTTCGAAGGGTTCTTTTTTTCCTTCTGGAACACAATTTAACGTCTTTGATTACAATACATTGTGACTAGCTACACAATAGACACCGCTTGCAGTGTTAAGATACCTACAGTTTGAGAGCTAGAATAACTATAATTTAAGCTTGATAATTCTGACCACATAAAATCAAAAGTACAAGTATAAATAAAATAAGGTGTATAGAGCCTTTGTCAGAAATTGTTGATACATATTATATACATAGGCTGTTCCGAAAATTGTTAGTGAAATGAAAAATAGTTAGAATATGAAAAAAAAATATTTACAGCTTTTCAAAATATTTCCCTCCAATCCCTATGCACTTATGCATTCGGGTGAACCAGGTTTCAAAACATTTAAAAAACGTATCTTGCGGGAGGTCGAAAAATAACAGCCGAAATTCTTCGACGGCCTCGTCTGCAGTGTTAAATTTTCGCCCGCGAAGCATTTTTTTTACCGTGGGAAATAAAAAAAAATCGCATGGAGCTAAATCTGGGCTGTACGGAGGATGGGATAACCTTTGTACCCCCGAAGTTGTCAAATAGTCCATGTTTTTACCGGTGTGTGAGCGGGCGCGTTATCTTGGTGAAAAAGAATGCCACGGACGCCGCTCCTTGGACGCTCGCTATTCAACTCCCCGAAAGCTTGAGGCAGACAAACTTCGCAATACCAATCTTCAGTTCAACCTGAATCTCCCGATGTGTAATGTGTCTATTCTCCCGCAATAGCCACTCTACCCTATGACGTTTTAATGAGTGACTGCAGTTGATGGTCGGCCGGGTCTGGGGTCATCGTTTAGGTTCTCTCGACCACGTTTAAATTCACGAAACCAATAAGTAACTGTTGCTAACGCAAGAGCAGACTCCCCAAAAGCAGCTTGCAAATTTTCGTGAGATTCCTTGAAGGTTAAGCCTAGTTTATAAGCATAGAAAATCATAACACGAAAAGCTTCTCGCGAGACGTCCATTGTTGCAAATAAAATATGAGTGACGGATAACCGTTAAAAATATTTAACAAAAGAACTACACGTAGGTGGCTAATAATTTTCATCAAGGAGATTTGTATTTAAATTAGCCGTCAAATCAAAATAGTTTCAGGAAAAAAAAAATTGTATTTATTCTGTGGCTAACAATTTTCGGAACAGCCCACGTACATATATAGACATACTACCAAGTCATGTCAATTAGAAAACAATGACTCCCTTCTTATATTACTAGGTGGTAGGGTTTAACCAGTGGCGGTTCCCCAGGTGAAGCAAGTGAAGCACCGCCTCACTTAATTATCTTGAAAGTAAAGAAAAAAAAAACATTTCAAAATATCAAGAAAGAAAACTTAAAAAAGTCAAGTATATCCGATCCGAACTGATCACAATATTAGCGCGGCGGCGGCGCGGAGGAGGCGGAGGCGGCTGGTGCGACACGCGCGACGAAATACGTTAAAGATGTGTTAGTGCGTCAACACCACCAACACACCACGCACACACACACAGACGTGACGTGTGACGTGTCACGTACGGCATGGCATATGGTGACTCACCCGGTCCGGTGCGGCGACGAATCGCTTATTTTGATATCGCTTCACCAAGCGTAAAGACAACAGGTTGACCTTGGAGGCTTTGGATGTAGGGAGCAGCTGAGGCTCTGATAAATGGCGCCGGACGAGACATCTATATCCAATTAAAAGAATGCAGAGCGAGATGGGGCTATTCACGTTTTCTATAAGTCGGTTTGTTTTACCTCCGTGAAAATGATTATGTTATGATGGCGAAATTCGCACTAGTTACGGTAAGTTTCATAGCTCAATGGTATATGCTTCGCTTTTCAATCTAGTGACGTTGGTTCGAATCTCACTTTTGCGAATTCTTTTTTTTTGTTTTTAGGGTTCCGTATCCGGTACGGGACCCTATTACTAAGCCTATGCCGTCTGTCTGTCTGTCTGTCTGTCTGTCTGTCCGTCCGTCCGTCTGTCTTTTTTTTTATGTAATCCGGTATGGGTGGCTGAGCCGGAGGGGCCAAAGCGCATGCTCCGACCAGCCAATATCACCTCCGAGAAGGTAGGTGCCATACCGGAGACTTCCCTGGATTGCTGGCTATACTAGACTAGAGGAGAACACAGCCGAGGCTGCTATGCGGCAGCAGCAGGTGTAGGTATGCATGCACGTAAATTTTTTCGTCAGAAAAAAACTCATTGTTACACGCCGACCGGATTCGAACCTCGCACCTCTCGCATTGCCCAATGCCAAACCACTCGGCCACCCGCCGCTTGTCTGTCCGTCCGTCTGTCCGAGGCCTGTATCTCTTGAACCGTAATTTGGTAGCCCGTTGAAATGTTCACAGAAAATGTGTTATTATGGCCGATATAACAAAAAATAATGAAAATAAGAAAAAGTAAAAAACTCACGGGGGTTCCCATAGATGGCGCGCGCGCATACACTTTTTGGTTTCAAAAAGTGTATGCGCGCGCGCCATCTACCAAATAGATGATGAATCATTTTCTAATAGTGACTAACTAATATGAAGTATTTCATAACACGCGTTTTCATGGCGTGGCGTGTTATGAAATTCATCTAGTGGCGCTAGCCGTGACATGGCGATACGGTACCCTCGGTGCGCGATTCGATAGTAGTTTTTGGTTAAGTATTGTTAGGGCAAAAAAAAATTAGGTTTAGGTTTTTCAATTTATCATAAAGTAATAGCAATGTAGGTGGATTTTTTAGTCGCCTCACTAAGATTTATAGGTCAAAGCCGCCACTGGGTTTAACCCGCCCGGATTGGTACCACCGCACTGAATGAAAGGTCGGTCGAAACGGCTATGTAAATAGCTTGTGTTTTCCGTCCAGTTCAGTGTAGCCGGCACGACCGAAGGGAAGCACTGACGTGGCGCCAAGTTCACCCGGTGTTATGGGCTGACATCACATATGTTGTAGGTGATGTAGCCAACCGTGTCAGTTTCCATAAAAAAAAACTTACCACATTGTAGTACAATGTCAAAAAATTCAAATTTATAAATACATTTCATACTTAATGTATCATTATTTTTAAAACAAAACAGCTTTACTCACGGTTCTTCACGAGCTATGTGGCTCGACGTTTCGGGCCAAGCGTATGGCAGATAAAGGACATAGCTCGTGAAGAACCGTGAGTAAAGCTGTTTTGTTTTAAAAATAATGCTTAATGTATCAATTAGTCAAATTAATATTTTAGAATACATGCTAAATAAATTTGACACTTAGTACCAATTAGTTAAATTAATATTTAGCATTCGTCAGCACAGTATAAGTTAAGGTACAGGTTGTACCCTGTCAAAATTCAAAATTTTTATGCAGTCAGAATCTCAAGTCAACCTGTTTGTAGCATTTTAAGTTTATGCCAGTGATAATACGAGGTAGTACAAATGTCAAAGCCACTCGCTAGATCCATACCTTCAAAAAGTAATATAATGAAAAATATAAATATGCGACTAATGTAACAGTTCATGACAGATACCATAATTTCTTTTAAAAATATGTGCCTAACATATAAAATATACAATGTTACCAATTGGAGCAGGCCAGTCTCCACAAACAGCACCCTTTCACGAGCATCACGCCAGGGCCAGCCATCTAATCTGTCTGAACTGTTAAAAAAGATGAAGGCAAACCTTGTAAGGCGTAGGGTTGAGGTTGCGCTTGATGTCCTGGCGCAGGGTGCGCAGGGAGCTCTGCACCCGCTCGCGTACCTCCTGCAGCGGCTTCAGCGGCGCCGTGATCTCACCGCCGTCCCAGTACACCTGCACAACCACACCCATTCATTACGACGTTATGCCGCTCACAATTCACGGAACATAAAAAACGAGTAACGAATACCACAATTATTTTCTCAAGCTTCTGCAGAATTCCCTCCCTATTAGCACAAAGATTATGTTGGCATAATATCTTCTCATCTCTATTCTAGACTATGCTGATGTCTGATACCTCGACGCCAATGAAGAACTAGTGAATAAGCTGGATCGGCTACTAAACATGTGCATTCGATACATTTTCGTTCTACGGTACTTAGTATGATCACATTTCTGAGTTCCGGTCTAGCCTTCAGTGGCTCGGCATTCGTCGTCGCAGGAATTCCCATGTCCTCTCTCTCTTGCACTGCACACTGAATGACCCTGCTGCTCCTAAATACCTATCCGAACGTTTCAAATTTCTATCCTTCCACTGTGTTCCATTAAAATCCTCCGACACACTTGTCCTACCTATCCCATCCCACTCCTCAGTCTTTGACACGGACTCTTTCACAGTGCACGCTGCACGCATGTTGAACGATCTTCCTCTGCGATTACACTAGTGTGCATCGATCCACACATCGAGTGCTTTTGAAAGACTATCTCCACAAATCCTAAACCTCATCTCCTTCAAGGCCATTAGCCAATCCATTGTACGGACTAAGAAGGGACTAACCAATAGATAGTGGCTCTCAGATTTGTGAAACCTGGAGCCACCATGTTGCCCCAAGCAAGGACCAAACCTTGCTTAATCTTGGGGGCTGCTAATGAGTGGAAACAATTACTGATGGACACACAAGAGAACTATCAGCTGCCCTCAGAAATTTGTAACACAGCATATAGACCGGATACACTTGTATTCTCGAAAGCAACAAAACATTAGTACATGTTGAACTTACAGTCCCATGGGAAACTAATATACGGAAGCACCACAACTTTAAAGTAAACAAGTACTGCAAATTAGTAGACCGGATAGTGAAAAACGGGTAGAAGACTAAATTATTTGCTGATGAAGTCAAGCAAGAGGACCATGAGTGAAGTCGCTCTATAGTTTCATCAAGAATCTAGGCCTGAAAAGATCAACGTTAAGCTCGTTTATGGACAGAGGTGCGGAGTCGTCAGTGGAGGCACCCTACAGAATATAGATAGGTAGAGAAGGGCGGTCGAGAGCGGGACTGGTGATTCTCCGTATCCTAGTCATCGCAGACGAGCTAATGAGGGCTTAATGCGAGCCGAAACGTCAAGCGCGCTGGAGAGCTAGGTGACCACCCGCTACTCGTTTGGCTGCTTCCCCTAATGCCTGTGGGCCCACAAATGTTCGGTCAAGCCATTGCAGCTACGCTTCACACTTCTCTTCGGAAGTAGTTGTGCTGTACAAGATGTCAGCGAGTAATCATATTATATTCATACATTTTGTGTTTCCAGAAAAATGTTCCACAGAATCATCTCAATATTAAGAAACAAGCCCAATGAAAATGGGTTTTCTCCACTGACCCTGTGCAGCTTCTCCACTTTGCTGGGTATGACGTAGGCGCGCTTGGACTCTTGGAAGGGATGTCGGCACAGAACCTTTTGGCCGACCTCAGGAGCAGGTTCCTCAGAGCGCTGCAGCAGGTCAATCAGCGCGTGTCCGTCCGCGCCAAATAGCCGATAGCCCTGTCGGGAAAGATGTCGCCACATAATGCTATTTACAAGTGCAAATGTTTCTATTAGTTTTTTACATTGATGTATATTATGTTGACTTGACATGTACCTTTTATGCCACCTTTGAAATAGCCGATGTATGTGAGAAAATATTAAACCAGTTCTGATGTGATAGTAGCTATAGCACTGGCGGCTGGTCCTAAAGTGCGCTCGTGCGCCGAACTACCATACCACGAGAAGTCTTCACTTCACTCAAAATAAATAATATCTTACAACATACCTACATTAAAACCATAAAGATCGTACTCCAAATAAATACGAATGTGAATTCGACCTTATTTTATAGATCACAAGGCATTTTTTGCGTTTAAACGCGCGCCCCGTGCGGAATCAAGTAACGCACGCGGGTGTCCCATACTGAATGCATGGGGATCGGCAAAACACCACCGGCGCGTGAGACAAAAGATACTTCATAGAAACAGTACGGGCCGAAATGGAGTTCTGCGTGCGGCGCACGAGCGCCAAACAAGGACGCTATATCGTGAATAGCCGCGCGTGCGACACGTCGCGCGCGAGCGATTAGTTTTGCACGAGTCCGTCTGCCTATCAGACACATTCGACCGTTTCTATTGGAAAAAATAACTCTTTGCGATTCTACATCGAGCTGCCTATTTCAAAAAGAAAGTTTATCGAAAATCATCGTTTTCCACGCCTATTTTTCGCCACGGTGCGCCTCGACGAAGGAGGGCATAATCAGGGACGTCCCTAAGAAGAAAAGCGCGATTATTTGGCTACGCACCAACAGCACATGAACACCAGCAAGCAACGCATCACGGAATTCAAGGTTGGAGAGGCTCCGTCTGCGATCGTCAGTACGCAAAACTCCCATCCTATTCCACATTAGTCAGCGCGCTGTCATGTGATGTCACATACCCGTTAGCGCGCGAATATTTAAAATGGGATATGGTTAGGTTTTGTGCTTTCTGTCACGTGATACTGTGAATTAAGTGGTGCCGATATTTGCCTAAGCGTTGGTTAAAGGTAAGGCTTTACAATCAGGTGATCCCGGGTTCAATTCCTACTTTTCAAATGCTTTTATTTTTATATATTTTTTATAAGTATGGACAGAGCCATCCAGTTCGGTAGCAATACAAAAAAAAAAAAAGTATTTTTGAGATATTACTACTGTTTTCTTTTTGAAAGTTGCAGTAGTGTTGTGGTCTATGGGTGTGTTCATAAAGGTACTAAAAATTTTTTAAAAAACTTGTTTGGTTTTTTTTCTTGTTTTTTGCAATTCATTGAGTGTCTTGAGAATATTCATACTAGGTACGTACATAATAAAACGCAGGCATTTAAAAAATTCGGAAGTCCCGATCTTAAAATAACATGACGGGAATATGTTGGCAAATTTAGTATTTAACTACCTACCTAGGTAGGTACTTAGCGCACTACCGGTCACTGAAGTCACCAGCCGCCACGAGCTATAGGTAATAACATCCTGATTATCATTCATCTATTATTATCCCAAAAAAAACATAAAATCAAATAGCTCTAAAAAACAATCATGCTATAGACCCTTGCAAAACACGAAACGTAGGTAGGTACCTAGCGCGACGTCTTTAGTTTTATGGCGGCGCGGCGGTGGTGGCGCACTGACAAAGTGACCTTGTGACTTACTTTGTCGGTAGGTGAAAAAGGCTGCGAAATTGCGACAAAGGGACCGACAGCTCTTTACTACGCCGACAGTCATTCATTTCCGTGTGTGCGTATTGCATTGCATGCGCCCGCGCCGCCCCGCACTAACCCCGTGCGCGGAGGCGGCGCGGCGGCGTTTTTTCTTTGTTTTTCGTCAGCGTGTTGCAATCGTTTCGCGAGAGAGCACATGTCATGTTTCGCAAATTCAAAATGCCGGTTACCGAGACTCAAACTGGAACTTAGTTGCTGCTGTGTGTGGCAATGTATGATCAGCTGTACAGTATGTACCGCCGCTAGATTTCATGTGTGGGGACTCTGGGGACGGGCCAAGGACCTAGTTAATGGCCAGGATGGTCACACCACCATGGAGAAAGAAGAAGAGTTGCTTGTCCGGATCGTAAACGCATTCGGTATAATAAAAGGTGACAGTGACACTCTAGTTCGTGTGAATCAGAACATCGTGAGAAGGGCCACTCTTTGCATTCGAGTGCAAGGTGGCTATTTCCAGCAATTTTTGTCAATGTAGGTGTACCTAGTATGTAAGTTCCTAACTACTAGCTCAGATTACCTTATAGTTACCTACTATAGTTCGTAAAATATAGCTTGATATGCGTGACAGATGTCAGAGTGGCATTTCTTTGTATGCTTGACAGATGTTAGAGTGACATTTCAACAAAGTATGACGTTGTATTGCGTGCATTTTACTGTAAAAAAATACGGAACTTCATGCGAGGTGTTCTCAATGACATCTGTCACGCGCATCAAGCTATATTTTACGAACTTTAGTGTAAGTGAAGAGTACACACACATACTTACACACGCACACACATCCTCTCACACATTAAAAAACACAACAAACGGCTGTTCTGCGTTTGAACATAGCACGGTCATTGACCCCGTACAGTGCAAGTTACCTACTGGTACATACAGGTTGATCTTTTTAATGTTTAGGTAGCACACATGTTTATTTCTCGAAAAGTAATGCTAAAACATATAATTTTTTTTTCATAACGTGTTTATTTGAGTGTGTATGTAACCCTCCCGAAATATTTGACATGAATAGCAAATTGTCGTGCCTGCACATTGAAAACATTTGCTAAAAATCAGGGGTTGAGGATGAAGGATAAGTTATAGAATGCATAAAGATAATTTTTTTAAGTTTTATCCATTTGTCAGTCTATGCGTTTGTTTGGCCTTGCATTACGTAATAAACACCAAATGAAATAAGCAGCAGTCAGCAGGTCGTTGCTTGTCGCGCCGGTAGATTATCAGCAACAAAGATATCAATTAGAATTATCAAATGAGTGCACCTAAAATCTAGAGCAAAGAGAAGACTGCTTATCACTCGGGGTGAATAAACATTTTCTTAATCTTTTCGTGCGATCTCGTCTGCCTCTTCACAGATACGATCCGACTAAAAGATTACTCAAGTCTAAAAAAGTATGTGCGTACGTACTGTGTACATACAGATAGGGTTCAGCAAAAATCAAGGTTAATTCTTGGACTTGAAAGTAGGTAATTGCAATCGAATGAAATGAATATGAAGTGGAGGGTCTGTCATTGTTTCAAGAATGTTTTTTATGGAAACTAACATTTCCGCCTATCCCACTTGTTAGACTTATAAAAACTTGGCTACACTTAAGGATTTTCAAATATAAAACTTTAATTTTAAATGTTCAGCAGCAATCGCTAAGACAGATGGGAGGACAAACAGGAACTACATATTTTACAAATGGCTAAAAGTGAGAATGATGCCGATACCTCCTTGTGTCCAGGAATCGTCACCTTGCCGACATCCTGACTCAGCTTGATGCGAGGCTGTCCGTTGATCTCCACCAGCTTGTACACACAGCCCAGCGCCGGTTGTCTTTGACATGTCACTGCGAGAGTGAGAGAACATTTTTATTTATTTTGTTTTAGACTGGTAATCTTTATTAATGAACTAGTAGCTTTTAGCTTGCCAACTGTTGCCGGCACTGTGGCTGGATGGACAAATTAAACACCAAACCACTTTACAAATCTTTGCTATTGCTCCACTTTCAGACCTTCCTATGCATTTTTATTTTGAGAAAACTCAACGATATTACCACACTTAGTAATTTTTTTTTCTTCAATAAATATACTCATGTAAACGGTAAAGTTCGTATGACATCCTAGGGGATATATTAGGTTAATAACTTCTGTATCTCTAAGTGATTCTATTAAATTTTTAATTATTATTATTTCGTATATTACGTACGAATATTATGTGTGTCTAATGTTGTAGGTAATAACAATTCAAAAATCCTAATTCAATTCAAATGCATGTCGCACTTGACAGAAGATTATTCCTACTTAAGCCTCAGCAGAGCTGTACCAAAAATCGGTTTAGGCTCCTTCTTGTATGTTTATAGTTCTTGTAGTAGAAAGCCATATATTTTTTCTGACATCAAACTCACCGGTTTACGAGAAACATAAATAGGGAGAAATAACTTTTTGGTACTGCTGGGCCTAAGATATGTGACTGCTTTTATTTATATAGCTGCTAAAAGAACATGGAATAAGTTGGCATGTTCTCAATATTTACTTAAAAGTTTTACAATACTTTATCAAACAACATCAAGTATCTTTAGTTGAAATAAAGTTGAAGGTTTGGTTATTTACCGAGATGTGTTCCGATACCGAAGCAGTCGATCTTGTGGCCCTGTTCGTTGAGGCTGAGAATGGTTTCCTCGTTGATGTCGTTGGAAGCCACGATGGTCATCTTGGCGAACCAGGGCAGCTTGAAGCTGCCGGCTATCTTCTCGAAGGTGCTCCTCGCCAGGACTGATAGGTATGCTAGGTCACCGCTGTCGATGCGCACTCCGATTGCCCGGTAGCCGCAGTCATTCAACGCGAGCGCCACAGCACAGAAGTTGAGGAGACCACTCCTGAAGTCCACACCGACTCATCAAACGTGCGTCACACTCTCGTGAGGAAGAGGCAGGGAAATATATTTTTAAGGAGCGCCACTTTAATGCAAATGTTGAGAGTTCTATAGCCACGTTGAAAAGGAACCTTATGAAACAGGTTGTGTTTGTCGATTATGTTCCACATCAAATATAAATGACGATAATATCCCTACGTTTCCTCCGTTCCAAATGTGCTTTGAAAGTGTGTGAAATTGTATAAATGTATTCGCTACAGAAATTAAGAATAAAGCAATATAGCAATTTTAAGTTATTTAATAAAAGCAATTTGTAAAAAAACTTTTGCAAAAAATTTTCTGAATCATATTTGATTTTTAAAAACCGAAACTCATGCTAAATTCATAAATAAAAAAGCATAAGAGAATTCAACTTGTCTAAGTGTCAATAAATATTTTGGACTATTATAATAATTTGTACCTACTTGTACAGTGATTATTAAACTAAATAATTCTAAAGACTGTCTAAAGTGGACATTTATAGCGGTTCAATGCTCCGTACAACAAATAGGGTAGTCTCGTACTAATTTGCTATCTGTAAGCGAAAATAATTAAATAAAATGCTTATTGTATGGTGGGATAAACTAAGCAAAATATCAAATAGGTACCCAAATGTTATCACTTATCTATCAGAAAGTAACTCCATAATATTTTTCTATTAATAACATAATAATTACATATTGCGTTTATTTCAGTACAGTACTTCACTTAGATTCAAAAGAAAATATTAATTGTTCAGATCACTTTGAATGCATTGTCTTCATCTACAATATTTGTTATGTTAATTGTCCAGCTAGCCAGACCCGTCATACTCGTATATATACATTTCACTAGCACAATCTGATAATTCACAAATCAGATTAAATAGAACACCCAACATTCGATTATCCTCTATTTCAGTTAATGAAGTTAGCGACATATGGAACTGTTTCATAAACATGTTGATGTGACATATTTGTTACAACATGGGCAGAAATGTTTCTCTAACTAAAGTAACTAAGTATTACTTAAGGTAAAAGTAAATGCGCTATTTGTCTATAGTGAGAGCTGGGCTATGCGATGTGAGAATGTGCAAGCGAGCTCAGTGAGTGCTGGCGGTGGTGGCGGGGTGGCGGCGCAGGGTGTGCGATGTCGCATGCAAGTGCTCCGGCAGACAAAACACACTGCCCATGTTAGTAAACACCGTACCGACAGCTCAGTGTACCCGACGCGACGCAGCTGTGCCCAATATATCCCCACACTCCCCACCCACTGTGCCTCGCGCTGATCTTCATCAACACATACTTCATAACCGAGACAAGCACGCCACACTGAAGCAAAGTGTCAAAGTGTCAAATATTCGTGGATGGTTTACTCTGTACATAGTGTAGTATTCGATTCGATCAACTTCTGAACTGCGCTCGAAGTTACCTGCGATTTGACGAAATACTAATACAATATGAAGCGTAAGTAAACAAAACAAAGTAAACGGTAAATAAATATTACCTACACAAAGAAGTAAAGTAAATAATAGAAATGAAATAGCTAGTATGGTAAAAAGTTAACAGCCAACAATCTGCACTGTATGAAAGTTGTCGAGTGTACAAGATTGTATGGACAGAGGAGTCAGTCGGCGTGTGGAGTGTTCAGACGGTGAGACAGTAGTGATGAGTGAACCATGCAAGTTATGCGACCGGGACCGTATTGTTTCGATAGCCTGTAGATGAAGCCGTTCCAACGGCCGATGCCCCAGTCGAAAGAACGGCTCCTCGTGTACTGTAAATGAATTTTAGTTCAGAAATGAGAAAGTTCAATAAGAATTAGATGATGCATGCCCCGAACTGGTTGCAACATTAAACAGTAAGTGTTAGAGCCCATGTACATGTACTGAGCGCCGCGAGTACACGGGACAAACATAAACCCACGTGAGGTGACCCTCCCTCAAAACAATACAATCGTAACTGAGAACAGTGTCATGATTATACTGTGAGACTGTAGACTCCATCTTTACCTCAGTGTGCGTTCAATCGAGTTAGCTCCGTAGGTGCTATGAGATCTGGCGAGGGAACCATTGGTCCCACGGTTGCTAGAGTAGTAGGCACCGCGCCGCGCCGTTCCCGTTAACCCTTGAAAGTGATACCTCTTGACGTCGTACGTGTCCACTAGCGCCATGAAGCCCGTAGGGAAGGCGATTGCGTACGACACTAGCGCCGCCAGTTCGCCATCGCTCGCTTCCTCCATGGACGTATCCAATATTGGCGAGATTCTCTTCCGCCACTCGATCGACAACTCTAGCAGGTTGTGGGGCTGGTGAGTTTCCGCGTGCAACACCATCAGCGTGTGCAACTCTTCCAGGTTGCTGAACGAAGTCACGTATGAGTGCGCATGCGTCCCCTTCACTGGTATGTTGAATAGTTTCCCCGCCAATACGTTGCTTGTACCATCGAATCCACCTGAAACCGCCCATATATACTAACTATATTATTATATCATTGAATAATAAACCCAATTGTGGTATAAAATATAGTCGAAGGGCAGATAGAGTGTTACACAATGTATCTTCGCGGCACCTTGCTATTGAGCTTGCGAGAGGGCCGACTCTTCACCGCAAGGTCACGCATCGAGGCCAAGTGCGATGTGTTCCATGATTCATAGACTCGGAGCTGTCAAAAAGTTTTATTAGCAATTTATGCCCACCCGTGAGTCAACGGCTGCCCTCGTGTTGGCGCATAAGGTCTGCGAGACAGGGGAGCCGGCGCCGGCGCCCGGTACAAGGTGGTACAGACAGTCTGCGCCGAGCCGACACGCGAGCACAATCAATAATACCCCAGTAACATGAAGCTTGGCCAATTTTCACCCCAAACTTGGTGAGGGTTTTGGAATAACTCAGTTATAAACTTTATGAATTATGCCATTAGTGAAGTTGGGCAGAAATTATTGCGACATTTCACAAGGTGCCATGACATGCATGAGAATGGGTCACGCGACGAATCATCGCTGAAAACCAAAATGTTTCTATTCTTTTATTTTCTAGCTTATTGAACATAAAATATGGTTTTTCATTTGCTAGAGTTGATGATAGCGTGCAAAGAAAATTTCAAAAATAGTTTTTTTTTTCCTTTCCACCATGAAACAAGTTTAGAATCGATGTTTAGTTGATAAATTATACTTTCTTTGCATGTGGAAATACACAGAATAGTGTATGAAAAGCTGTTTAAATGGAATTTACGAGACAATAGACCTGCAACTACCAAACTAATCCTAAGTCGAGTGAGAACCTTGAACTGGGCTCGTACCAGGCTGTCGACTGGCAAATTCTTAATAACATTAACTTTGAAAAGCACCTGCTTCAAGTTCATTTGCTAACTTTTAAAGGAAATTGAATTGGGTAATTACGCCATAGGCGAACAATCGCTTTCCTTAGCTTGTTTTATAGGTATTATCACGGCTGGTGCTCTGACGAATTGGCTTTCCTCAACCCTCCTGCCCCCATACACTCTGCGAACATGCTCGTAATATCCATAATTATGTTGTTGACACCCAACTTGAACATATCGTTTTTCGAAATAGTTCCTGTGCACGGTGAAAATATTAATATGAGAATGTTCTTCCAGTGAGTGTGTCTGCCTAAAACCTGGGCATCTTTAAAAGGATCAACAAAAGTGTCAATAAATTACACAATAACATTGTCCGCAATTACACAATAACACTGGCCCACAAATTAAGAAACTCAATTTTACAGGACAGGCCCAAATGTCTTTCAAAGTCCTTACCTATAATAAAATCCAATGTCTGCTTTCTGTCTTTCTGTCTGAGTGTATGTATGTCTGCCTGTCCGCTTATAACTCGAGAACCACTGAACCGATTTTAATAAAAAAAAATCTACGGATAGCTTGATTCTTCCCATCAACTATAGGCTACTTACTATCACGCTAAATGGCTTATGAGGTTAGCAGAGAAGTCAAATATGAGAGCGGGCGGAGCCGCGGGCACAGCTAGTATTACAATAATTTACAATTAAAATTTCGGGAATGCAAGTACCTACGCAGAAAAATATGCCCTCTTATTGTGTTGTGTAGTTGAAATTACCGTCACAATAGGAACATAAGGAGATAATAGATATATACACCACATGCCATATCCCGAAAATTGGGGTCGGAGGTCGGAGGAAAAATCGGTGCTGTGCTACAAGTTTTCTGGTAAATTACAGCACAACACCGACCACCATGTTTAACAAAGTATTCAGACAAGATTTGAGAGTTGGAGATAATAGATTGGCCTTTTTACCCGATTGCTTCTGTTGTACACTTTTTTTACTAGCTTTTGTTATCCATTTTTCCATCCAAGCCAGCCGGCTTGTACACGGAACACGTAAGAATCAGTACACGATTGTTACTCAAAAATGGCAGATTTTCGTATGTACAATCGCAAGTTCACAATTGAATTAATTGGTTACAAATATCTGCCTGCACTCCAAAAAATTAAATTCAAGGATTACTCCAGCCGAAATAAAACGATGCCTACGAAAAAATGATAAATAAAATGAAGAACATAATAATTTATTTAATTTGATGATTATTATAATTTTTATTAACATGCTGTTATTAACTCGACCTGTATGTATGTATGTATGTAACGGGATCTTTCCAATTAATTTTCACCCACTTCCAGACGTCCAAATAATTTGTAATTTTGTACATGTATTATAGGAACCGATGACAATACAATAACATCAAAACTTTGACTGAACATCCTGACCAGGATCATCAGGAAAAAAAAAGGTGGCAGCGCCAATGAGAATTTCGCGCTAGTTCACATTGCTATGAAAGTGTGTTTTTTTAACTAGACTTTTTTATTATATTTTCATTACAAATACATATTATATTTAAAGCTGAACAGTTGAAAAATACTAGCAGAAGAAATAGTTCTTCATTGGGAAACAGCTTCAAACAATTTTAGTCATTACACACGGTGCCCTAAAAATGTTGCGTGTGAGTAATCACAAAATGACACATAATCAAAATTGCCTGTTGAATTAATATCGTAGTCTGTCAGGCAAGACTGTTATCTACACAAGATAACATTATATTAGAGCTCTCGTTATGAGAAGCCTTGTATAGTAATCTGGTTCGGTGACTACTACAACGCTAGATTACACAATGTTCTGGCACTAAGCCTGTCCTCCTCACCTTCCTATATATACCTAATACATAAAAGCTAATTCAATATTAATGACTTCAACTACATTGTATGGAAATTTACGTTGTACTTTGTAATCTCCAGACTAACGTTTCGGTTCATTGAACAAACATTTATTTAGTTATAATTAGCTATATATATTTATTATCTATATTATCTATATTATCTATAGCTTTTGCCCGCGGCTTCGCTCGCGTGAAATTCGTATTCAAAAAGAAGAAAGTAAGTAAGCCCCCTACCGTACCTTTATTTTGGCGCGCGCAACAATTAGGTTTGTATGAGAGTCACATCTTAGCGTAACCGAAAATTAATTTTATTTAGCCTATCCTATGTCTCGTACAGGTAAATTTGCTTGTACGAAGTTTCATCGAATTCGGATGATCGGTTTAAGAGTTATGGAGGAACATACATACCGGGTGCGGCGATTGAACTGTCCGTCTCTATCTAACTGTTTTAAAATTCGAACCACTGAATCGAACGCCGCCAAAATTTCAAATGTTGGTCTTTGACATGTTCTCTATCATCATTTGAAGTGATTCTGTTGTAAGAGAAACACGTTCGAATTTAGAACAATGGATTTAAAACGAAATTCAGTAATTGCTCTTCATTTGGAGGGAAAATCGAATATCGAAATACGTCGAGCGCTGCCAAATCTTCAATTGAACGAGAAATTTGTGCATCGCACTATTCAACGTTATAATGAGACTGGTAGCGTTAAGAAACGCTACGGTGGCGGACGACGCTGTACTGCAACGGCGCCAGCAGTTGTCGAAAAGGTGCGTCATCGATTAGAAAGAAATCCAGCACGCTCAGCAAACCAGCTCGCGCAGGATCTCAAGGTGAGCGATCGCAGCGTTCGTCGCATATTGAAGGAAAAGCTTAAAGTCAAACCATTAAAAAAAACCTTTCTCAGGGACTCCCTGCTTTACAGCGTAGCAAACGGTTGGATCGATCGAAAGAGCTGATTCGCTTGCTCGACTCTGGCGAGCTTCCCAATTTGGTGTTTTCAAATGAGAAAACTTTTTGCATTGAACAGTTTTTAAACAAACAAAATGACCGTGTTTGGTTGAAGGGATGTGTCAGCAACCATTCAGACGAATTGCAAGTCACTCGACGCCAAGGAGCCGACCAAATTATGGTCTGGGCGGCGGTGTCTGAAAAAGGCCGTTCTCCGCTCGTTTTTCTTCCAATGGGTCGTAACCAAGTCAAAATAAACCAACACATCTATCGAGACAAAGTCTTGCGACCAGGGCTGATACCGTGGGCACGCAACACATTCGGTTCTGAGCATTGGACTTTCCAGCAAGACTCGGCACCATCGCACAGAGCAATTGGAACGCAAAATTGGTTGAAAGCAAACGTTCCAGTGCTGATCGACCGAGATATGTGGCCGTCGTCATCGCCCGACTTGAATCCGCTGGACTTTTGTATTTGGGGTGTTTTACAGGCCAGGGCCTGTGCTAAAAAACACACTTCGGTGGAAGCGCTCAAAGTTACTCTTACGAGAGAATGGAATTGTTTGAGTGACAACGTCGTTCGAGCAGCTCGCGCTTCTTTCAGAAAGAGACTTCAGCTTGTAGTAAAGGCTAAAGGTGGTTTTATTCCTTCGGAATAAGTCATAATAAAACTTTTAACTTATTATTTTCACATGGCATAAGTGTATAAATAAATATTGAAAATTAACAGAAGTATTACATTTTCAGATACGGACAGTTCAATCGCCGCACCCGGTACATACTTACATACATACATACATACAGAAAAAAATTCTAAATCGTCAATTTATTTTTAGTATCATACATAGAGTCTACAAACTCAGTACCTCATAAAACAAAGTAACTTACTCCATGACCATCCCTTACAGATTTATTATTAGTATTGATGATTATTAATAAGATACGAATCTAGAAATAATGTTTTGTAACATTGTTTTAAATAATAAAAATAATACCTAGGAAATTACCATAATAAGTATTTTTTTTTAAAACTGGCCCAGCGCAAGTCGGACTCGCGCACCGAGGCTTCCGTACCACTATACCTAATTGGCTGATTTTTATTATTTGCTGTTTAACGTTAGAGTTTGCAGTATAATCACACCAAGTTCAACATTTGCATGAAAAAAACATTTTGCTTGGAGGATCCCGTTAATTTTTTTGTTTTAGTATTATTAATTGTTAGGATATCCGCCATAATAACACATATTCAGTGAACATTTCAACCGGCTACCTATTACGGTTCAACAGCTCGGCCTTTTAAAGGCAGGACAGATGGATAGACGGACGAATGGACAGACAGCACGTAGGCTTAGTAATAGGGCCCGTACAGTACGGAACCATACAAAATGAATGACATAATTATGTTTTCCTGAACGCACTGTGTGGTTTGTGACAAAATTTTCCCTTCCCAACAAAATAATTTTAATTACTCGTACATTTGCTTCTAAAACTTTACAACAATACTTTTACTTAACTTAATGGTGGTATTGTGATTCAGAGGATAGATTTAAAGTTTATTCTGCAATTTTCTATACAGGTTTTTGCAAACAAAACAATTTATGTTAGTAGTAAATTTACATAGCCAACAGCGCCTAAATAGAAGTTATAAAGAAATCTGGCAACTATGCCAGATATCAGTTACTTGCTATCTCCAAGTAGATATTACAATAAAAATATTAAATTAGAAAAAATCAGGTGGTTCGCTTGGTTCGCTTACTTCGCTGTAGTTGAAAATGAAATGAAATGTTTATTTATTTTTCATAAGTTTGCAACATACACATAACAGTTGTACCTAATAAATAACATACCTAATACAAAAATAGGGACTGGGCGCAGCGTATGATACTGAGCCGCCGAGACGACCCAGCATCGCTGATTTTAAGCCCAGCCTCCAGAATATCCTATTTGACAGCTGTATTAAAATTTATTTACATTAATAAATAGACAGAATTTAATTATAATATTAATAATAAAAAAGGCAATATAAATTAAACATAAAATAAATAAAATATAAATATATAAATATGCTTCGTACCGTTATATATAACAAGGTGAGAACAACAAATTAACTATTACAAACAATATCGAGGGCTTACTTCAAGAATGCACTATGTCAAAAAAAATCGATTTTGACTTAATTATACAGTTTTGTTCATTATTTCTTGCGCTACATTCTTCAAAAACACACTACGTCGTACACTGACGAGATCCAAAGATAGCTATAGCATTAAGTCATAATATAACTACTTTGTACAAGCAAAAAGCACTAAATGACATGATTCGAATAGAATGGCACTAAGTTCTGATTATTGTTGAAATTATAGTCAACGTAAATACACTAAGTACAATTTAGTGCCTTACTGTAAATGTTATTTAGGTTAATCTCAAAATGTAATTCTTCTGAAATGCATTAAGTCTACTTAGTGTTATTTTACAAATACAACTTCGATAATTCGTGGTAGAATACTATTCTACAAGAAAGCATTAAGTGACTTAATGCATTTCATGTTGCGGTTTTGGCTTACTCAGACTTAATAAAATCATTTTCAAAAAGACATTATGTCACTTAGTGCATTTACGAAGACGCGATTTTTAGAAACGTCGTCAAAAACTTAGTGCGAAAAGCACTAAGTCGGACTTAATGTATTCTTGGCGATATTACTTGAAGTGGTGGTTGTTAACAACTACACTGGCCGATGCATTAAGTCGACATAAATTAGAATTGTGTGCTTGCAATACTGAATCGTGGATGACACCTCAAGCATTCGCTGAGTGAATTTGTTAGTGAGCTGTTGTAATTTGAGGTTATCTAGTTAAAAAAGAATTTTTTTTTAGCAAGATGAAGCGTTTTCTCTCTGGTAATCGTAATAGATAGATGAAGATCAACACAACTAGTTTAGTAGCAGCCACCATTTTAATTCACTGAAAAATTATAATCCCGTAAAACTGTCTTTTTAATCAACGATGCAATAAGAGAAGCTTTAGAGGTTCGCCTGCATAGATATTACATCCAAGGATATTACGGATTGTATGCGGTACACCCACGGCCACCATTGAAGCCATACTCTGTCTGTCAACGCTGGACCTATGTGTCAAACAGGAGGCAGCGGCGTCCGCATTCAGACTCAAGGCACTATGATTATGAAAAGGGGACGAACCGGTAAAGCACACAAGTGTCCTGCACACGGTGTGCAGTGAACTACCCTTATTAATCACCAACCCCCGGCCCATCTAGTGAGACGGAACTAAGAATCTTCACAGACGGGTCAAGGACAAGCAGCTGGACCGGTGCGGGCATTTTCTCACGTGAGCTGAACATTAATAGATCAGTACGACTTGGTGCACACTCAACAGTTTTCCAAATGGAAGTAATCGGGTTGCTACAAGCGGCAACCGCTGGGACTGAGATGGGCGTATGTCATGTACACTGCACTACAACGAATAGGCTCTAGAACTATACCCATAGGAGCGGAACCCGTGATAATGTCGTCAGCAAGCATACAGAAAACTTGGTTGAACTTGGACTTGGTTGCACGCGTCGACATCACGGAAACACAGGGACAGATGGAAGGACCTCTCAGAGTGCAGACAGTCGAGAGCTGCTTTTCCTAAACCAGACCGAAGGCTGGCTCTGAAGCTTATCAATCTGGCCCGGGCTAAGCTGAGAATAGCCGTTGATCTTATGAGCGGCCACTGCTCACTAAATAAATATCTACACACCGTGGTTATTACGAATAGCCCACTGTGCAGGGAATGTTTGGCGACGAATGAAATGACCGAGCATGTTTTGTTGGAGTGCAGTGTGCTTGACAACCAACGAAGGGACATACGCCGTTCTCCATCTTCCGTTGCAGAGGTCTGCAAACGCCCCAGTCGACTTGTGGCTTTCTTCCATGAAAGCCTTTCTTCCATGACATAGGCTGGCTGGGGTAGCTGGAGATCGCAGGGTTTTGCACGAAGGTCCTCAACCAAGCGGGACTAGTTTGCAGACCTAGAGCCAACCCCAAACCAAAGCACCAACCACAACTGTCTTTTTCATTAAATTACTATAAGACTTAACGCAGAATTTTTATTTTACTGCAAAATTAACCGTCAAACAAAATACACTAAGTCAGTACCTTCTCCTACACTTTTGAATAAAAAGTGCTATTGTGTGAACATATATTTTTTTCATTAATAACATTTTTAACCTCGATAGATAATAAATCTCGGTACATAATACTGATATTGTAAATATAAGTAGAATTTTTTATAATTTTTTTGTAAACTTTAAATCTTGATTATCTCAAAACTACTTTTTCTGACTTAATGCATTCTTGAAGTAAGCCCTCGATATTACTAAATTAAAAATTTAACACAACTAGCACAAAATGAAAATGACAATTTATTATTAATTACTAACCATATTACTAAATTAACAAATATAAATTACAAGATAACAAGATAAACATGAAAAATTAAAATAAAAAATGAATGAATGTGACACAACATAACCCCTCAGACCTAAAATTAAATTTAAACACCACAATTAAATAACCGGGAGACAAGAAAATCGCGTAGGTATTTAGAGCTGCCTCTGCAGCTTCAGCAGGTGAGTAGCAAGGTGCCTTTTACAGGCAAGCAAATTATTTATGGAGGAGATGGGAGGTGGAATATTATTCCAGCACCGGGAAGCCGCATACTTGAAGCTGCCTTCGAAGGCGGTTCACCGATGCTTCGGAACTGCCAGCAGTCTCCCCACGGAGCGCGTGCCGTATCTGTGACCTTCACCGTGCCACTTAAGTTTCTTCCACAACAGAGTTGGAGTTTCCGTGCTTATAATTTTATGTATTAAGGTGGCCAGGTGAATGTGGCGGCGATTCTCCATGTTAAGAATACCAAGACGGTTTAAGTGGGAGGTGATGCGTTGTCGTCGCTTCACATACTCACAAACGTATACAGGCATTCTGTACTCACTGTATACGTTTAGCCGTTTTTTTATGTAAGCAGGGTCCATAAAGCGAGTCCCAATAGTTATAGTGTGACAGTATAAGAGCTTCAGTTACTTTGTGCCTAACTTCTATGGTGAGAAATTTTCTTATTCTTAGTTGTGTAAAAACTTAAGAAGCCAAGGGATGGCACTCACCAACATAAGAATACTTGGAAGCAGATAGTCCGCCATCGGGTCCCTGAGCCCTGCGTAGTCCGAACTCCAGCAAGGAGATGTGCTTGCCTGCTACCATGCGGTAACGAGCCGCGTTCGTCGCCATCAGACTGAAAAATATTATCTTCTTTAGTTAACCACATCGTCCTCCTGAAAAATTAAGTGGACTTGCTCCTCCAAAGGGGTAAAATAGGCTGTGGCTCTGACTATGAGTCTTGCTTAGCCAACTAATTTATTATAAATAAAAAGAAGTTGCCTGCACTGCAGTTGCATAAAAAGAAAGCAATGGTTTGACATTCAGACAAACCATTGCTTCTTGTACTTAAAATTTAGCCGCAACTATTACATTGTGGAAAACCCCTGCATTTACCCTGTAATTAACCCTATTCAAATCAAAATTTAACTTTAGAAACCTAGGAGAACGGGGGAGGGGGAACTGTATTTTTTTGCACATTTTTAGCTATATAGTTATGTATGACCACTGAATTAAAAAAAAAAGAACAATGTAAAAAAAAAACATTTTTAGAATCCTCCTTCAGCTCTTTCAAATGATCCCACACGATATGCCATTTAAAATTTTTTTTTATTGGTGCCAAACTGACCTTCCATAATAATCTATCATTAATGTTATATAGTTATTGACATGCGACATATGTGCGCGTCATCAAGATCTATCATTATGTCAAATTTTAAGTTTCTAAGTTACGCAGTTTCGAGAAAAACCTCTGCGACAGATGGATGGACACGAGAGTGATCTTATAAGAGTTCCGTTTTGCCTTTTAAGGCGGAAACAAGACTTAAACCGTGCTACCCGAGCACTGATGATTGAAACACGGACCGTATGCAGATGTAAATAGGTGCGAGATTCATTCTACTCGTGCATACAAGTAGAATGAATCTCGCACCTCTCTGACCTCTCAATCTCGCTGATACATTGCGCCGACGATGAACGTTTGCGCGAAAACCACACTATATATTAAATTTCACGTGTTGGAAAGATGGAAAAAAAAATTTTTTTGCTATGATTATAGGGAAAAATATCTATATTTCTATGAGGGCATGAGGGTCTTATTTTGAAACAATTTATGCTTCTCAAGACAATTTGACTTGAAAGTACAATTTTCATACTTTTCGTAATTTTTTGGAGATTTATTAACACCTTTCCAAAGTAGTAAAATAATCTTTTTTTCTGTTTGTTATTAAAGACCAATACATAACATATATATTTTTTACAGATTTTTTATCTTTACCAATAGCTCAACAATTTCGTTTAAAGTTGACCTTTTGAATCTTATTTGCGCCTTAAGGTACGGAATCCTAAAAAGGTTCAAACTTTGCAGTTACTATGCACATACGAGGGCTGTTAAAAAAATAACCGAACTTTATTTTTAAAATTTTTAGTTTTCAATTTACACATTATTGGTCCTTGTCCCCTTCAAAGTTCTTCCCTCTCTTACACACACTTTTCCCAGCAGTGTTTCCACCTTGCAAAACAGTCCTGGTAAGCTACTTTCGGAATGTTCTTCAATTCCTGTGACGAATTTGTTTTAATGTTTAATGCACTGATTTCAATTCAGGAAATAAAAAAAATCGCAAGGAGCCAGATTTGGTGAGTAGGGAGGTTTAGGGAGGACAGTCATTTGATTTTTGGCACAAAACTGGCGAATTGACAATGCTGAGTGAGCTGGCGCGTTGTCGTGGTGAAGCAACCTTGAGTTGTCTCGCCACAGCTCTGGTCTCTTTTTGCGAATTTTTTCACGCAATCGTTTCAAAACACCTTCGTAGTCGTGACGGTTGATTGTTTGACCATGAGGCAAAAATTCAAAATGCGCAACTCCATTAAAATCGAAAAAAAAACGGTAATCATCACCACTGGCGGCTGATCCTAAAGTGCGCTTACCGTACCACGAGAAGTCTTCACTTCACTCAAAATAAATAATATCTTACAACATACCTACATTAAAACCATAAAGATAGTACTCCAAATAAATACGAATGTGAATTGGACCTTATTTTATACATCACAAGGCACGTTTTTGCGAGTAAACCTGTGCCATCGCTAGCGCGCTCCGTGCGGAATTGAAAACGCACGCGGGTCTCCCATACTGAATGTATAGGTATCGGCAAAACACCACTGGCGCGTGAGACAAAAGATACTTCATAGAAACAGTATGGGCCGAATGGAGTTCTGCGTGCGGCGCACGAGCGACAAAGAAGGACGCTACATCGTGAATAGTCGCGCGTGCGACACATCGCGGGGGATTCTTTTTGCACGAGTCCGTCTACCTAGCTAGAGTCAGCGCGCTGTCATGTGATGTCAGATACCCGTTACCGCGCGAATATTTAAAATGGATATGGTTAGGTTTTGTACTTTCTTATACTGTGAATTAAGTGGTGCCGATATTTGCCTAAGCGTTGGTTAAAGGTAAGGATTTACAATCAGGTGATCCCGGGTTCAATTCCTACTTCTCAAATGCTTTTATTGCAACTGCAACACCGTGTATAAAATACATGGTGTTGCAGTTGCCCCGTAATATTTTTTACTGACATAAGGGGGTTATTCTATATGTGAAAATAAACAACTTCTGTGAAAAAATTAATTTTTTTGAAACAAAACAAAAATTATTTTTTCCATACAAATTTTAAATGCCTATTCTCAAAATGTATGGAGAAAAGAAATTTTTTTTTCTTCAAACAAAAAAGTCGTAGAGCAAAAGTTGTTCTATTTCACGTACAGAATCACCCCCTCTCGGGTTTTACGGTTGGGGTTGCAACATTGTGTATATTTTTTTAAATTATTTTTGGGACATTACTACTGTTTTCTTTTTGAAAGCTGCAGTAGTGTTGTGGTCTATGGGTGTGTTCAAAAAGGTACTAAAAATTTGTTAAAAAAATTGTTTGGATTTTTTTTCTAGTTTTTTGCAACTCATTGAGTGTCTTGAGAATATTCATACTAGGTACGTACATAATAAAACGCAGGAGTTTAAACAATTCGGAAGTCGCGATCTTAAAATAACATTGGGAATGTGTTGGGAAATTTTGTATTTAAGTAAAGTAGGTAGTTACTTAGCGCACTACAGGTCACTGAAGTCACCAGCCGTCACTGATCATCACCTTGACTTTGGATTGTAAAAATCGCCACTAACGCTTAACACCTTGGATTCAAAAAACAATAACGCGGGAAAGAAGTGAGATATCAACAATCCGTAAAGAGGAGTTTATGCGGGAAATTATGACGAACACAGTGTTGCCAACCGCACGACGCTACGATACTTCATTGCCGCGCAATTTAAAATCTTCGGTTATTTTTTGAATAGACGGCGTACATACATGCATATGAGTTTAAATGATAAAGTGAATAAATTCTTTTTTTTAAACAAATTCGTTAGCTTAAAAATAATGTGCAAAATATTTTTTTCTAGATAGCTAATTACACAAATCTCTTCCTCCATTTTAAACGTAGGTTAGGTCAAGCCAAGGTTAATCTACTTACGTGACATGTATGTACCTAAGCATTTAACTCATAAATGTGAACCTAATCAAACAATGTAAGCATTTTAATGACGACAACTGATAAAATCATAAGTGTTCTCCGTCGATTACCTATTATGTAACTATCTAGTCCTAGAATTAGCTGAATTCAACAAGAAACAACAATATACATTGAGATATTTTAAAATTAAAACGTTTTTGGACTAAAATAGGAACTTACTTATATCAAAACCATAATACTCTAAACACAATACAAATTCACAGATACGGAAGCAAAGCAGGAAATTGTTATCACCATGACAAACTTTTGCGAGTCACCTAAATAAATTAGTCAACTATACCAACCACCTCATGATCCATAAAAAAACTATTTATGAAATAAAATGTGTTCCGAAAATAAATGCATATCATAGGTACTTACTTGAAATACAAATTAATGCATACAATATGACCTTGTCCATATACTGTGCTAAGCGTGGTGGTTGGTGTTGTGCTGTAATTTACCAAAGTCCTTATAGCACAACACTGATTACTCTGCTTACCCTGATTGTCGGGATAAAGAGTGTGATATGTATGTGTGTACTTACTTGTAAGACCTACATACAAAAAAGCAATGGTACAGTTAAATGTGCTGGAAAATTACATTCTTATCTGTTTTGATTTCGCAATACATAACATACCTACTAATAAATGAACTTTGTTGCTTGAACTATTTTGACTGTGTGTTTTAAAGTGCAGTTGACATCCAGACTTAACCCTATTAAGGAGAGGAGATATAGCAGACTCCTTTTGTCGTTCTTAATTTGTTAATCTGGCGCTGCCCCTACATATTATAACTTGTATGTAACAATGTCTAAAAGTACATCTGTATGTATATGTGTATGTATATATGTTCACTTATTATCAACTCTACCAATTTAAGTGTGGTTTACAACAATACAATGTACATAGTGAGCAACTTTGGCGCCCTAGACGAATCATTACCTAATGGTGCCCTTATAAAACACAATTTTAGGAACAAACTATTCACGAGACAATCAAATAGGTACTTAATTTTAGATGTTCGAAGGTGTCGAACTCATTGATATCTATTTTATAGATTGGCCCATCCCATACATCACTCCCGAACAAATATGTTCTCGACGAGAACCGCATATAATGCAGATTTCACGGACAGCCGCTTCATACGGCGTGTGCGGCGCGTGTTGAACGCACGCATGTCTGTATCGAGTCGGTGACGCGTGAGTGCAGCATGCCCGGTTGCTGTTATAAAGAGTGACAGTGACAAACATTGTTGTTTGTTTCGCCTGAGCATGTTACGGCGTGTTAAGAAGCCATGCTGTCACGGATAGGATCGTGTGACGGTGCGGTGGTATCGCATTCTCGTTCTCGCTTGCCTGCTGGTGATGGGAGTGGGCGGAAAGACGGCAAACGCGCCGCATGACGTATTTCTCGCTAGTTTTTGTCATCTGTGGGCGGGTGGGGGCGAGCGCGCAATAGTATCGTCGTAGGGATCGTGTCACGTATCACAATACTGCGTGTGTGTGCACGCACACTTGTACCGACGTCTAGCACAGGTTGCATCGTACGACGTTCGATCTATAAAATAGATGTCGATGGTCGAACTGAGCTTGTGATGGCTTCACCGAACATATCCGGACCATTAGCAGTAGAGGAGGGAGTCAATCGAGATCGGAACTAGCGAGTGGCCACTCTGTGTAGTTCTCCAGCATGCGTTACGTTTCAGTTCGCGGCAAACCTATTCAGCTAGTCTGCGGCGACTAGGACGCAGAGAACCACCAGTCCGTTCGACCTCCCTCTCTCTACCTATCCATATTCTGTAGGATAACTCCAGTAAATACCAGAACAGAAAACTGAATATTATCAACCCCGAGCAAGCGAGCAAGCTGCTTCACACATACAAGGTATTTATTATTTATCATGAAAATAAACTCTGTCCGTGCATCTTCATTGCGCTGCACGGGCCCGAAAAATTGGTAAAAATAATTGAAATGCACGCCAACAAAGCTCTGCTTGGTAACTGGAGCCTATAAAATTATGAAAAATAAAATTCAGTCAGTCAATCAATAAACATAATATTGATTGTTCATTGCGCCGTGGGCACAGGCAAAAAATATAAAACATTAAATACTAGACTAAAATGGACTAACCAACAAATAAAATCCCGCTTGTTCATAACTCCAAAAATTAAACAAAAAAATTATAAACAAAACGCTACACTGAAATTTAATACTAGACTTTGATGCGCCCTCTACCAGACCCGGCACCTCGGGCGACACCATAACCCGTGGACACATTTGTCGCCCGCTAATGTACAAGATTATGTCTAAAGCTGGCCGCCCTGCGTCATCATCACAGACACAGTTCAGTGCCCTTGCCATGACGTCCCCCAAAGTGCAGTGCTCTAGGCCGTCACCTAGTTTAACTAATAATTTCCAGTAACACTATGTACTTAGGACCGTGCGTTAAGCCAGTTAGGTCACAAACAGCTTTTCAGTTTCACAATCTAATACAATGACATCATGCTGGCATTGAGTCTCATTTCTCATGGAATCACAGTTGTTACTGATATTGTCCTTTATTTGAACAATTCAATACAATACAAATATTGTGTTAAAATTTTATTGAAAGAATTGGTTGATTAAAAAAGTTATTGCTTTGTCCATTGTCAATTTATTTCAACTAGCTTTTTTCAATGACTTGCATGAAGTTCAGTTTGGTAACATGGCTGTATGTAGCCTATTCTTTAAGTTGGCATATCTGCAACATCACCACCACACAACATTTCAGGTCTAGAAGAGACTTGGACGAGGGATTAAGACCCGGCGTTTTGCTTTCGCGGGTCGATTCCTCAGCGACTAAACTATTGAGTTGAGTCATGTTTGCTTGGCAAAATTAAAAATTAAAATGTAAACTCTATCGCAAACAGTTTTGAAACAATCTTTCCACTACGTTAATATGGGAGCCGACGTTATGAAGATGTTACATCAGTATTTCCAGGAGTTCAATCTTCAATAATAATGGAACACATTTTAAAAGAATCACAAATATTTAGATATGTGTACGAATGATGTGTGAATGATGTGCATTGTACATAATTAAAAACAAAATCTTACCTCGCAAAATTTACCAGTGTGAGGAGAGTAGTCTCAAGCAGCTGAGTAATGATAAGCGGTCCCTCTACCCTTAGCAAGGGAACTCTGAAACCACGTATTAGTTGGTTTTATGACATAGGTACTTCATCACAAAAAACGATAATATAAAATGCCTCTATATTGAATAATATCTACTTTACTAATATATAAACTGATACACACATGGAGAATATGGATTACGAAATTGTTATTGTAAAGTCATATAAGAACACTTTAAACATTAATTTTGAAAACAATTGCAGCTAATCAAAACAATTTATTCTATTCTATTTAAACGAATTTATTTTATATTTGAATAATTAGAACAGAATGGTGGTAGAGTTTAGTAAAGTTTTATTATATTATTATGTACTTACCTCGGGAAGACGACGGAACCCTCATCGATGGCGCTAACCTTAACATCCTTGCAAGTCAACTCAGACAAGTAGGCGAAAAATTCTGGCTCAATGGTGTCGGGCAAAGTTTGCATTAAGTACTCGATATCTGGAACAATGGGTACGACAATGAGGAATTTTTGGGCACATCGGATAGGCGTGCTCGTGTTATTCTATTTTTAATAACTGAGTGAACCATAAGAGCCGTACCTACCTACTCAGTGCAAGTTACAAACCGAAGAAACTTCAAAAATACAATTAGTACAAACCACTCTCAGAATAGTGGAAGTTCTCGAGGAACTTGAGGCACTCCTCGAGTCCCGCGAAGATGGTGAACTCTCCCTGGAACGGGTTGTTGCGGAAGAACAAGTCGAATACAGCCACATCGTCTGCCTTCTTCGACTTCCAATATGCATAGGCCATCGTTATCTGGTACAGATCTATAAGAAGTTGATTACCATCATTGTGGAGGAGAGCCATCTCGGCAGACCATATACAACAAAGTTATTATAACCACGTATATATCAGTAATCTGTGCTGTGACCACCAATGTCTATATAAATCACAGATATATACAATTATTTACATTTATTTTTAACAATTTGAATCTACTTCTATGCACATTCTATAGGTTGCCAGTGTTCTGTTTTCAATGTACCGACCTGTCAGGAGCGGTTGGACTATCCCATTCTGCCGCGCCGTCCGCCGCTCGCGACTCGACATTAGTTCCGCAGTTGACATCGCGTTGCGTAAATAAAGTTGTATGTCAAAGTATTCGGGGCCGCGGCACGCACACGAGGGGCGCGCTCGGTCTCCGCGACTCGAGTGCCATGTTCGTCGAGCGCAGGAGGTTTATCAGCGCGCGAAAACGTCTTCACTACGGAGTTTGCGCGATGTTAAATTTATATCGACCACGAACACGCGCGCAGAAGGTCAGCCTTGAAGGGCAAAGTTGACACCGCCGCGTCGTAAAAAATAATATATTTCGGCTCAACTCAATTGATTGATAAGCCAAACAAGTTTTTCGTTTCTGATTTTACCGCTTTTTTCTTTAGTTAACCACCCACCCATTATCCATTCATTCCATGTGCTCTATAATCTACCCCTCTTATCACTCGACCGACTACTTCCTGTCCCACTCCCACCCACAAGAAGCGATGGATGATGGAATGAGAATAATTACTTTTCAGAGAAAAAGAAAGAAACAAAAATGACTTGTGTGACAGTTTGATTTACTTTGGCCGGTGTACACGGTGAGTGACCCAGCGTATTGGGGCCAGCCTGTTGGGCCAACGTGTACCACTTGACGTGTTTCGGGTCGTTTCGTTAACACTGATAAACGTCTGTCGTTTGCGGCCAACCGAATAGAGAGCATTTCAACATAAAAAAATAAAAATAACAGAAAAGGCTGCGCTGCATGGTAAATTACCTTTACCTATCCCAAAAAAGGGATAAAAACAAAAACAAAATTTCCTTTGCGTACAAGTACAAGTTCACAATACTCGCGGTGACCCACCTGAAAGAGCTACTGGCTCCTACTATGGATCTTTAACTCCTTTCGGCAAACTGTGATGTTTTTGGTGGTTTATAAAAAAAATAGAGAAGATGCGTCGCTACGCGAAACCTAATGTAAACCGCGCTACCTAATGTTGAGGCGGTGGATCGTTTTTGTTACGTTTGTATTTCCGAAATAAAGCTTTCTTAGGTGGTTATAAAAAAAATAACCATAACCTAATTTTAACACCCTAACATAGCTTAGAAAAAAAAACAAAACAAAACAAGTTTTGACAAAAAGGACATGAACCCATGGTCGAGATCGAAAAAATAAAAATCCTACACTCTTATACCACTGAGCTACCAAATTACATAAACGACCAAACGAATATCGGATTCAGTTGGTTCGCTTTCGAGCCGAGTGAAACCCGAGCCGTGTTTCCGAAAGGAACGCGTAGGAGCCAGGAGGACGAGTGTCTCTTTGTAGTAACGTTAACTTTTTTTTCTACGGAAAGGCAAAGATAGTGTGACCGTATAGTCACAACAACCACAAAACACTACTATTAGAAATGACTTAGGCCCACTTGCACCAACACGAATTTAACTATAAACCAGTTTAACTCGTTAAACTAGCACCCGTTGTATGTGGGAACCGCGTTTGAACCGCGTTTAAATCCATAACTCGCTATTTAACTCTAAACTCGTGTTGGTGCAAGACGCGCTAGCCTGTCTGTAGTAATGAAAACTGGGGCCAAAAATAAAAAAATTAAACTTCACGAAAAGAATTTATTTTCAATAGCGATTTAGGATTGCGCTGCGGGAAGTGCAGCCCCGCCGTCCTTGCGTAACATCGCACAGGCACCCATGCTCGCCTCCGCAGCTTCGGCTTTTTGGTCGCCTGCGGCGACCAGCCTCAGGCTCAGCCGCTCCACGGGCGGGTGCCTACGCTGTGTTATGGTTATGGCGGACGGGGGCTGCACTCCCTACGCGCCTCCGGCAATATAAAAACACTCTAGGGAATAGGTACACTAACAGGTTATGTCGGGGCGATGGATTTAGTTTACCTCCATTGTCCTTTAAAATGTTGTCAACACACACCTTATACACGGTGTTAACTTTTTTCGCGACATTTCAATTTTAATACGGAATATTAAACCATTTCGTATACTGATTATTTTGTAGTACTAAAAAATAAAATCTAAAATAGTTTAAAAAAATTTGCATATTTTCTTCAAAATTTTACCTCAACGACAATTTCTCTTTGGAATGGTGTAGCGAGCGCGCCGCGCGCCTGCGACCGTGCGTACCCAGCTGACTGACGACGTGTCGCGCGCTAGCTGTTGTATCGTGTTGATATGAATGTGATTTTTTTTATTTATTTGAAAAATTACTCAGCTTTCGATTTTTTTGGTAATGCAGTGTGATTCCTATCATGAAATACCATGTTTTTATACCAAATATAGAAATTGAAAATTTTAAAACCAAAGCTAAAAAAAAAAATTACCCCCTTTTTCGGCATCAGTATGTGACCCAAAACAACCCCCTCTCGGGAATGTTGCCTATTTAAGTTAACACCGTGTATATACATCATTCTGTACGATGAACGACGAACTTGCTTCGCGTCTCGACTTCATTATTATAAGCGTTGTGCGTGGCAAGGCAAGCGCGTGCGTAGTAAGTAGGGTAAGGATGGTAATTTTTGTTCCAGCAGCGCAGCGTGAGCCAAAGAATATAATACTAGCTGTCAGGTTTGCTCAAACAAATTAATAATCTGTGTAAAAAAAAAGTTAACTGTTACTACAAAGAGACACTTGTAAAGAGACACTCGTGCCCTGCGCCATAAATGAGTCTTTTGAAGTCGAACCATTGTCAGGCCTCAGACACTCCTTCATACCTACCGCGATAATCACCTACAGCGCGCGATATTCGGAGAATACAAAACAGTCCGGGCAGCCCCGCGCTTGCGAGCACACGCATACAGTCGATCGCCTGGATGGAACGAACTATTCTATTCAGTACCTATGAAGTATTCTGTGCCTATTCTTCGATATAATAATAATGGAGCAATTGGAGCATCGTAATACTAATAATGATGACTAATTTAATTTAATGATTAATGTTAGGTATATATTTGTATTTTTATACTTTGTATATGTGAAATTAATGTAAATATTGTAAATGTGTTAATAAAGAATTAATAATGACTACTCGTAAATGACTACTAATAATACCATCTCGGTAATGAACGAATGATGATAATAATAATATGATAATTTTGTGTATTTTTATAAGTTTTTGTATAATATAAAATATGTAAAATTAATATAAATACTTAGTAAAAATGTGAAAATAAAGAAATGATAATAATAATATGTCAAATCAAATAATTTATTTATTTCATTATTTCATGTACGCATTTACAAAGAGAGGCTATGCAATAGACGAATCTGTCTCGCAGAGGCAGTTCCTGATTCATAGGCATTTTGCGCTTATCTAATA
This sequence comes from Nematopogon swammerdamellus, assembly GCA_946902875.1. Taxonomy (NCBI): domain Eukaryota; kingdom Metazoa; phylum Arthropoda; class Insecta; order Lepidoptera; family Adelidae; genus Nematopogon; species Nematopogon swammerdamellus. Next base: position 11,272,162 of record OX336333.1, read on the forward strand.
TACAACAATTAAAATAAGAAACTAATTAAATAAATGAATCAATAAAATTAGCATGTCATCATCATTATACTTTTGAAGCCACAGAGTTTTGTCAAAAAAAAAACTGCTAAGTAATTATTAACAGTAATTTATTCGTCACACAAGACGACAACCCCAACACGATACGAATCGCGCCAAAAGAGATAGAGTTATGCGATGGAAAGAGAAGCGTGATGTAGGCTATTATTCGAGTTAGGCATCAGAGGTGCGCTTTTGTGCCGGTTTGTGTCACGATTTCGTACAGCGCACATCTCTGTACTGCTGTGCTGTGCTCGCACGATGGACAGTCTCGTGCAGTTCGTGTCACGATTGTCCAACGCGCACGAAGTAGCACAAACTTGCACGTTTTGACTGCATTATGCAAACTGTCTTGGTTTTAATTCAGCGTGATTGTATTTTTTATTTTATTTTTTTATGGAAACTGACACGGTTGCCTACATCACCTATAACATCCGTGATGTCAGCCCATAACACCGGGTGAAATTGGTGCCACGTCAGTGCTTCCCTTCGGTCGTGCCGGCTACACTGAACTGGACGGAAAACACAAACTATTTACATAGCCGTTTCGACCGACCTTTCATTCAGTGCGGTGGTACCAACCCGGACGGGTTACACCCTACCACCTAGTAATATAAGAAGGGAGTCATATCCCTTAGTCGCCTTTTACGACATACACGGGGAGAGATGCAGTGGGGCTATTCTTTTAAAGTACCGGCCCCGCACAGTACATTTATGTATATTTCACTTTATTATTTTATAAGATCTTCAACTAAAGTATGTATGTATCCCTCAATGTCTAAGATTAAATAATCTTTGCCAGACATTTTAAATGAATAAGTACCTAGGTAAATAAATATTATAGACTTTACTGCGATGCAGAAGGCGAACTTTGCCGACACGCGCCAAGGACGAGTGAAGCATGCAGCACTCACAATGCACAGCACAGCACAGTAGAGATTGTAAGGTTCAAATTTTAACCTTAAGTTCAAAATGTAAAATTAAAAATTGCCTGGCAAAATATTCATATAAGCAAGCAGCGCACTCTTCGGTAGCGGGCGGCGGCGCGGCTTGGCGGTATGAACAAAGAGACATGAAAGCCGTGCCGACAGTCGAGCCGACACGCGGCATGCGCGCGGCGGCGAGTGCTCCGCGCGCGACAAGGACGAACGAATGCAGCGCACAGTGGAGCTAGCTAGTCGGTAAAGTTGAAACATTTTTGGATTGGAAATTCAATTCAATTTTGGATTGGAGATTTGGAAATTTAGTAAAAACTACTACACAACAGAAACTAACTAGTAACTGTTAACAAACAACTTTAAAATAACGATTAAAATTAACGATTATTTTGCGATTAACGATTAGTGCATTATACTGACTAAACATCGTCATTTCGCCGCGCCGGCACACCATACGAACACCCTATTCACCGAAACTCTGATCCACGACAGTATTGGCGCGAAAACACAAGTACACGAAACTTGCTATTAGCACAAAAGTATCTATTATGTCCTGTATATCAACTAAGCTCGGTAGTGTCCGAAATATTGTTTTCAACGGCTGGACTGATACAAACTGACCTATGAAATAGGCTAACACCGAAGCATTTGCAACGGCTTTGTTTCTTAAACAAGAATATTCCTGTTGTTAACTTTAACTATTAGGTAAGATGTAGTCCCTGCAAAAATGTAAATGTAAAAGGAAATGTTTTCAAGACCTAAGTAGACCATATTCACAGCCTATAAATTAAGCAAGGGCACATTAGGTATAGGTAACTACCTTATGTGTCTTACTTACTACGTACTGATTAGGTACTTACATCCCTCCATCGCTTTTTCGTCTAGTCCCGTCACTCGTCCGTCGCCTGTATTTACTTATCTTCAATCCCTCTGTTACACACGTGCGGCAAGAGCGAGAGTTGCTAATGCTATGCAAGTAACGCTTACTTACGATACCGACCGGGCGGGCGAGGGCGACCCATCGCTTGTCGGGTGTTCGACACAGATCAAAGGCGCGCGCGCGGCCAATGGCCATCGTGCGTGGCGTGGCGCAGCAGCGCGGTGGTACGTCGCGCCGCCCCGCGCGCGTCCTACCTATCCTTTCCTCCGCGGTTTAAAGGAAAAATATGTTTATTTATTTATAGGAACTAACATGCGTGACTATATCCATTTTTTTAAATTTTAAAATGATAGAGCATGGTTAGGGTAGATGTACACGGTGTTGCAACCCCAACCATAAAACCCGAAAGGGGGTGATTCTGTACATGAAATGGAATAACTTTAGTTCTACGACTTTTTAATTTGAAGAAAAAAAAATATTTTCTCCATACATTTTGAGAATAGGTACATGATAGGTACTTAAAAATTGTATAAAAATGTTTTTTTTTTTTTCAAAAAAAATTTAATTTTTTTCTACTCTATAATATAATAGTAGCCATCAACGTAAATATTTGTATAGAGAAGTATAGTTAAAAATTTTAAATTTCTCTGCATTACATTACAACATCCATTCACCGATTTCGTGCACTCGTGCAAGTCGGCGCCGACTTGTACGAAATGTCCATGCCGCACGACTCTGCACATGTCGCTCATCGAAAACGAGACTGACCTAACTCAAAATTTTCAATTTTTTAACTAATAATGTAGTTTTGATACTGGCAACACCATCTATCCGTATATGCAACAAACGTATTCCTATCTTACTCGTACGCAGAGATATGAATATGCGCGTCTCTCTCGCACTGTACGAAATTTGTGTCACCAGCGAAAGCGAGACTGCCTTGTTTTAGTGTTGCGTTGACTAACTAGAAAAGAGCACGTGTTTTTCGTCCTAAGTAGCAAAGTGACCATCTCGATCGAGGAGACAATTTAAATAAACACAATTATTTTGAAGTCGTGAGGGACGCATTTCCAAATATGACCGTATCGACTTCAAATGTCGTAAACATTTGGTGTTGTAATTTAAAAAGCAACAGTACAGTTATAAATGTGTCATCTGTTGTATGAATTATTTAGCAAAGTGGCTGTCTCGAACTGACATGGACGTGTTGCTTGGACTAAAATGTTGACACTTTTGGTTTTTTAATCGTAAAGAATTCAAATTCTATCCTAGTTTTTGTTACAATTAAGAAAGTGTTTGTTCTGATTTGAACTAATAACAACATTTCTGTGTTGTACATGGCAATGCGTCGGTCTTTATTTCAAACAAAATCAATTATTTAAATACATTTATTTTTTCAACGTGTTTGGGCTACAGTACATAAAATCAGGAACCCTATTAGTCTCGCTTCAATGTTTGTACGTCCATCCAATTGTCTGTCTGTCTTTCTGAGTGATCATGCTTGTAAACCGTAACAGTTACATAGCCGAAACATACATATTGTATGAGTTTGTTCAGCTTTTTTTATAGAAAGAAAGTTTTGAACAAGAAGATTATGGAACAGTTAAGGTACGCAACCCCAGAAACAAAAGGCTCACTTCACTCAGCGAGATCGAAACTATTATGTATGGCGTATAATCAGAAACAACCTCTCTCGGTTAAGGGGGGTACTAGGCAAAAGCACTTTGTATATTCCTAACCATACCTATATTTCAAGTGATTTAACTATAATTTATATACCTATAGTTAGGTAAAGATTCAATGTATAATGTGAATACATTATTTTTTATTTTATCTTATAAATTCCCTTAAAAATATGTGGTTGAAAAGTGGTAAACTCGTTCAAAAATGCCTTTGCTATATTCCTCACCATTTTTTACAAATGCATCTAATACGAAAAATGCTTCATAAATAAATTCAAACGCCTGCAGAATAAATGGTTTTTCACTGAACTATCTTTGAACATTCTAAATTTTGGGCCGTTGCCGTGCGCGAGCGTTTTTTGTATGGACGCATTTGTAACGAAATAGCAAATGCATTTTCGAACGTTTACCCCTTTTCATCCACGTATTTTTCAGAGAATTTACAAGATTATATTACAATAATCTATCACACATTATACCTTGAATGTTTACCTAACTATTAGCATATAAATTATAGTTATATCTATTGAAATATGGCTGTAGTTAGGATAATATGATGTGATGTTGTGCCTAATACCCCCCCTTAACAAGAAGAATAACATCATGGAACGAGGGTGTGATTCCGAGTTTTATCGTGACTTTTTCAGCAATTTGTAATTAAGAAAATGATGGAATAGTTTGTACTTTTTTTTTATGTTTTGTTTTCTTCATAGTGTGGTGTCTAGATACTATTACCCTAACCAAATGTGATTTAGTTGTTCAAATTATCATACCAAACTCCATAACCTAAGAATAATTTAGTTTCATAATAGCAATTTGGTCGGTAAGAGTTAATGTTTCACAAAGTCGATAACATGTTCTTAGTTTTATAATTTTATTCTATGTGAAAATACGTCATTGTCGTGCCATTGCCTAATGATATTTATGGTTATTAAATAAATATCCCGAAACAATATTTTATTGCGTTATAATCAAATTATGATATTAGAATCCTTATGCAATATATTAATAAAAAGTTAATAATATATTAAGTAGGAACACTTAATACAGTTAATTAAATTAAATTATACACACATTAATAAAAATTATATACAGTTTATGTATATGGTCTTCATACATTTTTAATCAATTTATTTATGACTTAACTTTGAATGTGTGATAGAATATAATTCATTAACGATATGTCTCATAAAAGGACACATGAATTGCTTTGAACATTTTGATTCTATAAGGTTACAAAGCCTATTGTGTCTCAATTGCGTCTATTATATTTATTTCTAGGCCGCCAGACTTAGAGTTAAGAGTGTTTTTGTCCAGAAAACTGATTTCTTGACAAGCACAATTCTAAAAGTGTCCCAAAAAATGCTGATAAGTTAAGTCTATAGAGACACGTATGCCATTTTTCTCTATTAAATATATAATATAAAATTAAATACTAGATTTTAGTAATATTTTATTTACATTTATTGTAGCCGATTAAGGGATCTTTTCAATAACCTTAATGCTTTTGATCTAGCAGTCATACATTTTAAGAAATCTCATTTTAAGGGGAAAAAAAGTTCACTGATATTTAGTTTTTTGCGATTTCCCAAAACTACTAGCTTGGACTAGCTTGGACACATTGTGTCCAAGCTAGTCCATCGCACGGCGCGGCGTGCTCCGCCGGCCGAGACGACCGCTTTCATTCGTTTCGTGCGCACGAAGCGCAGCTCTGTTAGGCATGCAGCGCTTTGCGAGCTGAATTGCACTTTATTGCGTCTCAGCAAGAGTAGCTATTCCTTTATGTGGCCTTGTGGAGTGTCGCTTCTGGTACTCTTTTCTATTCTGTGCCATTGTATAAGTTGAAAAGAATATCGCATTATGGAGCTGTGCTGATCGAAATTCGCAGGCGTAGTAATAGGTTTCCGTACTGCCAGTACGATACCGAAACCTAAAATGAATCGAAATTTTTTTTTCTCAAGGTACAGTCGAAATTGGTCCTTCCAGTGGCTTTGCAAGGAACCTTAGGAGCATTCAATGTTCAATACAAGGAGCACTATAATTTTAATGGTGTAGACAGTTTTTTTCTTTTTGACGTGATGACGTCACGTCTTATAAATTGATTAACACCGGCTGCACAAACGAAAAAGTGTCTCGTTCCATCTGAACCTATGTGTGCAAGCGAGAGCGCGTACGTAACAAGCGATAGAGAGGCATATACAATAGTAGGAAATCATCATCAATCAATCATCAATCATCAATACTAATAATAAATCTGTAAGGGATGGTCATGGAGTAAGTTACTTTGTTTTAGGAAATATTGAGTTTGTAGCCTCTATGTATGATACTAATGCTAAATTGACGATTTTTAGAAATCTTTTCTGTATGTATGTATGTTCCTCCATAACTCTTATAGCCATAATCCGAATTTGATGAAACTTAGTACAAGCACATTTTACTATACGGGACACAGGATAGGCTTACTAAAATTCACTTCCGGCTACGCTTAGATGTGGCTCCCATACAAATCGAATTGTTCCAAGCGCCGAAATAATGGGCGGCGCGGCGCGGCGGGGGTTAGTAGCGCGTCTCGCGGAGACTGGCAGCCCGGCGGCGGCGAAGGCGCGGGACGCGGCGCGGGGCGTGCGGTCTGGCGGAGCGCGGTGTGTGTGTGTATGCATTGTCTCGGCAGAGTTTCTTATATTTTAATTCGATTCATAATATTATGTAGGTTAACTTCGTTAGGTATCTATTTGATTAATTTTAGGTGCAAACCTATGTAAAAGTGTTATTGCGAGTCGATGTTAGCGGATATTTATTTAACTGAAGTTCCTATTTGATTTAAGTTAATTGATCGTATGTTTATTATATTGTACGTAGTGTAGTATGCGCGGTATATTAGCCAAGAGATTCTTATTTTTACCCGATTACGGCGAAGCGAAAAGGAGAGTTATGTTTTTGGCCGGTATGTATGTATGTATGTATGTTCAACTGTTCCCTCATAATAACTTCGAAACTACTTATCATAATTTGACAAATGAGGTATCGTTGGATGCGTCTTGACCGTACGCTGGTCGTCAAGACGCATCCAACGTCTATAGGCTATAGGATATGGCGCCCTCTAGAGGACATAAGTAATGATGAAAAATTGCCCGCGGCTTCGCTCGCGTGAAATTCGTATTTCAAAGGAAGAAAGTAAGTAACTAAGGGCGAGCTGGGTTCAGGTAAACGATAAACCGTCTCGAAGAAAGTGAGTAACTTTTTGAGGCCGAAGGCGAAGTTGCGTTCAGGAAGACGATAAACCTTCTCGAAGACAGTAAGTAACTATGGGCGAGGCCGAAGGCCGAGCTGCGTTCAGGAAGAGGATAAACCATCTTTAAGAAAGTAAGTAACAAAGGGCGAGGCCGAAGGCCGAGCTGCGTTCAGGAAGAGGATAACCTTTTCGAAGAAAGTAAGTAACTATGGGCGAGGCCGAAGGCCGAGCTGCGTTCAGGAAAACGATAAACCTTCTCGAAGACAGTAAGTAACTATGGGCGAGGCCGAAGGCCGAGCTGCGTTCAGGAAAAGGATGACCTGTTCGAAGAAAGTAAGTAACAGAGGGCGAGGCCGAAGGCCGAGCTTCGTTCAGGAAGACGATAAACCTTTTCGAAGACAGTAAGTAACTATAGGCGAGGCCGAAGGCCGAGCTGCGTTCCGGAAGACGATAAATTCTCGAAGACAGTAAGTAACTATGGGCAAGGCCGAAGGCCGAGATGTGTTCAGGAAGAGGATAAACCTTTTCGAAGAAAGTAAGTAACAAAGAAGTTACTTTCTTCGAGAAGATTTATGGTCTTCCTGAACGCAGCTCGGCCTTCGGACTCGCCCTCGGTTACTTACATTCTTCGAAAAGGTTATCCTCTTCCTGAACGCAGCTCGGCCTTCGACCTCGCCCTTTGTTACTTACTTCTTAAAGATGGTTTATCCTCTTCCTGAACGCAGCTCGGCCTTCGGCCTCGCCCATAGTTACTTACTGTCTTCGAAAAGGTTTATCGTCTTCCTGAACGCAGCTCGGCCTTCGGCCTCGCCCTCTGTTACTTACTTTCTTAGAAAATGTTATCCTCTTCCTGAACGCAGCTCGGCCTTCGGCCTCGCCCATAGTCACTTACTGTCTTCGAGAAGGTTCAGTTTTCCTGAACGCAGCTCGGCCTTCGGCCTCGCCCTCTGTTACTTACTTTCTTCGAAAAGTTTACCCTCATCCTGAACGAAGCTCGGCCTTCGGCCTCGCCCATGGTTACTTACTTTCTTCGAAAAGGTTATCCTCTTCCTGAACGCAGCTCGGCCTTCGGCCTCGCCCTTTGTTACTTACTTTCTTATAGATGGTTTGTCCTCTTCCTGAACGCAGCTCGGCCTTCGGCCTCGCCCATAGTTACTTACTGTCTTCGAGAAGGTTTATCGTCTTCCTGAACGCAACTCCGCCTTCGGCCTCAAAAAGTTACTCACTTTCTTCGAGACGGTTTATCGTTTACCTGAACCCAGCTCGCCCTTAGTTACTTACTTTCTTCCTTTGAAATACAAATTTCACGCGAGCGAAGCCGCGGGCAAAAGCTAGTACAAAATATATTTGTCCGTCTTTTGCGAGCCTCGACCCCGCGGTCCCTGCCACCATCACCGACCAGACGTCTTAACCACCCGGGCTAATCGATCATGTACCTATCGAAGCGAATTTGCTCAACAGTAGGTGAAGATTTCACGGAGGGACATCTAGCGTCAATAGTAAATTAAATACTTCAGCTTCGCAGTTAGGTAAGTGTTGCAACGTTGTAGTATGCGCTTTGATAATAGGTATGTAGATGGCGTTATTTAGTTTTTAAAGTACTCACATTTGCGATTTAAGAATTAAACTTCTAAGCACGATAGCTGCGAACCCGGCTTCGCTTCGGGTAAACTAAACTTGCACTGCAATATTTGATATGTAGTGGATTTTTTGGCTTTTTAGGTTTTATATAAAATAAACAAAAATGAATAGTCGTTATTTTCTCATATTTTTTATTAGTTATTATCACATCTTTAAATATAAATAATTTAACATATGTAAAATCACACAAATTCATTCATCTATATTATAGTGATTCAAACATAAGCCTAAAGGCATTATCTGCCAGTCATGCCTGGGATTGTGAGTATGGTAGATGGGTAGTGCGGGTAATTTCTGTTTTGTATATAAAAAGTTAAATTACAAATTTAAAAATCCCGACCCTTAAAAACTCAAATATAATTTCCGTTTACTTACTTAAAGGGGTCGGGGGCCGCTAAGTAAATTCCCGCGCTGCTGAGTTTTTATATTTTACGCGACGCATCTTCTTTATACCCTAACCTAATGTTGAGGCGGCGCATGTCGTTTTTGTTACGTTTGTATTTCCGAAAATAATTCTTAGGTGGTTATAAAAAAAACTAAACACCCTAAAAAAATTTAAACACCGTAACATTGCTTAAAAAAAACAAAAAAAAATTTTAGGGATTCGAACCTAAGGTCAAAAAATACAAATCCTACACTCTTACCACTGAGCCACGAAATCACATAAACGACCAAACGAATATCGGATTCCCTTGGATGACGACTCCTTATATGTTGAGGGAATGAGGCTCCGATCTCCGCTCTCCGCTCCGACACAAAATATAGGTACATGCACATCTGTGATGTGATGTAGATGTAGGTTGCGCCGCCTCAACATTAGGTTAGGGTTAATTTATAGAAACTTCTATAAATTAACCCTGGTTATTTTTTTTTAAACCACCAAAACATTGTGGATATTTTGGTGGAGAGCCGAGATCGGAGCCTGATTCCCTCAACATTTAAGGAGTCGTCCTTGGATGGCTTTCGGCTTTCTTAGGAGGACAACTGTCACTGAGAGACAGAGAATTGGCCCCTAGACACTCATCCTTTCAATTTCTTCTGCCCAGAAGCTCGATTCTGCTATAAGATTAGTGCGTGTGTTATGTTTGTGTTTCGTCAAAACCGCACGTTTCGCCGAAATGCTATTCTACTCGCTAAGTTAGACCAAACGCGCGTGTTAGGTTATGTTATGTTTGTGAAACACTAACACGCCGTCTGCTTCAAAGTAACGATGTGTTTTGGTGAAAACATATTATTTTTGAGGTGATTTCGAATGTTTTGTTTTTAGTTTTGGGTTTAATTTTAAATTGATGATTGTGAAAGTTTCGAAAAATGGCAGAAGGCTATCTAGAAATGAGAATGAGGAGACAGGGATCGCCGAGAGAAAACGGAGATACGCGTCAAACCCTCTCGACGTACCGATGAATTTGCTATTTTATTATTTATGATTTATTATTTATTACTTATTACTTGTTACTTATTACTTGTTACTTGTCACTTGTCACTTGTCACTTGTCACTTGTCACTTGTCACTTGTCACTTGTCACTTGTCACTTGTCACTTGTCACTTGTCACTTGTCACTTATTATTTATTATTTATTATGTATTATTTATTATTTATTATTTATTATTGGTTGTTAGTTATTTGTTATTTATTATTTATTTATTTAAATCCTTTATTTCACATTTTTAAAATGTTATATTAATTTTACATATTTAAACTAAAACTAATAAAAAATACATCAAATGTACGAATTTAATAAAAACGGTAATTATTAATTATTCATGTTGGCCGTTTTGGCTTCAAAATAAATTATGTTAACGTACCTACTGTTCAGATTATTTCAGTGAAATTATATTAATTGTAATATCACTTACTTTTATGCATATTATATTTTATATTTATGTAATAATAATTATATAACATTTTGTAAAAATGATTCTTTCTAGCAAATAAATCCCCAACAAAGAGGGATTTGTAAAATGGTATCACATCTATGAGCGTGTCGCTGAGCGACGAAAATCAGTAAACATTTGCACTCAATTTGAACAAAATAAATGTATAACTCGCTTAATTATGAATGTTTGTCACAATAATTAATTCTTGCATATTTTTATGCACCTATTACGCATAATTCATTATTTTTATTGGTAAGTATTTAAAATAAAAAACTTTAGTCAACATTATTGTCAGAATTTTTCGCGTTAGGCGACGCGATGTCAAACCTTACCCTAAGCTCCGCCTCCTGTTACCATAGACACTAACCAAACGTGTTTTGTAAATAGCAGAATAGCATCATGTGGAAACCACGTCCAAACTTACTCGTGTTATGTTTGACTCAAACACAACACACGAAGTATGTTTGAAAATTGTGCAATTAGCAGAATCGAGCTTCTGGTACTTTAGAACCGTTCCCAGTAGTCTTACCACTTTATGACGTCATCACGTAAACTATCGTCCGTAAACCGACTTTACAGACAACCAATTTTTTTCGTCTTATGTTGGTAAGTCAGTCAGCGTGTGTGTATGCGTCCACTACACGACATAATATATAAATTTACTCTTTTACCCTCTCCAATTTTGCTCCAGCCAGTCCTTCCGGCCGCCGAGATATGGTTGTACTTTTCAAAAATATTAACTAAACATCTTAGTCTCACTGCATCTCACCCCGTGTATGTCGTAGAAGGCAACTTATGGTTAAGGATTTCAATGAGCTAAGGACAAGCAAGATTCCGTGCTGTCAGAAAAATATATTGTATACTTCGAATACTTACCCCACGGCATTATAAATCAACATCTGAAGCCTGACTGCATTTTTTTTTACGTGATTTGACGCACGAAAAAGTGTCACGTTCCATCTGAGCCTGTGTGTGCAAGCGAGAGCGCGTAACAAGCGACTAGAGAGGCACAATCGGCCCAAGCGGCAGTACTGCCAAACGTACGGTAATTACCGTATCGTACGGTAATCGAGGCTAGAAATCGACAAATGTACGGCGTACGGCAGCGATGGGGTGCCGTACGAAAAAATATATAGCTGTGTTTCTTTATGACGTTATCACGTAAAACTATCGTCCGTAAACCGACTTTACAGACAACCAATTTTTTTGAGAAATCTTAGATGTAGCATCTAATTATTTTAACATATTATTCTGTTTATAATGACTACCTATCTTCTACGAAAATGAAAGAAACAAATATAAAAGACAAACTTTATTTTCATACACATGCTGGAATGACAAATTATTGTAAAGTGCCTCAGCAATCGACATGTTACATTTTTAACCCCCAACGAAAAAAGAGGAGTACCTAAGTTTAACGTGTGTGTGTCTGTCTGTGACATCGTAGCTCCCAAACGGATGGACCGATTTTGATGTGATTTTTTATTAGAAATCTAGTATGGGGATGGTTGTTAACTATTTTTGTAATCAAGTACCTAATTAAGAACATAAAAAAAATTATTACCTTATAAAGAAAACCGATTTCAATGCGGTATTTTTAAAAATTCTTTAAAATAAAAGTTAAATTAAAAATTTTAAAGCGAAATTTTAAACGAAAATTATTTATGACTTTTTAAGGGTCGGGTTTTAAAAAATTGTAATTTAACTTTTGTTTACTAATAGTTGTGCCCGCGGCTCCGCTCGCGTTAAGTCGGTGAAACTCTATGTAAATCGGCTGAGTAGTTTTCGAGTAAATCACATGAAAGCCAACCGAAGTGGCAGACACAGCTCTGTTCATATGAATAATAGTGATACTATAATATAGCCTATAACCTGGTGGATATATGTTGAATTACATAGGCAAAAACCGCAAGCGAATAAGGCTGAGCGGTTCTAGGAGTAAAAATAGGAACTTACATACACACACACACACACACAGACGGGAGACGTATAATCTTGTACTATGTAGGGATGATGTGTGCAACACAATTGAAGACATCAGGTGAAAAAGGTGCTTTGTAACAAAAACAAAAAGCTGAGAAAAATTAGGTCAAAGTTTATGGCTCATAACTTTTTTAATTTAGGACTTTTGAATTGATTTTTTTCTATTCCTGATAACTAACTTACTAAGTTTACTTTGTAAAAACACGAAAAGCGTACAAAACCATGCATTGTTTTTTTTTTTTTGCTTTATGGATGAAGGTGTTTTGTACACATAGCTCTTTCATCATCATGAACAAAAAATTCAATTTATGAGATGATCTTTGGAGATGATCAAACTGGAATAAGGTGTTATATCACCATGACTCCTTCTTCCACGGAAAAACCTACAATTTCGTGTACATAACAACTTCACCACTTGAATAACTCCTATTGCCGTCGTGATTTCGGATTTTCTGTCAGTGCCACTTGATTACTCGGCGCATAACACCTTCATTTACGGTAAAAAATGCATTTCTAAAAAAATGTTACATAGTACCTTCGTCCACTCACGTCTTCAATTTTATTTGCATTTTGATTTAATTCATCCATCCATGGAATCACAATCTGGAGTGTAGAGTGTAGACTTTCACTACCACTTTTATTTAGAGTAAACTAATTTAAAGAATATATTTTGTACCATAGCAACACAAACATGGTCGCAGTAGGTAATTTAACAATAAGATACGCTTTAAATCTAGTGATTGGAAAACTAATTTAACTACAGAACGGAAAGTGCAGTTTTAACCTGGGCTTGATTTTCTTTTTAGTGCTTTAGCTATATACCTTTTTTTTATAGTAAGCGCGTTATGTGGCGCCAAGCCACCCATAAGTCTAGCGACGTCCATGGAAGTTCGGTCGCATGCGGAGGGTGCGAATGTCATGCTGGCCTGACAAGTGCCTATTCGCGCCTTTCTTGAAGGACCCGAGACTGTATACTTTTTTTTAAAGCAGCCTATGCCGAGGGACAATGGTGCAGTTGACCGAGCCAAATTTACCTCCGTCCTGGAGAAACAATGCTCAGTGAGGCGCCATGCCCGCAGACAGCTGCTGGAGGAACTGTCTAGCCTGCTGATATGACGTTAAGACGCCCAGGTTAAAGGATTCGGGAAATACACTCGCCAAAAGACAGTTTTCCACACCCTAGTGGTCCGACAGAAGAATGATTTTGAGAAACAATGGGTTCTCAAAAAGCCCAATGTCAACGCGAATGGGCGCTAAAACGGGTGCTTCCTTTGACGAGTGTTGCGGAGATAGGGCGAATGGTAGGAAAAGGATTAGATTACTGTGCGTGGTTGTTAAACATTATTAACAATTTTACGGCTTTACTGACATACGTTCCCCGAGCTATGTAGCTCGAAGATTCGGGCCAAATGTATGGCCCAGCACTCTGCCGGCGCGTCGTGGATGACGAAGATTGTAGTGGTAGCAGTGCGGGCAGTCTTTGGCTCTAGTCGGTAGAACTTTCGTCTGCCGAGACTACCCGCACTGGCCATTGCTAAAATCTTCCGTCATCCGCGACGGACGGAGAAAGAGAAGTTATTTCTCGTTGGCATAGTGTTCATGAAGATGGGCCATGCGTTTGGCCCGAAACGTCGAGCCACATAACTCGAGGAACGACTGTGTGTAAAGGTGTAAATTTTTTAATATAGGGATGCCAGTTTCTCACCTCAGAGCACTACATAGTCACAAATATTTCACATTCAACTATCTTGCTATAAATGAAATGCTCCGATCACCATTTGCGTGATCATCAGTATCACAAAAGGAAGTATAGGACGCGACAAAGCGCATAGCGTTCTGTGTTTTGGGCTAAAAAAATTATAAGCTGTTAGTTTTTTAAAACTAATAAGCTTATTTTTAGTAAAAAAAGTTTAACAATTCACATTATGTATTCATCTTTCAAATTGTTTGTATTTATTTAATGAAATTGTAATAATGTTGATTCCTCACTTCATAATATAATAAAAAAATGACTAGGCATAGGAATATTGTAGAATCTATTTACTTATAAAATTAGTAATCAAAATAATGTTTTATGAGATCAATCAGAGATCGAAGTTAGTGAAATAAAATTATTGGAGTGACATTAGAACATTGCATTTTGTAAATGTGAACCACGTCACTTGTTTGTTACTTGGGTCTGTGTTGTTTGTGTTAATAAAAGATAGCAGCATGTGTAACCCTATCCTAGGCTAGAGGTTCACTATTTCTCAGATTAACAAACAGAACCACAACACTTTGGTTTTCTTACAAGCTAAACTTATATTATCAGTGGTCTCTTATTATTAACTACTTTGAAATCTTATAAAAATAGTTAATTTACAACCGCTTCCATAAATCAACTAAGTTAACCCCTTCCCAGAACAAATGGACATTGAACATAACCATCAACAAAAATGAGATTTTATTCACAAGGTGAATTTTGTTAAATTTTTCTATAGATGATCTAAAAATGTGAAAGGGTTAACCATATGCAGAGATATATATTGTTATAGATAATAGAATTGGAAATTTTCCACATTCACGTCTAACTTTTTCAAATTCCATCAACTATTGACATTGGGTACCATGTTGACTAGTATTCAATTATTTTGTATACATATATGTGACTAGCGTGTATTTACATGTGCTTTTAAAAATATAGACTTTGACAATGTTAAATCAGATAAATTATACTTTTTACATGCCACATAATACCTGTGTTAATATGCATGTGCAAAATAATTAGGTCTTTAGAATAAATAGTTTAAGATTCAATCTACAGTTTTAGATGGATTTAAGGTTTTTCAGATTTATTATGTTAAATATATGTAATGAATGACAATTTATTAGCTTTTAAATGGGTCTTGGTAATGGCACTATGAAAAAATAATGTGGATATCTTTAACATTGACACTGGCAATAATGTGCCTCATTGCTAAAAAGACGCCAGTTGTCAATATGGCCAAAGCCGCCTTGACACAATCAAAGCTCACTTGGACAAGGTACTTTCGATAAAGGTCACTTAGATACATGTTTTCTTTACGGACGCATCTAAATTGACTCCGAACGGCAGTGTAGGTGTTGCTGTGTTTTGTGTCAACAAGGATGTATATTTGAAAATAAAATGTCCTCCAGAATCCTCAGTTTTTACAGGAGAATGTAGAGCCTTGTTGGAGGCGGTGAAGTATATTTCTTTGAATAGCGAGATAGATAAAGCTATAATTTTTTCGGATTCGCTTAGTTCACTTCAATCCTTGCTTCAAAATCCTTTTAAATCCAAAATTCACAATCCCATAATTTATAATATTAAAAATGTATTATCTGGTCTTACCGGGAGACAAGTGGTGTTTGCCTGGATCCCCTCTCACAGTGGTATTCAAGGTAATGAACACGTTGACGCCCTTGCAAAAGATGCAGTGGTTCGTGGGGGTAAGGTTGACTACGAAAATTTTTCGCACGACCTTATCGCCCTTCCAAGAATTTATTTACACTCTTCTTGGTCGAATGCATGGAATAAATCCAGTAAAGTCAAGGGGACATACTATGCCAGTATCCAACCAGAAATTGCTCTCAAACCATGGTTTTATAAACTTCGAATATCAAAAAAAGTTACATCAATAATATGCCGTTTACGATTTGGTCATTGTTGCTCTCCCGTGCACCTGGCTAGGTTGAGGATTCGGGATTCTTCAGTTTGTGAATGCGGCATTGACGAAGGCACTGTTGATCATATTTTGTTTTCTTGTCCACTCATTAATCAAGATCCCACCTTATATTCCACTCTGCCTGAACTTAAAATTCCCCTCCCTTCTAATATCTGTTGCTTACTATCGTCTAACAATATTGCTATTTATAAACTCATTTCGAAATTTTTTTTTTTTCATAATATTAATTTGTAACTTTTCAGTTATTAATCAGAGTTAATCATTTTGTTTTCGTTCTTAGGGTTTTCTTTTCTTTTCTTGAAATTATGCATTTGTTTTGATTTGTAAAACTTTTTATACCGTTGTTGTAATCCTATCACACTTGACAATGGCAAAGTTCGCGCGTCAGCGCGAGTTGCCAAAAAAAAAAAAAAAAAAAAAAGATACAAGTTGACACATACATAACACAGCTTCCTTGGATGCGTTTCTTCATTCTTCAAGCATTCAAGGTCGACATATGTCGGACGAGACAGATTTGTCACTAGACTGTATAGGGTTTCATTCATCTAAGTCAGCTTTTAATAAGTTGAGCCCCGTCCAAGTCTACTTTGATTGAACACACACATCAAAGCCCACTTTCAGTGTTGCCACGATCAAAGTAGCATCCAAATAGTCATCTAACTACTCTGTCCAAGTGGACATTGATTGTGTCAACACAGCTTACAGTCTCTGGCCGTCTTGCGGTCTCAAGTAAACAAAACAGAAAAAAAAAAAATTCATTAAAAAAAAAAAAATTACCAGCTTTCTTATTTCAATTCTACACCCCCGTACATTTTGTTGCATTCCTCAAATTCCGCCAAGGTTTCTAAAAGGTATATTTAGTAGCGCTGCTGTCTGACGATGAACCGAAACAAAAAGCTAAGAAAGTAGCATATTCTTAGTGAGCAGTGAGAGAGGCCTCTCGACGTGCGGATGTGAGCGGTCGTGGTGGAACGTGAGGCCGCGCCGCGTCACAAACTTCTCCGGACAGAAGGAGCACTGGAACGGCTTCTCCCCCGTGTGCTGGTACATGTGGTACTGCAACAATATAACTACAGTAAGTAATTTCAAAAATATTTCAATTAAGTTTTTAATGCTTGCATACGCAACAATGGGCGGCAATTTGAACAAGGTTTATGATTTTTATGACTACTTGTGTTTCCTTTACTAATGAACTGCTTTATTTTTTTTAATAAAAATGTATTGTATTACAAGTTTTTTATCCATTACTCGACACCAGTAACTTTATCGAGCTCATTAAATTTATAATTCAAATTACAAGTTAGTCGTACAGTGTGCTTTGTGCTGATTTTCTAGCAAATTCTTGAGAGTTTGTAAAATTTGTACCAGAAAGATCACGAAACCGTGTAATTATTTTAAATTTGTATGCCAAGTGTCATACCTACATTTTATTCGAATAATTCATGTAGATTTACGGAAAATTTATATAAAAATAAAAATAAATTTCATTTAAGACCTTTTATTTCTGAGATATTGAGAATTTTGGGCCTATATTTTTATTTGAAATGATTGGTAGCTTACTAGCTTTCAGAAAAATAACAATGGAGTGCCCAAAAAGGATATTTTTTTTAAACTTTTCGATTACAAGTCAGAAAGTTTAAAAAAATATTTAAAACCCAGATATCTCGGAAACCGCTCATTTCCGACCGCCAGTTGATCGGGGTTCAATTGTTCGAAATAACCTCTATATAACCCCTGTATAACCCCTTTCAAGGAATAGATCGAATTTCCAGTCACCCTGTATAACTGCATATTATAAAATGTAATGTCTGCTGTCTACATGCATGTATGGTTGTCCTATGTCTTCTGAGATATTACGAAGTCTTGTTCAAGTTGACTGGATTGGCTATAATTATGTCCAACTTGTCGTGTACGTCTCTAATCTCAAGTTCAGCCACACTATACTATAAAATAAATCTCATTTCAAACATACTTACCGTAAAATTGTCCTTCTTCATAAATCCATGTCCGCATATTTGACACTTATACTTAGTGACGGGTTTAGCGGGCAGCCTGAACGCCGGCACTGCCGCACTCTGTCCGTTGGTCTGTCCGGCCAGCAGCTCCACCTCCAGCCTGGGCGCTCGCCTCCTGGCCCGCGGCTTGGCGGGCAAGCTGTTCGGGTGGTAGTTGTTGAGCGCCTCCTTCTTGCCGGGGTGCATGCGGTTGCGGTGCGAGTAGCAGTTGCCGGAGCTGGCGAAACTCTTCTCGCAGTACGGACATTTGTAAGGACGAGCACCAGTGTGCTGGTTTATGTGGAACTGGAACACCGAACAGAGTAAAGATAGTTAATGTTTTCAGTGTAGCCAACACAACCAAAGGGATGTAGTGACATCGGTGCCTCAGTCTGATAGAAAAAAGACGAAATCAGGTGTAATGGACTGTTATCACAGGTGTAGCCAACCATGTTGGTTTTCACATACATAGCGTCACGCCTGTTTCCCGGTGGGGTAGGCAGAGACAACGGATCTCCACGTGCCACGATCCTGACACACCTCTGCCGCCTATTCCACTCTCATAATGTTCTCATGCATGCTCGTCGGTTACGGGTACTACGCACTTGCCCCTTTTTGAGCACATGCCCAATCTGGTCCAGGTAAGTGCGTCTAGGGTGACCCTTCCCGACTCTTCCACTCACATTTGCTTCTAAAATTTCTTTCGTTAGTCTCCTATCATCCATTCTTCCAACATGACCGAACCACTGAAGCATCCCTTTCTAAATCCTTGTCACTATATCTTCTTTCAGCCCACAGCGCTCTGGCACTACACTATTTCTCAATCTATCTTTCATTGTAACTCCACACATACTCCTCAACGCGCGCATTTCCTCAGCATTAAACCTGCTTTCATGCTTCTTCTGCCATGCCCAACTTTCACTCCCGTACATAAGTGTAGGGGCCAGCACTCCACCATTTACAGACAAACGTGCCCTAGTTGACATGCTTTGGCTGCTCATAATAGCGTACAACACCCCATTCACTTGGTTGCCGGCTTTCATTCTCTTTTCTACATCTCCTTTACATTTTCCATCCCGCGTGAACATATTCCCCAGATATACGAATTCGTTCACTTGCTCCAGTCTCTCATTCCCAATCCTTACATCGCATTCGGACACTATTTCATTCCTTTCCAGTACCATTACTTTCGTCTTGTTTACATTGACTTTCATTCCCTTCCTTTTAAATGCTTCAACCATAACAGTTACCATGTCCTGCAACTCACCCACCGACGACGCAAGTATCACTTGATCGTCGGCGTACAAGAGGCATTTCACAACTAACTCATCCATTCTTAATCCACAATCATATTCTTTTAGATCAGCCAAGCAGCTGTCCATGAATAGATTGAACAGCCAAGGTGACGCCACACACCCCTGTCTGACCCCTCTAGAGATGTCAAACCAGTCGGTGTATGCCCCGTTATCATTAGGGCTATAATATTAATGATAATGGGTAAACTCAAACGAAAACAAATGGAATTAGGCATAATTTTGTATAGATATAGGCTACATACTGTATGGATGAAGAACATAAAAAAACTAGTAGAAATCGTAAGTGGGCGGTGCCAGCGTACCGCGAGTAAGCGTAGTTCCGCACACTTGGACATACCATTCACCATTCATTACTTTTTTCGTCACGGAAACCATAAAGTTAAACAAATAAAAAAATAACAAAGAATTTGTCTAAAGCTAGTTAAATATAAATTGGAGGTATCACAACTTGCACATTTTATATATTATGGAACTTTAGTTACATACACTGGTTGTTTATTATGTTCTGTGGGCACATAAGTACAATAACTAGAGAGCGTTTCAACTAAAAGTTCCCTCCCCGCTACCCATTCTGCTTCGCTCGCGGGGGGCGCGCCCCTGTCCACGCTCCTCATACCGCTGATCGCGTGACATCAATATGAGTGGAACCCTCTTAAAGCAACTACACCTGCCCGGGGACAACCTGTATAAGGTCTTTCAATAGTAGGTAAGGATACGCTAAGGGGTTTATGTGTATCAGATACTGATCACGTTCCCATACCAATTTATTTTACGATATAAAAAACATACTTATTAAGGTGAAATACGCGCACTTCACGTATTAAATTTAAGAAGTAGGTTTTTTATATCGCAAAAATAAATTGGTATGGGAACGTGATCAGTATCTGATACACATACACCCCTTAGCGTATCGTTACCTACTTTACTTTTAGACCTTATATATTTGATGAAATATGTATCGAACAATATATTCTGTCGACCTCTGTCTGCGGATGTACACAGAAATTGTCCACTCAATGACCACATAAAATTCAAACTAAAGTGAAAATTCAAAGAAAAGGGGAAACCTTAAGATCCTGGTTTCTTTTGAAGCTCTTTTTGCATATGTGGCACTGGTAGGGTCTCTCGTTGCTGTGAGTGATGCTGTGAGTCTTTAGGTTGCTGCTGGTGTTGTACGCTCGGCCGCATATCTTGCAGGTGTAGGCCTGCGACGGCGTCGAGTGCGACTCCAGATGCAGCGCGAGGTTCTCTGCCGATCTGAAACTGAACAACAAGTTTGTATCATGCATATCAATTGTTGGCATTGTGTCTCTCAGACTGAGGCAGAATGTGAGCTTATTGCAGAATTATTTCTTTCAGTCATCTACTTGTGCTATGTTGTCTTGGGGTAATTTGTAGTGTCTTATTCCCCGCTGAGAGGTCGGAGGGTCCATGAGCTGACGAACCAAGATGTTTGAATGTTGGATTATTTGTCTCTTATAAGACCTACAGTGACATTCATAGTCGCAACGAGCACGCAACGAGCGTGCTTAGTTCGTCTCTGAGTTCAAATTTTGACGTTTACCGCTCTCATAGACAAGCCGTGCGCGCGCTAAGCAACCGTCTTTGAGTTTGAAAACTTAGCAAAGTCCAAGTCTAGTCTCACGACGACTTTAGCTTCGAAAGCGAACTTACGAGTTTCTTTCATTTTAGTACAAATGAGGGAGTAGGGCAGAATAGAATACACAGAGCATTGATACACTGGCCGTCCTGTCACCTCACGACAGGTTATTTCTTTTTTTTTAATAGTGGTAACCAAATGAATAGGAAATTCGTTTTTACTGTCAGTGTCCAGTGACGGCGGTTTGACTGACAGCGTGCGTGAGTGTGACAGTCAACTGACGTTTAACTTGGACCATTACTTGGCTTTGCATAGTTCGTTCTAAGCGTTAGTCTCTACTATGAGAGTCCTGTACAAAATGTTAGTGAACTTTAATCGGACTCGTGCTTAGCTTAGACAGTGCTAAGCTTCGAACTTTGGAACGACTATGAATGTCAGCCTTAGTCTAGGCCAGGATTTCTTCATTGACAGTTCGAACTTTCAGTGATGGTGCAGAAGCTCATTGGTGAAAAACCAATGAGCACCTGTTATAATGTGTAGCATCTTCGACTGGAAGCGTTGGATGATGACTGTGTTTGATTAAGATGCTGTTCTCCATAGTTGGATTTCATAATATGTCATAAGACTGGATAAATTATGCATCTAAGTTCTTTGAAAATTATGAAAAAAATAAGTTCAGACTGGAACCCCTATCTCGTATGAGAGGCCAGCACCTCAATCACTACACTACCCAACACTACACATGTACAATGGACTTCTTAAAGTTCAAGTGCGGAGAAGGGGAACTACAATACGTACAATGGACTGTTTATGGTACCAGTGCGGAGAACGGGAACTACAATACGTACATTGGACTGCTTGTAGTCCCAGTGCAGAGAACGGGAACTACAATGCTTACAATGAACTGCTTATGGTCCAGTGCGGTGAATGGGCACTACAATACGTACACTGAATTGCTTATAGTGCCAGTGCGGAGAACGGGAACTACAATACGTACATTGGACTGCTTGTAGTCCCAGTGCAGAGAACGGGAACTACAATGCTTACAATGAACTGCTTATGGTCCAGTGCGGTGAATGGGCACTACAATACGTACACTGAATTGCTTATAGTGCCAGTGCGGCGAACTGGAATACAATACATACAATGAACCGCTTATGGTACCAGTGCGGAGAACAGGAACTACAATACATACACTGAATTGCTTATAGTCCCAGTGCGGCGAACTGGAATACAATACATACAATGGACCGCTTATGGTACCAGTGCGGAGAACGAGAACCACAATACGTACATTGGACTGCTTATAGTGCCAGTGCGGAGAACGGGCACTATAATACCAACAACGGACGGCACTACAATACGTACACTGGACTGCTTATGGTACCAGTGCGGAGAACGGGAACTACAATACGTACATTGGACTGCTTATAGTCCCAGTGCGGAGACTGGAACTACAATACCTACAATGGACTGCTTATGGTCCAGTGCGGATAATGGGCACTACAATTCATACACTGAATTGCTTATAGTCCCAGTGTGGCGAACTGGAATACAATACATACAATGGACCGCTTATGGTACCAGTGCGGAGAACGAGAACCACAATACGTACATTGGACTGCTTATAGTGCCAGTGCGGAGAACGGGAACTACAATACGTACATTGGACTGCTTATAGTCCCAGTGCGGAGAACAGGAACCATAATACCTACAATGGACTGTGATGGTGTCAGTGCGGAGAGCGGGAACTACAATAAGAAATACTTATAAAAAGGTGTATCTCTTACACTCTACCGCAGACTTTACAAGTGACATTGCTCTTATGTTCCTTCAAATGAGCAAGAAGGTCGGATTTGTAGTCAAAGCTGTCCTTGCAGGCGTTGCAGCAGAACTGCTTGTTGCTACGGTCCTCGTTGTAGTGGATCCAAGAATGGTTCTTGAGCGCCAGTTCCGTGAGGAAACTCCGCTTGCAGACGATGCAGGGAAACGGTTTGAAGTTGTCGATCAGTTCATTTCTTTTCGGTTCAACGGCATCCTCCTTAAGAAGAAAACAAAATTTTGAATTGTTTGTTATATTGTGAGTATTTTTACTGGTATGCATTTAGGGGCTTTTCTGTTCTTTTACTGAGCAACTTTTGAACTATTATACTAAAGTTATCAATAATCATAATTTCTACACACTGAAGTACCTAAACAAAAATTCAATTTTCCACCCGCTATTTAAAATTCCTAAACATATAAGATCGTTAAAAAAGTAATTAAACAACATTCTGTTATTTAAAAAAAAATACTAAAATTACGCAAAGTGCCAAAGTGGTTGAAATAAATAACATTGAAATGGTAAAGAGAAAGAAAGGGTAGATATCAGTTTTCATTGGTTCCATGGAACATAATATCTAGAATGTACGATTGCTGATGGAGAAAGGTGTACATAATATACCTTAAAATAAACCTAAAAAAAGAGATAACAACATTACCCTATGAACCTCTGAATTGTCGCACTTGCGTATGAGTTTGATTGTAACATTCTCGTTCTCCAATCCGTGCAGGTAAGTCAGTTGTTCCCCGCACGCAGGCGGCTCCTCGCTGTCAGGGGTTAAGTCGGAACCGTCACAGTTCTGCAAGATCAGCATCGGATCTATGCTGATTTCCATCTGAGTGATTTTCGCCTCCTTTTCGAAACAAATAAAAAAAAAAATTGAATAAACTTTAAACTGTATGTAAGCCTTTTTTTCTCTCCTTTATTTGAATGGCCACCTTGCGACTATGCCAGCTCCGTAGTGCCCTTGAAATGTTCTCCAAAACATCTCTATTCTCTGAGTCCTTATTGTTTATTGTATAATTTCATCCATAGGTAGGGAACCTACGCTTGGATATGTAGAAAATTCCGCCAGTTCTAGATTCAACGCGAAGAAGAACTGACAAACAAACTTCGCAAGTCACAATGTTTTGTTAGTACCTTATAATAAGTATTATATTATAGTAACTTATAAATAATTAACCCATACTAGTGCTAGAGATGCTTTAAACCTAATGTATTTTTGAGCAATCGGAATAATTGGTTATACAATACATACTTAGTGCACAATAAAAGTTCATTATCAATACTAATAATAAATCTGTAAGGGATGGTCATGGAGTAAGTTGCTTTGATTTTTGAGATATTTGGTTTGTAGACTCTGTGTATGATACTAAAACTAAATTTACGATTTTTAGAAATCATTTCTGTATGTATGTATGTTCCACCATAACTCTTAAACCGATCATCTGAATTCGATGAAACTTCGTACAAGTACATTTACCTACACGGGACACAGGATAGGCTAAATAAAATTCACTTCCGGTTACGCTAAGATGTGGCTCCCATACAAACCGATATGTTCCGTAGGCGCCGTAGTACTATAGGTATTTACCGAGCGGACGGCCGGCAGCTGGCGGCGGCGTGGCGGGGGCGGCGACGGAGGAGGCGCGGCGAGCGAACTGAATAGCCGCAATATGATAGAATGGACCTCTGTTCTTCTTTCACGCAAAACTACTGAACAGATTTTGATGAGCCTTTACAGTACATCAATATAACATATAGGCTATAATTTATTAAGACATTGTGTAAATTGGCCCAAATAGGTATATCGATAAATGTCAAGTAAGTCGGAAAAAATCCTGCCATCTGAGAGCTATCTCGGCGTGCGCTGCATAAACCGTTAGAGTTAAACGAAGATAATATATGGTGAGGTTTCTCTTAAATAGTTCTAAAAAAAAGTCCGCGACAGCATATATCTACCTTTTATGTGGAAGCCACTATAGCCAAAATAGTGAACCATAAATACATTTAAATTTGTTACTGTATTTACAATGAACATTTTATAGTAGGTATTGAATTAATCCTTATGAAAATACATATTTTTATCGCTTCTGGTAGATAAACTTTGGCTTTTACACTAAGTAATTTGGATAAATAGTTTAAAAGTTACGACGATGAGAATGTCTTGATATGGCGTCCTACGGTGCGGCACACAGTACGGGCGAGGCGAGGCGAATATGTATGTATGAATTTCCTCCATAACATTTAAACCGATCATCTAAATTTGATTAAAATTAGTATACGCACATTTAGCTATACGAGACACAGGACAGGCTAAAAAAAATTCAGTTCCGGTTACGCTAATAGGTGGAATATTTTACTTAGTTAGGTATCTAAAGTATTTGATTTATTTTAACTGAAGTTTCTTATTTTAATTTCGATAGCTTTTTCGCTTGCGTGAAATTCGTATTTCAAAAGAAGAAAGAAAGTAACTTAGGCCAGGGCCGGAGTGAACTAGATTCAGATAAACAATAAACATTCTCAAAGAAAGTAAGTAACATACTAAAGGCGAGGCCGAAAGCCGAGCTGCGTTCAGGAAGAGTATAAACCTTTTCGAAGAAAGTAAGTAACAAAGGGCGAGGCCGAAGGCCGAGCTGCATTCAGGAAGACTATAAACCTTCTCGAAGAAATTAAGTAATTGAGGGCGAGGCCGAAGGCCGAGCTGCGTTCAGGAAGACTATAAACCTCCTTGATGAAAGTAAGTAATTGAGGGCGAGGCCGAAGGCCGAGCTGCTTTCAGGTAGACGATAAACTTTTCGAAGAAAGTAAGTAACAGAGGGCGAGGCCGAAGGCCGAGCTGCGTTCAGGAAGACCATAAACCTTATCGAAGAGAAGCACTGACGTGGCACCAAGTTCACCCGGTGTTATGGGCTGACATCACGGATGTTGTAGGTGATGTAGCCACCCGTGTCAGTTCCCATAAAAAAAAAAAGTAACTAAGGGCGTGGCCGAAGGCCGAGCTGTATCCTGGAAGACGCTGACAGTAAGTAACTATGGGCGATAGTTACACGATAGCTACTTTCTTCAAGACGGTTTATAGTCTTCCTGAACGCACCTCGGGCTTCGGCCTCGCCCTTAGTTACTTACCTACTTTCTTCGAGAAGGTTTATGGTCTTCCTGAACGCAGCTCGGCCTTCGGCCTCGCCCTCTGTTACTTACTTTCTTCGAAAAGGTTATCGTCTTCCTGAACGCAGCTCGGCCTTCGGCCTCGCCCTCAGTAACTTACTTTCATCAAGAAGGTTTAGTCTTCCTGAACGCAGCTCGGCCTTCGGCCTCGCCCTTAGTTACTTACTTTCTTCGAGAAGGTTTATGGTCTTCCTGAACGCAGCTCGGCCTTCGGCCTCGCCCTATGTTACTTACTTTCTTCGAAAAGGTTATCGTCTTCCTGACCGCAGCTCGGCCTTCGGCCTCGCCCTCAGTTACTTAATTTCATCAAGAAGGTTTATAGTCTTCCTGAAC
The DNA here is from genome assembly GCA_946902875.1 of Nematopogon swammerdamellus. Lineage (NCBI taxonomy): Eukaryota > Metazoa > Arthropoda > Insecta > Lepidoptera > Adelidae > Nematopogon > Nematopogon swammerdamellus. The sequence goes on from OX336333.1 coordinate 11,298,372, forward strand.
GCAGCTCGGCCTTCGGCCTTGCCCTCAATTACTTAATTTTGTCGAGAAGTTTTTTAATCTTCCTGAACGCAGCTCGGCCTTCGGCCTCGCCCTTAGTTACTTACTTTGTTCGAGAAGGTTTATGGTCTTCCTGAACGCAGCTCGGCCTTCGGCCTCGCCCTCTGTTACTTACTTTCTTCGAAAAGGTTATGGTCTTACTGAAAGCAGCTCGGCCTTCGGCCTCGCCCTCAGTTACTTACTTTCTTCGAGAAGGTTTATTGTCTTCCAGAATGCAGCTCAGCCTGAAGCCTCGCCGTTAGTTACTTACTTTAGTTGAGAAGGTTTATTGTTTACCTAAACGTAGATCGGCCTTAGTTACTTACTTTCTTCCTTTGAAATACGAATTTCACGCGAGCGAAGCCGCGGGCAAAAGCTAGTACAATATATATGATCTGCATGCAGGCAATTAATCTGCATATTTTGATATCATCATCATCATCCTGTATCGGTCCACTGCTGGACATAGGCCTCTCCCAAGGCACGCCAGGAAGGAAGGTGTGGATCTAAGCTTGCGATGGCTTCACCGAACATATCCGGGCCCATCGCCAGTAGAGGAGGGTATCGGAATTGTAGATCCCGAAATATCTATGTGTGATTGTGTGATGGACAGACACCCTAAAAAGGGATAAGTTTGGAAAAATCAGCAAAAACCTAGATAATTTTCAGTAATCAGGGTTTTGAGAAAAAAATATATCATTATTGCACGACAGAGCGCCCCACTGTGCCGTATAAAATCCTGAAAAACGTGGAAACTATGAGCTTATGATCTAAGGAGCCGCACGTTGATCGTATGATGCGGTCGACGTGGGGTGGGTGGGACACCTGTGTGTGTACCTTGTCGAAATAAGTCTCTTGCTGCACTGGTTCAGTTTTGATGTAGGCCAGCTCGGACGGCTCCTCCATATTCATCTGACTCAAGAGGACGCTGCGACTCAGGAGTATCTCCTGTGACTTGCGCGCAGTGTCGATGAACTCGCAAACTGTGTGCAGCTTTGTGCAGCATCGGATGCAGATGTTCTTCGGTAGAGTGTCATTTTGGTCCACCTGAAATTTTTTTTTATTTTTTATGGAAACTGACACGGTTTGCTACATCACCTACAACATCCGTGATGTCAGCCCATAACACATAGTATTTCTCAAATATGTTTTGGCTTACTCCTACAATTTTCCTATTCTTTAGTATTAGGTCCCATGCCATTTTTGCCTCCCGAAAATTTACGTAGTTTGGAGTCTTAATTACTAGCAAGAGCAGCAGTAACGAACATACTTGTAAATGTTAAATCACAACTACCAACCTAGGTAAATGTTAAATTTAAATTAAACCTATGTTTAGTTGAGCCCTTTGCATCATCCACGATCATCAGTCATGAGGGTGTATATCCTGCGGAAGTGTGGGGGTCGAGGTATGTTAAATGCCAAGAATCCGCACAAGCGCGAGGTATGCAATCTCCGTCAGTACTTTTTGGAAAATACTGTTCTTTGTGAGATGCACCGCAATGTCGTCACCAGCGATAAAGTTTACACCTAACACCACTGGGTATGAGAAAAGAGAACTGCCGGAAGCCGGTTGTACTGAGCACCGAGGACCGCATGAAAGCATGGAAAGGCAAGGAGCTGCACTGTAGGTAGTTCCGCTTTCTCACGGGACCGGATGTAGACCTACTCCCTTGCCCCTCACTAGGTGGTGGGCTCAAATTGTAGCCGACTGGGTTGATACCACCGTACTGGATGTAAGATGGCCGCATAGCAGCCTTGGCTGTGTTCTCCTCTAGTCCAGTATACAGCAATCCAGGGAAGTCTCCGGTATGACACCTACCTTCTCGGAGGTGATATTGGCTGGTCGGAGCATGCGCTTTGGCCCCTCCGACTCAGCCAACCATACAGGATTAAATAAAAAAAACTCGCTTCCGTGCATTGGCTACGCTTCGGGGACCTCTTTGGGGAAACCGAGGGTTTTGTCTTTGCAATACAAGATGAAATTGTCAAGATGAACAACCATAGGAAATACACAATGAAGGAAGGCACCATTGACATCTGGCGCGCCTGCCACCAACCTGGTGAGTCCCTCAGACATGTGATTTCCGTTTGTTGCCAACACCGAGTATCTGCATAGACACAACCTAGTAGCCAGGATTATACACCAGTAACTTGCCTTAAAGTTCAACCTTGTGGGTACCGAGGCGCCTTACTATAAGTACAATTCACCGCCAGTTCTCGAGAACGGTCAATTCACACACCGGGACCGGTTCATTAATAACAGACAGGACTATTTTCGCGAATAGACCTAATATTGTGATAGTAGACCAGGAGGCGAATGCACAAAATGTGTTAATAAACTAATATAATAATAATACACTTTATGTCACTTAATGTGTGGCAAGGGCGGGCTTATGTCTTAGGCAAGTTCCTCCAGTCAACCTGTTTGACCTACATTTTTACATGGAATCCTAACCATGGAGTTATCATGATCTACATGTCAATATATGATTGACATATAGATCATGTAGAGTATGCTTCTACCTACTTCTGCAATTCCAGGTTAGAAAAATTGGGAAAAAAATGTCGGGCGTGTTTTGTTTTTACTAAAATTCAAAAAATCCATCTGTGCTTCTAAATAAATTAATCCTCACTTGTTGTATACCGTTTTATGGGGAACTTCATTAGCTGTCAATATCCCAGAGGGGTTATTGATCTGACTTCATGAGCTTTACGAAATAGGTATTTAAATTTAGCGAATTTTCTCGCAGCGAAAATGGCATGGAAACCAAGGGGTTAAGTGAATGGGTCTACGTGGATAGAATAATTATATTATGAAATGTACCTCAATAAGCAGATATTGGATGAGTTTATTCTGTAGAAGTAAAGCCTCTGCTTCCTCGCTGAAGATCATGATGGTGACTTCTTGTTCCTCGGCGCACAGACGACACGAACGCTCAAAACTCTCCTTTAGACTGCAAGTCATCTCGCTGGTTGTACCGGCGAAAAAAAACGTTAGAATAAGTTACAAAACGTGTGGCTTGCGGTGGTATGTTGCCGGTAATGATTTTTCAACATTGTGCGGTGCGGAGGGTGGACGACGCAAGCGCGCTGAAAGATAGCGCTGCAGTTCGTCCTATAGTACTGCATTATTGATGTTTATAGTGCGTTCGGTTTTCGTACAAAAGCGGCAGAATGCGCGCGCAGGAAGCATCAACCAACGAGGCAAACACAAAACCAATGTTCTTGCACAAAACGAACGAACGAACGAAACTCGCTCCCACAGCACAGCACTCTATTTTGATTTTTATTTTATTTATTCGTCCTTTTCAGGGTGCTTTCACCTACATCGTGCTTTCACTCATATTTTTCTATGAAGAAATCGCCAGCTCGCATACAAAAGTTGTTACTTAACATTTCACTAGATGGCGTTACTTTGACCTCGGTCTGACAGCTGTCTCAACCACACCACAATCGTACGATAATTATCGTATTTGTACTATAATTACAACGGTCGTAAGATATACAATCCTAAAGCCGCATTCCCCCCACTATGCCGAGCGACATTAGCCCACCGACAAAGCCGCTCTGTCAATCCGAAACCGATGCACGTCTCCACATAGTACCTACCTGTGGAGACATGCCGGCGTGCAGACTACGTGGTGGTGAAAATGTGTGACGACCACTTCCTCGTCGCTACCGCTGCATTATTGGTTATTTATTTATAGATAGATAGAAAATTCTTTATTGCTCCAGTAAACCTTAAACAGTAACAAATACATTGGAAAATTTACATAAGGTGCAAAGGCGGACTTATCCCTTACAGAGATTTCTTACAGTCAACCTTTGGATGTTTGAGATTCGATAATATAGTGGAATGTAAGTAGGTAGTAGCAAAAGCGGTCGGTTTCGGATCGGCAGGCCGCGCGGCCCCGTGTGCCGCGTAGGTGCAACCCGCGCGGCAAGTCTTGACTTGTTCGCCTTTGCCGAGCGGCTCTGCCGATCGGCATATTGGGGAAGCGGCTTAATGCTTGGGTCGTACGCTCAAATACGATCCTTTTTAGCTGCTGTAAAACTATTATTTGTAATTCTGTGAAAAATAAAATTATGTTTTGGCAACGCTAACTCATCTAAGTACAAGAATTAAATTGATCTAATAATCAATTCAATGGTCAGACAATAATTCATGCTAGCAACCTGACGTTATGTTATTTTTTTAAATGGAATCCATATGTAATGTCTTACCCGTACCATTTGCAAAAATCTACTGTAATTTTTAATGTACTTTCGGCATACCACTATCTCACGAACCGCTCAACCAATCCCAGCAAACCATATGTCAACTGTCCAGTGATAGTCACTCGGCCGCCTTCCACCTATGGCAACGTCAATGAATAATATGAACAATTGATGACGTCATAGCCTTTACGATAATCAATATATGCCTATAACTCCTAAACTATTCGTTGGATCGACTTGAAATTTATTTCCTTCCGTAAATAAAAATCTGAAATAATAATTTTGAGAGGGCATATCTCTGAAACTACCGATCCCAGCCGCTGTTTTTGATCCGCTGGAGGAAATGATAGGTCTCGACGAAAGTTTTATTTTACTTTTGATTTTTTTTTGAGGGACGGCATCATATCACGGAAACTAATGATCCCAGACTACTCATCCGCTGGAGGAAATGGCCTTGACGAGTGTTTTTTTAATTATTTATCCATTGCTTTAGACATTTCTTTTTATATAAATTTAACATTTTTACAAAATTAAAACGTAAAATTGATACAAAAACAAACGGAGTTTCCACCACCGGCGGCGGGGCGAGCCCATGTTACCGATGGTTGGGTTATTAAACGGTTTTATTTTTTAATATTTTATATAGTTTTTAGTTGTTTTGGATAATTTTATTTCTTTTTAGTTTTTTTCTTTAATTTTTTTTTACTAAAAAAATTTTAATGCGTCGACCTAAAATAAATCGGCTGAAATCTTAGAAAATGGCAACCATTTGAATATTGACGAAACCCCATCAGCGCCACGTCAGGCCATTTGCACTCTATGTACTTGCGGGATTATTATATGTCTGCCCATGATTCCATGTCTATGTCTACCGGTAGTCCCACGACTATCAGGGAATTTTTTAAAATTTTATTATCAAGTGGCGGGAAGATGGCGGCGGCTGAGCTGAGCGTGTACCTGTCGCAAGTGATAATTTCTATATTTTTGCTAATCTCGCGGTTATAAGAAGAATTTAGCAGACGTGTGACGTGGGCGCCGAGTGCGCTCAGCGAGCTGCGACTGCTGCGACTATGAAATATATTTTTGCAATTCCGCAATTACGAGAACAATAATATAGAATTTATTATATATAACACACGTCTGAAGATTTAAGATTGGCTTAAGGATAAGTATACAAAGCAATAAAGACATTAAAAATAAAAAAAAATTCACAGATCTCGTGCATTACACGACCTTCGAGGTACATTGAAAATTAACTCAACAAAATATAAAAAAAAAGTATTACATTTATATATTTTTTATTATTGACGTGATGACGTCACGTCTTATAACTTGATGAAAACCGGCTGCACACACGAAAAAGTGTCACGTTCCATCTGAGCCTGTGTGTGCAAGCGAGAGCGCGTGACAAGCGATAGAGAGGCACAATCGGTATAGTCAAAGTTACCATGGAAACGTCTTAAGAAGTAAAACTGTCAAGATCAGACAACAGAAGTTTATTGATGGTCAGTCACAAGATGATTAATCTTTCTACTGGAAATAGAATTACTGATCTTTGCTCTATGTACTACGATTATTCCACGTCATCATGTAAAACTATCGTCCGTAAACCGCCAACCAATTTTTTTTTTACAGACAACCAATTTTTTTTCAAATACACACGCAGCTTAAAAAATCTAAACTAAAATTTAGACAGAAAAAGAGATAAGCTTGACATTATGTCTAACTAAAGTAACAAATTATTAAATATCAAATATAAAAATATTATATTATTATTTTATTTTTATATTTTATTAATATTATATTTATATGTAGAAATCATAAACTTTAATGCTACTACTCAGATTAGTCCGCGCGCCGCACATACCTCCCGCGGTATTCAAAATATCGCCGCATAAAGGATAAGCTACAGCCTAGACTGTGAGAGATAGCGAGATCCCGTTTATTGCAAATTGTAGCCCAGCTCAATACCCCGAGGACATTTTTTCATTTTTTCGATATCGTTTTTCCTTTTCGAGAAATCGCCGATTCAATGAGAGAAGACACCAAAAAATCACGTCATTTTTCGACATTTTTTTATTTTTTGAAAAAAGTTTTTGACTTTTCCAAAAACGCCATATTGTAGCCATCGCCGAGACGCAACTTTTGACACCCCAATCATCCACGTAGCTGTAAAATTCACGACACCAGGGCGATGTCGCACTTTTGCTTGAAATGGGTGCCCTACCAACGCGATCGAAAAAACATTTTCAATGTTAAAAATCTATTCACATTTGGCTAAAAGGATGATCATCCAGCCTAAATACGATCCTTTTCAAACTCGAGTACGATAATTTTTAGTGAACTCGAATCCAACACTGATCACAATCATGGTTACTATCATGGACTTGCTAGCATGGATATCATTCTGTTTATAGTTTTTGCATTCTGTCACAAATTTAGCCCTGAGTGACGTGAATATGTTCTATTACTGCTCCTGAGATTTTCGAGGACCCCAGCTGCGGCGGCGGCGACAACCCCCCGGACTCCGATTTCTCTACTTTCTGTTTGACCCTGCGCCGGTTTTTGGAACTTGTTTGCTTTACGATTTGGAAGATAGCATCTCAGTATAGGTAAATTCTGTGTACCATAATTGTAGCGTGACCCGTAAGTAAAATTATTCAATGACATTGTAAAAACATTGGCTTATGATTATTATAATAAAGCGTTGATTTATAAATATATATTTTTAGCATACGTAGAGCGGAAATGTAGATGAATACTGCTTTTATAAGAAAATATAAAAAATGTGCTTCTGATATAATAAAAAGTAGGTATAATGCGCGGGACGGATCTCGGCGTGTCGTCGCCACGCGCATACACTATACAAGTACGGTGCGGGTGCGAGGGAGAACACTGACGAGCCGCTGCGGCGGCGACACGCCGAGATCCGCCCCGCGCATTATAATACAGTTTTCATAGTTAGGCCCGGGCTATACGATGCGGAAAAAATCGTGAGGCGAAAATAAACTGACCACGCCTCCTAAGGGCTACACGGCATGCGGAAATTTATTTACCCACTCGCTGGCTGACTCCGATAGGTGAAGCACGACGGCACAATGGATGCGCTATGACAATTGCAGAAAAAAAAACGCCAGTGTAGCCGCCGCCATATAACTCCATAGGACCGTCCGCTTGAGCTTCTATTCTACTCGTGCCGAATAATTCGGCTGCGGACAAGCGGAGAAACCTGGACGCGTCGCTGTTTTTTTCCGCATGTGCGGAATTCCACACGCGTGTAGCCGGTGTGTTGATGTCTCGAACATTTTGTATGGCATGCTGATTGTATTTTTTCGGGAGGCGGGGCTAATAATCTCCGCTCAGGAAAATAACAGCATCGTATAGCCCGGGCCTTACACTATAAATACAATAATATTAGTTTACTGGCATTTCGCTAGATGGCGCTATTCACTTTTACCATAGAGTAATATTGCTTTTACTGACTGATGGATGAGTGAGGTGAGTGTTTTGTGATGAGGGGTTGACACCTGAAAGCTCTGGCGGCTCCTGCGGACCTGCGATCCTGCGCATCCTACGGTTCGGGTTGACTCGGCTCGAAAGCAAACCAACTGAAGCCGATATTCGTTTGGTCGTTTATGTAATCTGGTGGCTCAGTGGTAAGAGTGTAGGGTCTTTATTTTTTCGATCTCGACCATGGGTTCGTGTCCCTTTTGTCAAATTATTTTTTTTCTTTTTAGGTTTTTATGTTAGCGTACCTTCTTTTATGCTAGGTTTTTATGTTAGGGTACCTAAGAAAGATTTATTTTCGGAAATACAATCGTAACAAAAACGATATGCGCCGCCTCAACATTAGGTTAGGGTTAATATTTTTTTAAACCACCAAAACATCACTCATACATACCACACTGTCCTTCGAGCCGAGTGTTTCCGAAAGGAGTTTCCGCAGGATCCGCAGGAGCCACCAGAGCTGTCAGGTGGCGGGCCGGATGTGATGATGTTTGATGATGTGATGAGTGATTGACCGGACGTACTGATAATTTCAGTTGGCAGTATTTTAAATAGACGTATTATAGTTATGAGAAATTTGCAGCCACCTTGTCACTATCTCAAAAAATATAGGGCTTGGACCTTGGACATTATATTATTACGGTAGTAATCTCTATACATATAGTCTGTGATTATTATCTTTATTTCACGTTTTTACATTTAATTCATATGAATTTTACATTATGTTATACCTACTAAAAGTTATAAAAATATACATAACATAAAAACGGTAATACCTCCGCCGCCGGCGCGGCGGCGGCGGGCGGGAGACAACTTAAATATACAAGTCTCCAAGCGCGGCGGCGGCGCGCGGCGGCGGCGCGCGGGGGCGGCGCGCGGCGGCGGGTGCAGGCCGTGGCTACGGAGCTCTCCGAGACGACATATTATTAGGATTATAGGTAGTAGGCTACGTATTTTTGTATCATCACGCCTGAAATTCATATTCTTGAGTTATGTATGTAATTAAATTAATATAAAAACGGCAAAACCACGCGATCAGCCAGCCGCCCCGCCCCGGCGCGCCGGCGCGCCACGCGCACTGCTGTAGGTAGAGTACAAGAGTAGAGTAAGTACCTGCATAGCTTTGATATTACCCTATATTATAGGTATTATTACTATTACTCTTGAGTATTAGCAGTATTAGGATTATATTATAATGCGATATTTAGACGTTTCAATTTCATTGAAGCAATGAAATTGAAAGCAATATTGAACCGCAATTGAACCGTGTAACATTACCTTAACAAATATGTGTGAAAATAAAATAATTGTCTGGAATGGCATGTGCTTCTAGGTACTAAATAGGTTCAAAACTGAAGTGCCTACCTACATAAAATAAATCACATGCAGTCATGCTTCCATTGTGCAGCGCGCAGCGCAGAGAAGCAGTGCTGTGGTGTGGTGGTAGAGGAGTTCGTTAGCGTTGTCGGTCCTGCGATCATGCCTGGCCTGCCTGAAGTACTCTCGTTCTCGTCTCATACATACCATACCATATTCCTACCGTAGGCATGTAGCTTGTCAGCCTGTCTTATATTCTTTGCTCTGTGCTCTGTAGGCTATAGGTAGCGCTGGCGCTGCTGTAGCCGCGCAGGATTCGGTACGGCGCGGGTGGGTGGGGGGGGTTCGGCGGAACTGCTGGACCGGTTCCGCCGCCGCCGCCGCCTCCGCTGCTGTGCCGCGCCGTTTCAATGTTCATGTCTCCGCTCCGCTCCTCCGCCGCCCGCCTCTGCGGAGGAGGCGGCGGCGCGCGCGGAGGAGGCGAGCGGTGCGGACGAAGAGGCTGGCGGTGCGGACGATGAGGCGGGCGGTGCGGAGGAGGAGAAGGCGGGCGGTGCGGAGGCGGAGGCGGGCGGCGCGGCGCGGGGCGTGCGCGTGGGCAGCAGCAAGCGCCACGGTGCGGTGCGCGGCGCGGCGACGGGCGGACGGCAATGAGATCAGTCGCGCAACGAGCGCCGCGCGGTTCGGTTGGAGTGTACGTCGGGTGTCGGGCGGGCGTGTCAGGTCGTCGGGTGTCGGGTCTAGGAGCGGTACGGTAGCCGCGTGCACCAGCCTGTGTGTCGTGTAGTGTCGTGGCGCCGACTCGGCGCTCGGCGAGATGGCGCTCAATTCGGAAAGCGAGCAAAAATCGAAGCTGGTCCTGCGCGTGGACCAGGATTCGGACTCGGACCTGCAGGCGCTGTTCGACACGGTGCTGAAGCCGGACTCGAAGCGGCCGCTGCAGGTGCCGCTGCGCATGCGACAGCTGCCCAAGTCGTTCTTTAACCCGCCGTCGACGGGCTCCAAGTCGCCGTCGGTGTCGCACTCGCGCGAGAACTCGGCCGACTCGGCGTTCGGCTCGGCTGCGCCGGTGTCGCACTCGCGCGCGCACTCGTCGCCCGCGAGCCTGCAGCAGACGTATGCGGTGGGGCAGCAGCAGCAGCCGCCGCTGCACCACCACCACGTCAAGCAGCGCTCGTACGACGTCGGCTCCCACCTGCACGACGACCTGGGCCCACTGCCGCCGGGCTGGGAGCAGGCTCGCACACCCGAGGGACAGATCTACTATCTCAAGTGAGTGGCCCCGATGCATTTTCATCAGAGACCAAATTAGTTACGGATATTATCATTAATCCGCAAAAGGCGGCGGCTAAAAAATACCTAGAGCAAGTGGCTGCAGCGGTGAACCTTTGGGCAGCCAGGTCGACATTCATTCAATCACCTCACTCACCTGTTCGTTGAGGTGAGCCCCGCTCGCCGCCGCACCGCGCTCCGCGACTCCTCCGCCCGCGCCTCGCGGCGGCAGGTGCACCTCCGCGCTGCCCCTCCGCCCCGTCGTCGCCGCGCGCGCCTGACCCCGCTCCTCGCCGCTCGTGTCGTCGCACCAGCCAGCAGAGCTATAATACCAGAACATTACCTATAGTAGGTGGCTAGGTATAAATACCTATTACCTACCTACCTACCTATCTGCACAGTCGTCGTCGTACTAACGGTGTGTCGCACACACACACCTGATTATTAAGCAGGTTGTAAGTATCTAACTCACTATTGTACATGGTATTATCTTATGTATGACAAGCTGTGCCCGCGGCTCCGCCCGCTCTCATATTTCACTTCACTGCTAACCTCATAAGCTATTTAGCGCGATAGTAAGTAGCCTATAGTTGATGGGAAGAATCAAGCTATCCGTAGAATTTTGTTTTATTAAAATCGGTTCAGTGGTTCTCGAGTTATAAGCGGACAGACAGACACTCAGACACTCAGACAGAAAGCAGACGTTGGATTTTATTATAGGTAAGGAAGGAAGGAAGGATAGGCCGTACAGTTGGACTAAAGTTGAGGAAAACTTCCTTATTTGTGAAATTAACCATTCTTATGTATGATAGGCCGTACAGTTGGACTAAAGTTGAGGAAAACTTCCTTATTTGTGAAATTAACCATTCATTTCATTCATGTTTCTATGTTTTTTGTATTGTTTCGAAATGGTTTCGAAAAAGAAAATAGTCGCAGGAGCAAGTAGGTAGATGGATGTAATGTAATATAGGTAGGTAGGGCCACAGGTTCTGCTGCGTCACAGACTCTGTGGCTGCGTGCTGAGCGGGCCCTGCGCATAACTATGCCTATTGCCTGCGCCTGCGTGGATCCGCGGCGCGGCGCGACAGGTGCGTGCGGGCGGTGCGTGCGAGTGCGACAGGTGATGAAGTAAGTCAAACGATAGATAACAGTATGTAAGTCACAGCACACACAGGTACTACAGGCGCTGATTACAACAGGTAATGGCGCCGGACGTCTTGCCTGCGATAACGACTCTGCGATTAGCTCAGTGTGGAGTAAAAAGATAAAGTAATACTGACTAATGAGAAAGTTTTGTAATAAATTGTGTGGGCATTAGAACGAATAATAGGAAACGTGTTATACCTACCTACCTATATGAAATGCGTGCATTGCAAATGAAAAACAATGGCTATTATACCTAGGTAGGTACTAGACATAAGTAAGGCTCGAATGCATGGGCGTAAGTACCCTAGGCCTGCTGGTGCGGACAGCGGGCAGGCAGGCTTTTGATCAAAATACCTAAATGAACGTAGGAATGTTTTGGAAGAGGTGAAGACTTGTGTGTGAACTCGAACAAACGCTTCGGTATATTTCAGAATGGGGCCGTAGTAATTTGGTCGAGTTCAACGCTTCCAAGACGCAAGTTAGCGCGTTCAATGCGAAGAAAACGGCGTTCACACCAGCTCCTTCCTTCCAGGGCACAGTCGAACTGTCGCACGACCTAAACGTTCGGCGCCATATCAAGGGCGAGGCCAAACTGGCTTCTAAAAAGCTGGGCCTACTCAATAAGGTGCGACGATACTTCACGCCGCGCCGCCGCCGCCGCCTGGCCAAAGGCTGCTTTTGTATAAATCGCAGATTAGGTCCTGCTTGGAGACCTTGGAGTACTGCTCGCACTTGTGGGATGGTTCAGCTAAATACCAGCTTGGCATTTGGATTCGATCCAGCGTCGAGGCGTGCGACTAGGGCTGCCACCTTTAAAAAATGGCAAACCCGGAGTATTTAGAAAAAACATTTTTTTTATCGTAAATTTTCCGAGGCATATTAACGATACAAATTAAACAATGCTGCTAGGACCGCTTGATTTTTAAAATAATATTTTTTATTTGTTTGTGATTTTTTTATCAACTTTTCTTGCTCTGGTTTCTTCAAATACTTTAAAAATTATTGACAGGTCATATTATAATTTTATTCATCTTTACAATTAACTCCGACTTCACCATGGCGACTGATAAGCAGGTTTCTCTCGTCGGTCCATAAATTTTTCAATTAGCATAAAACGAATTCCACAAATTCATTGATAATCGGTATTGAAAAAAAAAATTCACAGATCTCGTGCATTGCACGACCTTCGAGGTACATTGAAAATTAAATCAACAAAATAAAAAAAATTTTTTTACATTTATATAATTTTTGTTATTTTTCACAAACACAAGCAGCTTAAAAAATTTAAACTAAAATTTAAACAGAAAAAGAGATAAACTTGACATTATGTCAAACTAAAGTAACAAATTAATAAATATCAAATATAAAAATATAATATAGGTAAGGTTAGAACCTAAAGATGATTTTTTTAAATAGAAAAATATTGAGCTATTCAAAAGGAAAGAAGTGAAATCGCTGCCTTTATTAATCAATTTTTTTCGTGTCTCTAGGTTTTGAAAGTTAAAAGCAAAACGAATCATACGAGTTGGGTATGGGAATCCGCTTAACAGCCAGTGTCAAACTTAAAAAAAAATGCTTAATTATGTATGAATTAAATATTTACAGTCAATATTCAAATAAATTCCATATAACGATACTATTCCATTTGAAATTATCCTTAAATTTTTTCCCAACAAAAAAAATATTTTTAAAAATTATCAAAAATTTTCAATTTGCAATATAACATTCCATTGTTCACAAACACATCTCGTTTAATAGTATCCATCTCCATTTAATAGTATATACTCCATCACAACTGCACATTCGCATTTGAGTGAACTCACGAAACTCTAAAACAGCGCTCACTAAAAAATTTATAACTTATTAATTTTTAATTTTTTCCAAAAATTCAAAAAGAGGTCTCCAGATATCGTGTCAATCTAGAAGATAAAAATACAAAACTTATAAATTTTTAAATAATAAGTCTGTCAAAAAGTGCCCTTTCTAAACCCCATAATAAAAAGGGACCTTTTTAGCAATTTTTTTCAATTTTTTCAAAAACTATAGAACTTTTAGAAATTTATTTTCACTATTATGTAGCCCTTATCAATACGCACCTTTTGACACCCTAATCATTTATGTAGCTTCAAAACTCACGACACCAGAGCAATGTCGCACTTTCGCTGGAAATGGTGCCAGAAACGATCGAATAAACATTTTCAATGTTAAAAATTCCAAATTATTTTCGGTAATTCTGTGAAATATGTTACTTTTAATAATTGAAACCATAAACGCGCGCGCATGCGCACGGTGCATCCGATTCGTCCGATGTCCACGCACTCCGCTCTGATCATCCAGTGATTCAGTCAGTCTAACCGAATTCACCGCTCGGGTCGACGCACCACCCACCCGGTCTGACCCGGAGATATACGATGCTAACCCGTAGCCCGGATGTACACCATTCAAACCCGTAGACTCCAGGTCAAACCCGGAGGGGTGGCAGGCCTACGTGCGACTAGTGGGTGAACCCGACGTGTCCCGCGATCTAGAACCACTGCAACTCCCTAGGGATGTCGGCGCCCTCTAATTGTGTTCTATCGCTTATTCTGAGAGAGCTGTTTAACTCGATCCCGCCGTCCCCTTTCCACCTCCGCAAAACGCGCGCTGGGCAGGAATTGCACCACTATACGCTGGACTTACCACAGATGTTTACCAATCGGTTCTGCAGATCTTTCCACCACATGTATAAAATAAATGTTTTTAAGTTTACTGTTATTTATTATTTATTAATTATACTCATTTTAAGTTTCCGGATTAACAGTAGGTACTGAAGACTTACATAGGTCGACGTTTCGCCCGCTACGTCACGGGCTTCTTCAGGAACTACGCTACTACTACTACCCTAGACGGGAAAAATATTAAATAGTTATGTAGTTATATTATTTATGATGGAAGGCTACTACCCACAGCTACAATCTTCGAAAAAGAGCAGTTTGACGTCTGGTACAACGGACACAACTGGTCGTCGGCTCCAGGAACTCCCGCAGTTCCTGAAGAAGCCCGTAACGTAGCAGACGAAACGTCGACTTATGTAAGTCGGGGAGGGTATAGATACTGGCAGGTGGCGGAGAAGGAGGGGGGGAGGGGGGGAGCTTGGTGTATCGATTTATGAACCCCCCTCCCCGAGCAGGGGGTCCGTTTAGGGGGGGGGGGGGGGGCATACAAAGTACCTCCAAAAAGGAAGCGAAAACGAGAAATGAAGCATATCAAACAATGAAGGAAGCAGAAAATGTTTTTAGTTATTTGCCCCACCCCCCCTTCCCCCCCAAACACAAGTCGATAGCTTGAAAAATATTCAAACTTATAAATAAAACTCATTAGCTAATTACGATTGCCTCTTCTCCGACGCTGCGGGAAGTGCAGGCCTTCCGTCCTTGCTTAAACAAAGCATATTCGGTGACAAAGAGCAGGCTCCGAATATATGTATATTACGCGCAGGCGCCCGTGTGAGCAGTAGCGGCTGAGGCTGGTCGCCGAAGGCGACCAAAAAAAGCCGAAGCTGCGGAGGCGAGGGGGCTGCACTCCCTCCGCGCCTCCGGCTTATAAAAATACTCTAGGGAATAACAATACTAACAGGTTATGTCGGGGCGCTGAATTTAGTTTTTCCGCAAAGTAGCCATGTCTGACCAGTGACCTGTTAAAATTTTCAATTTTTTTTTCTCGAATAGTAGGTATTGATCTCCTCGGGCTAATTCTTTCACTAATAGGTATTCTTCTAACATCCTAAACTACAGGATATAATTAAGCAATTTGCTATAAAACCTGCCATTATCAATATCTCACACCCTGTAAGTCTTCAGTAAACTTAAAATGAGTGTATAAAAGAAAATAAATATTATTGATGTATATAGTTGCAAAAAATCCGTATACTTTTAATACCTAGTTACAGTTTTTAAAATCTAAATCAAAACATCGTTTATTTCCCGTTGAGTGGGTTTATACAATTTTATAGAAATAAAATTGTGCCACTATGGAACACGTCAAAGATTTAAATTTTTTTGATAAAATAATCAAATAATCCAAAATTAAAATATCATTACATCAATAAAATTAAAGCAATATCGCACATAATTAATTAAAGATCAATTCCAAATTTACACATCTTCAGTCAGCATTCCAAAAAATATAATACATAATACAGTTACCTAGGACCTATTTCACCGCGTTCACTTAAAGTTCCGGATAACGTAACGACAGATAAAGTGTCTGATAACTAAATATTCATTTTCACCATAAAAATAAGTGACAGTTAAACATGATATGCCAGTTAAACTGGCAGATAAAGTACATGAAGGGCTGAGTGCCAGATAACAAGATTAACTGGTGGATTCTTGGTCTGTGTGGTCTTTAGTGGACTGTTCAAGCGCTCTGTTTATGCGTATTTGAGTTAATTCGTCTAGGAAACGTTCATCTGGTCGATAACCACAGGTCGATAACAGTCTAACACCTGGAAATGCTTGGTGAAATCCATTTTATTTAACTGGTTCTCTAAATCGTTTCTTTATCGCACCGCTAGAGGGTGGACTGTCTTCCGGCGAGTGTATTTCCTTATTCCTTTAACCTGGGTGTCTTCAAGCGTCGTATTAACGGACTAGACAGCCTAGCAACAGTCCGCAAATCTGCTGGCATGGCACCTAACTGAGTGTGGTTTCGCGAGGAGAGGTGATTTTGTCTCTGTCGACTGCACCATTGATCTCTCGGCACAGCCACCCATGCTGGTTTACATAAAAAAATAAACTGGCTGTTCTGTCTGCTAGACAAAAATATCTATCAGATAGTAATCCGTCACTTTATCTATTCATGGTGAAATAGACCCTTAGCTATCATTACAGGAACCAATATTGAGGTAGTTTTCATTTAAAAATGAAAAAGGTATAACTTAGTTTCTAGTTACAGTTAGTTTATTACTATCATTACAAAAATCACCATTGCTACAGTTGCTTCAATTAAAATAAAATAAATAAAATAAAAAAATTAAAAAAGGGAAACTTACTTAGTTATATAAATATGGCTGCTTTGGTTTCCTTCGGCTATGATTTTCTCTAAATCATTTTCTATTTCTAGTGGCAATTAATTCCGAAGGCAAAGAAGACGTAGCTGCATCGGATGTTTCGGTTCGGATATTTACTGATATGAGTTAGTAAGAACGGCTTTTAACTGAAAAGTTACTTGTGAAAACGCGTTGTTTCTGATGCTCTTAGATACTTCGCGTATTCACTAGTAAAAACGGATTCTTACTGATTTCCGGTGTTTACGGTAACTCTGGTATCTGTACCCTAATCACGAGATTTAACCTACTGCGCTACGCCGCCGTGTTCTCCGCATCATTTTGTATGGAGTAACGAAGTTTGCAAATCTATAACTAGAGGCGCTGCTCCGTTTCTCCATACAAAATGATTTTTTTTTATGGATACTGACACGGTTGGCTACATCACCTACAACGTCCGTGATGTCAGCCCATAACACCGGGTGAACTAGGTGCCATGTCAGTGCTTCCCCCTTTTGGTCGTGCCGGCTACACTGAACTGGTCGGAAAACACAAACTATTTACATAGCCGTTTCGACCGACGTTTCTTTCAGTGCGGTGGTACCAGCGGAAGGGACCTACAGTTTTACGAGGAATCCGAACCTCGGTCAGCCTCCAACGGTCAGCGGTCACCCATCCAAGTACTGACCGCACCCAGCGTTAAATGATGCGGAGAACACGGCGTGGCGTAGTAGGTTAAATCTCGTGATTAGGGTACTGGTATCTGCGAAGGAAAAAAGGTATTAGTCGTAAGACTATCACACTGCAACCGGTCAGTAGCGGTCACTTTGTCCGCGGTCACAGTGACCGACTGCTGGCTAGGGGCGAGCGGCATCGAAGCCGCTCTGTTGCTGGCACGTTCTGCAGTCTCTCGACTGCTGCAGCTGCCTGTGGTGAAGAGAAAAGCGAATGAGTCGTCTGGAGAAATTGGTCGTCTGGCGAGCCGCGCGCAAGCTGTCTGACGCGTGTATAGGGTCACCAGTTCGGTGGCCTGATCTGGTGAGCAGAGTCACACGCAAAATTGAAATTTTGGCTGTTCAGACATTTAACTTTATAATAACTTAATGAATAGTTTTGTGCACAACTACATAAGAATAGGCTATGTTATGAATTTTTTTCATAATTTTCAAACAACCCTTATTAGGACAAAGTTCGGCGACAAAACTGCAGTTTTTTGTCAACTTTTAAACCAAATATTTGTTAAAGCAAACTTATTGGTAATAGCAAAGTTATATGTTTTTGAAATTATATGACAATACCAAAACTTGATTTATTAAAAAAAAAACAAAATTTATTTTTCGTTCACATTCTGGAGTACCCTGTACTTTCAACAGGATTATTTATTAGACAAACTTATATATAAAATATCTAGCGGCAAAAATTATACGTAATTTGCCGTCAGTTTCATCGAAATCGGTTCAGTAGGTCCGGAGATAACTGCGTGTGACCGACAGACAGACACCAGAGCGATCCCATAATGGTCCCTTTTTTCGCATTTTGCGACGGGACCCTAAAAACTAGCTCAGCCGGTTGAAATTTCCACAGAATACGTGTTATGGTATATTCGCCAACAAATAATAAAAAATAGAAAAAATCAAAAAGGGGGACCCCCTTATACAAGAAACGTGGTTTTTCAAGTATTTTTTTTTGTGGTACGGAAACCTCGGTGCGCTCGCGCCAGTCCGATTCGCACTTGGCCGGATTTTTTAAAGATAATACGATTGTGACCAGCTTATGAATAATAATATGTTGCGGTATCTGTGTATGTATTACAGGAGAGTAGGTGTAGTATATTGAGTGAATGCGATACTGAAGGAAGCGGTCTGGCTGGAGAGAGTGGAGTCAGGAGTGGGCGAGTGAGTGCGTCAAAATAGAATGTAGGGCGCTAACCTTGTTTGGGCGGACGTGTGCGGTTACGATTATTTTCAGTTGTTTGTTGTGTCTATTGCCCAGCACTACTTACTGAAACTGGAACTGTAAACCATTTATCCTTTCCGCCATTTTGTCTTTTTGGTATTTTTTGTGCAAATTTATCGAACGGTTCAGGAAGTAAAATTCGTAGCAAGAATGGATAATTACCTATACTTGACCGATTTGATTCCAGCCAGTCCCAGATCGGTCAGTGTGTCTGCATCTTATATTGCGTATTGGTAGCTTGATTATTATGTCGTAGGTACATATTTACATATCTAGTTTCAGTCAGTCAGTCAGCGTGTAAGCGTCCACTGCTGGACATACGCCTCTCAAATTTTCCTCCAGTCCTCCTTCAGCCTTCAGCGATACGGAACCACTGATTTCCGCCGGCGTACTTGATGTCGTCGTCCCACCTGGCGGGTCGTCTTCCCACACTCCGTTTTCCTGTCCACGGCCGCCAGTGTAGGACACGGTTACTCCAACGGTCATCGTCTCTTCGGCTAACGTGCCCAGCCTACTAGTTTGAGTATTACTTCAAAACGACTACTGCTGCAATTTGTGTACTTGCACCAAATGTTCACGCTGCTTGCAGTAGTGCAGCAAGCTATGCTTACAACACTACACAACCGCGCTGATAATAATCTCACTGCAAGCGGTCGCGGTGGCGCTGGCGCACCGGGCAGTGTGGCGGCACGAATCGCCGACCAGCATGCGACATTACGCAACACAAGCTTGCATCGTGGCGTGGGCGCAGACATACTTTAATACCTTGTAGAAATTCTAGACCTTTGTACACACCGGGTAGACAAGGACGAAGGAATAAGGTCCATTTGATGTTGACGTGCCTTTGAGATTTTCACCAGGAGGACAACATAATATGCACACATTTGGTTTTAAGTGTGGAAAATTATACTCCATGACGAATTGTTGGAACTGTAATCGTGGAAGTATATGACTACATAACATATGTAACTAGGGAAGACCGTGCCCAACAGTATGACAACCGATGGGATGGTAAAAGTGAATCGTGATGGAAGTTTTAGTTCATTTATTCCCAGTAGATAGTCAATAGCTTCTGATGAAAACCATTTGCATTGCAACTAATTACCTAACTAACGTATCTAGTCGCTGTCTCGCAGGCAAGCGGCAGGTGGCCGAGTGGTTTGGGCATCGGCTTCTCATGTGAGAGGTCCGCGGTTCGAAACCGGTAGGCGTGTACCAATGAGTTTTTTCTGACGAAAAAATTTTAGTACATACCTACACCTGCTGCTTCACCGTTCGGAACCGGTGTAAAACTGTAGGTCCCATCCATTGCCCCTTACTAGGTGGTAGGCTCAAATTGTAGCCGACTGGTTTGGTACCACCGTACTGGATGTAAGATGGCCGCATAGCAGCCTCGGTTGTGTTCTCCTCTAGTCCAGTATAGCCAGCAATCTAAGGAAGTCTCTGGTATGGCACCTACCTTCTCGGAGGTGATATTGGTTGGTCGGAGCATGCGCTTTGGCCCCTCTGACTCAGCCACCCATACCGGATTAAATAATAATAAAAAAAAATTGCATGTGTGAATTAATTACACAGGAATAAATGAACGCAGCTTGTTACGTTGCGTATAATTGACGAATGTGTCAGGTGAATTGTCAACGTTTTTTGACGGAATTTCAAACTCACGGATAACTAAAGATGTAACAAGGCAAAATGGTCGAAAATGCTGTAGTCCTAGTCTGACGACTTGTCTATCTATTCGAATATTTCTATAGGTACTCACGACCACAGTATTTTCGATCAAATTTCCTTTGTTATTTCCTTAGTTTTTCGTAATCGGGTTTTATACAATTATTGTTATTGTATTTTTTTTATTAAATACGTGTTAAACATGTTATGTAGTCATATACTTCCACGGTTCCAGTTCCAACAATTCGTCATGGAGTGTTTCTGCTCTGGACATTGCAATGCCGGTGCCGGCCGCCTGTACAGGCACGGCCCCGGCGTGCGACCGCACTCCCCGCGCCACTCCTAGTGCGCCCCTCACCTCACCGCCACGTAGCCTCATGCCTTCGCCTGGCGAGCACTCAATATGTGAATGTGAAGCGGCGCCTAATCGATGCAATAGTGCGATCACGAGACTAACAACTAACCCGACGCGGCGCACAGTGGGTCGAGACTGCTATAAAAGGGACATAGGGATTTTTTTTACAAATTTCATTTTTTAACAACACCCATCGATAGGTCTCGTCATTCTGATGAATAGTTGTCATTAAACATTTTCGTCTAAAACTGATAGTTTGCCAGGAAAAAAATATTTTCAAATTTTGATGTATGAAATTAGACATAAAACGCTCCGTTTCGGCTAAGTCTTGACAGGTCTTGCTTTAAAACTATTTAAGCATTGTTCTGTGGTTTATTGACTATAATCCTACACTATCAGCGTGCGCCCAATGTTGCCCGTTCACGAGTTATGTGGATCCTAAAAATCAATTAAAAATGTAAGTAAAAATTTTTTTTTTTTATTTTTAGAATCATAGGGCATTAATAGATTTAATCTAAATAATTGTTTTATATAAAAGTACTAACAAATAGATAAAGTTTTTAATTTTAAAACATTAGTTTATCGTAAAGATACATCAAAATCTAATAAAAAAATTATAAAAGTGTTTATTAATCAGAGAAAGTTACATATATTAAAGATGTTTTTACATAGAATGCATGACGCATGACAAATAGTACCTATACTCAGATGTATCTACACTGTACCCGCTAGTTCGAGCTATTTGATGAACACTGTCGCCTAAACTGGCCCTAAAACTGTTTCATAGGCGACATTGTTTGGTCAAACCACTGGTGATTACATTTGGGTACTTAACTTTGATCTTATATTTAAATTTTTTAAACGTATAGTTATATATACATACCTATTCTACTTTATCTGTGCGCGGTGAGTGAGAGAGACTCATTAGTGCAGTGTGTGCGTTAAATGTGTGAGTGCATTGCAAGACAACCCACACGATGAAGCCTTAATCGAAAGGTTCCACGTTATTTTGCAGACAGTGGCTTCAAGAGAGCGAGTGGATCTTCCAAAATTCTGGAAATTTCGTGAAGATACAGCAACTTTGCATTTCCAGTTATATCCGTGGTACTACATGCCCTCTATCTAGGCTCTAGCGTACATAAGTTGCTTGTGCATGGAACGGATATAATAGAACATTTAGAACTTTACCAATCGAGAAACTGTCGGAAGAAGCATCGAAGGTTAGAAATAAGGATTTCCGTAAATATAGAGGGAACCATTCCAGAAAAGTAAGTAGGACAGCGACAAATGAAGATATCTTGCATAATCGTCTCATGTCATCCGATCCAAAACTTATTTCTCTAAGGCCATGAATGGCCAAACAACGGAGAATGGAAGTCTCACCAAGAGCAATCGAGCTTTTGGTATCTCTTACCCGCCCGATTTAGAATTTATTTGTATAAATGATTGATTAATATTTTTTTATTATATTGTATAAGCTGTAGTTGTTACTTGCATAATCTTCCCTGGTCTGGTCATAAAACACCTTATTCCAGTTTGATCATCTCCAAAGATCATCTCATAAATTGAATTTTTTGTGCATGATGAGAGAGCTATGTGTACAAAACACCTTCATCCACATGAACGCATGATTTTGTATTAATGCATGGTTTTGTACGCTTTTCATGTTCATACAAAGTAAACTTAGTCAGTTAGTTATCAGGTATAGAAAAAAATGTATTCAAAAGTCAAAACTTTGACCTAATTTTTCTCAGCTTTTTGTTTTTGTTACATAGCACATTTGTCACCTGATGTCTTCTCTAACTCGGGCGGGTAAGAGACACCAAAAGCTCGATTGCTCCTGGTGAGAAATCCATTCTCCGTTGTTTGGCCATTCTTGGCCTTAGAGAAGTAAGTTTTGAATCGGATGGCATGAGAAGATTATGCAAGATATCTTCATTTGTCGCTGTCCTACTTACTTTTCTGGAATGGTTCCCTCTATATTTACGGAAATCCTTATTTCTAGCCTCCGATGCTTCTTCCGACAGTTTCTCGATTGGTAAAAGTTCAAAATGTTCTATTATATCCGTTCCATGCACAAGCAACTTATGTACGCTAGAGCCTAGATAGAGGGCATGTAGTACCACGGATATAACTGGATATACAAAGTTGCTGTATCTTCACAAAATTTCCAGAATTTTGGAAGATCCACTCGCTCTCTTGAAGCCGCTGTCCGCAAAATAACGTGGAACCTTTCGATTAAGGCGTCATCGTGTGGGTTGTCTTGCAATGCACTCACACATTTAAAGCACACACTGCACTAATGAGTCTCTCTCACTCACCGTGCACAGATAAATTAGAATAAGTATGTATATATAACTATAGGTTTAAAAAAAATTAATATAAGATCAGAGTTAAGTACCCAAATGTAATCACCAGTGGTTTGACCAAACAATGTCGCCTATGAAACAGTCTTAGGGCCACTTTAGGCGACAGTGTCCATCAAATAGCTAGAACTAGCGGGTACAGTGTAGATACATCTGAGTATAGGTACTATTTGTCATGCGTCATGCATTCTATGTACAAAACATCTTTAATATTATGTAACTCTGTCTGATTAATAAACACTTTTATAATTTTTTTATTAGATTTTGATGTATCTTTACGATAAAATAATGTTTTAAAATTAAGAACTTTATCTATTTGTTAGTACTTTTATATAAAACAATTATTTAGATTAAATCTATTAATGCCCTATGATTCTAGAAATAAAAAAAAAAATTTTTGCTTACATTTTTAATTGATTTTTAGGATCCACATAACTCGTGAACGGGCAACATTGGGCGCGCGCTGATAGTGTAGGATTATAGTCAATAAACCACAGAACAATGCTTAAATAGTTTTAAAGCAAGACCTGTCAAGACTTGGCCGAAACGGAGCGTTTTATGTCTAATTCCATACATCAAAATTTGAAAATATTTTTTTCCTGGCAAACTATCACTTTTAGACGAAAATGTTTAATGACAACTATTCATCAGAACGATGAGACCTATCGATCGGTGTTGTTAAAAAATTAAATTTGTAAAAAAAATCCCTATGTCCCTTATATAGCAGTCTCGACCCACTGTGCGGCGGAGCGGCGGCGGCGGCGCCATTACCGACTTTCAATTTGAGAGATAGAGAGATTGGTGCTCCATCGCGATGCTGCGGTCTGCTGCCGCTGCTTGCTGCCTGCGCTCTCGGCTCTGACATGAGCTCGCGCCGCGCGCCGCCGCACAGTGGGGCCGGTTGTATGGAGGCGCGGAAATTATTCAATAAGTCCGTACATTTTTGACATATTTTCACAATTCTTTTTTTGTTACGATTGGGAGATTAATTAGCACCCAAATCTTCAAATAAAAAAAAACACAAAAATGCATACGAAATCCAAAATTCGGTCATTTTGAATAACGTGTGATGTCGCCAAAGTAACACGATAAACTGACCGACACCTTATTATTACTGAAAGAAAGACTTTGATTATATTATTTCTGCAAAAGTCATTAAGATAGCATAATTATTAATATTCTTTAACAGATGATTAACTAACTAATGAGAGCGCGCCTACCATAATCCGCAAGCTTTAACAACGTGCACCCTAACGAGGTCGAATTCCAATAACTTCTAGAGGGGCAGGTAGGGGCAGCTGGAGTTATATAGAAATCATAGCCTATTAGTTACCTCGTGTAATGATATAGTTCACTGCGTGTAGGTACGTGTAGCTAAATTTGTATGTCTCCGTGTTTTTGAATTTTCGTATAAAAATTGTGTACTTATAATAACATAATTTTTTCTCATAAACCAATGAAGACTTATTTGTTTTTTTACGTTGAAGTGAAGGTATGACGTCTCGTGAACAAACTAAAAAAATACAGTTTCAAAATAATAACAATTCTCTGCTTAATTTATTATTGAATTTACACACTTTCAATTTAGTGAAATTTGCAAAAGCGACATGTGCAATGTTTGAAAATTTTTGTGAGAACACATAATTTTATAAAAAAAGGGCTCCTAGAATAAACAGATCATCTATTGAACTGCCGATTACAATAGTAATATCTACCAAGTTCCAACAAAAATGATTTTTAATATTTTCCGCCTCGGCACCACTGTGCGCCGCCCGCCACGAGAGCTGGCAATACGACGTCGGTAATTATTGCCGATGCGGGAGCGGAACCCTGTCAATGAGCCGCGCGCGACTGGTGATTTTGTCGAAAGCGCGTCGGTTTGAGTGCTGGAGCAAGGCAGACATAGATTAATGAGTTTATCAACAAAATAAGCTCATATGGGTTTTTAAATTACCGTGGTTGTTAGACATTATTTTTCAACACCACCTGCAACTCTAGGGTTCGATTTTTGAACCCCCTCCTTTTTTTGAAGTCGGTTAAAAAGAGGCGTTCGACAGGCCTCTATTGGCTTTCTCCATTTGGACACGAATAGGTACATATTATGTTACATATTATTATGATTTGGAAATTGATTAAGCGAATATTCGTAGCACTGACCACTCACGTGCGCTACTAGTATTAATAAAAGGGTCCGTTTAATATATTTAAATATTTGATATATCAATGCACTTTTGCCATTTTAACCTTAGTTTGTTTAATGTCATGCCACCGCTGTAGAACTCTGGTCAGTCAGGTGAATGGGAATCAATAATACATTTATTATTTGAAGAAACATTGCACTGCTCCTTGATAGTTGAATTTTTCGCCCTGCAAAGAGTTGTCCAAATTTCGAAACAAAGTGGTAATCAATCGGCGTAGAGTCCGGCGAATACGGAGGGCGATGGAGGATTTCCAGAAACAGTTCTTGCTATTTTAAGACAGTCAGTTGTGCAGAGTGCCGGTCGTGCATTGTCGTGCAGGAGCAGGCGCGGGAGAAGCGATTGATCAGTCTCGGCTGTTCGGACGCGAGCTCCTCCATCATCGTTTGCAGTTCTCGACGGTATTCATTTGCCGGAACTCTATTGGGCAGGTCGAGGAAGTTGTAGTTGATAACAGTGGCACAGGACCAGCAGACCGCGACCGCTTCTTTTGGCGGATCTTCCTTTTCGTACATGCTGCTTCAACAACATTTGTGATACTTAGTCCTATTGAAAGTTTCTGGATTCTCATTAATAAGACCATTTATTATATTTATAATATATTTATGGTTTTTAAAAGTATATTACCTCACTATTTAGACACTTTTGCATTCTTTGGAATTTTTGTAAAAAACAGTTAAAAAAATTACAAGGTGCTAGATCCGGTCCGGACTGTATGGCGGATGCGTCATCAGTTCTACATTTCAGGCCTTCAAAAACTCATTCGTTACCTTAATATTCAAAAGGAAAGGGTTTAAATCAGTTGTTATGGTATCAATATTAGTTTCCATAACTGCAGTCGCCGGCCGACCTTCACGTGAATCATCACATCATAGAGATGATCACGTCAACCTCTTAATTCACTGAACCAGGAATACACAGCCGAGATGGAACTTCATCACCAAATGCCGGTTGAAGTCTAAACAGCTAAAATAATGAAACAAATATTTTCTCGAGTTAAATCCATTGTAATGGCGACACACAATTTTCAAATCGATGCCACAAGGAAAAAACAAATGACAATCACAAAAACTAAATCGTAACGCATCTAAGTCCCATTTAAAAAACAGTTATAGTTTTTTAATATTTTTATTACAAATTGTGCCGGTACCAGAAACTTTCAGTATGACCCACGTAACGCCCGCTATTCCTGCACGACATTGCGGTGAACGTTAGCGGTTGTCGTATAGTCGTATAGCATCCATTTTCGTCACATGTTACAATCGATTCGATTCAGGAACTCTTTATTCAATAGTTAGAGCCACACACATTTTCAACCGACTTCAAAAGGAGGAGGTTCTCAATTCGACTGTATGTTTTTTTTATGAAAAAAATCATCAAAAAAAACATCGTTTCTTGTGGGCCGATTTTGAAAATTCTTTTTTTGTTTGGTAGGTCATACTTCAGAGGTGGTCCCACAGTGGGTGGTCCCATATAAATTTTATCGAAATTCTTCCTAGATTGATAATTAATATTATAGTAGATACATTTTTTTTTTTTAAGTTCAGATACAATCTATTTATTAAACTAAACAATATTAAAATTTATCAAATGAATCTAAGGTAAAAGTACCTAGCACACTTGCGGCATTTCCCAGCTGGATGGCAAGGCTAACTCGTTGGATGAAGTAAGCCTTCGATTGCGGGACACCAGTTACATCGACTAGAAGCTTCCCGAGCTTCTTCAGGAAACTCCTGGCACTAGAACTCCACGGACCGAGCGTCTCTACCGCAAAAGCAACAAAGTGAAAACTGTCTGCAAGATCACCGTATTTATTGCGTTTGAGGTCCTCTGCCCTGTTCCTGCATTATCGAAATTGATTTAGCGGTTTTTGAAAAATAAAAAAAAAAACTATGGTTTGTGGTTACCTTCAGCAAAACTTTTGATGTGGACTTTTTCAGTAGTACTTGGGGGGAAATAGGTATATGGGCAAATCTTTTATTCTATGCATTGCCTTGTGCATTGTATAGTGCAGTATTTTACTTAGGTAGGTACATAACTGAGTTGATTATAAGTAGATATTTAAGGGCCGCCGTTGTTGCGAGCCGACATTACCGGATCTACGATGCAGATGCGCTCAGGTAAACGTTAATTAAACCTTCTCGAATAAAGTAAAAGTAACTATTGGCGAGGCATAAGACCGAGTTTCTTTCAGGTAAACGCTATTCTGTCTCGATGAAGGTAAGTACCTAAGGGCGAGGCCGAAGGCCGAGCTACGTTCATGTAAACAATAAACCTCCTCGAAGAAAGTAAGTAACTAAGGGCGAGGCCGCAAGCCGAGCTTCGTTCAAGTTCACAGATTACCAATGTGTTCAAGTTAACGATATTTTTCTCGATGAAAGTAAGTAAATAAGGGCGAGGACTAAGGCCTAGCTGTGTTTAGGTAAACGATAAACCTTCTCCCACCCTCGGGCCTAACTTTTAATGACTTGCTACCTTAGATAGAATATAATATCGTTTACGCGAACGCAGCTCGGCGTTCGGCAGGACACTTACTTTATTTGAGAAGGATTATCATTTACTTGATCGATAATCCTTCTCAAATAAAGTACCTTCGCCTACGCCTTCGGCGTCGCCATATGTAACTTATTTTCTTCGAGAAAAATAACGTTTAGGTACCTGACGCAGCTCGGCCTTCGGCCTAGCCCTTAATGACTTAGTTTCTTCTTTTGAAATACGAATTTCACGCGAGCGATGCCGCGGGCAAAAGCTAGTAATAATATAAAAAGTATTTTGCAAAAATATGGTTTAGCGAATCTGTCGAAATGGTGCAGCACTGCAGCGCGGCGGGAGGGACGGCGCGGTCGCTAAGAGCGCTGTACTGTATGCAAGTGTGTCGCAACTTGAGGAAGGGACTGCGTGTAGGCATGAATTCCCCACCTCCATGCGTGTAGGTAGGTAGAGGATGCGTGTTATTTACTCCAGACTCCCGGCGCCGAGTGCGCCGCCCGGCCTCGTCTCCGCCTCCGCGCCGCCGCCAGCAGGTCCGCAGCCGTGAAGCACTTCATCAGTATCCATCGAGCGAGTCTGCCAAAGCGGAAGATGCGATGCGTCTTTCGGCGACGCACTTTATTAGCGCTCGGAAAATATTGATATTTTCGAATATCAAAGGTATTAATTTAGACGCAGACGTCTGGGTCTATTTACTGCTGGAACTCAATTTTAACCATTTGGAACGGCCCGACACATTCCCGCGCGGTTTCCGCGTTGACAAATAGACAGAACTGCAGCCAGTCGATTCTTAATTGCGAGTGAAGTTGTCGCTCGCCGCTGCCGCCCCCCCCCCCCCCCCCCCCCCCTCCCCCCTCTCCCAATCTCCGCGCTGGCGCTTTATAAGCTCCATACCATAACGTCTGTCGGCGAACGTTCCAAATGTGAAATGTTTGCTTTAATTATTATTGGAATGAAGTGGGTATCGCCGTGGTTTTGTTCGGCTAGACTTGGCGCTGTTCCGAAACGGGTAGCGATGCAAATTGCCTTGGCGGACGCCCAACAGTGGCGGAGGCGCTACTAAACTGCCGGTACGGCGGCGTTCAGAGGCGGCGCGGCGCGACGCCTACCTGGGCGCACCTCCTCCGTCCGCCGCCACGCACCGCACCGCTCACGCACTCGCTTTATTTAAATGCACGATAAATGAATCTGAACGAATAATGGTGGAGCCAGAAATTACTCAAAGCGAACGCTCGCCGGAGCAGTAGCTCTTGCGCCACGGCGGAGGCGCGGCGCGCGACATTACGCATCTCATTTTCGTTGGAAGTTCATTTGTTTCTGAGACGCGTGTGCGATGCGTGGAAAGATACGGAACTGATGCGCGTTCATTGACCATTCGTACTCGCCGCACGCGTCCAGCAATATTTCCTTGTAAATATCATCACTTGAATCGTAAATAGGCATTACTTAAACTTAGGAGAGTAACCGAAGCGCACAAGCACACTAAAATGAGAATTTGTTGTCGCGGGTTCGACGACCCGTAATGAACTCGCTGAGAAAATAAGACGAAAAATATTTTCGAATGGAAATCTACAGGAAGAGTTTAAGTTCATACGACAGATATAATATATTATATAACATACCTAATTAAACTATTTGAGCCCGTGGCTCCGCTCGCATTGTTGAATTTTTGGAATTATTGGAATGTTGAAGAGAACGCAATTTTACCATATTATTCAACTAAAAAAAAATTGAAGTGAAACTAATACATAGGTAAATAGGTAACATTTTATCATTTCACTCTAAGTAAAACCCTATATTTTTCTGAAAACTCCTTCCGAATTGGGTCAGTGGTTAGTTTTTAACCCCCGACGAAAAAAACGGAGGGGTGTTATAAGTTTGACGTGTGTGTGTGTGTGTGTGTGTGTGTGTGTGTGTGTCTGTCTGTGGCATCGTAGCTCCCAAACGGATGGACCGATTTGGATGCGGTTTTTTTTATTAGGAAGCCTGTTTAATCGGGATGGTTCTTAGCTATGTTTGTAATCAAGTAATTAAGTAATTAAGTAATAAAAAAAATTATTATCTTCAAAAGTGGACCGATTTGCATGCGGTTTTTTTTAAAAAGCTTGAAATAAAAGTTAAATTACAAATTTAAAAAACCCCCGACTCTTAAAAAGTCAAAAATAATTCCCGTTTACTTACTTAAAGGAGTCGGGGGACCGCTAAGTAAATTAAATATAAAGACTCAAAAGTTGCGCGGGAATTTACTTAGCGGTCTACCGACTCCTTTAAGTAAGTAAACGGGAATTATTTTTGACTTTTTAAGAGTCGGGGGTTTTTTACGTGATGCTATTAATAGTGCTGCTAATAGTGCTAGACAAATAAACAGACAAACATTGTAAGAATTATCTATCACTTATCCTATGTACATGACATGACTCCCCTATCCCCCATTTTTTTTTTGCAAATATTTTCAATGTAGAGACGCGCAGTTTGCAGTTTTACATATTATAGGTATTGGTGGTGAAACTGCGAACTGGTCAACAGCTTGTGATACGCCGCCCACCGGTCCGGCGCGGTCCGGACTGAGAAGTCTGCAAAGATATAATAAAATGAGAATCGAATGAGGTACTTTTCCATATTAGACGAACAGAATAACCATAAACAGTGGTTAAGAAAACCACCCATGATAGTTAACATTTTGCAGAGACATATTTTAAAGAGAAAGAAAGAAAGAAGATTTCATTAAAAATTGTCCAAGCTCTGCTAATGAACACTGTGTGTGAGGGTGCCGAGTTCTGCTGAAGTCTGTTGCCACCACCTCTCCGTTGTAGTTGTACGAGTCCGCGAACGCCTATCATAGCTAACTAGCCGCTAATGAGAGTTCGCTGGAGCTACGAGACTAGACTAACGAGATTTAAATAACAGGATAGGTGTTGTCCTTGCGCGGTCGAGTCGTCGACCGCACGCCGCGCGCCGCGCCGCCTCCGCCGCCGCCGCCGCTACTCCGCTTCCTCCGGCGACGCAGTGTTTGCTAGTTGTTATTCAACTATCGATCGGGCTCTTTATTACGATATCATTTAACCAAAGAGTTTGTAATACAAACTCTTTGCATTTAACCTTACTAGCTTTTGCCCGCGAACACAGCTCGGCCTTCGGCCTCGCCCTTATATTAGGTACTTACTTTCATCAAGAAGAAAATCGTTAACTTGAACGAAGCTTGGCCTTCGGCCTCTCCCTTTTGTTTACTTTCATCGAGACGAGACAGAATAGCGTTTACCTGAATGGAGCTCGGCCTTCGGCCTCGCCATTAGTTACTTACTTTATTCGAGAAGGTTTATCGTTTACCTGACCGATCTGCATCGTAGATCCGGTAATGTCGGCTCGCAACAACACCGCAACATATCCTCTTATATGTATAATTATCAACACAATTAATTACCTACTCACCTTGATGAATTAGGTGCCATGGCAGTGCTTCCTCTTGTTCGTGCCGGCTACACTGAACTAGAGGGATAACACTAACTATTTACATAGCCGTTACGATCGACTTTCATTCAGTGCGGTGCTACCAACCCGGACGGGCTAAAACCTACCAACTAGCTAGAAAGTAAGGTAAGAAGGGAAGGGACAGAGGAGTTTTACGTGGAATCCGAACCACGGTCAACCTCCAACGGTCGAACGGCCACGCATCCAAGTTCTGACCGTGCCGAGGTGTGCTTATGATCACGAACGACATTCGACCGATCGCACCACTGAGCTACCAAGACTGACAATAGTTTCAGGCTACTTACTAAAGTAACACCTGTTCTGTAATTTTTCATTAATTCTTTTCTCGGAGATATAAGTAAAAACGAACGCGTCTTCCATATAACGATGATAGATATCGTAGTCGAAAGCAAAGCAGTCGCCTCCACATCAACACGGAAAGACTCACAATTCGAACGGCATATAGGTCCTGCTCGGCTGCTCGACTCCGATGTCTTGTACCTAGGTACACTTGTCACCAGTGAAGTAGGTGTGCTCGTATCCGCCAGACAAAAGACTCGAGAGAGTTAGATAAAACAAGATAAACTCACGCACACGACAGCCGGATGTGGAGTATTATCGATACCTACCTAACACGACTCGGTTCCGTCGAACGGTCGGCCGGCCCCGAGACGATGATGGCGTTCGGTGTAGGCATTACTGACGAAGGCGCGACCCGCAGACGCAGACAGGCGCAGGCGCAGACGACCTTGCAGTTATAAGCCTTTACTCCGTTACTCGAGAGACTCAGCAATGTGCTAGCTAGACAAAGGAAAGTCTGTTGCATCTAACCGCATGCAAGCACAACTCGGTAATCTCTTTCTACAAGCTGAATCAGCGCGACCAAATGTAGGCTGAGTTACCGCCAAATAGAAAAAGCAAAAAAATTAGGGGGCTTCCCATACAAGAAACGTGTTTTTTCAATGTTTTTTTTTTGTGGTGCGGAAACCTCGGTGCGCGAGTCCGACTCGCACTTGGCCGGGTTTTACTTGTAAACATCTATACCGGGATTATACTAATTGGTCATACATATATCTACTATGTAATTGGTCTGCATTACAAATCCGCAAGAAATACGCATTACATTCGCTTATAAATGTATTCCATGATTATTCTTACAATTGGACACATTTTTGGATAAAAAAACAACACTATTTAGACTTATGTACGATGAAAATACCGAGTACGTCTATCCCATTCGTTTCCTCACTGATTCCATATCGCTCTATCGCGGTCTGACTCGAATTTCAAGAAGTGTGCCGCCAATATTACTTACCTGACAGATTCCCTTTTAATATAATATGTAAAACTTCGTCTATCAGCGCAGATCGATAGCTGAAGAATTCAACTTAGTATTTGTTTGTGGTGAAACTACAGGCATTCTGTTATTTGGCATAGCGGTCAATAGCAGAGTTCTTTAGGCTACCAATACAAAAAATTTAAGTCATATTTGCAAAGTTGTTGTCATAGTACCTAAAATTTTGTATGAAATGTCCATTTTCAACGATTTTCAATAAAATGCTTCATCAAAGAAATCATTTTAAAAAAATACTCCGATTTTTTTCCTTATTTTTCCCTGGGTAGTCCACTCCCTTCCCGCTTGACGTAAAATTTTGGGACACGCTGTTTATGTGAAGATTTTCGTTTCGTAGTATCCATGCTAGTATTTGTTGTGCGTCTCGCCCGGTACGGAACGTAAGCGCCCGCATCTCGTTCTCGTCGCGTCCGTCGTCACCGCCGCCGCCGCTGATAACACAGTCAGTACTACGGTACCCGAGGCACGTCCGCCAGCGTCTCAGGTACACTGACTAACGGGAACTCACCTGCACAACAAAGGAAGGATTCTTACCTTGTTTCACGGATACCGTCCGTCGGTGTGAGTTGCGAAAGTAAAGAGTACGTAAACCGTCGTCGCTGCATTGAGATACCTATTCGTGTGCCAAAATGCGTTGCATATTTAGCGCGTCTACTGAAAGAAGCAATAGCGGGAGATGAGCGAGATAATTGTTCTTTAATAATTACTGGTAATGGTCGCTTCTTCCGTCTCCACTCGTGTCTTGTTTACATCACGCATGTCGCTCACTAGAGAGAGACGACGACGCGGACCGAGACGCCACGCACGCCGCCCACGGTGGGGAATCGGCGCCGACGACGACGGCCGAGCCGAGCGCGCCGCCGCCTCATTATTAAACCGAATCCACAATTATGTATTTAAAAAGTTTAATTACGAATTTTAATAACACCCGACTCATCAACACACGAAAAACTACGAAAAACAAAGGAAACAAGGACATTGTTGAAAAGCAATAGAAAATGCTGTAATCTGACTTCCTGTCTCTTTCGAATTTTCCAAACGCCAGACTACAGCATTTTCTACTGCTCTTTAAGACGAGACGGAGCTCGGAGGAGCTGTTTAACGCAATCCCGCCGTCCCCGTTCCACCTCCGCACCACACGCACTGGGCAGGGATTGCATCCCTATACGCTGGACTTACCGCGGATGCGTACTAATCGATTCTGCAGATCTTTCCTCTACAGAACCGGTAAACTCTGGAACGCTCTCCCTGCTCATATATTTCCCCCCAAGTACAGTCTCGGGTCCTTCAAGAGGGGCGTGAATGGGCACCTGTCAGGCCGGCATGGCATTCGCAACCCCCGCATACGACCGAATGTCCATGGGCGTCGTTAGACACCTTATGGGTGGCTCGGCGCAATATGTCGCCCTTTCAATAAAAAAAAAAAGACGAAAGTTAACTTTCTCCATACAAAATCGTCATTATGTTTTATGCATTTGTTGTTTTATGCATTATGTTTTACAATTCTTTAATTTTTTTTTGTAATAAGGGCAGTCGAATCTACGTTTATTTTTTGAATATCTAACTAAAGGGATGTCTCAATAAAGCTTAATGAACTTCATTACGACATCAAAAAATAAAAAAAATAATTTTTTTTCGGTCGAAATAAAAAATTTTAGTTCCGGTGTTGTAGGTATATTTTATCTAAACATGACAGGAACGTAGATTGGACCGTCCTTAAGAAAAGAAAAAAAAAATTAAAAATCGGATAAGCTTTAGGGGGCTAGAAAACAAAAGCCGACAGGCGATTTTGTATGGAGAACGTTAACTTCCGACTCGTCTTTTAAGATCAACTCTCCTTGCATTCTTGGCTTTTCGTAGTCGGATTTAATAACATTTTAATGTTTTTGTTATTTTTTACCCCCGGCGCAAAGTCGTCTATTTGTAAATTAAACATAAAATGTTTTCCAAAATTTTCAAATAAAATGTTTAACGTCAAATATTTGAATAACATTTCTTATATGTTTTTTGGAAGTCGGTTTAATGTTTTATTAAAAAAAATGCATGTTTGCGTTGGGAATATAGGGCACACACAGGTAATATAAATAATGTTAGCGCTTGGTTACTTTGTTCTCGGAGAAGAGTCAGCCGAGAGAACCGCTCTCGGTATCGAAGTCGGGGCTCGTCCGCTCGGCTCGAGCATGCTCGAGCGAAGCGGGCGGTGGCGGCGGCGCGGGGAGGGCGGGCGTATGTCCATCGTCGCCGGCTGACAGATTGGTCTCTATTGTGATAGCAGCAGGCTCCAGTATGTGGTGTGGGCTCGTACGTACCCTTTGGTTAGAGTGACCGCTCGTTGGAGCGGGAGGGGAAGGGGTAACGACCGCAGACAGTTTCCACGGTCTGATTGCTGGATGTTGGCACCGAGATGACGTCTTTATCGAAGCCGATCAGAAACTTGGTATCTCGTCTCTGCCGTTTAATAATGGAAGATGTCGTGTGCATAATTCGATCAGCAAAGGTTTCGTGTCTGGTAGACACAAATTTTTGAAACTAATTAAACTTTAAACTAATTTTAATACATTATGTATCTTAAGTATAATGACGAATCGTAATGGTGTGAGAGCGTAAAAACGCTCCTCCAACCAGCAAATTCATAGCAATTTATTTATTTCTAAGAATCCACTCTGCTCGACTTAGAGTTACATTAGTTTGAGCGTTCTGTCTTTCATGCACAGAAATCTCTTTCATGGTGCACGTAAATCCAGAACGAAAGAAAATCATTTTTGCAGTTGTATCTGCTCTAACTATCTATATTAGAACTTCGTTTTAATTTTCTTTCACGATGTTCTTATCCACTGGAGCCGTGTGTTTAGTAACCTAGCCTAGTCATGTCAAGCAAGCAAAATCTTAACACAATGATTTTTTATTTACAAATGTGTACAACGTTACATTTTATGAATTTAAGTATTTTACTAAAGATAATAACTTATTATGATGGTTTTTCTAGAATGCCTTATCCTTCCTTTACCTATAATAAAATCCAACGTCTGCTTTCTGTCTGAGTGTCTGTCTGTCCGCTTATAACTCGAGAACCACTGAACCGATTTTAATAAAGCAAAATTCTACGGATAGCTTGATTCTTCCCATCAACTATAGGCTACTTACTATCACGCTAAATGGCTTACGAGGTTAGCAGTGAAGTGAAATATGAGAGCGGGCGGAGCCGCGGGCACAGCTTGTTATTAATAAATAAGGCATTCTAGAAAAACCATCGTATATTATTTCTCTATGAGAAAAACACTTCGTGCTACAAGAACGGGCCTGGCATAAGGAGTACCCTCATTGGTTTTTGGATACTGACCCCGTTGGCTACACCACTTACTACATCCGTGATGTCAGCCCATAACACTTTGGTTAAATAGGTGTCATGTCATAAAACACAGTTTTTGTAAAAATTTACATGTAGGTAGACCAACAAATCGCGACTAGGTTGCCTAGCTGTATCGTATTATAACATATTATTATTTTATCTCGTATGTGTGTAGGCTCTGAAGTTTGCGCAAGTCTGTCGTCGCAGTCAGAGTGGTCGCACTATAGTCGGAATACTGCATATTGGTGGTGGGGAGGGGGAGACGCGTGCGCACGTCGCGGCCAACTTGCAAGCTTTTTAGAAATGTGGCGATACTAATAATCATAGTTATGTATGACCGTTAAAAAAAGTACGATGTGGATACAGGTGTTCTGTTCGCTCTGTTGTATGTAAGTCATTCAGGTAGATATAGTTCCTTAAGTTTACACAGAGCCCGCCCATCAGACAATAAGGCCGACTTGTGAGCACATACGAACATTCTCTGTACCTGTGACATTCAGTATTCATTCTGGTAACACGACCAAACTAAACTATAGCATTTGTTGATTTTTATATTATAGTATGCAAGCTAGCCACTACCTTTCTACAGCGAAGACGGAAATTGTACCTAATAATAATTTTAGAACCGATGGTTCTACACTTGGGATATCAATCTGTATTTTAGGAACCTCAAATTGTGTCTTCCTGTCCTTTTGTGAGTTATACATGTTATGTAAAATATGTAACCACGTTTGAGTTGTTTACTTGTTGAACCATTAGAATGGTTTGATTGTGGCAGCTGCTCAGAGTAGTCTTTTTGATCGACTTCAATTTTCAGATAAGAATTAAATTTTCAGATAAAAATTAAAATTCAACAGAACTCGTGTTGTTTAGTTTAACTTGGTTAAGTCACATGGGGTAATAATTTATTATTGTATAACTCGAATCGCGCGAGACCACACACAAACTGTTCAGACAGACAGACAGAACGCTTGCGACAGAACTTTCGTGATTTTTTTGTTTGCTACCTACCGCACGGCGGCGGCGGCGCGGCGGCGCACTATGGATCGAGAATCGGCCTCCATAGTATTAGGAGATTTTTTTCGCAAACTTGATTTTTTTTTAAAAACTGTTTTTGTTATATTTAGGGTTACATAAGATAATACCAAATATATAGTTGTAGTGATATCAGTCAAGTAGATATTTTATTAAAAATACTTGAAGTTTTCAGTTGTATGGGACGGAGAATGTTTAGTCGATTTTTTCAAAAGTCTTTCGAGGTGTCGCAGATCTTTTAATACATCATGAAGTAAACCACGAGTGTAATAAGACCACATAAAAACTGTAACCCAATTCGACCCGGTATAGAAAATATCTAAGTCCGAATTTATAAATTTTCGTCAATTTTCTTTATACATTATTTATGGTTTAATTTTACAATTAATTACATTTTCTTGTGTTTTGTGATTGCCAAGTGTGTAAGTTATACTAATTTGTACATTATGTAACAACTGTACCTACCACTGTGGTCGAAAATACCCTCCAATATTTGTAGCGTTTTAAATGTTTATTTGGTATTCATAATTGATTTGAGGACACATTAAATAAACAAATATGTGAAGACGCGTAGCTTGACAGTACGTATGTATGTTAGGTTCAAATATATAAAGTATATATATATATTTTTTATATTTTAAAATTTGCAATGTATGGGACGGAGAACATTATATTTATTTTGCCGGACTACAAAGATGTGTCAAACTCTTATTAGCAAGGTTGTGTAGCACAACATAAAAATAAACACAATCAGTAAAAAAAATGTTAGAAAGGTGCAGCCTTCCAAGTATCAACAGGTCAAAGTATAGCATTTTTTACCTTTTTTCTTTAACAGTAATTTTTGGTTACATTATGATTGTACAATTATTAAGCAGGTATGCAAATATGTGAGGCATATAATTCTATATCAGATATGTACACACCATTCCGATTAACAGTGTAAAAAATAGCAATATTTTTATTTAATAAAACTGAAAAAATTTTATTACATTATTCGAAACTGTTAAGAACTAACAAAGTCTTAACAGTAACGTGATGTTGAACGTGACGGAAAAGAGGCTGTACAAAAAAAAATCGTGAACAGTTGCACTTTCTCAAGATGTTAAAAAATTTTCTATTCAAAATTATTCACCAAAATAAATACAAGGTTGAATAAAAACAGAACAAATTAATAAACCGAACTTATAAATAAAAGATTCACCAAAATTAATTTTCAAAAAAATTGTTTTATATAAAATTCGAGCCGGTATAGAAAATATGTAAGTCTGAATTTGTAGATTTTTGTTTTCTTTCCTTTAAATATAATTTACAATCTTAGAATAGAACATACATACAAGGCTTTGCGGATCATTCATTATGACGACGCATTAGATACTAATTACCATTCGGTAAGACGAAAACATTCCCACATCCCTGTTTGTGAAACCCCACTATATTGGTAAAAACCGGTTTAGTACATCAGGTGGTGTCCTTTGGTCGCGAATTTCAGTTTATTATCTGTTCAACGCGCGTAAGTGACGGATCTCTCCTTTCGACACGAGTTATCGCTGTTTTCAAATACTTTCCTTCCTGCATTATTGTATGCTGCAAAAACACGTGCTTCCACTTCCGTGACCTTGACACTTTCTTTCGGACGGTAACACTCGACCTTTTTTTTTTGGATCTGATAGTATAAGGGATACAGTTCAACTCCTGCTTCAATTGCCGTTGCCCGTAGTTCGCAGTATTGCGATTTGGAGAGTTGCTGGGAACTGAAGAGGCTGAGGGCTTTCTCCGGCGAGTATTGTGTTTTTTTTTTAACTTGAATGTATTCCTTTATTCTACCAACCTCATCTGAATTTTCCAGAAGAAACTTAAGTACCTCAGCAACATCATGTCTTTCCGTATTAATACCTTTACTCACCGCAGCGAATGCGAGCTCGTCGAAGTCATTTTCCGTACACAGATGTGCGGTTCTGCGCCTTTTTGGCTGGTAGTGAAGTTCGTGGAATTGTTTTCGAGGACTGAACTCTGGTTTAGGAGATGTTGAAGCTTCTGAATGCTGTTTCGCTGGTGATTGCGGCACGAATGGTTCCGCTTCCTCATGTCTTGGTTCTTGAGGTATGTTTTGAACATATTCGGGCCACTTTATGTCTGACGTCAACCATGTTTTGCATTTGAACAAATTTGCATTTGAAGAAACTGAACGAATCATTTGTACTTTTCCACTTTTTATACATATTAGACAAGTAGGTATTACAAAAACACTTGAATTGATCACGGTTTTCATCAGATATATGAACGGAAAACTTGTCAAATAGTATGTTTGGGTCGGAGAGGCCTTGCTCGTTTTTTAAGAAAACAAAAAGTTTCAGATTTGATTTAAACTCTTTCATTTTGTAAAATGTTAGAGTTCGAACCGAAAATGTACCTAGTTTTCAAGTAATAATGCAGGAAGGAAAGTATTTGAAAACAGCGATAACTCGTTTCGAAAGGAGAGATCCGTCCCTTACGCGCGTTGAACAAATACTAAACTGAAATTCGCGACCAAAGGACACCACCTGATGTACTAAACCGGTTTTTACCAATATAGTGGGGTTTCACAAACAGGGATGTGGGAATGTTTTCGTCTTACCGAATGGTAATTAGTATCTAATGCGTCGTCATAATGAATGAGCTGCAAAGCCTTGTATTTATGTTCTATTCTAAAACTGTAAATTATATTTAAAGGAAAGAAAACAAAAATCTACAAATTCGGACTTACATATTTTCTATACCGGCTCAAATTTTATATAAAACAATTTTTTTATAAAATGATTTTTCGTGAATAATTTTGAATAGAAATTTTTTTAACATCTTGAGAAAGTGCGTTCACAATTTTTTTTTGTACAGCCTCTTTTCCGTCACGTTCAACATCACGTTACTGTTAAGACTTTGTTAGTTCTTAACAGTTTCGAATAATGTACTATAATGTTTTCAGTTTTATTAAATAAAAATATTGCTATTTTTTATACTGTTAATCGGAATGGTCTGTACATATCTGATATAGAATTATATGCCTCACATATTTGCATACCTGCTTAATAATTGTACAATCATAATGTAACCAAAAATTACTGTTAAAGAAAAAAGGTAAAAAATGCTATACTTTGACCTGTCGATACACTGAAGGCTGCACCTTTCTAAATTTTTTTTACTGATTGTGTTTGTTTTTATGTTGTGCTACACAACCTTGCTAATAAGAGTTTGACACATCTTTGTAGTCCGGCAAAATAAATATAATGTTCTCCGTCCCATACATTGCAAATTTTAAAATATAAAAAATATATATATATACTTTATATATTTGAACCTAACATACATACGTACTGTCAAGCTACGCGTCTTCACATATTTGTTTATTTAATATGTCCTCAAATCAATTATGAATAACGAATAAACATTTAAAACGCTACAAATATTGGAGGGTATTTTCGACCACAGTGGTAGGTATAGTTGTTACATAATGTACCAATTAGTATAACTTACACACTTGGCAATCACAAAACATAAGAAAATGTAATTAATTGTAAAGTTAAACCATAAATAATGTATAAAGAAAATAGACGAAAATTTATAAATTCGGACTTAGATATTTTCTATACCGGGTCGAATTGGGTTACAGTTTTTATGTGGTCTTATTACACTCGTGGTCTACTTCATGATGTATTAAAAGATCTGCGACACCTCGAAAGACTTTTGAAAAAATCGACTAAACATTCTCCGTCCCATACAACTGAAAACTTCAAGTATTTTTAATAAAATATCTACTTAACTGATATCACTACAACTATATATTTGGTATTATCTTATGTAACCCTAAATATAACAGAAACAGTTTTAAAAAAAAAATCAAGTTTGCGAAAAAAATCTCCTAATACTATGGAGGCCGTTTCTCGATCCATAGTGCGGCGCGCCCGCGCTGTCTTACTTTTAATCGAACATAAAATTAAATCGCCCGAGACAGGTGGTCTCATTTCTGCTCCGCTTGTGCAACGTCAGACCAGAGAGAAACTCATCGCATGTCTGCGCGCGCGCATGTGAACCGGCTTTCGTGTTTTATTGTTGCCGATTGGTGAACTGAACACATACTTTTATCAATGAACCAAAGAAAACGATTCACATTAAACATTCGTTCTTGCTATGTGCCTTGAGAAATTAACTAACGACACAATCTTAGCTGCCTGTAAGAGCATAGGGAAAAATTCTCATATAATTAGAATTCTTGAACCTTTCTGTAGTTTCGTAGTAAAACAGTGGTG
Source organism: Nematopogon swammerdamellus (assembly GCA_946902875.1). Lineage (NCBI taxonomy): Eukaryota > Metazoa > Arthropoda > Insecta > Lepidoptera > Adelidae > Nematopogon > Nematopogon swammerdamellus. The sequence continues at coordinate 11,339,413 of OX336333.1, forward strand.
GAAGGGTTGCTCACAAGTTCAATCACATATAGAGTTTGGCTTGCGATGATGGCATTGTGACAAGCGGGCTATAAATACTGAGACACAAGGCGGCGGAGGAGCGGCGCCCAGCTCCAGCTTCATTGCCGGGATCAAAAGGGGTCAAGTGTATTCATTGACAGCTGGCCTCTTCGCCCACCCCCGCCGGTCGCACGCCGCTCGGCGGCGCGGTGGCAGGGCTCACTTGCGTCACTCCCTTGAATAGGACTTTATTAAAATGTCTAAGAACAACGTCTGAGCTGTCAGACTTTCTGCCATCCACTGCTACTGGTTCAGTCGCGCTCAACCCGGTTGAGTCTTCATCTTATTGTTCTTCTTCTCTTTTACGTCTGAGCTGTCAGACTTCCTGCCATCCACTGCTACTGGTTCAGTCGCGCTCAACTCGGTTGAGTCTTCATCTTATTGTTCTTCTTCTCTTTTACGTCTGAGCTGTCAGACTTCCTGCCATCCACTGCTACTGGTTCAGTCGCGCTCAACCCGGTTGAGTCTTCATCTTATTTTTGTTCTTCTCTTTTACGTCTGAGCTGTCAGACTTCCTGCCATCCACTGCTACTGGTTCAGTCGCGCTCAACCCGGTTGAGTCTTCATCTTATTGTTCTTCTTCTTTTTAAAAAAACATTGCACCGACTTCAAAAAACAACTAGAACTGAAAAGTGTTAAATAATATTTTGATTCATATTCGGACCCTTGAGTTGAAGGCGGTACAAAAGCACAAAAGAGGTTCATCTATAAATTTTCAGGTGTGCTTTTGTAACGCCTTCAACTCAAGGGTCCGAATAATGAATCAAAATATTATTTAACACTTTTCAGTTCTAGTTGTTTTTTGAAATCGGCAAAGAGTTTGTATTACGTCGCTGCGCCGACGTAATACAAACTCTTTGGAAATCGGTGCAATGTTTTTAAAACAGTTTTGTATAGTACATACATTATACGTGACGTGCATATTGTGTTGTATTATGTTGTGTGTGTATTAATGGAAATTGCTAATGTTTTATTTAGATGTATGTCGGGGAATGTGGATGCGGGCTCTCTTTTGAAAGAAGGGTGGACCGCATTACATACGCACTGATTAAATTAGTTACGATTAATTTGAAACATAATTTATTTTTGGTGTCCAAGCTCTTCTAATGGGTTCTTTGGATCGACGTATCTAAAGGTTTATAGGTTATAGGTGAAAAAAAAAATGTCCTGGTAGTCGTGGTACTACCGGTAGACATAGACATGGAATCATGGGCGGACATATAATAATCGCGCAAGTACATAGAGTGCAAATGGCCTGACGTGGCGCTGACGGGGTTTCGTCAATATTGAAATGGTTGCCATTTTCCATTTTCTCGGCCGATTTCTTTTAGGTCGAGGCGTTTTAATTTTTTTAGTTAAAAAAAAATATAAAAAAAAACAAAAAAAAAAACTCGTCGAGACCTATCATTTCCTCCAGCTGATGAGTAGTCTGCGGTCAGTAGTTTAAGAGATATGCCCTAAAAAAAACAAAAAGGTTTATCTCGTCGAGACTTATCATTTTCCATATGGGAATGAGTAAGCTGGGATCAGTAGTTTCCAAGATATGCCCTCTCAAAGTGTATTTCCGTTTTTTTTCGAAACCGTTGAACTGATTTTGAAAAAAAAAAACATGAAGTATTTAAAAAAGAAAATTTTATTTACGGAAGGAAACAAATTTCATGTCGATCCGACCAATAGTTTAGGATTTGTAGGTATTTATTCATTTTCGAAGCCTTTTCTGTAAAGATTATAATAACGTCATCAATTGTTCATATTATTCATTGACGTTGCCATAGGGCATAGGTGGAAGGCGGCCGAGTGACTCTATCACCTGACACCTGGTTTGCTGGGATTGGTTGAGCGGTTCGTGATATAGTGGTATGCCGAAAGTACATTAAAAATGACGGTCCATTTTGCAAATGGCACGGGTAAGACATTACATGTGGATTCCATGTCAAAATATGATTGCCGGATGTTACGTAAATTTAAACCCTCGTGTAGATTACAGTCATCCGATCAAACGATCAAATTAGTGAACCGAAGGGTTCCTCCTGACCTGAGTCACTGGTCTCTAGCCGATTTTGCATGCGATGTCGTGCGTGCATAAGCTGTTGTAACGGATGTTGGTAAAAGTGTGGAGAGATATCAGCGTCCTCTGTCTCCACAGGTTGGCTGCGCAGCTTGCTATTGGGTGGGCTACTGCCCAATGAAGCATAGGCTATGCTTCCTTGTTGCTAATGTGCGTATTTATTATTTCGAGAATGTGTTGTAGAAACGTATTGCATCTGACGCTTTGTCGTTAGCGCCATCTCACGGCATGATGGTCATCGATTTTTCATGCGCTGTGGCTATAGACAGGCCTCGGCTACTCATTTATACCTACCGCGATAATCACCTACAGCGCGCGACTATTTTTCCAGGTGCAGATTCCTAGTCGTTGCCTTGCGAGCGCACGCACACTTACGTACACGACGCGAGCGAGGGTTAGTAGATCGCCTGGACCATGGACGGATCGAACGAACAAATATCAATGCCTAGTCTTCGTTATAATAATGGAGTTTCTAATAAAAAATGACTTCAAAAATGTATGAAATAAAACAACTCGAACCCTAGAGCTAAAGTGGTGCAAAAGAAGGCTACACAAAATCACAAAAGGATATCATCCACTCATGTTTTCTTTCATCCATAATTTTTGCTTGCTTTACTACCTACCTATGGATCTACATAAACATATAATAATCATTTATCGCGTGTATGTGACGTTTGATTAGTATTTCGTATAGCAATCCGCATGCGTTCTGATTTTTGTTATCCTTTCTGTTTCAGGTAAGTGGCGGCTTTTGCGTCATGCGTGACGAACGCTCGCGATAAGGTGAGACTATCTATCTACTCCACGGATGGCCAATCCGCGGCCCGCCGCCGGGCGTCAACTTGCGGCCCGCGTAGCGTCGGCATTTATTTTATTTATTTTTTATTGAAAGCGCGACATGTGGCGCTGAGCGACGACGACGCGACGCCCATGACCATTCGAACGTAATGCCAAAGAGTTTGTATTACAGGAGCGCAGCGACGTAATACAAACTCTTTGCCTCTCTTAAACGATCCGAGACTGTACTTGAGGGGAAATATTATATGGGCAGGGAGAGCTTTCCAGAGTTTACCGGTTCTGTTGAGAAAAGAGCTTTACTATATCCGAAACCACCAAAGCAACAGACCATCATTCCTCGTTTTTATCGTATCCCATTGGTAGGAGTACATCCGTACAGTTTATTCTCAAATCAAAACAAACGTGCAGTTCGCATAATAAAGTTTTATGGCTTAGTGAAGGGAATCTCCCTTCACTAAGCCATAAAATATTGTTGTGCGAGCTGTACGTTTGTATTAATTTGAGTTATAGTTAACTGTAAGACATATCATATAATTGCTTCTGTATTCCTAGTAAGAAACAATTTTGCTATGTTGGGCCAATTAAAAAAATGGACGCAGCAAACGCGCCTCACAGAAATAATTAAAGAATTGTATACAATGTTTAATGTTTGTTTGTTCACTTGAGTTGGATTCGACACTTTTTATCGTGTTATATTTTTGCAGGCGTCTTCTTCGGCGCCGTGTTGCACATCAGTTTGTTTATTGAGATATATTTCAGAATATAATAATTGTATTATGTTCATTTATTAGCCAAATTATGTTTGTTGGTTTAGCGGCATTTTAGATTAGAATTTTATTGTTTTTCTAATTTTTGCGGGCGCCTTCGGCGTAATATTATGCATCATTATCTTCAAGGACATACTTTTTAGAGTTCCGTATCCGTCGTACGGGACCGTATTACTAAGCTTACGCCGTCTAACTGTCTGTCTGTCCGAGGGCTGTATCTCTTGAATTGTAATAGGTTGTATGTAGCCCGTTGAAATTTTCACAGAATATGTGTTATTTATTTATTATGACCGATATAACAATAAATAAGAAAAATAAGAAAAAGTAAAAAATTCATACAAAAAAGTGTATGCGCGCCATCTACCGATATGGCGATACGGAACCGCGAGTTCGACTCGCACTTGGCCGGTTTTTTTATTGGTCTCTTGCCATTTTATACCATACTCGTTGTTGTGTATTGGTATTGGTCGGGCCCGCTTCACAGGTCCGCCTTCACTGCGCACGCGATTCAATTGAATGCAACGGATGTGCGTGAGCCGCTGCCACGGGAGTGCCTCCGCCGCGCCGCGCGCCGCCGCGCCGTGCGCGCCGCTAGCCAAGTGCGCCCGGCAGACGTCTTCGCCCGAAGGAACGCCGTTCCTGGAACGGTCGTCGTCTCTCACTCGACCCCGACCGCACCGCGTCCGTCCGCGTGGCAGTCGAATCATGTTGATGAGATTGGTGCGTTTCCGGCCTCCGGCTCCGGCGCGGAGGCGGCGGCGGCGGCGCGGCGCGACGAGACGCTTCGTACGTTTGAGTTCAATGAAAGATATTTTTCTGAAGGAAACCTGCGCGACATTCCTTGTTCCGTTAGTAGCGCGTAGCGCTACGATAGCGATATTCTTTCAGTTATGCGGGCGTAAATAGGCACCTATCAGGCCGACGTGGCATTCGCAACCCCCGCATACGACCTAATGTCCATGGGTGTTTTAGACACCTAATGAGTGCCTCGGCGCCATATGTCGCACTTTCAATAAAAAAAATTTCATGGTAATGAAAACATCATGAGAGTGGAAGAAAATGTTTTCAACATTGATTTCGCCTGTTGAGACAATTTTATTCATAGACATTACATACCTGCCTTTCGCAATAATTAATGTGCGTTTTAAATTAAAAGTATTTAATTAAAAATATATTAAAACCAAAGAGTTTGACGACGTAATACAAACTCTTTGATTAAAACGTAAAGCGGATTAAAAAGTATAAAATAATTTAAATATGAAAATACTTGTAAGATTTAAAACCGAAAACGTCGGGCGTGAGGGTTCCGTAGATCCTCTATACCATTAATACCTGTTAAAAAAATCGCAATGCAAAGTACCTGTGGCGCATCTGTTATTTAGTAGTGTGAATATGTACTACATAATTATACAGTTAATGACGTTAATTACTTCTTTGCGGATGTTGGTGGTTCTCGAGCGAGGCGTATACTAAGTTCATTGAATAAGACGGAAGAAATTCTAGCGAAAGAGGTAGAAATTGAGCAACCTCGCTCATCAAATACTTTCTTTATGAATCCTACGGATCCCAGCGAAATAAAGAGTATCATAAGCAACTTAAATTCCGCGAGCGCTGGCGGGTGGGATAACATCAGTTCTCTGTTACTTAAAAAAACAGTGGATCTGATCACAGTACCACTTACTTTTATTATGAATTTAAGTATGTCTACAGGAACCTTTCCAACTGCTTTTAAGAAGGGAATCATTAGCCCAATACACAAAAGTGGAGACAAACGGCTTGTCACAAATTACAGACCAATCTCATTACTTCCTATCCTGTCTAAGATCCTGGAAAAGTTAGTCAAAGCCCGTATCACGAAATATATGGATAAATATGTATTAATTAGTCAAAACCAATACGGATTTCAAAATGACAAGAGCACCGAAGATGCTGTTGGGGATTTAACTGACCATATCTCCAGGATGTTGGACAGAGGGGAAAGATGTGTTGGCTTATTTCTAGATTTAGAAAAGGCGTTTGACACAGTGTCGCCAAAAATTCTTCTTAAAAAAATGGAAGGATTAGGTATCAGGGGAGTGCCGCTTTCCTGGTTCACTAGTTACCTCTTGGACAGAAAACAGTGTGTCAGGATAGGGGATGTGGTTAGTGACGAGGTTGGTATGGGGTTTGGTGTGCCCCAGGGTAGTGTGCTAGGACCTATACTTTTTATAATCTACATAAATGACTTATGTAATAAGAAATTAGAAGGCTGTAAAATATTTACATTTGCTGACGACACAGCCCTAATCTTTTCGGAAAAAACATGGGATAAGGTATTCAAACTGGCTGAGAGTGGATTAAGGTCGTTAAAATTATGGTTAGACGCTAACTTACTTACTCTGAATGTACAAAAAACAAAATATCTCGCTTTCTGCATCAACAGCTCTACTTCCCCAGGAGCACACCACACCCTACGGTTACATTCATGCCACAATAACCAAAGTTGTAACTGTGAGAAAATAGAACGAGTAAAATGCATCCGCTACTTGGGCATTAACCTAGACGAAAACTTGTGCTGGGATACGCACATGACGTGTTTGGCTAGTAGAACGCGAAGTCTAATATATGTTTTCAAACGACTACGTAACATTGCTGATAATAATCTTCTTCGTACTATTTATTTCGCATTGTGTCAATCACGTTTAACTTATTGCATCACGGCATGGGGTGGTGCTGCAAAATCACACTTGATTATGGTAGAAAGAGCGCAAAGGGTTGTTCTTCGCGTTATGATGAAGAAACCCTATAGATACCCTACACATTCTATGCTGAATGAGATAGGTGTATTGAGCGTGAGGAAACTTTTCATTGAAAAAATCATAATTAGGAGTCATAGAACGGCTAAATTTGATGCGCCGGGGCGAGGTGCACATCTTACCCGGTTCGCACATCTATTAGCAGTGCCCGGTGTCCGAACTGGAATGGCGCAACGGTATAGATGGTTCCTCGGCCCGTTCCTCTATAATAAAGTAGATAGGATTAGAAATATAAGAAAACTAAATTTACCCGCATGTAAGAAAGTTATAAAGTCACTACTACTTGCGATGGAATACGAAGAAGTAGAAAGTATGCTTACGATAATGCGTTAGGACGAATAAACTTTTCCCAAATCAAAATTACAAAATTTAACAATAAAACGTATGAGAGTCGTGCCTGCCTATCTGCGAGTTGTATTTACATTCTCTGACTGCAGTCACTTTTACTAAATTTCACACACACACACAAACACACCCTCACACACAGATACACAATCGCACACAGAACGCAATCGAGCACACTTACACATCTTATTAGGTGGTAAACTATTTTGTATTCTCTTTTATATTTTTTGAGATACCCGCTAAATTCTCCAATGATAAATCTCGTGTTTAATTAATAATTCTCTCGTGTTTTAAGGTGTTATACAAGCGATATAGTATATATATATACAACACTGTAATACCTATGTAGGTACTATTTACTTATTCCTAGACTGTGATGTTGAGTAGCTTGGTCAAGTGTTATGGGTATTGTATGCACCCACTGTCTTTCATGATACAGTAGCCGGTTAGGCCAGTTTGGGAGACGGTGTTTGCACACAACAGAAAATAATCATTGATAATTTTGTCTGTTATGAAATAGGGACAACTTCTGTTTGTGTAAAGTGACTGTAAAAACAATAAAAGAAATTTTGAGTTTGAGTTTGAGTTTGAATTGATTATTAGCACGTTTCTTGTATGGGGACCCACTTAATTTTTTTTTGTTTTTTGCTTAATAGGGTTCCGTACCTCAAAAGAAGAAAAAACACCGTTTAAAAAATTTGAACCCTTATAGGATTACTCTTGTGTCTGTCTGTCTGTCTGTCTGTCACAGCTTACTCCGAATCTATTAGCAGAAAAAAGTTGAAATTTGGTAAATCTATATAGTTTAATGACCCAATACGGACTTATAGCGTAAATGAAGAATTTAGATTTTCAACCGACTTCAAAAGGAGGAGGTTCTCAATTCGACTGTATGTTTTTAATTTTTTTTTATCTTTGTTACGCGATTATTCCGTTAATTGTGGGTCGATTTTGCAATTTTTTTTTGTTTGGTGGGTCATAATTCATAGGTGGTCCCATATAAATTTCATCGAAATTGATTCAGCGGTTTTTGAAAAATTCACAAAAAACTATGGTTTGTTCATTCCTTCAGCAAAACTTTTGATGTGGATCAGCAATAAAAACATAAGCATGTCGATACCCCAGCACTCAAAATTTTACAGTTGTCGAATAATTCTGTACCACTTCGATATTCAACCGATTTCGATTATTCGATTTCGATTTCGTAATTTTTATGTAATAATTACTAAAAATAATGAAATAAAAACTGTTTTAAAAACATAAAACCGACTTCCAAAGAAAAAATAAAACCTGGAACTAAAATTTTAAATCTTCTCTGTCATTTCATTGTATTGAAATATATGAATCGATATTGTGTGTGATTCATATTCGAACCCTTGAGTTGAAGGGGGTACAAAATTACACCTGAAAATTGATAGATGGACCCCTTTTGTGCTTTTGTACCGCCTTCAACTCAAGGGTCCGAATATGAATCACAATATCGATTCATATATTTCAGTACAATGACAGAAACAATTTCAAAATATTATTTAATACTTTTTAGTGCTAGTTTAATTTTTTTAAAGTCGGTTTTATGTTTTTTATAACAGTTTTTGTGGGTAAATTTTGATGACAATTAGAAAAACTATTTTTTTTTCAAATGCATCATGTCACATAGTATCAATGAAAAGGGGTCGTTATAAGGAATACAAATATATACTTAGATTTTTAGAATTTTAAAATGCATAGTTTAAAAGATATTAAATAAAATAGGGAATGTAGAGCCTCTCTTACAGTTTACAGGAAACAGACGGCGTAGACTTAGTAAATAGGCTTCCGTATGGATACGGATCCCTAAAAATCGCGCTCCGCATCATCAGTGCGTAGTCGCTTCTGTTCAGTGCGACTGCGGGACAGTCGAATCTAAAAGTAGAGAGTACGTGTAGAGTTCACCGCGGCCGCGTCTAGGTATGTCTATTGTCATAGGATAATTTCAGTAAGCTGATGAATGTGGTAAGGTTCTATAGGTGCAATTCCACTTTTAGAAGTTGATGCGAGCGTAGTGGTCAGTCATGCATGGCTGAGGCGGCCGCCGCGCCCCGCCCCATAGGCTTCCTGCGGCGTCGGCGGCGCGGCGGCGGCGGCGCGGTGGCGGGCGGCGCGCGGCGGAGGCGGCGGCGCCTCGCGTCGTGTTTACGTCTAATTCTGGCGCGAGCGCGGCGCGGCGTCGTCGACGACGCACCGACCGACCCGCCCATTGAACTGACTGAAAGTACTGAAACATACGCCGCGCCGCCGCCCCGCCGCGCGCCGCCAACGTGTCGCCGCAACAGAAAGCTATTTCGGAACCACCGCTGCTGTCGCAGACTCGTGCCGCACTGCGTTAGTCGCACTTCTCTGTAATCTGTGTCGTTATTTATTTAAGTAAGTAAGGAAGTGCAACGGAGGTGGTCAACCGGAAACGAGCACTTATCGCGACCACCCGCCGCCGCCCTGCGCCGCCTTCATCGCTGCCAATACACAAGAACGCTAAATAAACCTTTTTATACCGCTCTCAAAGGAATAATTGGTGAATTTTTGTATAAATATAAAATTAATAGTAATTATAGTAAGAGTAATTGGGGGTATTACAGGGTATTTAATTAGTAAAATACTTTTTTAATCTTTTGTAAAATTTTTAAGTTTTTATAAATTAAGTAATTTTCTTTCCTTAATATGATTTAATGTAGTTGAAGTATTTTAGCTATTGAGTATTTGTACTAAGTAGGTGTTGTAATATGTACCTAGATTATTACGTACGTGTATCGTGTTTTAGGCGGCGTTATTTTGTTGACTTTATGAAGGAACATGTTCAAATTAGATTTTACCCGACTGCGCGAAGCAAAAAGGAGGGTAAAAATATGAGGTAATATACTTCGGGCCAAGCGTATGGCCCATCATCATGAGCACTCTGTCCGCGCGACGTTTGACAAAGAACTGTCAGTTCTCCGACCGTCGCGGCGTCGCGTCACCGATGGCGAAGATGTGTGGCCAGCGCGGATAGCAGAAGAATAATCCGGCTTTTAGAGCGTCGTTCTCGTACTTTTTTTAGATCCTCCGGCGAACAAACTATCGTATGCCACTCAGTATACGTTGATTTTCTAACGGGATTAGCTTCATGGCCAGAGCGAGAGAAAAAAAAAACGATAATTTTCTTTCCAACGATTTTTGATTGACGCACTTTCGTCTGTTTGTGTTTGCCTTCAAAGACCCAATGCATAGACTGTTGCTGTTTTTTCGGGATCATCTCATCCCCAGTCACGATGTTGAAAACTGAATTTGATCGACCACGCCACGGTATACATAACAATAAAAAATCATTTTCTTACACCAAACTAAAGCGCGTGTATAGTCTTGGATCCAAGTTATCTCATGTGGATTCCACAGCGACAACAAAGCTTCCTTACTTTCAAATGTTTGTGTAAGATCTTCCGAATCTGGGTCACACTGATGCCAAGGTTTATCTGAATTTGTTCATAGGACACTCGCCGATTTATTTGAATTAGTACGGTGGCTGCGGTCGATGGACGACTTTCACGGGATTCGTCTTCCAAGAACTCAGGGCCCCGTTGGAATTCTGCAAAAAACACGTTTCTCTTATGGGGACTCTCTTAAATTTTTACCTGTTTTTTTTTTTTTTTTTTTATTGACAGCGCGACATATGGCGCCGAGCCACCCATAAGGTGTCTAACGACGCCCATGGACATTCGGTCGTATGCGGGGGTTGCGAATGCCATGCCGGCCTGACAGGTGCCCATTCACGCCCCTCTTGAAGGACCCGAGACTGTACTTGGGGGGAAATATATGGGCAGGGAGAGCGTTCCAGAGTTTACCGGTTCTGCAGAGGAAAGATCTGCAGAATCGATTGGTACGCATCCGCGGTAAGTCCAGCGTGTAGGGATGCAATCCCTGCCCAGTGCGCGTGGTGCGAAGGTGGAAAGGGGACGGCGGGATCGCATTAAATAGCTCCTCCGAGCACTCCCCATGGAATAAGCGATAGAACACACTTAGGGAGCCGAGATCCCTACGGTGTTGCAGTGGTTCTAAATCGCAGGACACTTCGGGGTCACCCACTAGTCGCACGGCTCGACGCTGGATTGAGTCCAGAGGCGCAAGCTGGTATTTGGCAGAGCCATCCCACAGGTGCGAGCAGTACTCCAAGCAGGACCTGATCTGCGATTTATACAGAAGCAGCTTTATTATTATATTGTTTTTATTATTTGTTACGATATCCGCCATAATAACACACATTCTGTGAAAATTTCATTATTATATTACAATATTTATATTATATTACATTATTTATTACCTACGGTTCAAAAGCCCTCGTACAAACGAACAGACAGACAGACGGGCGTTCGCTTAGTAATTGGCTTCCGTACGTATACGGAACCCTATTCATTCCATTTTCAAAATAGTGTATAATATTTTAAATATAGAATACGGGTGGCATTCGCATATTGCAGGTTGCCAGGAAGTGCAACATTTTCGAGTGGATTAAATACTACGAACAACCGAAGTAAGTACTGTACCTACAGTACCTAAATAAATGTATGGCCTCTACATAGCACTTGAAACGACAGTTCCAAATAACACCACCTTTAACTATAGGTGTGAACGAATGCGATGTTCTAACTGCTCTGGTACTCGAGGTTCTTTACTGTATCAGTATTAGGATGGGAAAGCTCCCCATGAGCACTACCCCGAGGCGTTATTTATTAACACTCCACTTTAAAATATTGTGACGACGCCTCGGTCACGTGATTAACGAGGGTAGTTATGAGGGCGGCCCCCCGCGCTCCCGCCGCGCCCGTCTCCGTCCGCCTTCGTTCGTCGTGAGAGTCGCTGCTCACCGCGGCGCCACCTCCGCCCCGCGCTCCGCGCCCTGATTATGGGGTGACGGGGTGAAGGCGGGCGCGCGCCCGCCGCCGCACAAAGAGATGTTCATTTTGTTGTGTGGAACTATGTTTTTTTATTTTTTTTTATGTAAACTGACATGGTTGGCTACATCACCTGCAACATCCGTGATGTCAGCCCATAACACCGGGTGAACTAGGTGCCATGTCAGTGCTTCCCTTCAGTCGTGCCGGCTACACTGAACTGGACGGAAAACACAAACTATTTACATAGCCGTTTCGACCGACGTTTCATTCAGTGCGGTGGTATCAACCCGGGCGGGTTGAACCCTAACCACCTAGTAAGGTAAGAAGGGAAGGGACCTACAGTTTTACGTGGAATCCGAACCACGGTCACCCTCCGACGGTCGAGCGGTCACCCATCCAATACTGACGGCGCCCAGCGTTGCTTAACCATTAATAGCGACAGTCGACTGTCTGCACCTCTGAGCTATCGAGGCCGACGATGTAGATGTAAAACTAATTCAGCTGTAGACGGACTTCGCGATTAAACCTAACGAGTCTTTTCAAATAATCTGGACCACCCGGGACGTGCGGCGGGCGGAGCGCGGCCGAGACCGAGGTGAAGTCTTCATAATATTTACTGAAGCTAATTACTGAAAACCTTGGACGAAATTAATGACTTCACTCCTGCTGCGGCGAGATGTGAACATTCTTCTTCTGCTTACACGATTTACATAACGGTGTCGTACCGTCGTCGTCGTACGTACGTATGTAAGTAAACCGGGTGGGAGCCTGTATCAGTAATCATCACTGCGGTCGTCACTCATCGTCATTTTACCTCGAGTCCTGCGATCGGATATTTATTTATTTATGTAGGAAAAACGAACAATTACATACAAATGTAAGTTATGGAGACAGTAGAAACTATAAACAATTAGGTATGTAACAAGCGACGTTTTTCACAAATAATTTACATGACTTTACTTACTAATTAATTAATTAATTAAAAGCGTACACACAATCATGTTATTCACATAGCGCTTATGATACACCATGAAGTGGTAGCAGAAAATTTGTTTTCGCCACATCTCCTATATTTTTTGTGTCAGTTTATACCAAATTGTCAGAATAGGTAGATAGTTAATTAATTAGTGAATCCTAACGAAAAAAAAATAGTTAAAAAAGAGAATGCATTAGCAGTAAATAATGATATTTCGCTTAGCTTTCCTCACCAAATAGGTAAAAACTGGTGTAAAAATTGTGAAAAGCCTTCAGAATATTGGAAAGTGAATGGATATAGGTAAGTCGCTTATAATCTGTTTGCCACATTATCGTCATCTTCGGACTCATCAGACGCATTGACGCAAGCACGCTGTGACAATAAATATTTTATTTTCTTTCTTTCACCCAAAGAGTTTGTATTACGTCGCGCGACGTAATACAATCTCTTTGCTTTCACCATTGTACTCCGGTCGACAGGTAGTTCAGATAGAAAAAGGTCGGAAGTTAATGAAACTTTGAGATGTTATTCAGGGATGGTTAATCAACATTTTCTCAAGTTTTGGACCTCGAGGACCCTGTGCCAAAGGAGGGGAGGGAGGAAAACTGAAAATGTTTCGACCTTTCTCCGGTTTTTCCTCAATAACTTTTTTTTCTTACGTTCTACGGCAAAAGTATGTAGATAGCTTTTATAGAACGTAGAATTTCCTAAAATTTTTACCATTCAAACATCTTTGTATGTTAATTTGTTACCGAGATATGGCGCTTCGAAAAAAGGTCATTTTTCAAAATTCGCTAAAAAATACAATTTTCATAATTTCACTTCATTGGTAGGTAGGAAGGGTAAGACCTATACTCTCATCATACTTTTCCTCCACGCAGTGAGTGGTTGTGATACCACGTCAGCACCGTATGGATTGTGGAAGAAGAAAATTTGCAGCACTTACATGAAGAATACCTCCCTCTCTGCAGCAGTGGCTCCGTTTCTCACACCAAGCGCTACTCCTCAGCAGATCAGCGACGCTGGAGAAAAGTTCCTGGTAGCAGTTTATGGAGGCGACATTGACAATGACAACCTCGACGACCTACGGTACCGATTATAAGCACGATCAGTGACGAATGCTAAATTGCAACTAGCCCGCCTACCACCAACAAGAGACGCTGCCAAGTACCACTCTCTCCGCACTTTCCAGCAAGTACAGGCGTGGTTAGGCAATGCACTTCTCCCATCAGTTTGGGGCTGGAGCATAACCACGCGAGGGGTACAACCAATCTCCACAACCAAAAATGCTGCGCCGGGTGACATCCTCCAGATTGTTTCCTGCAAGTGCAGCAAAGGCTGTAGCACTGGGGCATGCAGCTGCAAGAAAGCAGGTCTCCGGTGCTCAGCAATGTGTAAGCACTTTTCTCCAGCGTCGCTGATCTGCTTAGGAGTAGCGCTTGGTTTGAGAAACGGAGCCACTGCTGCAGAGAGGGAGGTATTCTTCATGTAAGTGCTGCAAATTTTCTTCTTCCCCAATCCATACGGTGCTGACGTGGTATCACAACCACTCACTGCGTGGAGGAAAAGTATGATGAGAGTATAGGTCCTACCCTACCTATCTACCAATGAAGTGAAATTGTGAAAATTGTATTTTTTTTAGCGAATTTTGAAAAATGACCTTTTTTCGAAGCGCCATATCTCGGTAACGAATTGACATACAAAGAAGTTTGAATAGAATTTTTTTTAGGAAATTTAACGTTCTATAAAAGTTATCTACATACTTTTGCCGTATAACGTATGAAAAAAAATTGGTTGTCTGTAAAGTCGGTTTACGGACGATAGTTTTACGTGATAACGTCATAAAGTGGTAAGACTACTGGGAACGGTTCTAAAGTGCCAGGGCAGAAGAAATTGAGGCAATGCGACTTCGGACTGAATCTACGTCAGACAGTCAGTCAGTCAAATTAATAAGCAGCCGAATAAATCACAAAATTCATTACAAACCGTCTATAAAAGTGAAAATAAACGTGATAAACATAATGCCTGTTATTAGAACAGTAAATGAAAGTGTTATTTCAAAGTAATACGAACTAAAATAAAAATATTAGCAAAATAATATAAAGTGCGAAGTCAGATACAAAATCAGTTTATAATACTTTATCGTGCTTAGAAGTTTAATTCTTAAATCGCAAATGTGAGTACTTTAAAAACTAATAATATTAATTATCAATATAAACTTTAAATTTGTAAATTTCTACTAACACATAATTAAATCTACCTACTTAATCAATAATCCTACATAACGCCATCTACATATCAAAACGCATACTACAACGTTGCAACACCTACCTAACTGCGAATCAAGTAAACTACCGCTGAAGTATTTCATTTACTATTGACGCTAGATGTCGCTCCAAAAGACTCAACGCCATGAAATCTTCACCTACTGTTGACCGAATTCGCTTTGCTAGTACATGATCGACAAGAACCAAATGTTCTTGATGATCGATTTAGTCGGGTGGTTAAGACGTCTGGTCGGTCACACAATATTGATGGCAGGGACCGCGGGTTCGAAGCTCGCAAAAGACGGACAAATATATTTTGTATTTCCTACTCTCCTTATATGCCTCTCTGTCGCTTGTTACGCGCTCTCGCTTGCACACACAGGTTCAGATGGAACGTGACACTTTTTCGTGCGTGCAGCCGGTGTTCATCAACATATTAAAAAATGTTATTGAGGAAAAACCGGAGGAACTTCGAAAAATTTTCAGTTTTTCCCCCTCCCCTCTTTTAGCACAGGGTCCTCGAGGTCCAAAACTTGAAAAAATGTTCAATAACTATCCCTGAATAACATCCCAAAGTTTCATTAACTTCCGACCTTTTCCGCGTAACCCGAATTTTTACAACGTGTCGACCGGACTATTGAATAAAAATCCCACTTCAAGCTAAGTTTCCGCGTAGATCTTTTCACCACTAGATCTCCATTTCAAACCGTATCGTGGACGGTGGCTAACTGAATTTCGCCAAAAGTAAGTATGTATGCACTAGTAAGTAGTATCCTTTCCTTCCTACCTTCCTTCCTTTACCTATAATAAAATCCAACGTCTGCTTTCTGTCTGAGTGTCTGAGTGTATGTCTGTCTGTCCGCTTATAACTCGAGAACCACTGAACCGATTTAATTAAAAAAAATCTACGGATAGCTTGATTCTTCCCATCAACTATAGGCTACTTACTATCACGCTAAATGGCTTATGAGGTTAGCAGTGAAGTCAAATATGAGAGCGGGCGGAGCCGCGGTGTGCCCGCGGCTCCGCTAATGTTTGTATATATTAGATATTCTCTATTGCACACCATTTTATACAAATTAGGCACAAGATGCGAGCTCAATGCCGCGAGGCATTCTAACTAAAAAAGTGTGGGCGAGCTCTTCCTTCACCACTAAGGTTACGAAGTAGGTAGAAGTTCTAACTATTATTTAATCTGTTACTGAGGCGACGATATTATACCTATCTTATTATGAACAACAATGGAGGAGCGGCGAGCGGAGCTGTTGGTTGGTTTGGTTATCAATCGGCGGGGCGGCGCGGCGCGGCGGCGTCGGTCGAGCATCCCTCTCGCTCCGAACACCTCCCGCCCGTATCGGACGTCTCCTGCGGCTCGAGGCGCTGCGCTGGCGCACCCACCTGTATTCATAGCTGTCAGACATCCAATCGTACCCACAATCGAAATCTCTTGAAATACCTCAAAAGAATTCTTCGTGTGTTCTTCGGGTTTTATATACGGATAAAACCGTTGATAAAACCACGAAACCTTATTTTTTGGCCTCGTAACTGTCTGCTATTCAGGCAATTATGATGGTTAGGGTTATACATATGTATACTGAACAATTCCATGCATTTGGAGGCTAGCGCCTAGCAGTCCAAATCTCTGAAGAATATAAAAAAGCATCTCTTTAAAATAAAGTCACAAAACAAAGTTATTCATTTTCACGTATACTGTCAACCCTTTCAGTATTTCATACGTACCTTACAGAACAGTGGAGACAATGGTTAAGGTTATACATGTATACTGAACAATTCCATGAATTTGGAGGCTAGCGCCTAGCAGTCCAAATCTCTGAAAAATATAAAAAACTTTTCTTCAAAATAAAGTCACAAAACAAAGTTATTCATTTTCACGTATACTGTCAAGTGTCAAGTCAACCCTTTCAGTATTTCATACTTACCTTACAGAACAGCGGAGACAATGGTTAAGGTTATACATGTATACTGAACAATTCCAAGCATTTGGAGGCTAGCGCCTAGCAGTCCAAATCTCTGAAGAATATAAAAAACATTTTTCAAAATAAAGTCACAAAACAAAGTTATTCATTTTCACGTATACTGTCAAGTGTCAAGTCAACCCTTTCAGTATTTCATACTTACCTTACAGAAAAGCGGAGACAATGGTTAAGGTTATACATATGTATACTGAACAATTCCATGCATTTGGAGGCTGGCGCCTAGCAGTCCAAATCTCTTAAGAATATAAAAAACATTTCTTCAAAATAAAGTCACAAAACAAAGTTATTCATTTTCACGTATACTGTCAAGTGTCAAGTCGACCCTTTCAGTATTTCATACTTACCTTACGCGATACGTCTGCTCAATAAAAACTTTAATTTTTCTATTAAATGTCACACCGTATGATTTTGGGGAAAATACGCTGAACTCTTGTGTCTCTCTGATGACTGACTGACTCGCCACCCGCCCAGTGTTTCAAATCAAGAACTACTAATACTTACCGTATTGATTTTACGATAAGATATAGGTGCCGAGATAGGTGGTGCTTAACTTAACACAATGTGGTCTTCATCTAAATACACAACCACCTTGACTATTCAATTTACATAGGAAGCGTAGGTAGTTTATATTGAGAAAATGTCGTGGACGCGAATTCAAACAAAGCTTTTTCTTTAACGGCACTTCTGGTCTGGTATACTTATATCTGTATAGCCAATTTTTGCCAATGAAATGAGAAAGGAGAGAGGGCGTTGGTACTATGAATGCGCGTCGTACTGCTTGTGATGTTGCCGCGGCTGGCCTTGTAAGCTGTGGATGGGGACCGAGCTTCTCGGAACTGGCGCGGCGGCGGCCTCCTCCCCCTTCCCTCCACCGCGCCGCTCCCGCACAGCCTCCGCCGCGTGAGATGCGCTTGCTCCGCTGCGCCGCCTCCGACGCCGCCGCCGCCACCGCGCCGTCCTAGGGATGAGCGCTACATGAGTCGCGGTAACTCTATCGATAGTTTAGTACGTTCCATTTTGGTCTAACATTTTCCCTTAATCAATCAGTATTCATATGTAATATATTATTTATTTATACACCACCCGTCACGATCGTGGCACGTAGAGATTCGTTGTCTCTGCTTATCCCACTGGGAAACAGGCGTAGCGTAATTTTTTTTTATGAAAACTGGTACGGTTGACTACATTCACTACTATGTACACATCCGTGATGTAAGCCCATAACACTTTGGCGAATTAGGTGCCATGTCAGTTCTTCCCTTCGGTCGCACCGGCTACACTGCACTGGACGGAAAACACAAACTATTTACATTTTAAATAGACGTTTCAATCGACCTTTCATTCAGTGCGGCGGAGGCGGTACCAAACCAACCCGGGCGGGTTAAATCCTACGACCTAGTAAGGTAAGAAGGGAAGGTCCCTTCGTGGTCCCTTCCCTTCTTGCACAGTTTACATAATTTGCATACAGTTTTATGTATATACAGCTTTACGTGGAATCCGAAGTACGGTCAGCCTCCAACGGTCGAGCGGTCAACCATGCAAGTTGACTCTCTGCGCTCAGGTGTGCTTATGATCGCGACCGACAGCTTACCGATCGCACCACTGAGCTACCGAGGCTGACAAAAAAGTTATGTCTAAACCGAGAATATAGCAGATACTGTATTGAATTCGGCCGGTTTTGATTCGGTCTCCTCCGCATTTTAAAGCGCGTCACAGACGATGAAGATATAATAATTTATCGATGCCCTGTTCAAATGTTTTAGTATCTTCATATAACACACATGGCTAAGATAGGTAGGTACTATAATATTTTATGAATCCTTCGTGTTTGCCGTCCAGTTTAGTGTAGCCGACATGTAATGAAGGGAAGCACTGATATGGCATCACGGACATTGTAGTGTAGGTGATGTAGACAACCGAGTCAGTTTCCATAAAAATAAAAATACAATCTTGTGAGAAGCTAGCGGCCGAGTAATCAGCACCGCATCAATTCTGCCATTTTGTCATATTATACACCTTGAGGCGATTCCGTCTCGCCATTCACTAAAATGGAAATTGCATCGCGCTCTCTGCTGAGCGCATGACGTCTTTATGGACGATATCACCTTGAGAGTCTACCTAGGTGCCACACGTATATTACGATATATTTTCCATATGGCTTGGTATCTTTCGATATAGCTCGATATCTTAAGATACTATAAGATCAAATATATACATATTATCATGATCGTTTGTGATTGTTCAAAGGATCCGGTGAGCGATATTGTGAAATATGCCCTTCTAGTATCTTCATAGGTGTTTATTGTGGTTCTTTTGGTTGACTACTTAGCAATCGTGTTAAAGCGGATTTAACAGGCGAGTTTAATCAGATTTTCTCCAACTATGATCTGATTCTAACTGCAGTGCTTGCTTAGTGACGATATTCTGGTGAGACTTTCCAGGAAACTAGTATCGATGGCTGGCGCGGCGGTGGAAGTCCTTACTCTCTCCGAGAGCTACTTGGCGATCATTTTATTTTATTTCGGTACACCTGAGTTGTTAGTAACAAAAGGGATTGATATTTTTTCCGCTCGCGCCGCGCCGCCGCGCTCCGTCCATGCCTTTGAGAGCGCCGTACCGGGGCGATTCTCGGAATCTCCCGAGAGAACCGTTCGATAATCTCTCACCCAACGTGGGATTATATCGAATAAAAACAAACGAGCTCATCCTCCATAATAAACATTTTGAATTCGAATCATATCAGGTAATACGAGTAGATATTTTAACCGTACATACAATTCCATTATTTTTTATCTACAGATATTGTGAAAATTTATTGAATAAAAATCTATTTTTGCTTATCGCGGCGCGGACACGCTCATTAAGTCTTACCCCAACAAACCACAACAGCCACGTTCATAGGAACAATAAGTATGTTTTTATTACCTATGTATGTAGCATATTGTACTTGATTTGTGCCTCACTAATTCGGTTTCCATCATCATTTATGTATCATAGATCAGTGACCTAGCTAGGGGGCCATCCTTATATTAAGTCATTTGAAATTAGGGGGGGGGGGGGGGGGGGGGGTAGGATCTGGTCGCCGAATTGGGGATCGGAGTTTGGCTTTTATTATTCAGGTAGACGCTGCCGTGTACCGTGTGGTGCCGGTACTTAAAAAGAATAGCCCCACTGCATATCTCCCCGTGCATGTCGTAAAAGGCGACTAAGGGATAAGGACAAGATGTCGCGCTAAAGGGCGAAAAGCTAGCCACCTCTCACCTTGGCGCGGTCCTTCCACCTTGTCATGCAGCAGGTGGGTCTTCGTGCCTCACTTGCTGCTTGATAGTTATCTTGTCCGTATACTGTGCTAAACGTGGTGGTCGGTGTTGTGCTTTAATTTACCAGAGTACTTATGGTAGTGAAAGTTGGGTATGGCAGGCGAAGCATGAGAGCAGGATAAATTATGTCGAAATGCGCGCGATGAGAGGAGTATGTGTGGAATAGGAGGAGTATGTGTGTCGGCAGAATGGATGATAGGAGACTAATGAAACGAAATCTATGGAGCGAATGTTAGTGGAAGAGTCGGGAAGGGTCGCCCTAGACGCACGTACCTGGACCTGATCGGACATGTGCTCGAAAAGGGTCAGGCGCGTAGTACCCGTAACCGACGAGCATGTATGAAGAACATTATGAGAGTGGAAGAGGCGGCAAAAGTGTGTCAGGATCGTGGCGCGTGGGGGTTGGGTTGTTTGCGTGGGTTGGGTCCGTTGTCTTTGCCTGCCCCACTGGGAGGCAGGCAGGCGTGACGTTATGTATGTGTATGTATGTATGAACTTATAGCACAACACCGATTACTCTGCTTACCCTGATTGTCGGGATACAAAAGCGTGAGTTATGTATGTAGACGCTGCCGTCCATCCACTGGTATTTGCTCCTAATACCAACGGAATGCAATGGGGTGGCCCTATCCTATGCCTTAGTGAAAACACGTTCTTAAAATAGTTTTTTTTGTCGCACCGCTGCTAGCGTGTAGAACTGTCTTCCTGCGAATGTGTCAAACGTCGTAAAACAGGCTAGTTAGACAGCCTAGCAAAAGTTAGCTCAGCTCAGACCTGTCGTATCGTGTCGAGTTGGACACGAACGCAGCCCGGTGCACAGGAATCAAGCGAGCGTGCGCGCCCCGTGTACGACGACGCCGCGCGTGCTCGGTTAAACTCGGCTCAGCCTAGCTGGCCCGTTTCGTGTTCGTGTCACGCACGACACGAGCCAGCCCGCTGTACACGAGACGGAAGTTATTATGCCACAAGTGGGCCTGGGCCATGATTTAGCAATGATATTGTATTACCGTGTGGGGCCGGTACTTAAAAAGAATAACCCCACTGCATCTCTACCCGTGCATGTCGTAAAAGGCGACTAAGGGATAAGGAAACAAGAAAACAAAAGAGTTTCTTTTGTTTCTTTGACATCTTATTCCTAATTATAGGAAAAATTTTGCGTTGGGCTGACATTGTATAAGTAAGAAATAAATAAAGAAATCCTAAATTCTTGTAGGTGCGCGCGCGCATAATCACATCAGCATGCCGTCAACACGGTTCGTGCTTATCGTGTCGACCGGGCGTCGGGCTGGCCTAGCTAGCACGGAAACACGATCGTACTCGGAACATTTCGGCTTGCACGCACCGTGTTCGGGCTGTACCCGAAACTGTCGTGCGCGATTTCGTGCCGCAAACCGACACGACAGACACCTCTGGCTCAGCTATCATCGCGCCTCACTGAGCGTGGTTTCACGAGGAGAGGTAATTTTAACTGTCAACTGTCAGTGGTCCCTCTGCACAGACATGTTGGTTTACATATAAAAAATATAATTACCTTTCACGTTAACTTTTTCACAATTGACTGACCTATCTCATCAATCATCATATGTATTTTTCTTTCCACCACTCACCTAGCAGCTATTATCATGCACACCCCAAAGGTATACTGGTAGAAAATGCCTAGAGGCATTGATGTGTTACCTTTCCCTGTATTTCTATTTGAGTGCAATAAATATATACAATGAAATAGGTTTTGTGTTAGATATTTGTGTTCTTCTGAAAGTTATGTAATGAAAATTACCTACGCATTTTAGAAACAGTAAGGCTCCTTTCCCACGGAATCGCTTGCCGACGGCGACTTTATAGTATTTTTGAAGCTTTGAACATTCTCTGTAGCAGCTGTTGCAAAATCCTATTCTATCTAACATTGTTCGAGATGCCGAGAGTTCGGCGGCTGACATTTCGCAGATTAAGCTATGCACTTGGTAGGTACGTACATACGTAACGTAGGTATACTGGCTCTGTGACTTTCAGTCAGCCTTCAAACCTGTTCCGAAGCGACTATTGCACGAACAACATAACCATTGGCATAATCTCAATTTGTTTTGCCTAGGGACGGGGCGGGCGGCCGCGGCGGCGCGGCGCTGCTACGACCTTCTTGCATTTAACCTTTATTGTCTTTCATCATAATGTCTGTATTGCCGAATCGAATATTGTGAACTATAGTATCGGCGCGCCTACTTATTTCCACAGTTTCAATCGTTGTTTCAATAGTAAGCGTTTCTTCAGTCAGGGATTAGTCGGCAGTTTGTACCCGACTGCGGCGAAGTAAAATGGAGGGTTATGATTTCGGTAGCGTATGTTATGTAGGTATGTATGACGTGTGTTCATTTGTTTCACGGAATAAAATAAGCGCCATACTGTTGAACTTGTATTGAAGCCACGCCGACCATTTTACTTACGACGATTTAGTCACGATTTACGATTTATTTATATTATAATACGATTTTTATTTACGATGAAGTAATCTAACCGGGGCGGGGCGGAGGGGGAGCGGAGGCTACGCGGCGGAGTCGGACCACGCCTCCTTTTCCTAAAAATGCTCTAAACCTTTTCCCCTCTAGGCTCTAATGAACGCAACGCTCTGTTCCCTGCCCTGACAGAGCTTAATGAGACATTATGCTCTTTTCTATTTCTAACATGCAAAATTATTAGTTTGTTACCTCGCCGATTCGCTATGAAATTTGACTAATTTATTCTTTATATGCATTCAGATTGTTTATTCTCTTTGCGTCAGATTTGATTTATAATCAAATCTAGTCGTTCAAACTCCACATTGCCCACCAAGCACGACGGGGACGTTCAGCTTGAATGTTTGGTGCCTAAAACTACCATGCGCATACCATTAAACCTATGTTAATCTATTACTTAGAGCTAATCTAGTACGCTTAATCTAATTGTAGGCGATCGACTCAAAGGAATTCAGTCCTTCAACTTTCCTCGTAGAAAATCAACCTAGAACGACCTCCAGGAAATGACAATGCTACCAAGTGAGAACAGGGTGCACAGCACTCCCCTTTACGTAAAAGTCGCAGTTAATTCCCCTCAAGTAGGTTTAGAACATCTTCCGAATCGACAGACCTTCTATTCTAGCTTATCATACTTAAACCTAAACCATGCATTTAATGTAAATGGGTTCTCCTTTGCGTGATACACTTTCCAGGTGAGTTACAGATAACAAAGAATACAGTGCTATCTTTCACCACGACCTGTCGTGTTTACGCTGGTTGTGAGAAATTCCTGAGCTCGTTCCGATGGTGGAAATTCTTTACAGCTGCATGGTAACGATGGTGATGTATCCTTTACCGCTGCGCAGCAATGTTGGTGATATATGTCGCACGCCACGGCGATTCCTTGAAGTCCGTGAAACACTCAGCCAGATGATTTGCAGTGGTTCCTGTAATCATACGTCTAGGCCGCCGACGGCTTTGAGCTAATTTCGCGCGCCGTTTTTGAGCAAAGTTTACGCTGTCCCTCGCTGTTAAGTTTGGTAACGCGCCGAAAACAATAGTACGCAACCGAGTAATTGTTTTACGTTCGCGGATTAATAAATCGGCCGCCAAAATGAATCGACGCTTCGGTGGAAAACCGCACGCAATTGCGATCCTCGGAAGTGATGAGTCTCGATGGAATATTTTTACTTAAAACATGCAACTTAGCTGACAAAACTCCTTTCATTCCGCTCCCAGCTCACACGATCCTGCCAGGCAACCGCTCCTGTGATGTCTGCACACAGCCACACACTTAACCATCACTTCTATAAAAGGTCCACTCCTTCGCGAGTAACACAGTTAGAGGAGAACGGGCCTCAACTCATCGAACTGCAAAACGCGATATCAAAGATTATTCCGACATTGCACGAGTTATCCGCCCGAACACAACCGATCGATTTTTCTGCGCGATCCTCACTGACTCCCTGTTTCTTTCCACCGTCAGCCTGATGAGCACCCCTTTTTTTCCTTGCAAAATGGCCGCAACAGTTCATTTCCCTAATTGGTAGAATATCTGTAGGCCACACCCCTAACTAACGCCATGTTCCGTGTTTATTTATTTTTTGTATCAAGTCCTAAACAGCCATTTTGAAATTCGAAGGTTTTTTTTTGTACTGTTGTCCTTGAGATCGTGAGATTTTAAGAAATAACACTCAAAATTAGCCCATTTCTGAAAAGGGTCCATAATTTTTGTTATAGACGACATTTATTGCCAAGAGTATCAGATTACAGAATCCTGACGCCAAGGGAATTATTTGCACGTGTGTGAACCGTGTGAATTCAAAATTCGAAAATATTTTAGATAAGAAGAAACAAATATCATAATTTTATATGAGAAGTGTGCGCATGGTGCAAATACACTTTGTATCAGGCGAACACATCTCAGAGCACCGCCAGATTTTAGATGGCGAAATACATTCGAATGTATTTCGAGGGAAAAAATCTTAATAACATGATAAGCACAATGACTATACTACTGTAACACCCCTATCTGCAGAAAGACGAAGGAAACCATCACTCGCTATCGACGAACGCAAATTGCGATTGCTTCGAAAGCTTCTCAGAGCAAGAAAATATCTGCTGACTGAATAACCCCCCCATGTGTTCGCACCGCTCGTCCCCTAGAAATTAAATAAATTCGAAAAAACGTATTTGACGAAAACAAATATTGAATAACACCATGCGTAAATTGGAAAGAAAGAGAAAAGAAAGAGAAAAATGTACGTATAAGGAACACTACAATCATTTCTAAGTGTAATGAATTTATTTATTTATTTACAGTATCTACATACAAGGAGTTAGGTATTACCGTGTATAATCCACGCAATTCTAGAACGTAAAAGTTTTCTTTCAGTTTCCCCTAAGCCACTCAGCATAATGTACTGATTAAACTGTAGACATATGCTTCCCCAAACCTTTACTTACTCAACTTTTATTCGCGGCCAAGTATAACATTGCTTTGCCAACCAGAAAGAGATGGTTGCATGGTACATTGAGTTTTCCATTAGCCCAGTATAGTCAAAATACAGAGACAAGTCTCTGTCATGGCACCGCCAGAGTAAAAGACAGTACTATGGATTCAGACACCCACAGCATATCGCATAAACTAAACTCAATTATACCAAAAAAAAACGTTGCCGACATGACTATTCCAACTACTGTAATCGAATTCTAATTGGAATTAGGATTCCGTGCTATCTTACGTTGCGACGAAGTCGAATATTTTTAATCTTGAGTGTACTAGAGACCTTGGAATATATTCCTCTGTCAGCCTCCTTTAGTCCAGACTCCAGTGTCTGTCTCCTGTGCCTACACACATAAAAACGATAGAGAAATTATATCATCCGCCTAACCCTGCCTTAATTATATAATATTACGAATGCAAGGTTCCAGCGAGAAGAGTGAGAAGAGCGGAAGACCGCGTGTGGTGGCGTGCCTTGGGAGAGGCCTATGTCCAGCAGTGGATCGATACAGGCTGATGATGAAGGTTCCAGCACCACCAGATACTAAGAGATAGGGATTCGAACCCATCACTAATGGATTTTGTGTTCATGTTTGCCTATACACTATAGATAAATAATAGCATTCTGAAAATGACGATTTAATAATTGCGCGAATTATCTAATTACATTCAGGTTTAAAGACACCAGCTTGTACATCGCCTAAGCTCGTAGAGAATGGAGCCTTTGGGTATGAAACAATTTCAATGTGCAGGTCCATTTTCCCTTTAGATTGATCACGAATAAATACAATACAATACAACTAGTAAAGAACAATTTGCGACAGGTTCGATGCAGACTTACTGCCATATGAATGGTCAATAACCAATAAACATAGATATTATAACAATACAACACACAGGATTTAAACTATAAAACAGCGCTAATCTATTGTGATAGTCACATAACGGCAGAAACAAATGAAACTTACTAGAACACCGATCAGCTGATAATAAAGTGAGCCTAACGGACCAACCGAGTAGTGTACCTACCTAGATAAGAATAAAAATCTCCTTTAACCTTGGAACAACGACGACATATATGGCAGAAAAAAAACCAACCCCTAGCCCATCTGTTACTATGACTCTAGCATATAATGACGCGATGCAACTAAAGCTACACGTACATTGTTTCTATGGCGCGACCAAGATACTTCTAACGGAATGCATCCAGCCCGTATTTATTTTGTCGATGTTTTAGTTCAATATTATTATCAGCAAATTATTATTTTGTTTAGAGATAACGTTTGAACTGCAGAGATGCCATTGCTATGCTAGTTGAATATTTTGTTTTTTTTGTGTTTTTTTTTTGTAGATGATTAAGGTTAAATGTGTCATGATTTATTTATGCCTACGCTGTAAGTTTTGAATATATAAGATTACGTTTGGAGATTTAGAAATTTATCTTTGGTTTAAGGCGATTTTAGGCCGAATTTAGTCTTGCGCGTATTAGTTTATCTTATGAACCTTTTAAAGAGAGATATGGCGATAGTAAACTTTAATACGTAGCGATACTGAAACAGAAAGTGAAGATAATTAGACAATAGCGATCAGCTGATCCTTCGCGTCGGCTAGACCCAGTGATGGCACAAAAAATCATCGGCCGGACAACATGCGTGTTCTTTTGTTTCTGCGAACAAAAGCTCGTGCGCTCGACTAACACGTTTGTTTGTAAACAAATCCACAGTTGACTCGTTATCAAAAATATTACCTATTCTGTTCGGAGATGTATTATTAATTTTGTTTTTCGTCTTTGACAATTTTAGACCGAATCACTTCTTACGCGTGTTATACTGTTTTACGACATTTTAAAGAGCGATAATAAAAGTGTAATTGACAAAAACAGCTGAAACAGAAAGTTGAGATTAACAATAATTTTACGACCGTGCGCAACCGATGTTGGCTTGCACCGCCGGCCTCGACTCACAGAAAAAAAGGGTATCTGCCAGGCATGCGACGACTCTATTGTTTGGAGAACAAAACGTTTGCACTCGTCTATAGTATTGGTAAACGAACTACAGCTGTTTTGGACTCTTATCAAATCTGACACAATATTTTGAACAATCTGAAGCATTTGAATTTATAAAACCAATTCGATTTAAGTTTGACCCATACGTTATGTGATATATAGTAACCTCGGTTCTTTAAATGAGTCTAGGTGTGCTTTATTAATTAATTTGTAAGACACGCCTATTTTTTACTCATCTCGGCTCACGGCACCATTTGAGACATTATGCTCTTTTCTATTTCTAACATGCAAAATTATTAGTTTGTTACCTCGCCGATTCGCTATGAAATTTGACTAATTTATTCTTTATATGCATTCAGATTGTTTATTCTCTTTGCGTCAGATTTGATTTATAATCAAATCTAGTCGTTCAAACTCCACATTGCCCACCAAGCACGACGGGGACGTTCAGCTTGAATGTTTGGTGCCTAAAACTACCATGCGCATACCATTAAACCTATGTTAATCTATTACTTAGAGCTAATCTAGTACGCTTAATCTAATTGTAGGCGATCGACTCAAAGGAATTCAGTCCTTCAACTTTCCTCGTAGAAAATCAACCTAGAACGACCTCCAGGAAATGACAATGCTACCAAGTGAGAACAGGGTGCACAGCACTCCCCTTTACGTAAAAGTCGCAGTTAATTCCCCTCAAGTAGGTTTAGAACATCTTCCGAATCGACAGACCTTCTATTCTAGCTTATCATACTTAAACCTAAACCATGCATTTAATGTAAATGGGTTCTCCTTTGCGTGATACACTTTCCAGGTGAGTTACAGATAACAAAGAATACAGTGCTATCTTTCACCACGACCTGTCGTGTTTACGCTGGTTGTGAGAAATTCCTGAGCTCGTTCCGATGGTGGAAATTCTTTACAGCTGCATGGTAACGATGGTGATGTATCCTTTACCGCTGCGCAGCAATGTTGGTGATATATGTCGCACGCCACGGCGATTCCTTGAAGTCCGTGAAACACTCAGCCAGATGATTTGCAGTGGTTCCTGTAATCATACGTCTAGGCCGCCGACGGCTTTGAGCTAATTTCGCGCGCCGTTTTTGAGCAAAGTTTACGCTGTCCCTCGCTGTTAAGTTTGGTAACGCGCCGAAAACAATAGTACGCAACCGAGTAATTGTTTTACGTTCGCGGATTAATAAATCGGCCGCCAAAATGAATCGACGCTTCGGTGGAAAACCGCACGCAATTGCGATCCTCGGAAGTGATGAGTCTCGATGGAATATTTTTACTTAAAACATGCAACTTAGCTGACAAAACTCCTTTCATTCCGCTCCCAGCTCACACGATCCTGCCAGGCAACCGCTCCTGTGATGTCTGCACACAGCCACACACTTAACCATCACTTCTATAAAAGGTCCACTCCTTCGCGAGTAACACAGTTAGAGGAGAACGGGCCTCAACTCATCGAACTGCAAAACGCGATATCAAAGATTATTCCGACATTGCACGAGTTATCCGCCCGAACACAACCGATCGATTTTTCTGCGCGATCCTCACTGACTCCCTGTTTCTTTCCACCGTCAGCCTGATGAGCACCCCTTTTTTTCCTTGCAAAATGGCCGCAACAGTTCATTTCCCTAATTGGTAGAATATCTGTAGGCCACACCCCTAACTAACGCCATGTTCCGTGTTTATTTATTTTTTGTATCAAGTCCTAAACAGCCATTTTGAAATTCGAAGGTTTTTTTTTGTACTGTTGTCCTTGAGATCGTGAGATTTTAAGAAATAACACTCAAAATTAGCCCATTTCTGAAAAGGGTCCATAATTTTTGTTATAGACGACATTTATTGCCAAGAGTATCAGATTACAGAATCCTGACGCCAAGGGAATTATTTGCACGTGTGTGAACCGTGTGAATTCAAAATTCGAAAATATTTTAGATAAGAAGAAACAAATATCATAATTTTATATGAGAAGTGTGCGCATGGTGCAAATACACTTTGTATCAGGCGAACACATCTCATTAACTAACCGATTTCAATGTATGAGGCATTGTTGCATTCATGTTGCATTCGTCTTGATAGTCCGTCATATCATAGGCTAGCTTTTTTAATTTAAATGATGGACGCCAGTAGCCAGATTGCCAAGCTTTGTATTTTGTTTTCTCCAAACCCCATCGAATAAGGTATCTTTGTCAAGAGCTTGGAAAGGTGATTGAAAGGGAAAAATACAATATTTAATGAATAAACGGCGTAAAATAAAACAATAGAGCAGTAGAATAGAAGAATATGCTGTAGTTGGACGTGTAGAAGGATTCGATTAGACAGGGAGCTTGTTGCCATACTAACAACATTCACTTTCCTTCTTAAGGAACGTACCCATATCACGTGACCGATAATGGGTATTCACCCTGTCACGTGATATTTTAAAATTTAAAAAGGCTAAAATGACTAATACATAGACACATAAAAATAAAACTGTAAAAAATTTTGAAATGGTTTTATAGCAATTACATACAACACGCGGCAGTAAATAATGCACATCGTGCTTTAGAAAGAGACAATCCGCTTGTAGAGCGTCGTCCTTGTCGCACTAACTCGCACATCTCAATGCTACAGGGCCGCTCCACAATAGGTTTGTCTCTTTCTAAAGCTCGATGTGCGTTATTGACTGCCGCGTACTGTACATCCTACAGAAAAGGTATATTATAGAGTCGTGTGCCATAGGTCGTGGATATTCCCACTGATATATCCATATCTTCAGATTTCTGTGGATATATTCATCATGTGCGCAGTGAGACTGTGGAAGCACTAACTATAAGAGGGCTAGCGGCGCGCGGCGGTCGGGAGGGACGGGAGTCGAAGCCGGGAGTGCGTAGTGGTTTGTTGGAGGTCAAGGAACGCTAAATCATTAGCAGTGGAGTGGGCTGCGCGGGCACTGAGACCCAGGTAAGACGACCACACGCCACGCGCGGGGCGGCGCGCGCGGCGAGGAGGTGGCGACCGGAGCTCTCCGACTTACAATGGACACGTGTAGCGTGTGTGTGTGTGTGTGTGCTGCGGTGGTGTAGTTAACTATCTGCCTTTATGATGTGATGACTTGACGTAGAACACTATGGGGTTTTAAATTAACGTGGTTGTTAAACATTATTAGGAAAAACGGCTTTACTCACGGTCGTCTCCGAGCTATGCGGCTCGACGTTTCGGGCCAAACGTATGGCCCTGCATCATGAGCACGCTGCCCGGTGCGACGACGTTTTTTTTTTTTTTATGGAAACTGACACGGTTGGCTACATCACCTACAACGTCCGTGATGTCAGCCCATAACACCGGGTGAACTAGGTGCCATGTCAGTGCTTCCCCCTTTGATCATGCCGGCTACACTGAACTGGCCGGAAAACACAAACTATTTACGTTGACAGAGAAAGCCATTACATTTGTAATAGGTACCTCATTCATTACTCTTCATTCAATAGGAGCTTCACATGTTGCAGGACTGGTGGAAGTTGTTTCTTTGAAGTAATTTGGCGGAGCATTTTCCACAAATATACTTACTGATGTAAAATTGAAAGATCGCCGAGACGTACTATACTAAAGGAACAAATGGCATGCATACCTACACGGTGATTGCTGATATGAAAGTTTGTTGAATTGTAGTTTCTGCAAATAATACCCATGAAGATGTGTAATCTTGCCATCTCTTTAGGAAACATTCGTTCTAACTAAATTATTTCCCATAAGAAAGCAATAAGAACTAGGGATACTTGAGTGAGAGTGAGCTGAGCACGAGCAGATCATCCTCAATTTAATTCACCTAAAATTATGTAGAGTATAATAAAATAATTACCTATTACCTAGATACTGGTAATAAACTCGTAACGGGTAGATCAGATCCGCTATACCATATCCGTCTATCTCTTGTCTTTCTACAGTGCAAACAAAATATAAAAACTTGTGGCGCCATCTATTATTCAGTAGCGTGACTAATCTATTCTTAGCACTTTTATTGTATGGGGGCCGCACGTGAATTGTTTACTTTTAGCTTTTTTTATTATTTGTGGATTGTGGGCACATCCGCCATAATACAACATATTCTGTGAAAATTTCAACAGACGAAGTCGGGTTAGTAATAGGCTTCCGTGTGGATACGGAACCCTAAAAAACGATCTGGAAGTATTCCGACAAGAACCTTCCAATCTACGTCGGCAACACCAACCATCACAAATCAGATGGTGAAGTAATGGCGGCTGGGAGAGGGGGGCGCTGTGCCTGCGTCTTGGTGTAGATGCACTCGGAAGCGAGACAGCAATATACAGGCGCGGAGAGGGGGGAGAGAGACGCGTGTATAAACAGTGTCGGTCCAAAGTTCGTCTCGGAGCGGGGACAGTAGCCTCGCTCGTCGGGCGCGTACTGAGAACACTTCAACTCGTTACAAGGAACTGGCTGAACTCGTGTGTTGTTTCGAACTCCTCATTCGTCTTGACAAACTCCCTCGCCATTTTAGGTCACGTGATTTTCACATCACTACAATTTCCGATTACTACATAACAAGCACAATAGAAAATATATAGAATGGAAAAAACCGGCCAAGTGCGAATCGAACTCGTGCACCCAGGGTTCTGTGTCGCCATGTCATGGTCAGCGCCACTCACGCCATCTATTTATTAGTTAAAATGCTTCATACTCTTTTTGGTAGATGGCACCCATACACTTTTTAGTTGCTTGTATGGGGACCCCCGTGAATTTTTTACTTTTTCTTATTTTTATTATTTGTTGTTATATCGGCCATAATAACACATATTCTGTGAAAATTTCAACGGGCTACTTATTACGGTTCAAGGGACATAGCCCTGAGCCCATAAACAGACGGACAGACAGACAGACAGACGGCGTAGGCTTAGTAATAGGGTCCCGTACGACGGATATGGAACCCTAAAAAAGCATTCGCAAACTATCGCACATATGAAATCTCGCACGATTTTTCTGGTTGTTTTTACCTTTTTTTCCTTATCATTAGTGAAAAATAATATCAAAGCACAATTTCATGCTTTTAAACAAGCCGATTTCTCGCATTCTTGTCATTATATTGTATTTGTGATTGTAAAAACTAAACAGGACAAATTCAAGGGTAGTGTACTACCATACGAATGATAAATAAAGAATAAAGAATTAGGGAAAAATAATATCAAAACACAATTTAATGCTTTTAAACAAGCCGATTTCTCGCATAGGCTTTTGTTAGTTAGATCTGGTTGTATGTAAATTTTATGTTGAGAAAAATCTAGGTACTGGGCGTGGTCGCGGCCAAGCGCGGCGCGGCGGAGGCGGCGGCGGCGGCGCCGCGCAAAGGTTTGACAACATTTCATAAAGATCGGATAAATTTCGGCCGCACTACTGCAACGGGAAGAGCCCCTTGTGTCTCGCCTTGTGTGTGTAGTTATTATCATTAAACAAAGACAATGCGATATTTAAATCTCTTTGGCATTAAATAAAGTATTCGACTATACAAAATTATACGGAGAACAAAACTTACTATGAACGAAAAAAGAGATATTATGTTAATATATCTTTATTAGACAAAGAAAAATTAAATTAAACAGAAATGTAAGAACTTAAATTAAATAAAAATATTCCTGCATCCTCGGGACATCATTCATTGTCCCGAGAACAGCCGCCGCGTTCCCGCGCTGGATGGCGAGGCTGATGTTTTGTGTGAGGAACGCTTTGGCACGACGGTCCCCGGACGCTTCAATAAGCAGCTGACCTAGCTGCTTCACGAGGTCTTTAGCGTCCGGACTCCACACCCCAAGAGTCTCCACAGCAAAGGCAACGAACTCGTAGTGCTGCTTAATAGTATTGTATTTCAGATGTTTCGCTTTTTCTGCCTTTGCTGCGGCATAGCCAGCAACCTGACTAGAGCCCACTACATGACTAGGAGCTAAGGTATCGGCACACGTGACATCCCAAACCAAAGCCCTCCCCTGCTTCCACGGCAAGAGTGTGAGACCGTCTGGCCGTTTTCCGTCGTCTCTAGACAGGCCAAGAGGTTCCAACATACTAGGCATATTCGCAGATGCAAGGGAGCGCTTTAGAATACGGTTGATGTCAGCGTGGCGAGATATCCTGCCAGCACTCCTGGAGCAAGAAAGACCATGATGCCCTAACGTCCTCACCAATTCACCGCAAACACATGTATGCTGCTGGCAGATCCTGACACCAAACCGCAGACAGAAAGCGATGCGTAGCGTATCTCTGTCAAGCAGAGTGCCAAGATGTGGTGACGGAAATGCATTAAGCCACGCACCGGATTCAGTCTGCGACAATGCCAGGATGCGTGCCTTATCAGCATCGCTGCCGTCCAGAGAGATGTTAATTTATCCGTAAAACCGCTGCTGTTAGTACTGTAAGCAAATCAAACGGCCAAACGGCGCAAGGCGCGTAGCCTCGCGCGTACCTTCAAAATAGTCGAAAAAGAATATGGAAAATAAAATTCGAGATCAGCAAAATCACAAAGTGACAGCCCAGCGTTGTCCAGACGGCTTTCGGATCTTGTCAGAAACTAAACAATTGAAAGAAAACGGTCAATCTGTGCAGAGTTGTTTTGTAATTTCATACCAATAAAAACAAATTCCTATGACAAGCCAACGAGGTATTATGTTTTACTAGAGCTATCGCTACGAAGAAAGATACAGAGAAACGGCGTCCCATCAACTAAGGTACGGTAGCGGTGAGGCGGAGCGCAGAGCCGAGCGGAAGAGGGGAGCTCGCGCGGGGCGGGAAGCTACCGGGAGTGGGGCTAACGGGCGGTGGGAGAGACTCGCGCGGGGCGGGAAGCGAGCAGGAGAGGGGCTAGCGGCCAGTAAGCGACAACGCCAGCCAAGGCCAACCCAACATGTGCATTGAAATACAACCGGGCATATATGACGACTGGCGGCGCGTGCGACGGACGAGTTCGGCCGCTCGCGATCGACTAGTTTGGATGTGCCCCAATTCGTAAATTATGCCTCAACTCGGCGGAGCAATACCCGTTCCGTTGCTCGAGTAAGAGCTCTAGTAAAACATAACACCTCGTTGTGACCAGCAATAATATTTTTGTTTCGTCACAACAGGCAGGACTATATTTCATCAAGTTAACAGTTTCTTCCGGCCGGCCCCTATGTCCGGTTCCGTCGCCGGCTCTCATCATATCAACCGTCATTAGTGCTTCCTCTCTCATTCATTCCTCCATGAATGGACCACTACGTACGAACAATGAGAAGTTTATAAAAAAAACATTCGCGAACGGACCGCCCGCGCCCTTCGGCCTTCCGGTGGCGCCAACACGTGGCCGCCATACTGTGCTGTGCTTAGTTCGGTACGCCTGCGCTGCGCACACGCAGCAGAACCAAGCGGTATTCACGATGTGGAACATATTGTATCGGATCGAATTGATCGAGCAAGTAGATTTTTACATATTTTACAAAGCTGAATAATTTTTGTTTGTATTGTTGATTTAAAGTATTACATGTGAAATAGTTAAGAAATTAACGTCAAACTTATATTATATATGAATAATTAAATATAAATTAATAAAAAATCTTGAAATAAAGTTTTGATTAGAAACGAACATTTTCAACCACACCCACCGTGTGTACGGTAACCATTTGCAGGGAATAATGAATAGATACTGAACAGCTAATTCGTTGAGGATGAATATTGCCATAACGAAAAGTAAATTATAGAACAAAATACTTTAGTACGAAATCGTACAGTTTTGATCAAAACGCCAATATTTTAGGCTTAAAAAGAGAAATCACCAATTGTTTAATCGGTTCTCTTAGCCTGTTCTATAGGTACTACCATGGACGTTGCTCTGATGAATTGGCTTCCCTCATCCCTCCAGCCCCCATCCGTCTCCGCCACACCCGCCGGACTCGCTCGGAACATCCATATGTTGTTGACACCCAACTAATAAGAACACATCGTTTTTCGAAATCGTTACTGTGTCGAACGGCGAAAATATGGAACGGTCTTCCGGTGAGTGTGTTCCCCACCACCTATAACCTGGGAATTTTCAAAAGGCGTGTCAATAAATTAGAAGACAACCTTTTTGTTCGCCTCATAGCCTGCATGGCGCCTCTCTGAGCGTGGTTTCGCAAGGAATGGTGTTATTGGCTGTGTCTGATCTTCCGTTGAAGTATTGGGCACAGACACCCGCGCCGGCTGTCTATAAAAAAAAAAGGACACTATGGAATAATTTAGGAAAATTAGTTCGTCTTGGTTGAAAATTGTATTGGTGCAATATTTTACGTCTGATGGTGTAGAAATCATCGACTTTTGATAAAAAAAATCACATTTGAACGAACATTCCTTAAATTTTGGGGTTGCCACATTAAAAAAAAAACACAAACAATTTTTTTAACCAATTCGCCCAAAATCTAAATCCAGTTTTGTTCACCAGCTCCTTATACGAAATGCAAAATCCTTACCTAGGACCCGCGAGTACGGACAGTGCCATATGAACCGATGTGTACAACGGGGATTATACTGATTTCTATGCAAGTCTAGACATCTAGACTGAATTGAAATCATTGTCTACACTCGTATAAACATTCGGTAGAGTCTTCATATTCATTGATCGATCACACATAAATTGCTTGCTCCGCAGCCGAGTGAACATAGTACGAGTGGCAATAAAGTTCGCGAAAACTGTATGGTAGGTACATTTTTTTTATAATTTTAACCTGGCATGTTTATGTATATCCATTCCTACACTACATATCATGTCATCCCATTACACTATGTTGAGAATGTTCTTACAGGAGCTTAGTTGACATCCAAGTATGACTAGTTGAAGTAGATACGTACATGCAATATTATATTCAGCCACTTTGTAGGTACATGTATTGGTCGTTACATCCGCGGCGATAATAAAGACTCGTTTGCCGCGAGAGTCGCAAGCTAGCGCCTCCGCCGCCGCCGCCGCGCCGCCGCCCGGCGCGCGGCGGCGGCGGCGGTTAATCGCAAATGAGATCGCAGTTCCACGAAACAGTTTGGTTGGGATGATGTATGGAGGTCGGCCGGTGGCTGTGTGGTCCAAGTTCCAACCGTGTTGGCGGCAGAAGCGGCAGATAATGCGAGAGTCGTACCGATGACCTGCACCCGGACGCGGTCTGTCTGAATGAGCCCAAACGAGACTCGCTCGTGACTCACTAGCCAATGCTTAGCCTATACCTAACTACTAGCCGACTAGCTAGCTAGCTAGACAGACGATATCCTTCTATCGTCCTTTCAACTAGTCTCTCAACATGGCACCTGGTTATACCCGAGGTTATACCTGTGAGTGATGTAGTCGAACAGGTTAGGTTTCATATAAAAGGTGTACTGCAAGCATGCAATGTACTATGTACATTTATCATTATATGCATGTACGTGCAAGAATTATTAGGTCAGGTCAGGCCACAACATGGTCAGGTATACGCTGTAGGTACATGACATACACTGACTGATCCGAGGACCACACACGTTGCAGATGCGATAAGACAATCCGTGTATTCGCTGATTATGCTATGATAATACCACCTACTAATAATTATACACGAAGGAAATTTTTATTTTCCGAGATTATGAATAATTAATTTTACTATAGCTTTTTTGTGTCTAAATTTTGAAGTATGAAATGCATGTAAAAAAATATCAAAATAAAAAGTCGTAGAACAAATTTTAAAGTGGTTCAGTTTTAGGTACTACTTGTAAGATACCTAAATAACGACATCAATACTAATAATAAATCTGTAAGGGATGGTCATGGAGTAAGTTATCTACTTTGTTTTATGAGATACTGCGTTTGTGACTCTATGTATAATAGGTACTAAAACTAAATTGATGATTTTTATAAATATTTTCTGTACCTATGTGTACTCTTAAACCGAATATCCGAATTCGATGAAACTTAGTACAAGCACATTTAACTATAAGGGACACGGGTGACGACGGGATAGGCTAAAGAAAATTCAGTTCCGGTTATGCTAAGTTGTGGCTCTCTCATACAAACCGAATTGTTCCGCGCGACGAAATAAAGGTACGGTAGCGGGCTTACTTACTTTATTCTTTTTAAATACGAATTTCACGCGAGCGAAGTCGCGGGCAAAACCTAGTAACTTATATAAGGATCAGTGAGAAGAACCTCACACACACACAACCTAATGCATACATAAAATTTTTATTCGGATACTGTTATCAGCTCAATGTAAATAAATATCGCTTCTATTCTCCAGCTATTCTGTGGTGGATCTATACAGGAAGTTTATCAGTTTGATATCGGCAGATAACGTAAGCCTTTCCTACGAAAAGTGTTGTTTTTTTCTGAAATATTGCAAACTAGTCTTTGAACAAGTATTTTGGAAGTACTTGCATTCTAGAATTTCATACATTTTTCAATATGCATACATTTTTTTTGAAATAAATTAATTTTTTAATTAATAAATTAATAATTTAATTTTGCTCTCTGTGCCCGACCCTTAAAAGATCTGAAATCGACGCGCCAGACTACAATATTTTCTTAAAACGCAAAAGGTGGGGTGTTATTAGTTTGACGGCTACGCCTCCAAATCTTCAAGGGCTGTTAAACAATTTTTGGCCACCGCATCTGGTGGTGGCCGATATTTGCACTAACTAGTATGCTAGCTTCCTTTTTAACCCCCGACGCAAAAAGAGGGGTGTTATAAGTTTAACGTGTGTGTGTATGTGTGTATGGGTGTGTCTGCCTGTGGCATCGTAGCTCCCAAACGGATGGACCAATTTGGATGCGGTTTTTTTATTATTAGAAAGCTGGTTAATCGGGATGGTTCTTATCTATGTTCAAGTAATTAAGTAATCAAACAATTAATTATCTTAAAAGTGGACCGATTTGCATGCTGTTTTTTTTTAACTTGAAATAAAAGTTAAATTACAAATTTAAAGAACCCCGACTCTAAAAAGTCAAAAAATAAAAAAATCGGTCGAAATACAATTTTTTGGAAATGACAGGAATGTAGATTGGACTGCCCTTAAGACAAGAAAAAAAATTTGTAAAACTCGGATAAGGTTTAGGGGGCTAGAAAACATAAATGCCGAAAGATGATTTTGAATGGAGAAAGGAAATTATTTTTGCGTTTTTAAGGGTCGGGGGTTTCTTAAATTTGTAATTTAACTATTGTCACGCACGGATCGAAAAGTACCAATGTAATAAAGGCGCCTCAAAGATATGATGAATGACCCCAAGATGAGCCTGTGAAACAATTAACGTGAACATTATCTATCAGTTGTTTAAACAAACAAGAACAACAACCACTGGCGACACGCTAAGCGACGAATGTTTTTGGTTATTAAAAAAAAAAAAGATTAAATACAATTTGTATTCACTACGAGGATAATGACCGGTAGCTAACGGTGGTGCAGTGCTTCGCGGTCCGTTCGTGAAGTTAAGCATATCCGTGCGCGGTCAGAACTTGGATGGAGTACCTTTCGACCGTTGATGCTGACCGTGGTTCGGATTCCACGTAAAACTGTAGGTCCCTTCCCTTACCTTATTAGGTGGTAGGATTTAACCCGTACGGATTGGTACCACCGCACTGAACGAAAGGTCGGTCAATGTAAATAATTAGAAGTTTCCCTCCAGTTCAGTGTAGCTGGGCACGGCCAAAGGGAACCACTGACATGGCACCTAGTTCAGGAAGGTGTTATAGGCTGATATAATTCTGTCACGGGCGTAGTAGGTGAGGCTACCTCATGTCACCAACCATGCCATGGCTAACCATGTCAGCTTCTACGCAACTCTTTCATTTTCATCTAGCTGAGCTGATGATGCGATCCGGCGTAACATGAGGACCGGATCCATCCAGTGCAGGCAGATCCACCCACGCCAATCCATCCATCCTACATGCAGGCAACTCGCTATAGCGGCCTACCTATCCCACTCTAAACTGCGGCGAAACTGCGGCACCCACTATCGATTTCGCCTCCTAATGAACGATTCGTAATTACTTAAAGGAAACAGAAACAATTAGCGCTCACACTTGCGTACGAACATCCGCTGCCACCGATCAGACGCCATCGCAACTACAAACGATGAATCATACATAAGTCATAATAACTCAATACCAACCAACAACACTGAATATCTCTACTCTCTATCTCTACTCTCTACTTCTTATAAAAGGGACCGTGTCTGTATGTTTGAGGTAAACTCTGGAACCACTGAACAGATTTTGATACGGTTTGCACTAATATAAAAAGTAGACTGTAGGCGGTGTTATTATGTGGCTAGTCACTAAAGTGCTTGTAACAATATGTATAAAAAAATCACAGATATCATGCATTACATGACCTTCGGGTAAATTGAAAATGACTTTTAGGGCGTATTCAAATATAAGCGTATAGCGAGTCGCCGACTGTGAGCTTGAAAATATCCTGGTGTGGCTGAAGCAACGAACTCAACGAGCGAACGCACTCCAGATTCTAACAGCAGCGCGCACCTGTTCTACTCCTATAAATACTAACATGTATTCATATTTAAAAAAAATGATTATAATTTATTTGCTTTTGAATAGGGAAATATGTAAATTTTGAAAAAATAGAAAAACAAATTCAAAAATAAAACAATTAAAAATTAAAAGATTCAAATTCTTAATTTCCATACACGAAACCCATTTTAACTACTCACACTGCAAGCTAAAGGCGACTCGTAACACATGTAATGGAAAATAAAAAATCGAGTAACATACACACACAAAAAAAAACATACAGACGGATTGAGAACCTCCTCCTTTTTTGGAAGTCGGTTGATAATAAAGAAAAGAAGAGGAAGGTACTCGTAGAGAGGTCTTTAGGCGCCAGCACGCCGCCGCCGCCGCGCCGCGCCGTCACGCCCATCCGTTTCTACTTGGCCTATATTTTGTGAGCGTTCAGCCATTTTGTGACATCATTGATAGTTCTTGTCTGATGTCACGGATTCACGAATGTGATCAATTGATCATGGACTTCACACATTGTTGGTAGTGATTTTCCTTCATATGTTTTGAGATGTAGATAAGGTACCTAACTGTGGACAATGATTAGTTGATTACACAATGTTGGTAATCTTGACGTAGGTACCTACCTTTAGAATGTGAATAAACCTAAATACCTACTTTTCTTTTGTAACTTTTTAAAACTTTGTTATTAGAATACACGATTTTCCCGTAATAAGTATTTCGAACGAATGGAACGAACGTCGTTTTTACGGACGACCGTGTAACGTAACGTATACGTCAATATAATTATTATTGAATATGAAACTCGAGAACCACTTTATCGATTTACATCCGGTTTTCTCTGTTAAATTATCTCACTTCTCAAGATGGTTTTAGGCTACAAGTCATACATAACGCTACGTCGGGTCATATTGGCGCGGCGCGGCGGCCTGAGCCGGGAGCAAAAAGTTACGCGGGCAAAAGGTATAGTACATCATATTATATATAACCCTAGTAAATAACCTACGTTGAGGTTGCTGGCTGGCATGGCTGCTCGGCTCAACTCGGCTGGCGAGTGGCAGCAGCGCGTCGGCAAGGCCGCCTGGTCGCACCGCGCAGACTCACTCGCGGGTCACACACACATACATCGCACACCCACACAGGCGCCGCTTCGCACGTGTGCGGCGTGCGCTGCGTAACTATACGTCACATACGCGCGGGCGGAGTGGAGTTAACGTAACCGCGTATTATATTGTGCTGGCGAGTACTGCAGCCAGTGTAGCATGCTTGCCGCCGCTCACCTGGGCTGCAGGGTGAGGCAATCGAACACTGAAGAAATAGCGGTTGCGCTGCTAAGACATCCCACAGCGGGAACACACATGTAGTTATGGTACATAAAATATCGTGCACGTTATGAATACAGATACATTTATCGATATATGCTAGCACGCGGACGCGGATGATTGACGGCAACTTTATCGATGGCAAATTCATAAAAATCGATGATAAATTCTGTCAACACCTTTGAGGAAATATTATATAGAGTTATCGC
Organism: Nematopogon swammerdamellus; assembly: GCA_946902875.1. Taxonomy (NCBI): domain Eukaryota; kingdom Metazoa; phylum Arthropoda; class Insecta; order Lepidoptera; family Adelidae; genus Nematopogon; species Nematopogon swammerdamellus. Next base: position 11,380,720 of record OX336333.1, read on the forward strand.
TCCGAAGAAATATACAGAGAAGCGGTGTTCCAGCGGCTGAGGTCCCATACCTCAGCCACCTTCATTGTAAGGTAGCGGGGAGGCGGAGCGCAGAGTCGAGCGGAAGAGGGGAGTGCGCGCGGGGAAGCGTGTGGGGGACGGCCGGTGTGAGGGGCTCGCTCGGGGCGGGAAGCGTGCGGGAGAGAGGCAAGGGGTAGGGAGAATGATCGCACTGGTGCGTCGTTGTGCATATTGTCTTTTCATTCTAACACTTCATATCCAGATTCGTCATCGCACCTTCTTCGCATCGACGAAGATGTGAAAATGTATTAGTTTAAAGTAGGCGAGGCGCGATCGCAGCAGGCAGGCGACGACTGCGCGCTGCGGCCTCTCGCGCTCGACTAAGATACTTGAGGACCGTGAACCGCAACTCGATGGAACATGTTAGTTGGCCGGGTGATTTATCTAGTACGCTAGTACATAATATATCTTTGGTCAACACTCCGTTTTACCGCACGCGCACGAACATAGTTTGACGCAGTTTCGTAATCCGTACTCTGCGTACCCGGAATCAGTGTGTCGCAATTTGTCGCGTCGTGTTATTTAATTCTTTCTTTTCGGTCATTGTTTCCTTGTTCGACTGGCAGTGTTTATGTTTATGCGTTTGTGTTTACTCCGACTAAAGATTACAGACTCACACGTTTGCGGAAGAACCACTGATCGCTTTTATTAAGCGTCTGCATTTGTGTTCTGAGATTTATTTATTTATTATGTAGGAAGTAGGAACCTACCTTTACCTTGATGTTCATCGCTATACCGGTGGCGCTTCTTTGCGCAAGTTCTTCCTCGAAGTCCTTCATTTCCGATACTTAATTTTTTTTTATAGATAACCTGTGCGGATATCTGTGCCCAATACTTCAACGAAAGACACAGCCAATAACACCATTCCTCGCGAAACCACGCTCAGAGAGGCGTCATGCCGGCTATGAGGCGGACAAAAAGGTTGTCGTCTAATTTATTGACACGCCTTTTGAAGATTCCCAGGTGGCGGGGAGCACATCTTGTGTCTGTCGCGCCCTCCTCTCCATTCATATGTAGTGAAATGCTAGAGCCATTCTCGATTTTCCTTCCGTTCACAGCAAACTCCTCAGTAAAATAAAATAAATAATGGTCTCTCCTACCTAAGTCTCCGATGAGTTCAGAGTTGGTTAAGCGACTGAATGAAGGGTCTGTTCAAGCGGTTATGTATGTAAATGCAAAAAATCTGCATGCTCGCAATAATCTAAATTCGTATTAAATTTTTTTTAAACGAATTTTGCGCGGGCGAAGCCCAGACAAAAGCTAGTACGAAAAATATTATATCGACGGCATGGCGCCACACATCAAGGGTCGGCAGCTCGGCAGTTGGTTTTACTGACTTATGCTTGTGTCGATAAAATGCGTGTGCTGGTCGCTTTTCCAGGGTAGTATTTCAGTGCCACCTATACAGGGTGCGGCGCGAAAATTTGCTGATTTGTATTTCGCGCCAAGCGGCGAGGTTGGGTCGGGAAAGGGCGGGAACCGACTCGTTCGAAACACGAAATCATGAAGTTTTGTTATCCGCATAGTCAGTTCGCGCCATGAATTGGACCAACGAGCAGCGCGCGTTTGCCGTCGAGGCGTACTTTTTTACTGGCCGTTCCAGCGCCTCATCTCTTTGAGAGGCGACCTTGTTTGGCCGGCCCGCTCCCCCGATTTGTCTCCTTGTGACTTTTTTTTATGGGGTTATCTGAAATCAATTGTTTACAATGACCGTCCAAGGAGCCTTGCTCAACTGAAAAACAATGTACGCCAAGCCATCGCCAACATACCCGTCGATATGCTTATTGCTTAGAAGAGTTGAACGAAACTTCAGAAATCGGGTAACTCAGTGCATCGACAATGAGGGCCGTCATTTGACCGATTTCATCTTCAAAACTATTTAATAAAAAAATTTGATGATGTATGTTACAATGAAAATAAATTACAGTGATATCTCTACTACTTTTTTTTTATTGACTTTTCAAATCAGCAAGTTTCCGCGCCGCACCCTGTACTTACCTCCTTCAATCAAGCCTTCTTATATGCATTGAGACATGAAGACCGCCTTTCGTCACTTGTTTCAAGTTCAAAATTTTTGTATTAAGTATTTTGAAGATTGGTATTTTTATTTTTACATTATTTTGAAGATTGGTATTTTTAACTTGCGTGTTGTGTTTCTACTTTGTACTAGTACGATATTTTTAATGAAATCCGATATACATAGGTCGCTGACACAGAGGGGCCACGAACACGGCCGAGCTATGCGGCATCTTTCCAGTACAGTGGGACCAACCCAGTTGGCTACAATTTGAGCCTACCATCTACTAAGGGGTAAGAAAAGGGAGGGAAATAGAGTTTATACGGTTGGTTACAATGTATGTGCATACCAGGGATGTTGCGGATATTCGCATCCGCATCCGTAAATGCGGAGCATCCGCATTGATTTTGACATCCGCATCTGCATTCGCATCCGCATTAAATCGATGCGGAACTCATGCGGATGCGGATGTAGTGCAGGTTGAGACTTGAATGAAATTGGGCGGATTCCGCGAGTGGCGCGCGCTGCAATTGACCAATAGGAAGGGAATATGCTGTGCGACGGTGCAGTGCAGTGCTGACGACTTTGTTTTCCATTATTATTGCGTCATTTAATTCCGTCACGTTTCGTGTATGCATGCGTGTCTAAACACGCGCGACGACGCGTCTTCTAAGTTGAATTTCCGACTCGAGTATTCCACTTCCACTGTATATAGTGCGACGAAGTATAGTGTCCCAGAAGTGAATGTTATTCATAAAGTGTAATAACAATGTCACCACCGGTACCAAGTGAGATTTGGACTTATTTTAAGGCGGATGAAAGTGATATATTGAAAATGAAAATGAATAGCCCAATCTTGAAATTTTCTTACTAAAAATTGATTGATTAATAAAAGATATTAAAAGCATAATCTCTTTTATTCAAGGACTTAAACTAACCGGCTCTTCAAGCAATCTTGTTAACATCCGCATCCGCATCCGCATCCGCGGATGTGAGCGTCCAAAAATCCGCATCTGCATCCGTATCCGCGGATGTCAAATAAATCGCATCCGCAACATCCCTGGTGCATACCTACTTAGGTATAACAGAAAAACTTTACTCATGAGTGCATGTCGTCCGGATTGGAACCTCGGACCCTCCGCTTAATTAACTGCAAAATGCAAGCAGTGAGACAATACTGTACAATAATATATCTTTTTATTTGCAATTTTTTGTCTTGGTACAATTTTTTAATTCTTAGATCACAAATGTGAGTATCATTATTGAACACACAACATTAACAAAAATAATTAAATCTAGACCTAAAAATAACTAAATTAACTACAATAATTGTTTTGACAAAGATTGGTTTTGGCTTGAAAAGTATGCATAAAAACAGATTATGAATATTAAAAAATTAACGTTTTAAAAATATTAAAGAAAGTACATACAAAAATTGAGCAAGTTTTTCGAAATACTGTGTTTACAGTCGTTGGTGATTTTCTCGGAAAGAGAAAATCTGAGTATTTCGTAGCGGGTGACTAATGCCCTAATTGCGCCTGTTGCGCCTTCGCGGCGCCTTTGTGCGGCCTTAACTGGCTTCCAATCCAATATGGAGTGCGGCGACACCGCGTCGCCGCGAAGCGGGGCGGGCGCGCCGGGGCGCAGGGCTGTCCAGACGTTTTCATTGAAAATACAAACACTCGTGAATGATGATTGACTTAAAAATATATGTTTGTATACATAATAATATTATGTAAATTCACAAATCAACATCACCAGGCTGGTATGACATTAGGAAGTGTCTATTCGTAGGTATACTAAAAACCACATGCGCCGGCTCAACATTAGGTTACGGTTAATTTTTTTTAAACCATCAAAACATTCACGGTGAATGTAAAAACAGGAAAGTGGTATGGGTGAATGATTCACCCATACCACTTTCCTGTTTTTACATTCATATACACGTTCATTTACCTACCAATAGCACTGCCCCGCCCAGTAGGTCTATTCGCAGGAAATCAAATAGGACACTTCCTTAGTTAATAATCTCTGTTTGGCTTAACTACGAATAGCCCTGTCCATGACATTACCTACTCATACGGCATTTTGTTTATGTATATATGCAAACTGTTTATTCGATTTCTATTCTAAAATTAACATTACCGAACGTCAAGCGACGGGCGGCCGAGTGGTTTGGGCATCGGCTTCTCATGCGAGAGGTCCGAGGTTCGAATCCGGTCGGCGTGTACCAATGGGTTTTTTCTGACGAAAAAATGTACGTGCATAACTCTGCTTCACCGTTCGGAACCGGTGTAAAACTGTAGGTTCCTTCCCTTGCCCATTACTAGGTGGTAGGCTCAAATTGTAGCCGACTGGGTTGGTACCACCGTAATGAATGTAAGATGGCCGCATAGCAGCCTCGGTTGTGTTCTCCTCTAGTCCAGTATAGCCAGCAATCCAGGGAAGTCTCCGGTATGGCACCTACCTTCTCGGAGGTGATATTGGCTAGTCAGAGCATGTGCTCTGACTAGCCCCTCTGACTCAGCCGGATAAATAAAAAAAAAACGCTATTTGTTATTTTACGGCAATCGATGGAGTTACCTTACCAGCATCGAGCCAAGACGCGCACGGCGACCCTTTCTAGGTTTCATTTCAACGCTTACTACTCCATTTATTTTTCATATTTTACTACCTGTATGGTTGGTACCGTACTTACCGCCATGAAATCAAGGGAAGCACCGACATGGCACCTAGTTCACCCGGTGTTATGGGTTGACATCACGAATGTTGTAGGTGGTGTAGCCAACCGTGTTAGTGTCCATAAAAAAACCTGTGTTTAGCAATTTAATTTCCGAATGAAATATTTTTATAATGAAAAAACTTATTCCTTCTACAGCATTTAAAAAGAGTACACCAGTAAAGGTATGTACATCGTCAATCAACATTGCAATAATAAGGAGAGCTGGGTGTTTGCGCGTTATAGTGCTTTGCACCAGTTTGACAAATGCGCGAGAGTGGAGCGTGACGCGGCGCGCGGCGGCGCACCTCACTCGTTCACGTTCAGTCTGTACGGTGGTGGTGGCAACTAATACAAATGCCCACCTGTCGTTATCCTTCGTTACCTAATAAATAACTCATGATCTCATGAATGACTGACTCGATATTTTGCCCAAAGAATAAGTAACATTGAACAAGCCTTCTACTATGTTGCAAAATATGTACCTAATGATATTGTGAGGTGATATTGGCTGGTCGGAGCATGTGCTTTGGTCCCTCCGACTCAGCCACCTATACAAAATTACATAAAAATTAATAATAATCCAAGCAGCAATTTATGAAGCGTTGTCAGCGACAGCCCTATCCCACAAAGCTCGCCTCATCTATTTCTGGTTTGACAGCTTTTACGATACTATACTCACAGAAGAACGAGCAAGCAGTTTGATCTGCGGCCGTGTTCCTAGGTATTGTACAGAGCGCCACGCCGCGTAACAACATAAAACACCTGGGTGAAAACTTGGACCCACACAGCTGTGCCTACTCCACCCACTCCCACACCCACGGCTTCATGGAGTAGGTACAGCAACTGCTGCGGTACTATTACTGCACCATGTGACTGGAATGATGTAAGAAAATAGAGAACGTCAGTATTTTGTTAAAAGGGCGAATAAACCATTTTGTCATAAATACTGCTAGTATTCGCTCACGTCACGTCGCTTACAAGCGCGATAATTCTATTTTACAATATAGTTTATTCACCCTGAGACAGAAGAGTCCACATCAAGGGTGACATAGTCGCAAAACACCAGCGAAAGATTCGAACGAAGACATAATGATATTACTTTCACGCTCCGGCGACCAGGGGTCAGAGTCAGGTCAGGACGTCGAATCGTCATCTTTTTAACCCCAGCCGAAAAAAGAGGGTGATATATATAATGAAGTAATAAAGTAATTAAGTAATCAAACAAATTATTATCTTATAAAGTGGACCGATTTGCATGCGTTTTTTTTTAAAGCTTGAAATATAAGTTAATTTACAAATTTAAAAAAACCCCGTCCTTGAAAAGTTAAACATTATTTCTATTTACTTACAAAGAGTCAGAGGACCGCGAAGTAAATCCTTACCTATAATAAAATCCAACGTCTGCTTTCTGTCTGTCTGAGTGTCTGTCTGTCCGCTTATAACTCGAGAACCACTGAACCGATTTTAATAAAACAAAATTCTACGGATAGCTTGATTCTTCCCATCAACTATAGGCTACTTACTATCACGCTAAATAGCTTATGAGGTTAGCAGTGAAGTGAAATATGAGAGCGGGCGGAGCCGCGGGCACAGCTTGTAAAATATAAAAAACTCCTAGCTGCGCGGGTAATTAATTACTTAGCGGTCCCCTGACTCCTTGTAAGTAAACGTAATCACAGAAGACCAGCGTTTATTTCGCTCGAGCGATTAGATCGTGAGAAATTAAGCATACCAGGCAGGAATAGGCGAAATGTACAATCGGTATCGGGTACGATTCCCGCCACGTATCAACTACTCGGTCACACTGGTACAGAGTGGTGTGGGCGTGTGGGTGATTCTGATTATATCGGTACAATGACACATGATCGGCTTACTATATGTCTGGCGGTGGTGTGCGTGGCCGCGACGCGACGGGGCCGGCCGGTGGTGGTTGGCAAGGAAGGTTGGCGCCAGCAACCACTCTCAAGTCTCACGTTTGTTGTTGCCTCACTGCCAGCGTGCGGGTGCGGGCGAGTATCCGTCCACCTATATCAATGTAGAGTTTGTCGCTATATGCAGTTGTTATATAGACCGTTTTGCTGATTCACATAATTATTATTATGTATTGATTTGACCGTTTACTATCATGCACACATGCTGTTTCGTGTTTGATTGAATATTGTAATGGTTTTGGAATAAAAACATGTTTTTTACATACATAATTGAATAATTTAATATTTTAAATGTTTCATATAGATAAGTCACGCCCTTTATGTAATTTATTTTTATTAAATACATCAAAGATTCATGCCACGATTAATAACATAAACAACTTAAGCCCCATAATTCGTTGAACGTCCCAAGAAAAAAATAAAATAAGCCAAGCAATGTTTTTTTACTATTCCAGTGATCAGATCGTAAATGAGTTTTCTATGAACTATAAAAAATTATCATAATGCTTATACTCATTTTAAAATGAACGCATCTAATATTTTCCGGCATTTTCCACGGAAGAACCCTCGAGTGTTCTTGGAAGAAGCACACATATACGATATTAGACCTATTCGATTATTGAACAATTATTTATTTATAGGTAAACCAACTTTATTATATATCTACAGATTTAGGAAAAACACTTTAAATTGGTACAGTACTCCACCCCAGAACATTACCATGGTATATTTTAATGTATAGTTCCATGTTCTTCCAAAATAAGCAATAAGTGAGAATCTTATACATTGGTTTTTTTTAAAGCTTTAAACAACAAAACAATAAAAACTTATACAAAACGGAACCACAAAAAAGAAAAATAACAAATAGAATTGGCGACAACTGCAGGAGCCTTTGAATTTGAACTCTTTTATTTACACTGTGATATTCAAATCCATAGAAGTCTTCGTTGTTCGACACAGGAAATTATTATGTTATATAAATGATACTTTTGAAACGCTTTTCAGTTCCTAGTTAACTATGTCACCAATATATTAAGATTAATAAATAATAAACTCACAAAATAATAAGGCAAAACGATGAAATGAGTATTTTCTCATAACGTTCATGTAGAGTTGTGAAATAGTATTATCCACATAAAGTGATTCCTGGTAGTGGCCCACCTATAAAGCGTTTTATTGGCTGTAAAGTGCGTTTGACCTCACGTGATCCGCGACTATCATTAACCGCCTATTCACCCCTCCTATCCCTCCTTTCCTTTTCTCCTTCTCCACTCTGCTCGGTGACTCTGCTGCTGCGGTTGAATTAACACTTCCGGATGTCATAAAAAAGCTAGTCTTAAATGTGTACGCGGCGGCGGCGGCGGAGGGGCGGCGCGGCGCATAGAAAACTTCATTTACCTATTTTAACATTGTCTAATTAATAATAATACAATGCAAATAATATGGAACAATGCAATATGGACAAAATATCAATTTAAACTTTATTTTTAATTTTAAATATCTCATTGTATCATATTATTGGCGTTCATCATGATAAGGTCGATTTTACATTAAAATATTCACTACATTAATTTGTTCATTGGTAATTCCTGTTGATTAGTCAATATCATTCTATACAGTTTTCGATATAACTTGCGGCATTGAAAATGTGAACACCCGTCTCGTCGTCGATGTCTTAGCGAGTACGGAACAGACAGTTCAACGCTCAGTTCGCCAAGATATTTATTTTTTGGGCAGTGCTCACGTCGTCCTAATCACACACACCTCGTGATGTTAACGTAAATCTCTTCTAAACAAAAACAGGTTAAATCCGTTTTGGCCGAGAAGCAGAAAAGTCCGTAATAAAATCATTGGCCGGAAGTCGATGCGTCACTTGTGCGTTTTCGTCTGCGCGGGTGCGCGTGTATTGATGGTCTTCCATGTGTGGGAGTTCACGTATACGTCTGCTTGCATGGATCGTGTCTGTGGTGGTATGTGTATTTTATTTACGTACACGAGCGCCGCCGCCTCGTTCGCGATTCAAATTTAGAACATCGTCTCCGCCATGTTGCTCGTCTCGTGGTAAACAAGATGATCTTCAGAGTGGAGCAGCTGTCCCCTCCCCGCCCCGCTGCGCTGGAGCTTACTACCACGAGACGGCCAGCGACGGATGCGATGAGACCGCCGCGCCGCCGCCGCCGCCCCGCCTCCGCGCGCCGCCGCGCCGCCGCCGTGGTGGTGGCCGGCGGCGCTCGCGATACTTACTGCCTTTTATTCCCTTTTCAAATTCATAGATAAACGATGATAGTTTCTGTTCACGTATGATCTTCGTCGCATACAAATTTAATTGTTTTCTCTTTTCAAATCGCCGCCGCCCTGGCGGCCCCCGTGGCGCTAGCCAATGAAGTTGCGATCCTACAACGAAAAGGCGGGTTCTCTTTGCGTTCAGAAGGGCCATCGCCGATGGCAATTAATATTTTATACCCGACAGTTATATTCAGTTTACAATTGATTTTCATATCTGCCTGACTATCAAACTGGTAGTAAAATCCTCCTGAGTTCTAAATAGTACAATGGGCACCTCTTTCAGCGCAGCGTCCGCAAATAGGTGCGTGTCTGTCTGCTTTGTGCTCCGTCTGACATAACGCGACGCGGGAAGAAGTCGGCGCGGCGGAGGTGGTGGTGGTGGTGGTGTGCGCGCGCTGCAAGCAATCTATGCAGGTTCACCGGTCGGCCCCGGTCAGCGGCGGCGGCGCGGCGGCGCGGAGGTGGCGAGCGGCACGGGCCGGGGCGGCGGCGACGCCGCCGCACAAAAAGCGCGTTTCCTAGTGTAAACAAGCAGGCGCTAGGCGGCGCGCATTATTTAGTTGATAGTAAATAGAGTCGTCGCATGAACTGAATGAATGAGTCAGTGTGTGCGCGCGTGCACGGGGTCGCGGCTACCGAGCACCGCTCATCTAGCTTAGCACTTCCTTTGGGCTTGCTAACACTGACATGACGGCGGCGGCGCGGCGGCGACGCGCGGAGCCGGGATGCTTTCTCTTTATCCATCAACTTCGGGGCTAGCTAGCTATACGAGCTTGATTGTTCGTTCAAAACTGCAATGACGACACTTTTCCTGAAGATTGCCAACCGCGAAAGTGCCTAAGTACCTATACATATGTATAGTGTGTATAAATACAGCTGCTGTAGGTGTTTTGTTATTTCTGCTGTTACTTGCGTGTGTCTTGTTTACTTGCGCGTTATTTTCACGGTGCTTTAATTCTGTACCTATATAATTGAATGCACATTGGAACGCTCCCGAGTTGACATTGTAATTGACAATAAGAAAGATCGTAGCTGTTATCTAACAATTAACGCACTTGTCGCCTTTACTTTCGCTTCTTATTTTTTATAGAGAACTAACACGGTGGTTGTGCCTAAGATACTTAAAAGTAATTGCTGCTAATCGAGTACGTGATGTGACGGCTAAGCGAGTTGGGTATGAGTTGGCATGTAACTGTGCACCGGCCATATTGATGCGTTATTTTGGCGGCAGGAAGTAGGCGCGAACTTCCGGTGGGGCCGGCCGGACGGAGGAGGGAGCTGTAAAAGGATGTGCCCGCCTGCGCGGCGGCCACGCCAGGAAGCGCGCCATTTTGAAAATGCAGCGAGCATTGTGCGTGCACTCTGTGCCCATGTCCTTGCTGCACATCCGGAAAGTTTAGGAAGTGCAAACTATTGGGCGGGGTTTACAAGGTTGCGGCCTCCATAGAGATAAGGGGGAGGGAGGTGGGATAAGGGTAGGGGCGAAGAAAAGAATCCAAGAGGTGGGGTACCCCCCTGCGGAAATGCCGTGGTTCAGAGTGGGAGTGGTGGAGGGTAGTCGAATGGTTACCCCCACCGAGTATTTTCAATGGTCATAAAAAATAACCATAGTTATTTCTACCCGATTGCACGAAACAAAAAGGAGGGTTATGTTTTTTCTGTGTATGTATCTATGTATGTATGTCAATTTATATGTCACGCCCTGTAGCCTAAACGGCTTGATTGATTGACACATATAAGGTGTCATACTATTTTGCATAAAGTCACAAGTATCATAAATCTATACAATACACCACCTTACGACCTCCTGTGTTTATTGATGTTATGTTGAATGTAGCAATAATAACTCCTCGCGTCTCCCTTGTTGCAGGTGAGTCCACGTCTGCAGAAGTCTCGGCAGAAGTGCAGGTTCCATTTTGTTCCGAGAACCGAAGCCGCCAGCCAGCTCACCGCAAGAAGGGTATCACGTATCGAAACTTAGCCTCAACTTAGCCTGTACGTGTACCATGGATGCCATCTGAGATCGATCCTGGCAATCCTCTGTGCCGAAATTTATTATTACTATGTTACACTACTATATTACACATAGTACAGTGTGGGGTCGGTACTTTTTTTTTATGTAATCCGGTATGGGTGGCTGAGTCAGAGGGGCCAAAGCACATGCTCTGACTAGCCAATATCACCTTCGAGAAGGTAGGTGCCATACCGGAGACTTCCCTGGATTCCTGGCTATACTGGACTAGAGGAGAACACAACCAAGGCTGCTATGCGGCCATCTTACATCCAGTACGGTGGTACCAACCGAGTCGGCTACAATTTGAGCCTACCACCTAGAGGGGCAAGGGAAGGGGCCTACAGTTTTACACCGGTTCCGAACGGTAAAGCAGCAGGCGTAGGTATGCACGTAAATTTTTTCGTCAGAAAAAACTCATTGGTACACGCCGACCGGATTCGAACCTCGGACCTCCCGCATGAGAAGCCGATGCCCAAACCACTCGGCCACCCGCCGCTTAAAAGAATAGCCCCACTGCATCTCTCCCCAGTCCCCATGCATGTCGTAAGAGGCGACTAAGGGATAAGGACGAGATGCCGTGCTAAAGGACGACAGGACACCTTGACACGGTCCTGCTACCGAGTCAGCAGGCAGTAGGTGGGTCTTTGTGCCTTACTTGCTGTTTGACAATTATCTTGTCCTAATACTTTGCTAAACGTGGTGTTCAATTTACCGGAGTTCTTCAGCACAACATCGATTACGCTGCTTGGCCCGATTGTCGGGATACAGCGTGTGGTATGTATGTACCTAGTATGTACACTACTCAATTCAAAACAACGGGAAAGCATGCGCATGCGCCAGAACAAACGCGATGATTAACAACCTTCGTTGCATTGGACTCTCATGTGAGAGGTCTTCGAAACCCTGGTGTGGTCTGGACATTATGAGTTTTCGGGTTTACAATTATTGTTATTACGAATTAACAATTATTAATGAAACAAAAAAAAACCTGAGGATACCTGCATACAAGAGAGTTTAAAGCCATGTTGTGTGCAAGGTTAACTGGCAGAAATTGTTCTTTGCAACACGATCGCTTTTGGTAAAGCACAAACATGTATTTGATAAAGGCGGAAAAGTAAACAAAACTGTGTAAATGGATTATGTATGCGGCAGAGGTGTGTCAGGATCGTGGCACGTGGAGATCCGTTGTCTCTGCCTACCCCACCGGGAAACAGGCGTGACGCTATGTATGTATGTATGTGTAGTGTTTGGAAGCTTCATCAAAGATGAAAGCCAAAAGTGAATCGTTCCGTTGTTGTTGAAGTATTCTCCAAAATATTAAGATTAAAAAAAAAAACAACAAATCGGTGACGAACTTCGGAGAAATCTTCACCGGGATTGCGCCTGTTTGCGACTTTTACCACAACCAACATTGCATGCAAAGAGATAACATTGATTGCATGTGACCATGGTAAAAAGTTTCTGTTACTTATGTTCTAAAACTCGAGCGATAATACGATATTAAATTCGTCCCTGCGTCATCAGATCAGAGCGACTATATGCTGACTACTGATTACCGGAATACTAATGAAGGAACTGAAATACGAATAAAATGTGTCTGTACTTATTACGCGGCATGTTTCATTGACCGTCGCTTGATGAGTAATGTTTGTTTATTCATTCAATTTTGCTTTTGAAGACCAATTGAACATTCTCGTAGACAGTTTAAAGTACACAATACCGCATTTCATTCATCGGCCAATAAAGTACCTAACAGGATACCAGTCTGCAATATACGAGGAAAACTTAGCACAAATGCTGGTTCTGTGGTCAGTTTAACGATATGAAAAGTTAAGGAAGAGGAATAGATTTTAAATTTTTTTACCGAATTCAAAAACATTCGAGGTTCTCAATTCGACCGGTATGTATTTTTTTTATGTAATATGACCGAGCTGTCCGACATGATCGATGTGATTTTTTTAAGCGTCTAAGTCGATAATATATTATGAATTTATGAATGATCTTTTTTAAAGGTTCTAACCGTTTTATAATTAGTTTTGTAACATTTAATATGGAAGCATAGAAAAGCACTGATTTATTTAGCGAAAAAATGTATAAATTGGAACATTGTAGAGGAAGGTAATGTACACGTACAGGACAGGACGTGCGTCCGTGCCGTGCGCCGCGCCGCGCGCGACCACGCGTCATAATATGTAGGGTTGTCAGATGTTCGCCATTAAAAAAACGGACAACCAAAGACTCAATTATTAATTAGAGAATTGTATTTAGATTTTTATAGTAAAACACATAAAATGTTAAGAAAGAAAGTTTTATATTCATACTTAAGTCACAACACAAACAAGTCATCATAAGTACAAACAAATCAATATATGTTTTAGGACCTGCCGCCCGTCTGCCCCGCCACCTTCCTTCCCCCAAAGCGTGCGCGTGCCTAGCAATAGCTTATGTATGGCGGGAATAGAAATATTGCAGTATTACCGGGCGAGAAATTTAAAAACCGGACAAAACCTGGTTATATTTTTTTACCGGGTAGGGGCTTCGTAAATTTTTGGCCCGGACTGTCCGGGCCAAAACCGGACATCTGGCAACCCTAGACTCACATGTCCGCTCCGCTACGCCATCGCCGCTCATCATATCGACACTACTGCACGCGCTGTCCTTTGCTGAAGAATAAAACAATCATTTTGTTGAAGAAACGACTTGTTGTTATGTACCGTGTGGGGTCGGTACTTAAAAAGAATAGCCCCACTGCATCTCTCCCCGTCGCATGTCGTAAAAGTCGACTAAGGGATAAGAAAATTCGTCAGCCTCGGTAGCTCAGTGGCGCGGTTGGTTAGTCAACTGTTATTAAGCAACGCTGAGCGCGGTCAGTGATTGGATGGGTGACCGCTCGACCGTTGGAGGCTGACCGTGGTTCGGATTCCACGTTAAACTGTAGGTCCCTTCCCTTCTTACCTTACTAGGTGGTAGGGTTTATCCCGGCCGGGTTGGTACCACCGCACTGAACGAAACGTCGGTCGAAACGGCTATGTAAATAGTTCGTGTTTTCCGTCCAGTTTAGTGTAGCCGACATGAAATGAAGGGAAGCACTGACATGGCACCTAGTTCACCCTGTGTTATGGGCTGACATCACGGATGTTGTAGGTGATGTAGCCAACCGTGTCAGGTTCCATAAAAAAAAAAAAAACGAACATATTTAGCGAACGAAATGACCATGGACATATTCTGAGCATGAAGTGATGCACGAGTCTGTTCGCGATATTGCAACGTAGATACGTTGCAATATCGCGAACTTATTGCGAATCTTGTCTTGATTCTATAAGACTAATATGGTTGGAGTAAAAAGTCAGCAAATCGTGGAGTGGTAGAATGAAACCCATAGGAGAAAAGAGTAAGCGAGCTAACATTTTAAACAACTAACATTTTAAACAGCTAACCTAACCTAACCTACCTTCTCGCAGGTGATATTGGCTGGTCGGAGCATGTGCTTTGGCCCCTCTGACTCAGCCACCCATACCGGATATTAAAAGGCTCTGAACGCTCTAACTAAACTTAGGGCAAGTAGCGCCTAACTAATCGAATACTGGGTAGTAAGACTGGATGGTAGAGAGGGGCGGGCGTGCACACTGCGCACATCTCCCGGCCATGTTGTCAGTCTTTTAGAACGACGACGACGACGCGACACGGCGAGAATAATGCCCGAAGACAGAATGCGGAAGCTGAAGTCGGCACGAAGCACATTCGCGTCGTCTACGTTCGCGCATAGTGCGCCATCGCCATTTATTTTGCGCGCAACACTAATCCACGCGACGACGATTGTGATGCATTGGGGCTTTAACGTCACTATCTGCGTATTGTGTATTGTCACCAAGATACATATTGTTATCCCGTTGCAAGAACCGAGTAAGTAGATAGTTGGTTGGTAGAGTAATTTTTAATGTGCCCATAAGAAATTGAGACATTAGTAGGTGTGCTGTTGCATTTGAAGAAATTGTTTATGAATCTTCCTCTGAGTATTTACCAACTTGCTTCAGTGGCAATGCGAGAAACGAATCCGTAGTAAGACGCATTTGGAGGAGGAATTCAGAAAGCAAATCCAGAAAACGGACGTATTCGCCTGTCGGATAATTGCCGTGTAAATTGTTGTGAACTCGGAAAGGACGATCAAAGTGCGGTCGCGACGAACTAAATAGCATTCCTCCGCGGCTATTTACGTTGTGAGATTACGCGTGTTGCGTCTGTTGCCACTCGCACAATAACAATCCGTCTTGCTCGGGGCAGTGCACTTGTACAGTGTTACACCACAGAACAGCGATCGGCGACATCTTTGCTCTTTGGTGTACACATACACGCGTCCATTCTACTCCGAAAAGAGGTGCCAGCCGCCGCCACGGCTATGTAAATAGTTCGTGTTTTCAGTCCAGTTCCAATGAAGGGAAGCACTGACATGGCACCTAGTTCACCCGGCGTTATGGGCTGATATCACGGATGTTGTAGGTGATGTAGCCAGCTAAAAAAAAACCTATGTAAAGTATTACTTGCGGTTGTCGCGGGCGCTGTGCTCACCTGTTATTGAGCTGCACATACTACTATCACAGATAGATACTATTATATAATGTTATATGTGTAATACGCGCCGTGTGTATTTTGTTGGTGTTCAATAAATTGAATAAATAGTACTAGTTCAGAGGAAATCTGTGAAAGCGCCGCCGCTCCGCCACGCCACCGGAAGCAAGTACTTGGCCCGATTGAGAATCTGAGGCGAGCCGAAGCCGCGTCCCAAGTCCCGACTAGCGTCGTCGAGGCGAACGTGGACCTACATACTTAATGTAGGGACGATCGCTTGAGATCGTGTGAAACACAACTCGGTTGCCAAGTAGCTTGTCAGAATTGTCTTTTGTAATTGAGTACATTTTCTACTAATGTTTTGACTGGACTTGTTTTTATTCGACAACAACGTCGATGTTGCGCGTGCGGACGTGTTGGGCGGAAAACTGAATGGTTGTGCCTTCCAACGTCGTCCTGCCCTACAGAGCTGAGCTCTGAGATGCCGCGCGGCCCCGGCCTCCGCCATGCGCCACCCTGCCTACTTTAGTTTGCATATTTTTTTAATATACATAACGTTACAAGGGATTAATTACGATATTGTTGTGGTTGCAGCAGCTAATACTTTGTTGCTCCTTTTCAAAGGCGCGGCGGCGGGGGCAGCGTCGGATTAACTTCTCTACAATTGCGGCGAGACATACCCACCCTCTTACACTTTTCTTTTATACGTCGTCGTCCAATTGTGGTTTATATACGTATTACCGGTCCACTGCGTAGCCGAAGACAAAATTCCAAAGGCCCCCATTAAAGGACTATTATTTTTGCCCTAAACACGGAAACACGAGTGACCCTGCGCGGAGCTTCAGGAAGCCTACAATTTTACGAAGCCTAGGCGGTGGATGGCGTTGGCGAGTGCTCGTGACCGGCTAAATGTCTTCTATTTTAGTGTTGTAGTGAAATCACGACTGGCTCCTGATCGCGACAGTTCTCGGAAGAGCGGGTGAGTCGCCCGCCCGCCCGGAGACTACCGCCTCCGCGCCCAACCATTTGTCGGTACTAGGGCATGCAGTATCGAACAGTTGCCCAGTATCGCGATACTTCCGATACTGAGATTTCAGTATCGGAAATTTCCGATACTTCGATACTACCTAAAATTTTGGATTAAATGTGTAATTAATTAATGTTTTTCTAGAAAATAAGTTACAAAATGAAATAATATTCAATTTCTCAATCAATATAATCAGCGCATCTAGTGTAGAATCGCTGAATGATGACCTTATTTTATTACAAAAGTATCCAGCTGAAGAAAATGCTCTCTCAGCTTCTACAGGGGAGCTCTAGGGGAAGGGGAGGGGGGGGTCTAGGCCCCGCACTACGTGATAGTTGGAGGTGCAATAGAGGACAAATAATTATAACCTTGATCTAAGTATTTGCCTCTATTGCCACCGTTTTCGTAGAGAGCCATTTCCACTGAAATTATATTTTTAATTTCGCCCATCCTTTGATTTTTTGTTTCCTCACTGGCAGAGATTAGAGAATTTTTTAATTCTTTTTCTAGTTCTTCAGCAACCGTTAACTCCTTGGCATCTGAGTCTGAGTCGTTGTCTTTATCATTTTCCGTAGAATTGTCTTCGTCCTGAGGTTGATGAAGTGTTTGATGGACGGACACAATCCCATCAGTGATCTCCGCCACAGTGTGTTTAAAAAATATTGTGTTTTCTTCGGAATTAAAATAATCGTTAGGGTTGTGTAAATACATCATTATAGATGATGCCAGAATTCTTCTTTGTTTTATTCGTTTTGTTAGTGCATCAACAAAGTTTATGCTCAATGAAGTTTTTTTTTTGTTTAAGCTTCCGAATCATGAACTTTATTTCAGCAGTATGAAGATTCGCCTCTCTCCTACAAATTATCTCGACGATAGACTTTACTATGTCAAGGGACTTTTCAACGGTTTCCAAAGTCTGGAAATCTCTTTCGCTAAATGCAATGTGGGATTTTGTATCGAGTAGTTTATGACTAAGAATCTAAGAATCTCTTCAGCATGTCAGCCATGCTGCTCCACCGAGTTTTACAGTCGCGTGTCATGGACATTTCCCTCCCAAACTCGTCTCTGACATATTTTTGTAATATGTCGTTTTTAGTTGGTGAATCTTTTAACAAACTTGCCACAGCTCTCACTCTCTCCTGGCCTGGCTGTGTGATTTCTCGAAATTACCGATACTGATCAGAAAAGTATCGGTGTCGAACTCGATACTGAAAAAGGTCCAGTATCGGAATTTCCCGGTATCGGAATTCCGATACTGCATGCTCTAGTCGGTACGCTCCGCTCCGCCCGCGCCCGTGCTGCCGCACCCTTGATTCCGATAACTAATGCGTGGTCTGATTTACTGAACTTGGCACCGGCGCGGCGCGGCGCGGCGACCGATCGAATCTCTAGCCCGAACGCTGCAACTATAGGTACTTCATCCATCACTAGTCGATTCGATATCCAAATCATACATAATACTTCTTGTTACGGACAACGACAGCCCCGCAGCCAGCGCATGATAGCACGACGCGCGCATCTTAGCGTAGGGCTTAGAACAGCGAGGAAGCGGCCGTCGTAGTTTGTAGAGTAGGATTTTTAAGTTAGTTTAGGCCTTACGATTAAGTTAATATAAGTTAGAAATAAGATATATATAAATAAATATACATTTTACAAACACCGTAGACTAGTTAGTCTGTAAGTCTTAGTTATTATTTTAGCAAGTAGGCGCTAGGTTTATTTTTCTGTATGTAGGTTAGACATAAGTTTTTGGAAATAAATGATATTATTGGACGGCTTTTTACTGAAGTAACTCGAGACGAGAGCGACAGGTAGCGAGACGAAGGGATTAGCGGCGGCGACCGAGCCAGGCGCCCATTGTTCTGCTCGCTCGCAAAACCGGATGCGTGCCGCAGCGGCCGGCGAGCGGGCAGAAAAGTAAATAAAAATAGGCGCTATTCCGTTGGCTCGCCAGTACAGATCAAGCAGCCAGAGAGAGAGGACCTCCGACAAGTGGAGCACACCAGGAAGACGGCAAGACACAGCGGCATTGCAGAAGAGCTTTCCCGCCGACGCGGTCGACTATCGGCTAGCAAGTGCCGCCGTACTGCCGTCCCTCTCTCTCCGCGCCGCCGCGTTTGTCTCGCTCTGGCAAACCTGTCGCTTCGTCCGTGTTGCTCCGGTAACGGGCCGTCCCGTTATTGTACTGAGCACCGGCGTTTCATTTGGCATTCGTTGTTCCCCGTACCGCGTATCTTCGACCGAGTGACTGGGTGTCTCACCAGAACCAAGAAGAAAATACAGTCCACTCCGAACCCGAGCGACGAGCAGTAACATTGGTCCTATCGCCGCCGGATCAAGATGCCCATCACCCGGTCCACGAAGAACGCGAGGCAGCGGGCGACCGAGTCCCTGCGTGACGAGCCACGTGTACCGCCGATCGACAGTACAACACCTACGTCGTCGGAGCCCGTCACGTCGCCGCCCACTGCCGGAACAACGAGCCGCGAAACGGAGACCGAATGGTCTCACGAGCGACAGTCGGAGGACGAGGCCCCTCCGAAGCACTCAGCGGGCGGTCGTCCCACAGTCGCGACCGCCGGGCCTGAGTGCGAGCCAGAGCAAAGTGCGCCGCCACCTACCGCGCATCATGACGTCACGCGCCGCGACGACGTCGGAGCGCGAGTGTTCGGACAGAGTGCAGTACCTACCGCGCATCATGACGTCACGCGCCGCGACGACGTCGGAGCGCGAGTGTTCGGACAGAGTGCAGTACCTACCGCGCATCATGACGTCACGCGCCGCGACGACGTCGGAGCGCGTGTGTTCGGACTAAGTGAAGTGCCTGCCGCGTATAGTGACGTCACGCGCCGCGATGACGTCAGCGCGCGAGTGTCCGGACCGAGTGTAGTGCCCACCACGCAGCATGGCGTCACGCGTCGCGATGACGTCAGCGCGCGAGTGTGTGAACAGAGTGTATTGCCGCCTACCGCGCACGCCGCCGTCACGCGCCGCGACGACGCCGGCGCGCCAGTGCAAAGACAAAGTGAAGTGCCGCGCGTCGCCCCACCGCGCTCGCGGGCCTCCACCGGACGCGGATCTGGATCCGTCCGGACGGCGAGGTCCTCGAAGCTAGTAGCGGAGCTCGCCCTACAAGAGGAGCTCACGCAGCTAGCGCTCGAGGAGGAGCAAGCCCGCACGACATCTATGAAAAAGATCGCGCAGCTAGAGCTTGAAGCTATGAATGCGATCGCGCAGCAAGAGGAGAAGGAGGCGCAAGCGCGTACGAAAGTGTTGAAAGCGAGGCTCGAGCGGCTGCAAGCCGAGCAGCTCGGGCATCCGTCAACAAGCGACGAGGAGGGAGACGACGAGTTGCAGCGGGGCCGCCTTGAAGATTGGGTCCGAGGGCACTCCCAACACCGGCGGGAGCGAGAGCCGCAGCACGCCGCACCGCCGCACGAAGCCGCGAGCACGCGCGCTGCGTTGCCGCCCGCCGCTGCCGCATGGCCGCACGCCGCGCCGCCGCCCGCCGCCGCTGCGTGGCATCACACCGCGCCACAGGCTGCGGCCTCCGCTGCTACCGCGGGGCCGCACGCCGCGCCACCGCCCACCGCCGCTGCGTGGCATCAGGCCGCGCCACAGGCTGCCGCCTCCGCCGATACCGCGTGGCCGCACGCCGCGCCACAGGCTGCGGCCTCCGCTGCTACCGCGGGGCCGCACGCCGCGCCACCGCCCGCCGCCGCTGCGTGGCATCAGGCCGCGCCACAGGCTGCCGCCTCCGCCGATACCGCGGGGCCGCACGCCGCGCCGCCGCCCGCCGCCGCTGCGTGGCCGCACGCCGCGCCACAGGCTGCCGCCTCCGCCGATACCGCGGGGCCGCACGCCGCGCCGCCGCCCGCCGCCGCCGCCGCTGCGTGGCCGCACGCCGCGCCACAGGCTGCCGCCTCCGCTGCTACCGCGGGGCCGCACGCTTCGCCACCGACCGCCACCGATACGCGGCCGCATGCCGCGCCGCCGGCCGCCTCCGCCGCATGGACGCAAGCCGCCACCACCGCCACCGCCGCCGCTCCCCCGCATTGGGACGCAGGAGCCGCAGCTGAGGGCCCGTACATGCGAACTAAGCTGCCAAAGTTCATGTACGACCTGCCGCAGTTCGACGGATCTCCGGAGAAGTGGCTGCGGTACCGCGCCGCGTTCCGTAATACGGAACGATACTTTTCAAGCTACGAAAACGCGGCGCGGATCGGGCACAGCCTGCGCGGCCCAGCAGAGTCGGCAGTCTCGAGCCGACTCGCCGCCGCGGCCGGAGCGGAGGAGCTGATGACGGCGCTGGAAAGAAGGTTCGGCCAGCCGGAAGCGCTGATTAAACGTGAGCTAGCCAAGCTGCGAGCCCTGCCCAAGCTGCCCGACAGCTCTCGAGATATCTGTACCTTCTCGAGCCAGCTGTCCAACATCGTGCAGACGATCGTGGGGCTCGATCACGCCCACCTGCTGCACGGCGTGGAGCTCCTTCAGACCGTCACCGACAAGTTCTCCGCAATCATGCGAAATAATTGGCTCCGCCACCCTCAGCGAAAGACGGACCACCGCCCGGCCCTGATGGTGCTGTCCGCCTTCCTAGAAGACGAGGCGGACAATTGCGCCGCGGACGCGACGCTCGAGCCAAGCGGTGGCAAGACGGAAATGACGGAGCCGCGCCGCGGCAACCGCGGGGGGCGCAGCACCGAGAAGGCCTACACCGCGGAGATCGAGGACGAGGAGGACGCGCCCGAGCCAAGCCGCGGCAACAAAAAGGCGCGCGGAACCGAATATTCTTACGCTGCCAAGGCCGGGGAGAAGTCGGAAGTGAAGACCGAGAAGAAATGCCCAGCGTGTTCAGCCGAGCACCACCTACCGGACTGCCACCGTTTTAAGTCAGCCGACATAGACGAACGGTGGAGGTTGGTAAAAAAGGAAGGGGTCTGCTTCCGGTGCTTAAAGAGCCGGCACCGGCGCAACAGGTGCAAGGCAGCAAGGTGCGGTATGGACGAATGCACGATTGGGCATCATTTCCTCCTTCACAACCCGGCAAGGAAAGAAGAGAGTGTTACCACAGCCACGGAAGTAGTCGCGGCAGCGACCCGCGCCGATCGAGTGCTCCTCAAAATGGTCCCTGTGGTGCTGTCTGGACCGGCCGGGACGATAGACACGTTCGCGCTGCTCGACGAGGGATCTACGATCACGATGATCAACGCCACAGTCGCCGAGTTGCTGGGCGCGAAGGGCCGACCGGATCCCCTGCGAGTGCTGGGGATCAGCGGGACTCATGTCAACGTCACTGGGTCTCGCCGCGTAAACCTGAGTGTCCGCGGCAAGCACGGGACGGAGGTGCACCAACTAGTCGGCGCAAGGACAGTGGACCGGCTGCGATTCCCCAGCCAGGCCGTCACGCACGCTGCGCTACAGGAGTGCAGCCACCTCGCAGGCCTCCGGTCAGTACTGACGTACGAGCACGCGTCGCCGACCCTGCTCATCGGGCAGGACAACTGGCAGCTCATCATCTCGAGGGAGATCCGGAGCGGCCGCCCTGATGAGCCGGTTGCCTCCCGCACCCAGCTAGGCTGGGTCCTGCACGGCGGGAGGAGCTCGGCGACGACGCCGGTGGAAAGCTGTGGAGTCGCGTGGAGCGCAGACCCAGGAGTCGAGGAACGACACCGGCGGGAGCTACGGCCACAACCCGCTCAGCCGACCGAGCTCGAACGCACCATCGTGGTATCGCCGCTAAGTCCTACGCCGCCGCCGCCGCGTCGCAGCACGCCACGGCACCACGGCAGGCTGCTAACTCCTACGCCACACCTGGTCACGGGCGAGATGGACAAGACGCGCGTCTTCGACGTACTGACTGCGGGACGCCTCTTCAGGATACCGAAGGTCGTTGTCCTTCCTACCGAAGCGGTTCGAGCGAGCTGCGACGGCGGGAGAATGTTACGGACAACGACAGCCCCGCAGCCAGCGCATGAGAGCACGACGCGCGCATCTTAGCGTAGGGCTTAGAACAGCGAGGAAGCGGCCGTCGTAGTTTGTAGAGTAGGATTTTTAAGTTAGTTTAGGCCTTACGATTAAGTTAATATAAGTTAGAAATAAGATATATATAAATAAATATACATTTTACAAACACCGTAGACTAGTTAGTCTGTAAGTCTTAGTTATTATTTTAGCAAGTAGGCGCTAGGTTTAGTTTTCTGTATGTAGGTTAGACATAAGTTTTTGGAAATAAATGATATTATTGGACGGCTTTTTACTGAAGTAACTCGAGACGAGAGCGACAGGTAGCGAGACGAAGGGATTAGCGGCGGCGACCGAGCCAGGCGCCCATTGTTCTGCTCGCTCGCAAAACCGGATGCGTGCCGCAGCGGCCGGCGAGCGGGCAGAAAAGTAAATAAAAATAGGCGCTATTCCGTTGGCTCGCCAGTACAGATCAAGCAGCCAGAGAGAGAGGACCTCCGACAAGTGGAGCACACCAGGAAGACGGCAAGACACAGCGGCATTGCAGAAGAGCTTTCCCGCCGACGCGGTCGACTATCGGCTAGCAAGTGCCGCCGTACTGCCGTCCCTCTCTCTCCGCGCCGCCGCGTTTGTCTCGCTCTGGCAAACCTGTCGCTTCGTCCGTGTTGCTCCGGTAACGGGCCGTCCCGTTATTGTACTGAGCACCGGCGTTTCATTTGGCATTCGTTGTTCCCCGTACCGCGTATCTTCGACCGAGTGACTGGGTGTCTCACCAGAACCAAGAAGAAAATACAGTCCACTCCGAACCCGAGCGACGAGCAGTAACACTTCTAATTGTGTCTTTGTTCCCGAACAAAGACACAATTAGAAGTACCTGTACCTGTTTCTGTGCCTGTTTCAAGAAAATAGCAATGTGTTAATTAGATGTTGGGATTGAATGCGGTAATGTTAAACAGATTAGGAAACGCGTCGCGGTCGCGAGGAGGCGTTGCGTATTAATTAAGCGTTACAGTGAGTCTCTTCATTTTCTCGAGATGTGTGTCGGCGCCTCGTGAAAGTAGGAGCGTCGCCGGCGCATGACATCAGCAGCGGCCGCGCGGCCGGCCGGGCCACGGCGCGCGCGCGCGCTCATCTCCGGCGGCGCGTGTGTCCGTCCGAGCAGCAGAGCAGCCGCTAGACCACTCGATCATGTCGAGTCGTAAGTCTGGCGGCCGCGTGCGCAAGTCCGTATGCTCCACTTGCTCAGTTTATCAATGGCATTAGCCAACGTTTGCGTATTTCAGTTTTAGTATAATACCTATGCTTTAGTAGATAATATCTGACAGGATGTTATAATATACATCGGAATCCGCGGGGCACGAATGATTCAAGGTTGTTTAGTGATGGGACAATGTATCCACAAATATCGAAAATCGATCGTTATTTTAGAATAATATGAAATAATGTAGATTATTAAAACTAAGAGTATTTCTATAGAAAATAAGATATAATAAACAAATGTTGTATTTACTTTGTACGTACAATACAAATCTGTTCAAACCACAATATTAGTTTTATTAGTATGGAATAGAAAGAATTTGATTTTTTTTACTAACTTACACGTGTTACATCATAATGATATTGAAGACTTTTTTGTTACTGTTATGAAACTGAATCGATTAGGCTATAAAAATCAACCACCTATTTTTTTATTTAAACACATAAAAAAATATTTTACATTAAAAAAAGGTCAAGGTCCAAAAAAAATAGGTCTTACAAAATTAGTTCATAGTAAGCTAAGGGGGGGTTCTGTATCGGAAATAGATCACTTTTGAAGAACAAAGAAATTTTTTTTTTCACAAAATTTTTTTTTAAAGTTAAATGTAAAAAAAATGTTTTCTTAATCGTTTCGGTTTCGTGCTAGGAACAAAAAAGTCTTCCAACACGTATATCTCTTTCTTTCAGAAATTGTGAACAACCACAATTTTAGTTTTATTAGTATGGAATAGAAAGAATTTAATTTTTTTTACCAACTTACACGTGTTACATCATAATTGTCATGAAGACTTTTTTGTTACTGTTATGAAACTGAATCGATTAGGTTATAAAAATCAACCACCTATTTTTTTATTGAAATACCTACATAAAAAAATTTTTTACTTAAAAAAAGCCCAAGGTCCAAAAATTTTTATATAGGTTTTACTCCCTATATGATACAGAACCCCCCCTTAGCGTACTATGAACTAATTTTGAAAGACCTTATATAAATATGTATTATATTTACTTAATCGTTAACATAAAGTATACATGTTTATATAAGTACTGTAGGTATATAAGTATTCAGGTCTGAAATATGACATGAATAAAATACAATAAACAAATAAATATGAGTATCGATAACAGTGTCGATTGTTTATTGATCGCCATAGTCAATCCCTAACAAGGTCGTATTCGTGCCCCGCGGATTCCGATACTTATAATAATAATAACTACGACGACGACGTGTTGAATTAGTCAAGGTACCCCAAGTTCTAATTTGGAATTTGAATTATATGCTCTCTGAAACATTGATGACTTTCAAACAAATAGTTCAATCAAATGGTCAGAGATTAAGAAACATAATTATAAATGAAGTAGAGAGAACGCACTTGTGAAACTTAACATCTTATGCGTACCTTCTGACTCTAACTAAACTGTAACCATAGCACGAAGTAACTATTACTTAATCTGTGATAGCACCAACTCTATCTCGAATGGCATCGAGACGTTGTCGTGTAATTGTCGAGTCGAAATAATATTCAAATTCACGTTTCGCCAGACATCACGTAACTTATGTATGTCATGTGCTGACCCACTTCTGTCTCGGAGCAAGTTATTAAAACAAATTAGTTGATTTCTCGCATGAATAATGTCTTGAGGCTATACTCACATGCGCACGCGCCGCACACTAGGCGGATACACGACAATTGTCTATCGCGAGTACGGTGCGATCAACAATCACCCCTTCACATTGCACATTTGGATTATAGATCTTTTCAAATTTTCTAATATTTGATACATCTATTTTAGCGTTACTTGTATCGTCCGTTTCACTAGCTCGTCTTTTATAATACCGCCCTCAATCCTTTTGCTGCATTCAACCGCTTGAGCAATGTTCTTCGTTTCAGTCCCTTATTTATTTATTTAATTTTTAGCACTTAATTCGTTCCGGCGGCGTATGTTTCCGGAAATTTCACTCGTTATATCAATGAGTTTCGACTGTGCGCAGTCTGACTACATAATTTTTTTTCTGTCTCTATGTTGCATTCATTAGTCAAACCGGGCAGTCGGCAATAATGAATTACAGGCTTTGTACTTATATGTTTCATAATAAGTGAGCGTGATTGATTAGTGTCACGGTGTCAATCAACTCACATATAGGTACTAGCCTACATAACTAACCGTACATTGTGCGTACACTTTTACCTTGGACTTTGATTACCTTGATAATGAATGATTTAATTAACCCTTGATAACTTTATGTATTTTACCACGTTTTTATTATGGTTTCGTGTCCGTACGGGAACCTATTACTAAGCCCACGCCGCCGTCTGTCCTACCTTTAAAGGGCTTTATCTTTTGAACCTTAACGTAGCCGGTTGAAATGTTCGTAGAATTTATGTAGGTATTTCTTATAGCGGATTTACTAACAAATAATAAAAAAAATCTAAAACATTAAAAAAGTAAACAATTAAGGAGGGATTCCCATACAAGAAATGTGTTTTTCATTATTTTTGCTCTATCGTAAAAACGGTAATACTTGGTGTGATTTGATTATATTGCAAACTCTTAAAGTATAATATTAATAAATAACAAATAATAAAAACCGGCCAATCAAGTGGTGGTACGGAACCCCAACAGTTCATATAATTTGCAGTGCAATACAAATTATGAGTGCCTTGATTGAACTATTCATGCATCAAAATTTAATGATATACCTATGTATATTGCAGGCGCTACGGGCGCCTGTTTTTAAATATGTTTTCGTTTTAAATCTGTGTGGGTCTAGGAGAAACTATTTTAAAATTTTTAGTCCGTTTTAAAAACGTGTATTTTTTTAATTTATGTTTAAATAATTTAAATATATATTTTTAGTCGCCGGACTGGTGGGTGGGCTGAACCTGAAAAGGATCTGGTTCGAGCTTCTCTAATGCTAATAGCAGAAATATGCTACCTCTATATTCTTCTATCGTCTTCGTTCCTCCGGAGGGAGGTCAAAGACATTTCACCTCCATTTGAGCGTCCGTCGACCTATTTTTCTACAGTTTAGTTTCTCGTGAGGACTGAGACACGCCGCCGCTGTCCAGATTATTGTTGACATTCAGTGAAATCTAACGTATTCAAGATTTTTTATTTTATTAAAATCGACATGCGTGGCTGTGCCGAGGGACCAGTAGTTGTGCAGTCGAAAAAGCCAAACGCATCTCTTCTCGCGAAACCATGCCAACAGATTTACGGACTGTTGCCAGGCTGTCCGGCCTCTTAATACGAGACGTTTGAATAAACCCAGGTTGAAGGATTAGGGAAACACACTCGCCGGAAGACAGTTCCATACGCTGGTGGTGCGACACAGAAACGATTTTGAGAACCAAATGGTCCTCAAAAGCCCAATATCAATCACAAAACGGTGTTCAGTTTCTCTGCGGCGAGTGCTGCGGAGATAGGTTGGATGGCAAGGAATAAGGGATGCGAGTTCCTCCGAGCAGATATTATATTTGATCACCAATGTATTCAACTCAAACAGTTTTGCCTTATTCATATATGTATACAACCAACAAATTAATAGATAACAATTGCCTGAACAATACCGACTTGAAAGATTGACTTGCCTCTTACGTGATGAAGTCGATCGTACGTAGCAGTGTGAGAAATCAGCGACACTTCACATCGTGCTTAAATGCGAGTTTAACGTTAATTGTACGAGGGATAATAACATAGTAAGGCGCCTATTGGCTGTTCTGCAATAAGAAACTGTCTTGTGCTTATCTCAAAAACACGTTCACCGAAGTAGGTATATAGTACAATGAGTATCGTGTACTAAGTTACAAAGTATTGTGGAAGTATCTTTAAGAAGTGTTCTGTACCAAATTTTTAAATAAAAAAATTAAAAAAATTCTGGCTTTACTCCTTCCGTCCGTTCGTCCGTGCGTCTGTCACACAAAAGCTCGCTGAGTCAAACGGTACAGTACAAGCTAGCTAGAGAGGCATTAAATGTTACAAATTTAAAGCTTGTTATGTATGGCCCAATCTGGTGCCGTATATTATTTCTCTATGGGTGGTGCAATATGGTATGGAAAAATAATTTGGAATTGGATAATAATAGGGGGTGAAACAGGTTACGAAAACATTAAACGAATTCAACTCCATCGAGTGAGTTGTCTAAGGAAAGCTAGTGACCCATAGAAAATAATAAAATATTTAATTATTGGTTTAAAATTATTTAACAGTAAAATTAATAAAAACAGCGACAATTTATTGGCCTAATCCCATTTATTCCTAAAGTACCAATGAGTTTTTCTGAAGGAAAAAATCACGTGCATACCTGTTCTTTCACCGTTCGGAACCGGTGGTGTGAAACTGTAGGTTCCCTTCCCTTGCCCCTTACTAGGTGGTAGGCTCAAATTGTAGCCGACTGAGGTGGTACCACCGTACTGGATGTAAGATGGTCGCATAGCAGCCTTGGTTGTGTTCTCCTCTAGTTCAGTATAGCCAGCAATCCAGGGAAGTCTCCGGTATGGCACCTACCTTCTCGGAGGTGATATTGGCTGGTCGGAGCAGCCACCCATACCGGATTACATAAAAAAAAACAATCTACTTATATATAAAATCGGAAATAAAACCAAGTATAACGTCAAATACATCATGTGAAGGATTTGGAAGAAATTACGGATTAAAACTGTTGCGGTACGGAAACTTGACCGCTTATTTTCGCTCATGGAACCTTGCTTACTGCTCCGGTACGCAGTAAGCGATACGATAAGATGGAACCCTGTGTGGCGGCGATCGACAGAAAATAGTAAAACCACGTACGAGCTTCATTCATTCGGTCGCCATTTGGACGAGCGCGGTCCCACACGTGTATACATATAGCGAGAAGAAGCTTGCCCGTCACGATACCAATAAATAAAAATCCTTATTTTTTTCAAGTATTGGTCATTTTGAACTTTTTTTTGACAGATTTTTCGAGAAGATATCATTCGCAACTGTCACGAAGAAAATTAATATCACCTAAAAATTTAAGTCTTTGGACCAATAATATTACTTAATATTTATGTCAACCACAGGCACCTATGTCTCACTAGAATTTTCGGAAAGCGAGTTACCATATTTACTAGATTCATAGACTAAAGTGATTGCTCCAAGGTCTTTCTGGATTTGTTGTAATTTTTTTTTTGGAAAATCTAGTCGTACCTAACATGTACATTACTAACATGAATGCAACGCGTAAGATCCTTACAAACATCGCACATAGAAACGTCCCGGTGAAATTTTACTTCTCGCAGTATTTTAGCTGATTTCCATGCGAAAAGTAACGTCCGCGTCGACCGCAATACCGCCACCACCGCTAAAACCTAGGCTTGGTTTTTCCGCGAGATAATGAGTTGTCGCGCAGTGCGGTGTCGCTGTTATTGACTTGTGCAATATCCCTCCAACTCTCCTCGGTGTAGTACGTAACATCTGAGGTGAGAGACTTAAACCTTAGTTACCATTATTTCCTAACAGCGATTATTGCCTATTAGTGATTATTGCAAAATTTACAAAATGAAAAAAAAAAACATCGTACTTAATAGGATCCTTCTCTTTCCAGTTAGCACTAATCATAAAAACTCAACAAAATATACGTTTTTACGAATGTAAAAGCGAAACACACTAGAAAATAAGTGACAGCAAAAAAGGTCGAACGCGCCTTCCGTTCCATCATTTAAAAATGTCAAACTGTGTTGGAAATGTTGTGTAAATATCAAACTTTAAAAAGCCTTGGAATTAATTCCGGCAAACAATATTTCGTAGAAATGTTTCGAAAATGTGCAAGCTTAACATATTAAGTTAATACAAACCGCGCGCGGTATATAGATATAGCGCGCGGTACTACGTTATAATCGAGATTTGACGTTCAAAAATAGGTAAAAAAACTTTTAAGTTAAACGGTTTTATTAAAAAAAACAAGAAAAAAAAACATCAGCTGCACAAAAAACTAGAAAATAATAAGGACACAAGGACACGCATGTTATTACGCATATTATACGCCCCACGTTTTTATATTAGTCTGTTAAAAGTCTCAATTTATTACTTATTCCGCTGACGCAGCGACACAATGTGCCCTTTGGCATCCGACATGAGAAGACAGCACGCTAGTATTGCACGATTTCTTACCTAGACGTAAAATCTTAAGAAGGCCCAGGCTTGTGTCCTTATTATTTTCTAGTTTTTTGTGCAGCTGATGTTTTTTTTTCTTGTTTTTTTTAATAAAACCGTTTAACTTAAAAGTTTTTTTACCAATTTTTTTATTTACTCGTTTTTAGTTTGATTTTTGGCTCGTATCATTCATTACGCAAACTCCTCATCCTTTCCAACTCTCTCATTGCATCTTTGTTACTCGGTTTCTTACCTGTCAATTTCTCACAATCAAGCTCCTCAATACATAGCCCTTCTAAAGACTTTACGCGACTCAATGCAACATACGCTTGACCCTCCTCAAATATTCTGGAGCCCAAATACACGACAGCATGGTCAACAGTACTGCCCTACATTTTATGGACAGTGGAGGCCCATGCCAAAATTTTCCGTAACATCCGTGTCTCAGCTGTTCCATAATTAAACTTTGCTGGAAACTGTATGGCTTTAGGATGGATAAGGTGCCCGCCGTCCCTTTCAAAATCAATTTGAACAGATGGTATGTCTGTTTCATTTTGCGTTCGACAAGTATGGGACACTCGTCCAAACAAACCAAATGAGCCCAAACTCGAGGGGGTTACTAGTAACGGTTAGAAAATTCTACTGTACACCTCCTGACTCCATCATCAGACCCTCGTCACCAAGTGTATTGGTAGAAGTATGGGACACTCGTCCAAACCAACCAAATGAGCCCAAACTTGAGGGGGTTACTAGTAACAGTTGAAGAGTTCCACTGTACACCTCCAGACTCCATCATCAGACCCTCGTCACCAAATGTATTGGTAGAAGTATGGCACACTCGTCCAAACCAACCATATGAACCCAAACTCGAGGGCGTTACTAGTAACGGTTGAAGAGTTCCACTGTACACCTCCTGACTCCATCATCAGACCCTCGTCACCAAGTGTACTGGTAGAAGTATGGGACACTCGTCCAAACCAACCAAATGAGCCCAAACTGGAGGGGGTTACTAGTAACGGTTGAAGAGTTCCACTGTCCACCTCCTGACTCCAGCATGAGACCCTCGTCACCAAGTGTATTGGGAGAAGTATGGGACACTCGTCCAAACCAACCATATGAGCCCAAACTCGAGGGGGTTACTAGTAACAGTTGAAGAGTTCCACTGTACACCTCCTGACTCCATCATCAGATCCTCGTCACCAAGTGTATTGATAGAAGTATGGGACACTCGTCCAAACCAACCATATGAGCACAAACTCGAGGGGGTTACTAGTAACGGTTGAAGAGTTCCACTGTCCACCTCCCGACTCCATCATCATACCCTCGTCACCAAGTGTATTGGTAGAAGTATGGGACACTCGTCCAAACCAACCATATGAGCCCAAACTCGAGGGCGTTACTAGTAACGGTTGAAGAGTTCCACTGTCACCCTCCTGACTCCATCATCAGACCCTCGTCACCAAGTGTACTGGTAGAAGTATGGGACACTCGTCCAAACCAACCAAATGAGCCCAAACTGGAGGGGGTTACTAGTAACGGTTGAAGAGTTCCACTGAACACCTCCTAACTCCATCATCAGACCCTCGTCACCAAGTGTACTGGTAGAAGTATGGGACACTCGTCCAAACCAACCAAATGAGCCCAAACTGGAGGGGGTTACTAGTAACGGTTGAAGAGTTCCACTGTCCACCTCCTGACTCCATCATGAGACCCTCGTCACCAAGTGTATTGGGAGAAGTATGGGACACTCGTCCAAACCAACCATATGAGCACAAACTCGAGGGGGTTACTAGTAACGGTTGAAGAGTTCCACTGTCCACATCCTGACTCCATCATCAGACCCTCGTCACCAAGTGTATTGGTAGAAGTATGGGACACTCGTCCAAACTTGGGGGGTAGAGTTGTTCGCGTCCGTGACACCTTTTGGTCCTAAGTCACACGTGCCTCCTGGGTGGTGCCAAATGAACAGCAAAATACTTGTGGTAGACAGGTCCTCCACCGTGTCGTCCAGGTAGGTACCACAGCTCGTAGGCGCAACCTCCTGATGCAGCTTGCTGCACTTGGAGGCCAGCAGACGAGTCAGCCGGGTCGGTGGACTGAGCGACCGGAGTAGAGGAGGGGAGTGGATACTAGTTCAGCCAACATCCAGGGCTCATCATCTAGTGCACTGTCTCTCGGGCCAGGGAGAGCCAGGTGCAACAGGAGTTATGTCGCTACCTGCCCGCGGATAGTACAGGGGCCCGCCGCGTGCGGTCGCACCAGCCCGCGTCGGGGGCTGCCCTATCAGCCAGCGTAAAATCCTGTCGAGGGTGCACCTTGTGGCATGGTGACCTGGGGAGACCTGGGTGCACTCTCGCCAGGGGGGGCCTGGGGGTCCTCTCGTCCCTTGGGACAGTGCCCTTAGAGAGCCCACTTGAGCTGTTCTCAGTATTACCGCTTTCCAAATCTCCTCTTGCTTGATCCACTTAGCACCCCCCCACCAAAACAAAATGCCGAAAGTTAAAAAAAGAATCACCGCTTTAAGTGCGACTTCCACGTCTCCCAAACATTTTAAAGTAGACCTGTGCAACATATGCGGTCTACGTGCAAACCTTGTTGCTGTCGCCCAACACCTGCAGACAGCAAAACCTCACCTTTTGTTTTTGACGGAGACTCAGGTCGCCCAACACACAACAGACCTTGACATACCAGGTTACAGTCTCTTCGAGAGATTTGTACCGAAGAGCGGTGTCTGTGTGTATGGTCGATCCGACGTCTCTGTCAAACGGCTCACTCCTTTTGAAGACCCCTAGTTCCCAGTTGTATGGATCCGCGTCAACCTTCCCCACGTGGTAAGAGTTTACGCGGGTGTATACCGATCCCCGAACTTAGGTGCCAATGGAAGTGCCGCATTATTTGAATATCTCAGCAGCTCAGCCGATAGACTGCTCTGCCAACTACCTACAGCAGAAATTGTGATGTTGGGGGATTTTAACGCCAAGCATGCGGATTGGCTTGGTTCCAGCGTCACGGATGCTGCTGGTAGAGATGCATACAACTTGGCCATGGCGCACGGGTTGACACAGCTTGTGTCAGGTATAACTAGGGTCCCTAGGAACCCGTCGCATAGAGCAAACCTGTTGGACCTTGTGTTGACTTCGGAGCCAAAGGGTTACAGGGCCGTGTTGAAAGCTCCACTGGGGAATTCAGATCACTGCCTTGTATCCACAACAGTGCCAACTTCATACTATGCGGATACCCGCGAGAGTAGTACTCGCACTGTCTGGCACTACAAGTCTGCACAATGGGACGATCTCCGAACTTTTTTCGGAGGTTATCCTTGGCAGGAGACATGCTTTCGGTCTGCAGACCCGTCTCAGATCGCCGAAGCTGTCGCCGAGGTGATTCTGCAGGGCATGGGATACTTTATTCCAAGTTCTGTGGTTCCCGTTGGTGGCAAGCAGAGGCCCTGGTTCAATCGTCAATGCCGCTTGGCTGTCGAGGCGAAGAACCAGGCCTTCAAACGGTGGTTGAGCGATCGGTCTGTGGACTCGAAACGTGCCTTCAATGCTTCTGTCAAGTCCAGCAAGCGCGTGCTAAACTTGGCCAAGTTTGAGCACGACCGAGGAGTAAGCCAAAAACTCGCACGCTGTCCTACTGGAAGTCGTGCGTTTTGGTCCCTGGCGAACTCTATCGGTCGGAACTTCTGCCGAGCTGCAACCCCACCGCTAGAACGCCTCGATGGATCACTCGCTATCCTGGCTAAGGAGAAGGCGAACATATTTGCCCGCCTCTTTGCTTCCAACTCGACCCTAGACGACCAAGGCGCTACCCCTCCATCGTTACCTCAATGCGGTACAACAATGCGTGAGGTACGATTCTATAACAGGGCGGTCTTCAAAAGTCTACGTCAGTTGGACGCCTCAAAGAACAGTGGTCCGGACGGCGTTCCTGCGCGTGTACTAAAAATGTGTGCACTAGAATTGACACCTATCCTCACTCGTCTCTTTAGACGATCTTTCTCCACCGGTATCGTGCCTGCTTGCTGGAGGAAGGCCTCGGTCCAACCAGTGCCCAAAAAGGGCAACTCAGCTGACCCCAAAAACTATCGGCCCATTGCGATAACCTCTCTCCTCTGTAAGGTTATGGAGCGGATCATAAACTCCCAGCTCCTGACTTATCTAGAAGCTCATAAACTCCTTGACGATAAGCAGTACGGTTTCCGTAAACAGCGATCGTCAGGAGATCTTCTAGCTTATGTCACGCACATATGGGCTGAGAGATTGGACAACTTTGGAGAGTCGCTGGCGGTCGCTTTAGATATATCTAAGGCGGTCGATCGCGTTTGGCACCGAGGTCTCCTTAGCAAGCTTCCGGCCTACGGTGTCCCTTCGTCCCTTTGTAATAGGGTCGCCAGCTTCTTGGGAGGCCGATCAATTTTTGTAACTGTCGACGGTGCAAGATCAGCTGACTTCCCAATAAACGCTGGCGTTCCTCAGGGCTCGGTGCTGTCGCCTACATTATTCTTGTTATTTATTAACGATTTGCTGTGCCTAGGTAACATTCACAGTTATGCAGACGACAGCACCGCACACGAGGGTTACATCAAGGACTGGACTGCTAGAGACGTGCGCATTAACGAAGCTCGACGTCTGACGGTTGAAAGAGTAGACGGTGCTCTATTTAAGGTAGCCTACTGGGGCCGCGAGAACCTTGTAGATTTCAACGTCAGAAAAACACAAGCTTGTGCCTTCTCTACCAAGGCCGACCGGTTTCCCTCCCAAGCCACATTTCAGGGTACGGCTGTACCCAACAATGACAAATTGGACCTCCTGGGCGTGGAACTGACCAAAGATGTAAGATTTAGGAGCTTTATAGAGTCCAAAGCTACCCTTGCCTCCAGGAAATTGGGCGTCCTCTACCGCAGCAGGCGATTCTTCTCACCGGCGCAACTCCTTATGCTATACAAAGCGCAAGTTCGCCCGGTGATGGAGTATTGCAGTCATCTGTGGGAAGGATCCCCCCTTTACCTGTTGGCCTCCTTGGACTCTATCCAGCGCCGCGCCATCCGCCTAATTGGTGATCCCAAGCTCACGGAGGGACTTGAATCATTGCAACACAGGCGAACAATTGGTTCCCTTAGCCTGTTTTATAGGTACTACCATTGCCGATGTTCCGAAGAACTGGCTTCCCTCATCCCTCCTGCCCCGATCCGTATTCGTCACACCCGCCGAACTCGCTCGGAACATCCATATGTTGTTGACACACAACTTCTGAGAACGCATCGCTTTTCGAAATCGTTCCTATGTCGTACGGCGAAAATATGGAACGGTCCCCACCACCTATAACCTGGGAATCTTCAAAAGGCGTGTTAATAAATTAGACAACAACCTCTTTGTCCGCCTTGTAGCTGGCATGGCGCCTCTCTGAGCGTGGTTTCGCGAGGAGTGGGGTTATTGGCTGTGTGTTAATCGTTCTTTGAACTTTTGGGCACAGCCACCCGTGACGGTAGTCTATAAAAAAAAAAAAAAAAAAAACCAACCAAATGAGCCCAAACTCGAGGTGGTTACTAGTAACGGTTGAAGAGTTCCACTGTCCACCTCCTGACTCCATCATCAGACCCTCGTCACCAAGTGTATTGGTAGAAGTATGAGACACTTTTCCAAACAAACCAAATGAGCCCAAACTCGAGGGGGTTACTAGTAACGGTTGAAGAGTTCCACTGTACACCTCCTGACTCCATCATCAGACCCTCGTCACCAAGTGTATTGGTAGAAGTATGGGACACTCGTCCAAACCAACCAAATGAGCCTTAACTCGAGGGGGTTACTAGTAACGGTTGAAGAGTTCCACTGTACACCTCCTGACTCCATCATCAGACCCTCGTTACCAAGTTGAAATTATCATAATATTGTATTGTCACGAGAACTCAATGTGTGTGCAAAGTTTCATAAAAATCGGTTCAGTAGAAGTAGTTGAAAAAGTTGTCGCAAGATTTGAAACAAAGATAGAAACAAAGCCACAAATATACGGAGTCAAGCTAAATAAAACCGTTTAATAAACAATATTTAAAGCTGAAATACCATTTATTGTTTTTCAAAGAATTCGCCGCGATATTTGTATTTGTACGCTTCAACCGATTCTTCTGGTGTGCGGAAACGTTGACCACGAAGACTTTTTTGGGAAGGTGAAGAAATCATAATTGCTCAAGTCAGGACTGTACGACGGGTGGTCCAGAATTTCCACATTTTGCCCATTTATAAACCCAATTGTTTGCCGAGCTGTGTGTGAGCTTGCGTTATTTATTATGGTGCAGTATTATACGGCGTCTTGAGTTGTTTTTCCGATATTAATAAGTAATAAATAACTTGTGGTAAGCAGACTGTAGTATACCAGTCAGCGTTAACTGAGTGGCCATGGTGGCAACGTGACTCGAACGAGGAAAGCATTTTCTTTGAAGTGCTCTGTGAACGTATGACTTTACTTGGTTTTGGCACGTCTTGGAAGAACCAGACGGTCGACTGCTGCTTGGAATCTGGATCATCATAAGCATAAATCCAAGATTCGTCACCACTGATAATGTCAAACGTGTTTTGACTCCTCGGCCGAATCGCTGCAGTTCTACGACACCGTCTACTATGCTACGAGTTCTCTTTGGTCATCGCTAAGCAAATGTGGTACGAGAGATTAACTTATTTATTTACACCGAGCTCTTCATGCGAGATTTTTTGAAGTGTTTTCGCTTAAATGCCTACAGATGCATCAACCTCACGGTATGCCATAATGACGATCTTATTTCGACAGTTCTACGACTCTGTGCTTTATTTATTACTAAAAACAGAAGTCTTAAGTCAGCTCCTCGAAGCGTTGAAGTCGCATTAATTCTTTTCCGAAGTTATAGAAAATTATCGTACGTAAAGTTTTATTTAAGATCTTAATTTTCTAAATTTTGACCAGACCGTTGTAAGAAAACGGTTCGGTCAATCAAAAACAGTTCTTTTGCACTGCCACAAGTTTTTTTTTAATAATCGAGAGAGGTTTGGAAACGACATGACTTAAAAGGTTGCCTGCGTAAAACCACGAGCCATGTCTTGCTTGGTAGACCCAGTGATCGTTGGTGCGACTGAGACGGATCTTGGAAAATTGCTAGTATCAGATACTGTTCACGTTCCCCATACCTATATTTTTTTTTCGGATATAAAATACCTACCTATCCTACTAAAATAATAGTTTATTGAACAATGATTTCATTGAATGGGTAGGTATTTGATATCGAAAAAAAAATAGGTATGGGGAACGTGATATCTGATACACATGCTCCCCTTAGCGTACTATTACCTACTAATGAAAGACCTTATATATGTTTACGCACTGCACGTCCAAATGCTAATATATATTTTTCCGTTTTTAATATTCAGACAATAATAACTAAACCGGCCAAGTGCGAGTCGGACTCGCGCACTGAGGTTTCCGTAGAATTTTTTCACCTCTTCGAGGTACGAAACCTAAAAATGATCTATGCATTCTCTCTGTCACTTATCCTTCATCCCCCCACAATTAATTTATTTGTAAATATTTTCGATGTATAGACACGCAAAGCTCACAATTTTATTACATGTATTGATAAATTGATTGGTGATTGATGATGATATCTTAGACCAGATATGAAGGAATCATTAGAACTCGTACTTACTTGTGTATATATTTTACACCGCAGTGGGTTACGACATGCTTGCTTCCATGTTGTACTTATGTGTGTGGGTTTGCAAATAAACTGTAATTATGGGCTGCTGTTAGTGGAAGCGAGGACTGTCATGTCGTCGTGAGCAGTATGCCTGAGGTGTAGTTATTTCTTACGAAACCCAACTTTTATAATGTCTGGCGGCAGTTAGACGAAGCATATTTTGCCTCAAGGCTTTCTTGGAAGTCCTTGTCCATCGATTTAATTCAAAGTACTATCAAAGTAGTTCTTTACATGAGGCTTGCATGTTTATCGTCTCCGTACACCAAAATAATCCTAAAACCTTTTCTATCGTATCCTTTTATCTACGAATTAACTTCT
Source organism: Nematopogon swammerdamellus (assembly GCA_946902875.1). NCBI lineage: Eukaryota > Metazoa > Arthropoda > Insecta > Lepidoptera > Adelidae > Nematopogon > Nematopogon swammerdamellus. The sequence continues at coordinate 11,418,722 of OX336333.1, forward strand.
TGTTTCTTTGTCTTTTCAATTCATGCCATGCGCGTTGCAGTCATGAATGCAATAATGTCTACAGTGAACTGCACTAGGTACAACTGCTACTATCTACTGACCGACGCGAGTCTCGACGTGATTCACGTTTACACTCGCAGCATACTTAACGTCGAACAAGTCAGACAGCTATTGTTCTGCGCCATACTCATTACATTACATTAGTTACTTGCCGACGTCAGCCAGAAGTTATAATATTCGACGATATTTCTTGCTGGTAAACTTTCCAGATGATTAGCGCAAATTAATAGTCGTGTCTATTAGACAGGAAAATTAGACAGGAAACTCATTCAAACTCAAACAAATTAATTATGTTTTTATTTATACCAACTTTTGCATTAGCGTAGTCGGTATTTACAAAAATAAACCCTGAAATATTCAGTCAGAAGTTATTTCACAAAAACTGTCTGAACCGAACATCAGGATTCAGACAACCAATGACTAAAAATAAGAAAACCGGCCAAGGCGCACCGAGGTTTTCGTACCACCACAAAATTTTTCTTATTTGCTGTTTTTTACTTGAAAGTTAATCACACCAAGTTTAGTATTACTAAAGAGCCGGTGCAACATGTCTGCAACAACGCAACCACCCAACCACCGCCTCTTAACATTTTGACCGGAACGCGATCATATCCGGCTTCACCTGCTTTCAAGGAACAGAAAAAAACGAATGTACTGACTGCCGTATCATCCCTTCTCAGTATTGTACCCAAATTGTAGGCAAAAGTGCTGATTCGAATATAGAAGATTAGTATAGTTGTGTCTTAAATACAACGTAATACACGAGAACGTTGTTGAGGAGTATGGCTGCCCTGGCTGCAGCATCAAGTCAAGGTCATGGAAGCACTGACATCGCACCTAGTTCACCAAGGTGTTATGTGCTGACATCACGGATGTAGTAGGTGATGTAGCCAACCGTGTCAGTATCCATAAAAAAATGTCATTATTACATTAGGTTTAAGGCGCGGTTGGATTTCGATCAAACTGTCATGGCAGGACGCGAATGTTTCCTGAAGACGGTGTTACTGCGCAGTGCGCAGACTCGACCATGTGGAAAGCTCGCATTGCCTACGAGTATCATCTTCATCACTAGATATGTATGTAGCGTAGCGTCTGTAAGCTTTAATCCCTCGCTCAAGGAAGGAGCCGGTCACAATGATATGGAGTAGGCTAAGTACTGACGTGATTCTGACGATGCTCATGTGTTACTAATCTTGCTGCACCCACGTATAAATGTTCACATAAGTTCAGTGAATATCTGGTGCTATTCAGTCCGACGCATGACATAATTTAATAGCATCCTCAGAAATCTGCGAATACTCGAAAATATAAACCAAGAATGAGAAATGGTGAGAATGCGCATTTTCTGAGCGAGCTTTCGAACAATAGCTTCTGAACCCTTCGCTTCATCACCGCTCGGCGCAAGGAGCTCGTTCGCGAAATTCGCGCACGAAGTTTTTGCTTTCATTGCACCATTGAAATTGGACAATGGTTCACCTACTTTTGCGAAGAAAGTAAAATATTCATTGATGGCTGGCATTGTGGTAAAGGCAAAGCCGGCTAATGAGGCATCACGTGCCGAGACGGGCGGCGGCGTGCCGCGCCGCGTCGCGTCGCCGCGTCGGTACAATGTACATAAATGTATGTAGCCATTTCAGTCGCAAGAATTTTAGAAGTACGTTAGTAACAGAAACTAGTCATAGTTACGTACCGTTTACACACTTTTGACTGTGTCCGGTTTGATCGCTATGCGGCGTAACAGTTCATCACTAAAATTATTTGGGCACATTTGGTCACAATTATAAGAAACCTTACGTGTGAACTGTGACTGTGAACCTATCAGCGCAGTCAGTTATGGTCGCACCGCGCCGTCATCCGCGCCTCGCGCCCGTAATACGTCGAAGTTCCACTCGGAGCGCGGCCGCCAAGGCCTAGCTTCATCGCCACCAGCAATGCTCATTCATACTCACGCACCCAATCACTGCGACACTGCCACTAGGACGGATGTCTGGGACCAATTTGTGCCGTTGTAAGAACTTCCGCGATCCCGTATCGGTCGGTGGTAGTAAGTGATAGTGACTATAAAAGTCTACTGTGATTCATTCTAACGGGCCGCCATGTCACAACTAATGAATGAATAGTTAGTGAATTTGTTCACTATCACTATCGACAATGCCTATCATACAAACGGATAGTGACTTCACTCACAGGCGTTCTGCCTGCGTGCGACCGATCACGCTTTGGACAGGCGCAGTCGTTCTTTTCTCTGTAAAACAAATAAAAGCGGTCAAGTGCGAGTCGGACTCGCGCACCCAGGCTTCGTACCGGTCGTTATATTTTATTAAACGCGTGACTATAGCATATTATGGGCACATGGAGATTTTGTTTTCATTTGAACCTATATCTAAACCATAGCTGTGTGTGATGGCAAAAAACTGTCCCCGTGAAACCACCTTCCGCGTCAATACTGGATAAAATTGCGTCAGGGTTTTTTTATGTCATCCATGGCAGCCCAATCTCGCGTGGTAGGGACTTCGGTTAGAAGAATGGGTCGTATCTCGGGCGTGTCAGCAAAAACTGGGCGAGTCTATTGTTCGGCGTTTTTGTTGAAGTCTCCGAGTAGCACGAGGGGCGGCAGCGGTGCTCGGTTGTCGGGTTCCACCATCGTTCCACTAGGCTTCCTATTTGGCCGATGCACTCGAGTGCTGTGTCTTAGCGAGCAATGTGCCGGCCTGTACGCGAAGACCAACCGATTTCGCCCAGCTGCAGCGCCATACACTTGCAGCGCAGTGCTTTACTTTAAAGTTTAAAATTTTATTTTAACATTAACAAATTTTTTTTTGGTACTTCAACGATGTGAAACATCAGTAAAAAATATTGTTATTATTTCAATGTTACATTCAATTCAACTTGAAGGGGGGATGTTTAATACATTTTGTAAATGTCTTCTGCAGTTTATGCAAAATAATATTTTCTAATTTCCTACAAAATTTCCACTTGGTGCGATCAACCGTTTAGAAGTTATAACCCTGCGGCAGACGGACAGACGGACAAACGGACGGACGCTGAGTGTCACCATTAGGTTCCATTTTCACCTCTTTGAGGTATGGTACCTAAAAACGAAGCAAAATATCGTCGTAGAATATTGGATACCGTTGTTTTTACCAAATAAAGGAAGTGATCTTTGAATGGAGACACCTGCTCAGACCGACAAGACGTCGTCTCATGCCGCCGCGCCCCGCCGCCGCCGCCGACACCGTTACTTCACTACTGTAGGCGGCAGCTCAGACAATGCCTCCTAGGCACCTATTACATTATATACGTAGGCAGACACCTAATTGATTTTATTAGCTAACTAATAGAATCGTTCAACAATATTCAAATGAGTTAAAACAACAGAGGAAGTGAGAGTAGGTTATTGTTATGTGGAGGACATAACAATAAGTCGCACTAGCATGTAGGTAGGTAGATAGTCAAGACCCTATTGGTTGCCCCAGACCCCAGGTTGCTTAATAAAAATGATTTGGTGTCAAGTTATAAAAACTCCGAATTTGTTGGCCTCCACAAACAGGGCGCCAAAACGAAACGTCCCAACCCAATCGAGCGACCGGAGAGGAGGAGGAGCGTATCATACATAAACATAACACAAAGCGACTTTAGAGCGATTGTTTAATGTCTAACATGATAATATTTCTTAACATTCAACTCTGGCAATACTTATTATTTTAGAATTTTATTTTCGTCTCATCGAAGAGTGCAACATATTATGTATGACAGAAGCACAGAATAGATGCAGAAGTAGATAGCGACAACCTAATTATTTTGTCAGCCGTGTATGACGCCATAACAACTGTATAAAATTTGTGATTTGACATAGCTGGTTAAGACAGAAGTCTGAATGCTCAACCCAGGCACTGGCAGAAATACGCTAGCCTAGCGGGATTGTCAGCCAAGGGCATAATAATAATAATAATAGTCTAGTGCCCCCGCTACCGGTGGTGCAGTGCACCGATGAGGCGACGCGCGCGCGAAGATGAAGACGTTTAAAAGAGCTGCGCGACGGCGTCGCCGTGCAGTCCGGCGGATACGGAGCTCTCCGAGATGGGGGTGGTGGTGGCCTACGTGTCTAGTACCACCACCTATCGCTCGTAGCTTGCCTCGCGTCGTCTCGGAGAGCTCCGTAGCCACGGCCTGCACCCGCCGGCGTGCTTGGAGGCTTGCCTCCCGCCGCCGGCGGTATTACCGTTTTTATTTGTTTGTATTAATTTTGTGTATTTTTATTACTTTTTATAGTTATAAATAATGTATGTAAAATTAATATAAATGTATATTAAAAATGTGAAATAAAGAACATGAAATAATAATAATACACTTTATGCCACTTAAATGTGAGGCAAGGGCGTGCTTATTGCCTTAGACAATTTCCTGCAGTCAAACCGGTGGACCTACATTTTTACATGGAATCCGAACCATGGAGCAGTAGGTGAAGGTATGCACGTAAACTTTTTCAAATCAGAAAAAACTCATTGGTACACGCCGGTTGGATTTGAACCCCGGACCTCTCGCAAGAGAAGCCGATGCCCAGACCACTCGGCCACCCGCCGCAACATTCAACGTGCGCCTGGTGGAAATCCCAGAAAAGAAGAAAAAGATATGGTGAACCGTAAATTTCACAGAATAAAATCATAACTTTTGATTAACTAGAGGATTTTTCAATTGTTCACAGTCACATAACGCGGACGACGACATGGGAGGACCCCCGGAAGACACTCGCCGCGCAAACCGCCACACAGCACCAGAGCGCCGACACGCTCGTCTCACAGCCCAGCCAGCCGAGCCAGCCACCCACACCCGGTCAGTTTACTACTCGTCTCATAACCAATTGCTTTTCCCACTCCTGAATAACCCACAATATTCCTAATAACTCTGTTTACCCAATCCTCAATATCGATTGTTCTCCCAATCATTCTGCTTACCCACTCTTGAACCTACAATCCTCCAAATAACGTTGTTTACCTGTAAATAATAACTGTTTACCCACTCATGAATAACCTCTCGAGCGAGAGTGATTCTGCTGCATGCGGTGGTTGGGCACTCAGTCTTCCGTCGCCACAACCCCCTCAACCCCCCCCCCCCCCTCGTTAGGTTATGGAGGTTGAGGAAATTCTAAAAAAAAGAAAAGAAATATTTAAGTAATTAATAATTATACAACATATGAAAATGTTAAAAAATTATGAAAGCGTAAAAAAGACAAAACAAACACGTTTTTTTCCAAATTTAACATGTGCCTCCACTCCACCGAGCGTCGTGGGATTTCGTTTTAAATACGAAAATTCGTTTTAAATACCTACTTAAGTCAACCCACGCTATTATTATTTTAAAACTGTTATGAAGAGGTTGCTATTATGAAACATTTGTGAAATGTAACCCAATTTCAAAACTCGTTTTGACAACAACTTAACACCTCATTTCCGCCCGATGATGCGAGGTGGATGCTGAAAACATCACTGAAGAATAAAATAAAAAGAAAATGTGGCGCCGACGCGCCGCCTCCGTCCACCGCGTAGCCGCCCCGCCCGCCGCGCCGCCGCCGATCCAGACCTTTCCCGTGCACTATTAATTCACTCTGGTGTTACAATGTACAAGTACACTGTACATTATTTCGTCGAAAACTTGATGATACTGCATAAGATTTTATTGATACAGGCTTTTCGCAAACTTGGCTAAGATCCGTGGCTAAGATGTTGCTGGACATTTTATAGTTCGATACACATTTGATAGCTCTCGCCACCATACAAAAACACGTGGCCCCGAGAGCTATATTTACGTGTCTCGAACTGTAAATTTTTTTTATGGATACTGACACGGTTGGCTGCATAACCTACAAGATCCGTAATGTCAGTCCATAACACCGGGTGAACTAGGTGCCATGTCAGTGCTTCCCTTCATTTCATGTCGGCTACACTGAACTGGACAGAAAACACGAACTATTTACATAGCCGTTTCGTTCGACCGACGTGTCATTCAGTGCGGTGGTACCAACCCGGGCGGGATAAACCCTACCACCTAAAGGAGGAAAAGGACCTACAGTTTTACGTGGAATCCGAACCACGGCTAGCCTCCATCGGTCAAGCAGCGGTCACCCATCCAAGTACTGACCGCGCTCAGGGTTGCATAACAACAGTCGACCGACCGCACCACTGAGCTACCGCGGAGGCTGACATGTGCATTGTACGAGTTTTTTCCTGCAACATTTGTTTTGTTCCATTAATTTGATGTCACTGAATCGTCGATCAAGGTGTGGAATAGATATTGAAAATGGTATTAGTTAAAAAACTGAAAATTATTGAAGAGCCGATGAGGAAAATCCCAGATACGCAAGTTGGCCACGCAATGCCACAGGTTCATATTGAACGTGAAATCTCTGCGACAAATTAAATGTGAACATAATGTAATATTTTTCACAAAACTCCTTTGTGTACCTCGAGATTCTCAAGATGTGTGGAGTAACGGGTTCACTTATCTTGCTTGGTGTTTTCATGCGTTCTAAGTAAATTTACACACTAACAAGTTCTCGAGATTGTGATAATTTATTTCTTATCTTCCCTGCAGCAGCGCAGGTAAACATAGGGTTGAGACAGTTTTTAGCTGACAAACTATCTCGCTCACGTGTTACACGAAATATGCGGCTGTCGTTTGCGCATACCACGCTCATATTCTGTCATCTCGCGTAGAAAGATTGTTCCGGCGGTTCACGTTGTTTACTTCGTGAAAATGCTGCATTCCGCGCGAATTCTTGTGAATTCATTGGTGAGACACGCGTCCTTCATAATAAGAGTACATTATAGCTACCGCTTGCACGCTGATCTGCCGTTAAATAGAGTAATAAATAAAATAGAAGCGCTGTTACTAAGTGATACCTATTCATTTATATTCAATATTCTATCCGAGATTCTATCATTAGCACTATTACGATATGTCAAAAGATGTTTAGAGGTCGTTTTGAAGATTTGTGTTCTATCGCTTTCATCAAATACTGCGTTCTTCATTTGTGCCACCTCTTTCATACAATCTTTTCATACTTCAGGCAACGATTAAATCGACTACAACCTTTTTGATCGCCTTATCGCTTGCATGGATATGTCGCTGATAATTTGTAATTAATACTATGTAAGTTTATTAAACGTTATACATGTATATATGACTATATTTAGGTATTTATATAATTGTAGTATAATAGGTATTTATGTAGCTTTAGTATTTTATATTATTTGAATATCCAGAATGCTTCCTATAAAGTCTTTGATACATATTGTCTTTGTATACCGAGGCGACATGATTATCCGCGTCCACCACCGGCATCACTGCGACACAACGAGACGACGCGACGCACGAAAAGGTTTTTTTATTTTTTTTATGGAAACTGACGCAGTTGGCTACATCACCTACAACATCCGTGATGTCAGCCCATAACACCGGGTGATCTAGGTGCCATGTCAGTGCTTCCCTTCATTTCGCTTTTGAACTCACGCGGCGAGCTCGCTGCGTGTCGCTGTTTTTAGTGAATCATCTTGGAACAGTGATCAGCCGCTCACCGCACACCGCTCACCTGTCACCAGGCTCCGATACCGGACCGACGACGACGCGACGTCGACGTCTCTCGTGCTATCTGACACTCCACTTGAAAACATCCCGTCCCTCGTGCGAATTACCTACTTCGGATTCTTATTGAAAACTGCGCATTACCGATTACAGGCATCGAACTTGCATTTGTTTATGTAAATAATTAAACCGCGAAAGGTACATATCTGTAACACTTAAGTGTGTGGTCTGCGGGGTGGTAGATTTCTTCTACATTTATTCATCAACATCACCATTACACTTCTACGCTTCGTATTTGATAATCGATTTTAGCAAGATCATCCTCACAGTGAATATCCAATGGTTGTTTCCTTCACTTCTTTCTTTCACCCATTCCTACTTTGTCAACTAAATCATTTATTGTGGAAGAGGCTCCTACGAGAGGAACAGTAGATTGAACTGTCGTAGCAAGACAAACCGACTCTGTGTGCGCCGATAGGTATCAATATAGCTTAGCATGGTTGCTACTGAAAAGAAGTAAAGAGGCGTTAAAATTTAATTATTTGTCAGTTCATTAAGTTTTTCGATAATGAAATGATCAATAAAGAATTTAACACATTGAAATATCTTGTCAATGATTGCAAAAAATATATTTATTTGAGTTTTCATTCAAAACTCTGAGATCTTGGAAGCGAAATTAATATTTTTGTCTCAAGCTGTTTTTTTTCTTCCGTGTTCCTAGGAGTTTTTCGAAAATTATATACAATAAAGAATTTGTAATGGATGTTCTTTTCTATCCACTATATTTTTTAATACTTCTCGTATTTGCGGTTACTTAATGTAGTGTCTTATGGCGCCTTAACGTGTGTATTGCTCATTTGCAGCGGCGAAGCCGGCGGCGGCGCCGGTGGCGGTGTCGGCGGCGGCGGCGGCGGCGAGCGCGGTGACCGCGTCGAGCGGAGTGACCACGAGCGGGGGGGCTGCGGCGGACGCGCTCGGCCCGCTGCCCGACGGCTGGGAGCAGGCCGCCACGCCCGAGGGAGAGATCTACTTCATCAACCACGCCGAGAGGACCACGTCCTGGTTCGATCCCAGAATACGTGAGTACATCTTTAGAACAATACAACCTCGGATTCTTTCTTCGTGTATAGATCCGAGTGAAAAAAATTTAGATCAGAGTGTATTGATACATTCATCCGACTTAGTTATTTGTTCTGATGGGAATAAGGTGTGGTGGGCTGGCATCGCGGATTTAGGTGGTGAGGTAGCCAATCATGCCAGTTTCCATTAAAAACAAAGTTTATGTGCAGTCCAGGAGAACTTTTGGCTCCAGGATCTAAAGCTAGACGTGTACTACTGACGAGTTGACCTAGTACCTAGCGTCCTTACAGGAATACTTCATCAACTGATGGCTAAAAGCACGCTGACGCCTTCTCAACCGAGGCTATTACCTCTCCAAGCGACTATCGATGACAGTTTGAACCTGCAGGGAGGTGTGGAGATGTTGTCGCAGATGTTGTGACGTGTGCGTGCGGTGACTGCTTGCAGCCCAGCACCTGCAGCGGACGCCGGCGGCGGGGGTGGTGCTGCCCGGCTCGTGGGCGGGCAGCTCGCTGCAGGCCTGCCAACAGAAGCTGCGTCTGCAGTCGCTACAGTTGGAGCGCGAGCGGCTCAAGCAGCGCCAACAGGAGATTCGGTTGCAGGTAAACTCCGACCTCGTGAGCCTTTCAAACCCGATTCTAGTGAAAACTCCGTACTTAACCCATCATTCCGGTCAAGAAACCTGTAAACCAGAAATGCCAAAATGTTTATGTACAAGGTTGGCTGCAAGAAGCTGCATTCAGCAATAAGTACACCGTCTGCACCACATACAACTATAATGCAAATAATTGTAAAAGCTCGCGAATGAGCACCGCATTGTTCATGAACAAAATTACCTTCATGGTACTAATTCCATACAATAGGTTTCTTCCCATTTCTTACATAGGTACATTGTGTACTTAACTAATATTACTTTAGGTACCTACTTGCATTGTATATTGAGGTGGAATTGCGTGTGATTTCAGCAAGAGCTGATGGCGCGGCAGGCGTCTTCTGCCGTGTCGGGTTTATCCGGGAGCAGCATCAGCAGCGCGGACCTGCCTCTCGACCCCTTCCTCTCCTCCTCGCTCATGAGCGACCACCAGCGCCAGGAGTCGGGTGACAGCGGGCTGGGCATGGGCCTCACGCAGTCCTACTCCATGCCGCACACACCCGAGGACTTCCTCGCGGGCATGGACGACCGCATGGACTGCGCGAGCGAGGCCGGCACCGCCATGGACGCCACAGAAATGTCACTAAGCGACAACATCGACTCCACAGACGATCTCGTACCCTCATTGCAGGTATGCTCGTACTTTCGTTGTAGTTATCTAACCTAACCTAACGGGTTTTAAGCAAACACCTTTAAAATAAAAACACAAACACATACACAACTTTGCCTTTGCACATCATATAAATGTTATGATTGTGCTTGTGTCTGTCAAGGCTTAAAATTACACTCCCTGAATCTAGAAGTGATTTCTGTATTCTTCCTGCGCTGAAGTGGAACTCCCTGATACACAGTTGGTGTCCCCCCCCCCCCCCCCCCCCCCCCATGATAAAGTCCTTGAAATAATCAGAGAGGCCGTCAGTCAAACCATAGCACGGACCGGGAAAGACTAACTAGTAGTGAACTCCAGACAGTACACTTTGTGAAGCCTGGAGCCACTGAGGTGTCCAAGGATAAGCCCAAACCAAACTCCATATTGACCGCAGCTCCTGACTGGCAAATAATGATGGACACGAGGAAGAAGTACTAGGTCGGTACACGATGCCTCCAGAAATATGTGTTGCTACATCCGCAGCTACATCGTAGAGATTCGGTCTCTACGTTCAGTTCTACTCAAAATTTACTAGTACTTGTAGAGCTCACGGTACCACGGGAGATTAACTTACCGAAGGATCATAATATGACATTGCACAAATACTGCCAGCTAGTAAACCCGATACTGAGAAAATAGACGGAATTATTTGCAATCGAAGTTAGAGCTAGGAGACTTCCAGGGAAATCAGTCTATAGATTCTTCAAGAACCTAGGCTTGCTTAGCTTAGATTGGCCTACACGGAATGGAAAGTGAGAATTTGGTCGTCGACGTCGATTTTGTTGTATCGACAGAGGTCGAGTGCGGGACTAGTTCAGCAGACTGTCTACCTGACGAGAGCTTGACGCGAACCGAATCGTCTAGCGCGCTGTAAGAACTAAGACGTGCTCGATTGATGAACCTTATATGTGCGCAGGGCCCGAATGTGTTCGGTGAAGCCATTAAGTACTAAGTTCGTCGCCTTTTCTTTATATAGAAAGCACGACATGTGACGCCTAGCCACCAATAAGGTGTCTAACGACGTCCACGGGCATTCGGTTGTATGCGGGGAGAGTGTTGCAGAGTTTACCTGTTTTTTTTGGATTTTACCTGCATCAGTGTTAGGGTAGATAGAAAATACTTTTTTGCTCTAAAAACATTTATTAAAAAACATTAATTTGAAAGAAAGAAAAATGTTTACTCACAATTTTTTTTTTATAAATAAGTAGCAACACATAATCGTAAAAAATATATTTTTGTTGGTAAATGCTATCATGAGAGCCTACCTTAGGATTCCCAAAACAACGCGCGAGGAAATTTCGTATAGGTGTACTCACAATATTTTTATTATAAATTATATTTTCATTTTTTAGGCAAAATGTCGAACTCGCACTAGTCTCGGTTCGTTCTATATTTATTTTGTGGTCTTTTTTTAAATTCCTCAAAACAAGAAGGGTATTTTTTTCTTCTTTATTTGAAAAGGACTTTAGCCGGGTTGCGACTATGCCAACCACATCGTACTTACTGAAAAAATTCCCAAAACATTTCTAACCTCCGAGGGCTAGAGGTAGCAGTTGGCAGGTGGTAATGTAGACTGAATGTTATTGCAGTTGGGCGTGGAGTTCACGAACGAAATCCTGGACGACGTGCAATCATTGATCAACTCAGCGCCCAGCAAGCCGGACAACGTGCTCACGTGGCTGTAGAGCGACACAGCGACACAGCGACACAGCCGGCGCTCACTGCGCAGTGTCAGTACTCTGCCAGTCCGCACGTGTACTTACTGTCTCGGACACGATTACCGATATACATTTCATTAGAGTAGGTGTGCGAGCATGTTCTGCGACTGGATAAGTTAAGCCATAGTATTATACTCACGTTAACATGATATTCGCGTGGCCTTTGACCCATTAACTTTATTTGTGGACAAGTGAATTTATTAATTTTATGTTAGATTTAATACGTTTTGACGTGTGAGGTTAACTGCATTTACTTTGTAAGAGATTGTAGGATAAGGTAAGTAAGGACGAACGGATTCGCCGGGCCTCTGCTCCCGCGAACCCTTCAGTCCGCCTGAAACTTTTTCTCGTTGGCAAAAATCGATAGTTAAGTGAAGTGCCGAACGAGTCGCGGGACGCTCTGCGGGACCGACTCGTACCGACCTCGCTTCGCCGGCGTATATATTCAAATATGTTTGAGTGAACTGATATTAATTTCATAACATCTACCCTCTGGTCTTCCCTCGGTCGGAGTGAGGTTACGGACGCTGTCCCCCGGACGGACCGAGTGGAGGCTCGTCGCGGATCTACTTAACGCGACTGTCGCGAATCGTATCTTCAATTTCCTAGTCAGGAGAGGTCGGGAGGAGGCAGCTATCTACCTACTCGCTCACTGTCGTGTCAACTTCACATCAGCCATGACTATTGTTAAAATAATGCCTAGTCATGTGTGGGAATGAACACAAGTAGTGTGAGCATCGCTAGGAGCGCCCGTCGCCTCGGGTGCGCAGACGCACGCTGCTCTTCAGAGATGAAGGGGTGTGGTGGTGCGGCGGCGCAGGAGAGGCGGCGGGGCGGGGCGGGGCGGGGCGCGGCGCTCGCGCAGCTCTCGGCGAGCAGCGGCGACGAGGCGCCACCCGGCCGCCCCGCCTCTGTAGTAGCGGTTGGCAAGTATTGCCCAGTATTCATGGAACTGATGAAGTTTGTAGATTTTTAATAATTTAATGTGATAACTCTCGATATATTGGTGCCTTAATATGCCTTTCGAAGCGAGTTGTATTGCGAAAAATGTGTATGTTTGTAAATTGTTTGTCTGTAACTATTAACGGCATTGACTTTTAAAATTTTATACAGAGCTCCGTCAGTATTCTGATCGGATTCGTGGGATGTATACATTGGTATGATTATTTACACCGTCCTTGGTATATTTTTACAATCAGAGATTATTTTAGAGTATAGTTGAATGTTCTGTGTGGCGGCTGTCCGTGGCTGCAGCGCGGACTGATGAACTGAATTCATGCAGTAACATTGTTTGAATATGCAGAAATGGAGTGTGGGTAGCGGTAGGAGAGGATCGTGCGTCATGCGTCGTGCGTCGCGCGACGTGTGTCGCGCGTCGTGCATCGTGCGTCGTGTGTCGCGCGTCGTGCGTCGCGCGTCGCGCGTCGGTAGAGCAGCCAGTGCTGTCTTAAAATGTGGCCTTTTTAAAGATTTTTGTAAATATAGAAAATTATAAGACAATAATCGGATTTAAGGATATTTTTCTTAGTGTTACGATTGCTAAATAAAACTTTGCCATATTAGTGAAAATATGTTTAATTGTCATAGCGTTGAGAGAGGTGCAAGTGCGTGCGTTGTGTAGCTGTAAGGGTGCTGGGTTTAGTAATGCAGACTTGCTGTGTGTGTATTCTGTAGGATTACTCACCTACCTAACTTACTTGTTCTATTGTGTACTTTTAGTTCCATCTCTGTTTTATTTTAGGGAATGTCGATGTTGAATAGAATGTCTATCGTAGCGCAGATAGAGCGGTGCTGGCAGTAAGTATCGGCGCACTGTTCTGAAGCGATCGATAGATACATATCCAGTTCTAGTGATACTAAGCAATATTTTCTTGGATTGACCGATGTGTAATACGTGTAATGAAATATAGCAAAATCGATTAAATTAGTTTAGCTATAATATCATTTCAGTAATTTCATTGTACATAATTCACTATACTTTCTCTTTATGATTCAAATTAAAAATTGTTTTAATATCAACTTGTAGTTTTAATGTTTTTAACTCGATTGATGGAGTAATAGTGAGCAGATCGACAGATCGGGAGCACTGACCACCTATAAAGTTATTCTTAACTTAGTATGACATACCATAATGCATCACATACATTTGTTCCATATAAGAATTTTTACCACCAATTTGTAGGTGCTACTTAGCAATTCTATTCATAAATTGTTTTCTTTCTGTTTAGACTCTAGAGCAGTGGTTTTCAAAGTTGTCTGGTTCGTGACCCATCTAAAAAAATCTAAATGCGTAATGGGTGGGTCCCGAGACCCACGGACCCACCCATTACCTAACATGAAAAAAAGCAGCGTTATATTGGCTGCTGCAGCATTTTTTTTTTGTTAATACATATTGTAACTTTGTGAAGGACTGTTCAATTAGGAAAAAAAAACATCCAGTTGTAATTGAACATTTTAATTACTTACTAAATATAAGATGTGCCGTAACTGTACTCATTCGACCGGGTTTTATTTCAAACGCCTTACTTTCATTAATATCAGTTGATAACTACTTACTTAAAATATTCCATACATTAAGTATGTTTATTTCTTTATTTTTTTTTTCATTTCGGCTCATCAATCTGACGGCGCCAAGTGTCTCGCGTATCAATAAAAAAAAAATAATAAAACAAATTTAAAAGTGTTTATTGTGGATATAAAATGAGAGATAATGAAATTATTATGATTTAATAAATAATTACAATTTGTGTCTGATGGTCTAGGCTAGGCAATCACTCAAATGGTCATCTGTCCAACATACAAAGTGATGCCTAATGTCTTTGAGGAAAAAATAAATAGAGGTTGGGTTACAGCGTCAAGTTTGTCGTACGAAAGTGTTACCAAGTGTTTTCTCGCTTGATACGTCAGTTTTGCATCTAGCCGACATTAATTCAGTTTGTGAACTAGTGAATAATTTTGTATGAGACTGTGCCTCTTTCTTTTTTGTCTTGGTTCGAAAGTTAACGTTACGTAAGAGAACAGTACCCTTATCACGAAATTTAACCTACACCGCGTACTACGCTACGCCGTGTTCTCCGCATCATTTTGTATGGAGAAACGGAGCAGCGCCTCTAGTGATAGATTTGCGAACTTCGTTCAGATGAAGCTGTGCGTGAATTACGTTGGACTTTATGTATAACTTAGCTTATGAAGATTCACATAAATGCCACCTGGTTCACGAAGGTGTCACGTCGGTGGACTGACGTCACGGGCGTAGCAAGTAAGACCTAGCCAACCGTGTGAGTTTAAGAACATTTGATATTAACATATTTGTCAAGTAATAGTACACTTTTTGGAGAAGTTTATGAAAGGGTGGTAAAATAGGCCATAATAGTATTACGTCAAAGCAAATAAACATCGAACATCGATGTGGCCCCTTTAGAATGATAGGTATTTGTGTTGCCATTCGATATGAAGAAGTGGTTAAAGTTCTTCCCGTTGAATTCGTTTCTGTAATAATGTCACATTTTATTAGAGATAATCACATTGTGTAATGTGAGAAATACACAATAAAATATAATGAACAGAGTTTTTTTTTTAATAGAAAGTGCGACATGTGGCTCTGAGCCATCAATAAGGTGTCTAACGACGCCTTGGGGTGTCGTGGTAGGGCGGGGTTGCGATCGCCATGCCATGCCGGCTTGTCGGGTGCCTATCACCGCCCCTCTTGAAGGACCCGAGACTTTAACGGAAATATGTGGGCGGAAATATATGGAGAGCGTTCCAGTTTACCAGTTCTGTAGAGGAATGATCTGCAGAATCGATTGATACGCAAACGGGGTAAGTCCAGCCTGTAGGTAGGGATGAAATCCCTGCCCAGTTCGCGTTGTACGAAGGGGAGCAATAGAACCAAAGACATTAAACCCACCCTCTTCCATATAGACCGGACAACAAGAACAAAATCGTAATCTACTACTTAGATCCTAGTGGTACAAAGTCGTTCAGTCTAGCGCCACCAGTCCGCATGTGAGGTCGTATTCGTGTGCTAGAGAAAGAAGAAAATCTAAGAAAATATGCCGAGTTGCGCATTGCGGTATTGCAAATCTCGATATAAAAATACGACTGAACATGTAATCAGTTTATTTTCTTAAGTATTGTGTATATTTATTCAATATTTGAATATAATACATAATTTCCATACATGATTCTAGAACAACGATCAACTAGGCCATATTGAAAAAATAAAAAGCGCCCTCTGTTATACAGTAGCTTTACTACTATTATAGTACGAGATCCCACAACCAATATTTTTGTCTCATAGTATTTCGTTCAATTGTCCTCAACCCGATACTAAATGTTTTTCGTGTAGCGTCCCTGACAGTATTTTTAAAAATGGCAACCAATTTGACCGAACCCTGTCATGGTATTCCGTTTGATTTTTGGAATGTTGTTGAATTACCGATCTAAGATAACCAGAATATGTTTTTCAGACGTCAGTAGCGGTGCGCGTACCAACCTTTACAAAAATGCCAAATGAGGCAAAACAAATATTAGGTCCTTGAACTTGACGCCTATGAAATTGCCGTTTTACCTATATAGAAAAAATAAAAATTTTTTTTTTATGAAAAATGTATATTTGTTTAATCGAAGTATTGGCCATTATTATCAATGCACTTTTGCCATTTTACTGGAAGTTCATTGATGCCTCTACTATAGAAATCCTGGGGATGGGAATCGATGAACTCTTTAAAGGCGTTTTTCACTGCCTCGTCGGATTTATTTTGACGTGATGATGTCACGTCTTATAAATTGATGAACACCGGCTGCACGCACGAAGAAGTGTAACGTTCCATCTAAACCTGTGTGTGCAAGCGAGAGCGCGATAGAGACCTGTGTGTGCAAGCGAGAGCGCGATAGAGAGGCATATACAATAGTTGAAAATACAAAATATATTTCTCCGTCTTTTGCGAGCCTCGAACCCGCGGTCCCTGCCACCATCACTGACCAGACGTGCAAGAAGCTGTAATGAATAATCCCGGCACAGGTCCACCATACACTGACAAGCAACTTCTTTTGACTCAATTTGCGTTTGGGACATGGTTTGGCTGCTTCCCCTGTGTCCAACCAGTGTGACGGACGTTTTCAATTGTCATACAGGATCCACTTTTTATCACAAGTGACAATCCGATTCAGAATCCCCCCATTTCTGTGCTTATTCAACAAGTTAAGACAAGCTTCGACGCGATTTTGTTGTTGTTTTTCAGTGAGTTCATACAGTAACCAATTTCCGAGCTTTTTTATCTTTCCAATTTGACG
Organism: Nematopogon swammerdamellus; assembly: GCA_946902875.1. Lineage (NCBI taxonomy): Eukaryota > Metazoa > Arthropoda > Insecta > Lepidoptera > Adelidae > Nematopogon > Nematopogon swammerdamellus. The sequence goes on from OX336333.1 coordinate 11,435,757, forward strand.
TAAATGAATCAGTATCGTGTTATCACTTACATTGAAGGCTGCTGCTAATTCCGACGTGGTTTGTGATTAATCTGCTTCAACTATGGCTTTAAATTCATTGTTATCGACTCTCGTCTCCGGTCGGCCACGGGGCTCATCATTGAGATGAAAATTTCCAGAACGGAAGCGATCAAACCAAAAACGCACAGTGCGTTCACTTGCCTGGTCCATACACGTCGATGATATTGCATGCCGTCTGTGCTGCGACGGGATTCATATTCGAAAATAACGCGCAATTTAGATTTTTCCATGGTCACAGAACCAGCGATGTAAAAAAAACCGAACGGTGGGAAAACAAATGAACAACTGATTTTGAAAAAAGAATAATTTGCCTTTATAACAGAAAATATTTGAAATTGGAATTCCTACGCAAAAAAAAGGTTTATTTCAAAGTTTTTTCAAACTTTCAAAGTTTTATTTTTATTTCTTTTATGGAAACTGACACGGTTGGCTACATCACCTACAACGTCCGTGATGTCAGCGTGAACTAGGTGCCATGTCAGTGCTTCCCCCTTTGATCGTGCCGGCTACACTGAACTGGTCGGAGAACACAAACTATTTACATAGCCGTTTCGACCGAAGTTTCATTCAGTGCGGTGGTACCAACCCGGGCGGGTTAAACCCTACCACCAAGTAAGATTAGGAGGGAAGGGACCTACAGTTTTACGAGAAATCCGAACCTCGGTCAGCCTCCAACGGTCAGCGGTCACCCATCCAAGTACTGACCGCACCCAGCGTTGCTTAACATTCAATAGCGACAGTTGACTGTCTGCACCACTGAGCTATCGAGGCTGACATACAAGTGGTCAGTTTGTAGAAACGGCAATTTCATTTTCAATTTCAGCACCTAATATTATAGCTCAAACAGTCTCAAAATCATTTTTACAAGTGAATTTGGGTCAATTGATCAAAACGGAATAGTAAATTAAATTTAACGATTTTATCGCTCATATAAAATCAACTATCATTTTGGTCGTTGGCTCTCGTCCTATTAGACTATTGGCTTCATCTATCGACCGATAGATGAAATGTGTTCTAATTATGTGTTCTATATTACATCATGTTTTTGCTATTCAAAGCTAGATGGCGTATTATAATCTTGAGCTCAAAAAGTTTATATGAAAATGTTCCCATTGTCCTCTCTATAAGCTGGTTTTTTAATCTCTTTGAATAGAACCCACTTAGAGTTGCAGTTGTTCTAGATCGCCGTCGTTGGTCGTAATTGGTCACACGACTCGACGTTGGATTGAGTCCAGAGGCGCAAGCTGGTATTTAGCTGAGCCATTCTACAAGTGCGAGGAGTATTCCAAAACGGCAGTTGGACAAAAGGTGCTATATCATTAATTCATTATTGAGCCACCTGATTACACGCAAACGAGTTGACTTCTTGAGTCAGAGACCAAGTTCTCTTGTAGGGCACCGTAGACCCAAATGATCATAATATATTATGAAATGTAGGCTATCTATTTGGAACTCTGTGGATGATGCAAATCAATTATATTTGAAATAAAAATTAAAAATTATTTCAGGCGCCCCTTGCTCTGAGCCACCTCAAAGTGAGAGCCGATTCTACCGTCCAATCTTCCCGCAATTATTTAATCATATGTACAAGAAAAATACATAAAAACAAAGATAAGGACAAATTAAACTACTGTTAGTATAAATAGTGCAGTTAATTTATTTACAAGTTAAATAAAAGAAGGCACGGATCACTCCACCCACAACCAGACACCAGACCTGCGCCCGACTCAGACACCACGACCCATCTGAAAAAATTTGCTTTATTACCTAACAATGCGCGTTTTATTTTATTATGAAGAAATTATACAACTTATAAAATATCCTCTGGGAGAAACATGCATGATAAAACTATTCTTTCAAAAAAAATATTTGGTAAGTACTCACATATAATAATTAAAAAAAATACTAAAACTGAATAAACTTTTAGTTTTTTTTTTCAATTATTATATGTGGAGTACCAAATTTTTTTATTGAAAAACATTAGGTAATAATTTTATCATGCATGTTTCTCCCAGAGGATTTTTTTATACTTAAGTTGTATAATTTCTTCATAATAAAATAAAATGTATGAAAAACGGTCAATGTTAGAAAGAGAGGGTAGATATAGAAAGGATCCCCTTAAGGATTTAGTAAAGTATAGTGTACAGTACCCGGCATTAAGTAATGAACATCGAGCTTTAGAAAGAGACAATCCGGTTGTACTTAGAGCGTCGTCTCTGCGGAGATGTGCGATAGAGATGACGACGCTCTACAACCGGATTGTCTCTTTCTAAAGCTCGATGTACATTACTTAATGCCGCGTACTGTACACAGGTGTAACTACTTTATATACATTAAAAGCTGTGCCCGCGGCTCCGCCCGCTCTAATATTTCACTTCACTGCTAACCTCATAAGCCATTTAGCGTGATAGTAAGTAGCCTATAGTTGATGGGAAGAATCAAGCTATCCGTAGAATTTTTTTTTAATAAAATCGGTTCAGTGGTTCTCGAGTTATAAGCGGACAGACAGACATACACTCAGACATTCAGACCTCAGACAGAAAGCAGACGTTGGATTTTATTATAGGTAAGGATACAGTTTAAGCGTTATGTTATGTATAACGTCATTCCGAGATATAGCTACCAGATTCGATTTTTGAAAACGGTAAACATATTTAGCCGTTTTCGAGTTTACCCATTATAGACATATTTCTTTTTTTTTATGGAAACTGACACGATTGGCTACATCACCTTCCTACAACATTCGTGATGTCAGCCCATAACACCTTGGTGAACTAGGTACCATGTCAGTCAGTGGTTCCATTTGGTTGTGCCTGCTACACTGAACTAAACGGAAAACACGAACTATTTGCATAGCCGTTTCGGCCGACCTTTCATTCAGTGCGGTGGTATCAACCCAGGCGGGTTAAACCCTACAATCTACTAAGGTAAGAAGCGAAGTGAAATTTACTCGGAATCCAAAGCACGGTCAGCCTCCAACGGTCGAATGGTCAACTATTCAAGTACTGCCGCGCCCAGGTGTGCTTATGATAACGAACGACAGTCGATCGATTGAACCACTGAGCTACTGAGGATTAACTCCTGTCAACTATAAGATAAATGTCGCTTTATTCGATGGGTTAATGTTAACCGAGGCTTAACTGTCAATTGAAAAATCAACCCTTAGTCAACTAGATAATTGTGAATGAAAATCGTAAACATATTATGCACTTACAAAATCGCGTGGGATGAAATTGAAAGATTGCACTCACTCAGTCATACAGTTATAAAAATATATATTATAAAAAAAATCTGCACTCATGTTGTTCATATCGGTTTGATAAAATATTTAATTTATTACTTTTTACTTAATATTTTGTTGGTTACGTCACCTAAAACATAATAACACCTTGGAGAACTAGGTGCCATGTCAGTGCTCTCCTTTGGTTGTGTCTTACTTGCTGGTTGATAGTTATCTTGTCCTAATAATTTGCTGAACGTGGTGGTCGTAATGCAAGTACTCTTGTAAATTGCAACACAACCCCGATTACTCTGCTTACCCCGATTGTCGGCATACAGTTTGTGGTATGTATGTATGCAAGTCTTACTTTGCCCTTTTCGAATTTCATGCGCGCGAAGCCGCGGGCAATAGCTACTAACTACATAATAAAGTACACAATACAATAATTTGTTAGTACCCCCTGCATGCAACCTGCAACATATTACTATATACATATAAATATAACTGCACCACACTACTTCCCTATAGAGTATTATAAATCTAGCTGCACCATACTTACTACTTCTCTATATACTTAATATAAATCTAACTGTAACACGCTGCTCCTCTACCTACATATAAATCTAACTGTAACACACTGCTTCTCTACCTACATATAAATCTATCTAACTGCACCATACTTACTACTTCTCTACATAATATAAATCTAACTGTAACACGCTGCTTCTCTACTACATATAAATCTAACTGTAACACCCTGCTTCTCTACCTACATATACATCTATCTAACTGCACCATACTTACTACTTCTCTACATAATTATAAATCTAACTCTAACACGCTGCTTCTCTACCTGCATATAAATCTAACTGTAACACACTGCTTCTCTACCTACATATAAATCTATCTAACTGAACCATACTTACTACTTCTCTACATAATATAAATCTAACTGTAACACGCTGCTTCTCTACCTACATATAAATCTTTCTAAATGCACCATACTTACTACTTCTCTACCTACATATAAATCTATCTAACTGCACCATACTTACTACTTCTCTACATAATATAAATCTAACTGTTACACACTACTTCTCTACCTACATATAAATCTAACTGCACCATACTTACTACTTCTCTACATATAAATCTCCTTGCAACCTGAAACGATCTACAACTGTACATATTATTCCACCTGCAAGCTGCAACGTACTTCAGGCGCCTTGAATCTGTCGTCCTGCGGCAGCTCCCTGTTGGCTACAAGGCTCTTGTAGTACTCCGCAGACAGTTTGGGCGTGCGGGGTCGCGCCGGGTCTGATATGTCCACCGAGTAGAAGCCGAAGCGCTCGCTGCAATGCAGTTACAAGAAACTTAATAACATTATTCTCTTACTTAGGTACATAAAAACAAAATACACATTTCCTAGAGAAATAAATGGTAGGGTGATACCCCACTGACTTTCTCGCTTGTTGGGCGAACTCAAGGTTTTTATGTTCGAAATTCAAAATATACTGACAGGACAGTTCCGTTGAATTAGTTAGGAGCTCGCAACAAACATTTTGAATGCAATATTTAATAGAAAGAAACCTTCGTTTGTATGACAGCCACCTTTCATTTTAGAGAAAATCGACCTTATGGAAATCATTTGTATGACAGCTACCCTTATTTTTTCGAATAAAAAAAACAAAAAAAAGGTACCCCTAGATAATCGTTTCAAACTACTAAATATGAATTTTAATAGAAATCGGTTGAGCGGTTGAGGCGCAACGTCGCCGGACACATTGCCATAGACAAATTTTGTATGACAGCTACCCTTATTTTTTCGAATTTTGAAAAACTAAAAAAAGGTACCCCTAGCTAAATTATCGTTTCAAACTACTAAATACGAATTTTGAACGAAATCGGTTGAGCGGTTTAGGCGCAAGGTCGCTGGACGGACACACACACACACACACATACATGTTTCTCAAAACCACTTTTTTGGGATCGTTGAACGGGTTCCCCTCTGTGTGTGAAAGTTTTTAGTCATTTTCTTTTTACTAATGCACGCGCGCGTGCGAGTGCGGGCAGGCATTACGCGGTTGCACCGGGATCGCGCGCGGGCGCCGCGCCGCCTCCGCCGCCCCGGCGCGTCGCAGTCCCCTTATTATGTAGAATGTAATTTTTTTCTCTATACGACGATACCCATAGCTGGCTGCTTTGCATAGAAAAAGGTCATAACTCGGTGTTGCTTTTTAATTTTAAAAAATTAATGGTAATAAAATTTAAAAATCTTCAACAATAATGTTCTGTGCTTGTGGTTTAGTTATTTATCAGTGCAATAAAATTTTCGTTTTATTCATTCACCTTTGCGTCAGATGAAAAAAAAATGATTCATTTCGATTTTTTTCATCTGACGCAAAAGTGAATGACCACGACCTTTTTCTATGCAAAGCAGCCAGCTATGGGTATCGTCCTAAAATAGTTTTCATGCCGTGGACGCAATATACTAACTTCATGATTTTTTTTTTAGTCCCGGGTAATCAACTAGCACAGCGCGTGACGGACAGACTTATGGACGGACAGAAACCTGTCCTATTTTATGAGGATCCCTGCCAGCGTCGCTGGCTACGAACCCTATAAAATATAAATGGACTGGGCACACCCCGTGCAAATACAAATAGATTTGTTTTGAGAGAAGCAAGATGTTTTTAATAAACCTGAATAAATCTGTATGGATCAGTGTAGAGTAGAACGACTGAAGAGTGACTAAAACTGTGCTATCTATCACACATTCTGGTTGGTTATGCATTTATGTACTTATATATATGTTTATTTATTTGCTTATATATTTTCTTATTTGAATTAGTTACGTACCATAAATTTATTCTCTGAAATTCTTCGTAGGTAACGCTACTAGATTTAAATGTTTGGTCATAAGTCCTAAGTATATTGAAACAGTACCTATAAAATATGCTCGTCGTAGCAGATGTGATAGAAAATGATTATCAGTAGGCGAATTAGGTTCCAGAAGAATAGCTAACACTTCTCAGTGGAATCGCGTTATGGGCATTGCATTCTGAAGGGAATAAGGTGGGAGTCTCACGAGAATCCGGCGCGCCACTCGAAGTTGTCCATCAGAGTCCAGGCTGTGTAGCCGAGTACCTTCACGTCATCGTCGTAGATAGCCTTCAGGATCTCTGACAAATACTCCTAGAAGTAAATAGAGTAGATACATAGTAGGCGACACAAAAGTAAATACACATTTTGTTAACTTTTTTAAAATATTATATAATAATGATTTTATTTGTATTAAAAAAAAATGTTTTTTTATGGAAACTGACATGCTTGACTACATCACCCACAACTCCTACGATGTCATCCCATAACACCTTGGTTAACTAGGTGCCTTGGTGCTTTCTTTTGGTCGTGCTGGCTACACTGAACTGGACAGAAAACGACCGGATTTTTTACATATTCGATCGTACCAATCCACCCGGGCGGGTTGAACCCTACTACCTAGTAAGGCGAGAAGGGAAGGGACCTAAGAGTTTTTCGTGGAATCCGAACCACGGTCAGTCTCCAAGTTCTGACCGCGCCAGATGTGATAAGATCACCTACGGCAGTCGATCGATCGCACCACTGAGGTACCGAGGCTAAGTTTTTTTTTTATGGAAACTGACACAGTTGGCTACATCACCTACAACATCCGTGATGTCAGCCCATAACTCCTTGGTGAACTAGGTGCCGTGTCAGTGCTTCCCTTCGGTCGTGCCGGCTACACTGAACTGGACGGAAAACACAAACTACAGTCCGCGCGCGAGCTCCGAGGAATCGGTGTTTGTGGAAATTTATTTATCATAGAATTTGTATAGAATTTTAATATTATACATTTGTATAATATTACTCGCCTAGTATAGTATAATCATCACCAAATGTGAATCTCCATAAAAATTCTATACAAATTCTATAATAAATTAATTTCCACAAATACCGATTCCTCGGAGCTCGCGCGCGGACTGTACATAGCCGTATCGACCGACGTTTCATTCAGTGCGGTGGTACCGACCCGGGCAGGTTGAACCCTACCACCTAGTAAGGTAAGAAGGGAAGGGACCTACAGTTTTACGTGGAATCCGAACCACGGTCAGCCTCCAACGGTCGAGCGGTCACCCATCCAAGTACTGACTGGCCCAGCGATGCTTAACCATAAATAGCGACAGTCGACTGTCTGCACCACTGAGCTATCGAGGCTGACAGTCGACTGTCTGCACCACTGAGCTATCGAGGCCGACAAAGTGAAAGCAATGGAGCGATACGATATCAGATAAAGTTCTGCAGATGGATGTGACTTACGTTGTAATATTGAATGCGACCATAATCTTCCAGAGTTCCGCGATCAGAGAACCCATTTTCCGTTATGTATATGGGGGCATCGTTGTAGGATGCCTTGCACCAGCGCAGCAGGTTGCCGAATCCAGAAGGAACCACCTAAGTAGGCACACCAAGAACAATATAAAATCGTGCGCTCAAGAGAGTAAATAACCTATAGTGCCACCAGGAAGTTATGAGGCGTGGGAAATATGCAAAACTGTCTGCATTCCTAAGAAGGGACGTGAACTTTCGATCTTAAGTTTGTCGATAATTTGGGTTATTAAGTCATATAATTATCGACAACCTTTCGACTGAAAGTTCACGTCCCTTCTTAGGAATGCAGACAGTTTTGCATATTTCCCACGCCTCATAACTTCCTGGTGGCACTATACCTAATGACCTCTGACGTGCAGCACTGCTTGATTTTAAATTGCGTTGAGACATTACACATATTTGTTATACCCGTTCATAAAAGCTTCTACTATTCATTCAATAGTGAAAATAAACATAATAACCTTGACACGGCAAGAAGACAGCAAGTCGTTAAAACAGCTTACCCTCAACCACTCCGAAGCAGAATCTCCTCCAACATTCATAGTAGTGACAGCACCAATATCCTTCAGCCACGATGGGGACTTAGCCGTGGGATCGACTCCAGATCCCGTGATCAGGTGTGTCGTGTAGTGGTTGATGCCGAGGAAGTCTGAAGTGCCCTTGATCTTTTCGATCCATTCATCATCGAACTGTTGCAGGCGGGAACGCAGCAAACCCTCGGCCGCGCTCTGCGCAGCTACATTCTCCACCATCGCCGTCGGGTACCCACCTGCCTCCGTGAATATCGGGTGGGCAAACCATCCAAACTGCAAGTGTAAAAATCGCATCACACCAAGCGTCTTCTGCGCTACACTAGGTACTGTAGTATATGTACTGTTATCTACATACATATTGCACCGGCACTTTCGCCGATATATTCTTCTCAACGTGAATATTCTTACAGTCTATCTATTGGAGAGATCGTTCTAGAAGCTAGTGTTTCGTCTGTTTTTTTTTCCTTAGGCTTTAAAAGAGCGGTCACCAGCTCTTTTGACGCATTCAGACTCCTACGCTAAAATTTAATTGTTGACTTGCTTTTTCAAACTAAATCTACTTATATTTAATAATAGTTACCGTGCATGACATTGGAGCTTAATTGTGTTCTTTGAGGCAGAGTCTCCAGGCCTGCGGGATTCCACGTTAACTCAAGTTGGAATCCCACACGAGATAAGCCAGACGACACAGTCGAGGAAATCAATTAACTATCTAAGCTGAAGAAATAATTAAATAAATGGAAGCTAGCAATCGACTATCGGTACAATATATAGGCATTAAAACGTCCTAACCTTGAACTGGTTCGCAACTTCGGCCAGGGAGGTCTGTTCGCTGTTCGCAGGGTCACTGGGTTCATACCAGATGGAGTTAATGCTGATCATGATTTTTCCATTCTGTATCGGCCTGTACGTATCGTTGTACAGGTGGTATGCTACTGCGTGGGATTTGAGCAAGTTGTCACTGCAGAGGTAATTGCCAACTCCGTGGCTATCGATTGCGGGCGCCTTCTTTTCGTCGCCGTAAGCATCTTCACAGATCTCGTAAGGCTCGTTGAATGTAATCCAGGACTTGATGCGGTCTCCGAATTCTCTGAAGCACAAGTCCGAGTAGTCTCGGAAGTAGTCGATAAGAGCGGGGTTGGCCCAGCCGCCCAGGTCTTGTAGTGTTTGCGGCAAATCCCAGTGGAAAAGAGTGACCTTGAGAAAAAACACATTTCAAAGATTCGTTTAAGGAACAGGCTAGATACACATAAGTCCTTGATCGTCAATATTTCCAACCTGTTGAAGACCACGACTAATTTATCTCCTCAATAATCCTTCCTCGTGGTCTTCTTTAAAGGTCTTTCGGTCATCCGATCGGCGAACATGTTAATAGCGAGGTACCTCATCAGTTAGGTAATTATTAAGGTACAAGTTTGAGTACAAGTATTAATGCGAGTTTCTAACCAGGGGCTCGATGTTCTTCTCAGCGAGCGCGTTCAGTAGATCGTTATAGTAGCGGATGCCATCAGGGTTGACCTGGTCGATGCGACCTGTAGGCAGGATGCGCGCCCAGGAGAGCGAGAACCGGTAGAAGTCGACGCCGAGGTACGCGAGCTCGTCCACGTCCTCCTGGTAGCGGTGGTAGGAGTCGCAAGCTATGTCACCGTTCGTGCCGTCCGCCACCATCTCGGGCCGCGTGTGCGTCAGTCGGTCCCACACGTTTTCCGATTTGCCTGTATGGAAAACGGAAGAACAGTAAGAGGCAGTAAGTCATGTCAAATATTAGAACCTAAGACAGTATTGAACGCAGTGAGCACCGCTATGGACCTACGATACTACAGGTAGCGCCATACCTATGCAAAGACAACAATACACAAACCTCTACAAATAATTTTATTTTATGATAATAAATTTGACAAGATTCCATAGGTGTCGGTGGTTGGTTGACTGCGTGCGCAACCTCGCACGCAACAACACATCACGTGACTCAATGTGTGTAGGTGCCTAGCTAGAGTACCTACGTGCGGTTCGATAAGTTCACTTACCGCCCTCGTTCCAAGCTCCCTCGATCTGGTGAGCTGCAGTTGCTACCCCGAAAGTGAAGCCTTCGGGAAACTTGGTGTACTGCGCCGATCCACTGTGAGATATGAAGAAAATATTATCTACTTACTTTAAATAATGCATAATTTATACATGTCGCAGTAACGTCTTTCGTCTTTTGATTATTAAATACCTAGGCCACACTCAACAGGTGTTTCTGAAATTCAGAGGTTTTTTTTGTCTCGATCGACTATTCAGAATGTGAATAGACGCTCGAGACAAAAAAAACCTTCACGAGGACATTTTGTGTAGTACCTACCTACCTAGGTATATCGTATATAATTATGTATAAAATCATCGAAATTATAGTTGCCTTAACTTTGAATTAGTTCACTGTGATTGATTTTTGTTTAAGTAATCGGGTACAGATATTGGTGGGCGACCCAGAGGAACCAGAGCAAATGTTCTCACCGAGAAGGTGCCATAACATACCTACCAGATACTTCCCTTTCGGTTGCTATGCTACCATCTAGTAAGGGAGGGCCAATGGAAGGCTTAGGCTTAGGCTTAATTGATTAGTTAGACAATAATAATTTTGTTCACGTTTGCACACGTGATAATTGCGCATTGTTTCTTACTTCAATTTCGTCTACGCTATATAGGTACATACTTTATTGATTTTTAGGGTTCCGTAGTCAACAAGGAACCCTTATAGTTTCGCCATGTCCGTCCGTCTGTCCGTCTGTCCGTCCGTCTGTCTGTCCGCGGCTTAGCTCAGAGACCCTTAGTATTAGAAAGTTGTAAGTTGGTATGGGTATTAATATTAATAACGCCGACAAAGTGGTAAAATAAAAAAATTTAAATAATTTTTTTTTAGGGTACCTCCCCTACACGAAAAGTGGGGATGAATTTTTTTTTTCACGTCTACCCCATCGTGTGGGATATCGTTGGATAGGTCTTTGGAAAATATTGCTAGTTTGTGAAAAGCATTTTTCGATTTAGGGATCCGTTTGCGAATTATTAAGCTTTTAAGTGCAAATTTTTGTTAGAGTCAAGTGTCCCCCCCCCCCCCCTGCCAGCTAAACGGTTGTTATTAGAAATGTGAAAAAATTCACCGCAGTAGTATATATATCGAAATTAAAAGGAAAACTATCACAGCTAAGTAGGCTGTACAGGTTGACGAGTAATAGTCGACCAACTTAAAAAATGTACGGACGACAGCCATCATTTCACTGTTGAAGAACTTTTTCAAATTAACATTCATTTATTTCCCCTACAAAATTATACAAATAATCAAATAATGTATTTTGATAGGGTTCCGCAACTACGGAACCCTACACTGCGCGTGGCCCGACACGCACTTGGCCGCTTTTTTTACAGTCTCAACTCAACACGACTGAGTAGAAGGTTCGAGGTTCTATCTACATATTTATTTACAACTGACTGACAGACAACGCACAGCCTAAACCGGTGGGTCTAGAAGGATGTCATTTTGTATTGAAATACCTTATATAACGTAGGTGTACACTAAGAAAAAATCAGTCATAAAGGATATTGATAATTAGAAATTAATAGAAAGGATTCTGAAAATTAATCCCCTTAAAAGGTTAAGGGATTTAAATTTATTTTGAAATTCGTAATTTTTTACGTTAGAAATATGAAATGGTGTTTATGAATGAAAGTCAGTCTGTGACAGACGACAAGGACGGAAATACAGAAGGTCGAGCGGAACCGCGGACAGAAAGCTAGTTAAGTATAATATTGTACTGGCTACCGATTAGATAGTAAGTGACATTTTTGCTTTTTAATATACGGGATATTCGGCACATCGACCGACACATTTTGTTTGTAGGTAAGTGGGGTCATTTGCAACATTTTGACCCATGATACCTTTTGTAAGATGTCACGTGGTATCGAGATACGATTTTTTTTCTTAATTTTTGAAAATTACCGAAATCTCAGCTTTAAACCCTTGTGACTTTTTTGTTTATGATTGTATCAGCACGAAATAAAATTTGTTGAATTTTACGATGTATCCTTGTTCTAGAAAAAATATTATTTGATCAAGTTAATACCATGAAAAGGTTTTATGACCTCCCAAAGTCCCGAGAACGTGTAAAAATATGAGAGAATCTTAATTTTCTTAATTAATAAAAAAAAACTGACAGCAATTGATAGCTTAATTTTCTTTTACAACCTCTCTTATGTCTTACACAAGGACGGCGGGGCTGCACTTCCCACAGCGCCGGAGAAGAGGCAATACTAAGTCGCTATTAAAAAAAATAAAATTCGTGGAGGTCGCCATTTTGTATGAAATGTTCACGTGAAATTTTTATTTTTTATTTTTGACCCCAGTTTTGATTTCCGCAGGCTAACTCTTTTCTAATTGCAGTGTTTTGTGGTCCTATATGCTCCTGTATTTTGTTTTAAGAGGTGTAAGTTTTGGAAACCCGCCCCAAAAATTATATTGGGAGCCTATGTCATTCTGGACCCAATCGCGTAATTTATGTTGAAGGAATAATTGTTGGTTTTGAATAAAAATACCTAATTTGACCTAAAGTGTTCTATTATTAATTAAATGCTACCTGACAGCCCGTTCAGCTGCACCGTAGTTCAATATTATAATTAATTCTCTCATAGTTCAGAATTTGCAACCTACGAATTAAGAACTTTGATTGATTACCACATTGAAACACTTATGTATCTTATTTTCCGTCAAATTGTATTTTAATATGTAGCAGTGGAAGCGACCTTCTAACTAAATATTAAGTAGTATGCTACATCTTACAGCGAAAGTCACACCCGTGTGACAATTCTGGTTTCAGGCTTGTGGCGTGCCCATCAGAGAGTTTGCGCCGAACTGGTGCTCAATGGGATACAACAGATTAAATGCATACCTACGCTATTTAACGCGGGTGGGACCGTGTGAGTGAAATTTGGGTGTAGTGTACCCACGACACGAGTCACGACACAACGTAACAGTCTTTATTAAGGTCCCTGTAACAAGTCCGGCACAGGAACCTTAACACCAAAATAGAACCGTTCGGTACACGCGAGGCACCATTCAACCATATTTACACCAAAAATTCGCCGATCGGGCAACATTATTCACCGAGAAAGCTACTCTACTCGGGATCACAGTCGAAATTTTATAAGTAATAGTTGAAAACCGTTACTCGACCGCAATTCTTGTATTATTATTATCGTCTGTTTATTTGCAATCTTCAAATGAGCCTAAAAGCCATAGTAGGACAGCCAAATCTTCACCAAGAGTGTTAAGCAATTAGAAGGTAAGTATTAAGCATTAAGAATGTAGGTAGGAGGCTACTTACAAATGACACAGCTGCAGGGCAAGCAGCGTGATAATATTTGCGGCGTTCGCCATCTTGGCCGAGTAGTGTGACCGCTACCTCTACCGGTACTCGGCGGCCGCTATTCTTGGAGCGTGTCGCTGTGGAACTGAATTTGTATGGGCCAGAGACGGATCACTAACTGGACGATACGGATAACTGAGAATTTGCGGAATACAGACGTTCGGTCGACGATTGCGAATATCGACCACCGTTTCTGTTCACGGGATTCTATCCTTCAATAGTTATGTTACATAATAGTAAATTATACTATATAAGCTCATCCCAAAGTTACGACAACGCGAAATCTCGTGAAGTAGGAACTTAAGCTATGTCCATTACAAATTGTCTAACGAGGTGGTGCCCGTGATAGACTTCGAGCAATGACGCACAGGTATGCTTTTTACCTTCTTCGACGACAGTAAGACAACATTTGATTGTTACCGTAACTAGTTCAGCATGGTGCTATGGGCTGACATTACGGATATAGTAGGTGATATAGGCAACCATGTCAGTCGGGTACCATACAAAAATAACAAAATGGTCCTTATGTCCATATGTTGGTAGTTAGTACCTATGTGTATACGGTGACTACTGACTACACAGTTCGTGTTCACTAGTCCTGTCCTGTCCTATGTCCTAGGAAATGAAACTTTAGTTTAGAGAACGTTCGCATTTATATGTTTTTTTATTTACGTCATTAACATTTCCGTTAGCAAAACCTGATTAGGCTTATCTGCTAATTACTTAATTCAGTCGTGGTAAGTCTATCTACTTATAGCACTTACATGTCATTGTCTATCATCAATACTACACATACATACTAATAAATCTGTAAGGGATGGTCATGGAGTAAGTTAATTTGTTTAATGAGATATTGCGTTTGTAGACTCTATGTCTGACACTAAAACTAAATTGACGATTTTTAGAAAAATTTTCTGTATGTATGTAAACCCGGCGCCTCCACCACTTTACACTGGTAGTCTGTAATATCTTTGTGTTCTCGAAGTAAATAAAAGCACTTCTTGACGATTCGAGGAAAAATCATTTAATCAATGATCACCATTTTAGTACTTACATCTGGTGATTTTGGTGTCTAGGCCTGAACTCAAAACAATATTTACAAAAACAAATTATGATAAGATAAAACGACACATTCGAAACATTAGAAAAGCTTTCTTTAAATTTTGAAAAGTATAAATTGACTCTATGGCAAAAGTATAAAATCTCGCGCTGGCTAACTACCAGTACATTATGTTCCTCCATAACTCCTAAACCGATCATCCGAATTTGATGAAACTTAGTACAAATAACTATACGGGACACAGGATAGGCGAAATACAATTTGGCTCCGGTTACACTAAGATGTGGCTCTCATACAAACCGAATTGTACCACGCGCCGAAATAAAGGTACGGTAGCGGGCTTACTTACTTTCTTCTTTTTAAATACAAATTTCACGCGAGCGAAGCCGTGGGCAAAAGCTAGTCTGGTAAGTAATAATTTCTAGGTTAGAATGGAAACGCGCGCGCGCGCGTTTCGTGTGGATGTGCGTGTGTGTGTGTGTGAACCACAGAGCACGGAACGCCCCCCCGCCCGCGCCCCCTTCTAGAGGCGCCCTAAGCGATAATATTTGAAACCCAATAACTGGACGCAGTGCTACTAGCGCTTCGTATGTGTGTGTGTGTGTTAGTATCGACACTACACACAAAGAGGAGCAAGTTAGGCACACGCACAAAACAAATGCACACGCACAACACACATATGAAAGTCATAGGCCACGCCTACAGGCTTCAACGCCGGTGTAGGGAAATCGCGCTCAGGGCGCCTCTAGTAGGGGGCGCGGGCGGGGGCCGTTCCGTGCTCTGTGGTGTGAACCATTGCGTTTGTAATAAGATGGTGTTGTGCGGTAGTGGAGTGGTATTGTGAAAGAGTTGTGTCTAAAAAGCGAGTACGGTAGGTACCTACATAGCTTACTACTAGGCACCCAGCATTATGCATGAAGTGGCTGCAGCACCGGCTGCAGAGTTCAAAATGCTGGGTGTCTAGTAAAGTGTGGTATCCCGCATTGGCGGACGGAGCGTATGGACGGACTCCGCTGGTGCAGCCTGGTCGCCAATATTTAATTATTTTAATATTAAGTTAATTCGATCTATAGTATCAACCGCGATGAGAGAGTATGCACGTTGGATATCTAGTCAATTGCCTTGTCGATGATAAGAACATCTCCTGGAGTGTGCGGGGGAGACTCACGTCACATTCGTGTCGTGACAGAGGCTCAAGCTGTTTTATCATACCTGTCAACTTCAAGTGCAGATAGGTGTTTCTCAACTTTCAATGTTTTCAACTAGTTAAACTGTTACCTAAGTGATTGCATCGAAAACTAAGCATACCTACCTATTTATGTTATGACAAAAATACGATCAGCTAGGATAATAGCAAATAATGCGGTAACAGGTACCTACCTAATAGGTCTGAACTTCTATTTATACAAAAGCAGCTTTTGGTCCGGCGCGGGAAGTATCGTCGCACTTTATTGAGTACGCCCAGATTTTTATAAGCCAGCTTGGCCTTGCCCTCGATAAATATGGCGACGAAAGTTTAAGCCGTATGACAGTTCGCTTAATTTAAGCGACGTGGCTTGGAAGCAAAGAGATTAAATTAATGTCTTTGCTTGGAAGGCATGAGCTGGCTGGCTGGTATGAACGCCGCTCTCTTCGCACTGAAAGCGCATAAACTTGTGTCTTGGAAGCGTTGAACTCGACCAGATTACTACGGCCCCATTCGGAAATAGAACCGAGTGTTTGTTCGAGTTCAAACACAAGTCTTTGCCTCTTCTCATCCACAACATCCCGTCTGGCTGAAGAGTGACTGATGTAGGATCCCTGTGCTGTAATGTCATCCCCAACCCCAACGCAACATTCCGTAACATTGAATGTTGCCCAGACCAGAGGCAACATAAAATTAGGTGGCATAAAAATAGGTGACAACGCAGATCCTTGTGGTACGCCGGCGTACACTGACATGGACGATAGCGCTTATACCATGGGGAGTGCTCGGAGGAGCTGTCCCTACACGCTGGACTTACCGCGGATGCGTACCAATCGGTTCTGCAAATTTCTCCTCTATAGAACCGGCAAACTTTGGAGCGCTCCTCGGGAAGCTCGTCGGAACGCTCAGGGATGCGTATAATATTTCCCCCCAAAATTACAGTCCCGGGTCCTTCAACAGGACGTGAATAGGCACCTGTCAGGTCGACATGGCATTCACAACCACCCCATGCGACCGAGTGTCCATCGGCGTTGTTAGACACCTTATGGGAGGCTAGGCAGCACATGTCGCGAATTCAATAAAAAAAATTGAAATAATAATTCTTGTTATTTTAGGTATTATATTAAATTATTGTAGAGTGGATTCCTAGAAACAAATAGCTAGAAATGGCACCGTATTAATTGCATACACTTAATATGATAACTTGTTGCCAACGTTTGGCCGACTGCACATTACTTGCAGCAGTAAGTGTTACTCACATATATTTTGTAAATTCTCTCTTTGTGCAAGTTTCTCTTAGCTGTTCGACAATTTGGTTCCCTTCTGATGTATAAATTAATTTCCATGATGTTGACTTACACGTCGTTGGCGAAACAAAAACATCGATCTGTTTAAAATGTGTTTATTTCAATAAAGTATTTTTGTAAAAATATTTTTTTCGCCTAGCTGGCCAGTGGCCTTGCCTATACTTCGTCCAATAACGCGCGCATCACGCACAGATAGTCGACAGCTGTGCTCAACGAGTGCACTAGTAGAACGGCGCGCGTCAACAGATGGCGCTGTTGTCGAGCACGCGCAGCCGAGATGGTTCGTTTCGAGAGCACCGCGCACAGCCGGGATACGATCCAGCGAGGGTCGAATGTGCTGGAATCGGACCAAATTCTGGAAAAAGTTTAGTATTCGTAATATGCACACGAAGATTACACACAGCGCTGCTCCAGCGAGCAATGAAGCGAGACATGCTGGGAATATCGCTACGTGATATGGTGCCTAACGAGGTAATCCGCCGACGCACCAACGTAGTCGATATTGGACACCGGGTGGCTAAGTACGTGGCAGTGGGCTAGGCACGTCAGCCGAAGAGACGACGACCGTTGAAGTAACCGTTTCCTATACTGGCAGCCGTCGATAGAAAAAAGGAGTGTAGACGTACGTCGGCGGAAAGTGGTTTCGTACCGCTGAAGGCCGGGAGGACTGGAGGAAAATTGGAGAGGCATATATTGTCCAGCAGTGGACGCATACACGCTGACTGACTGACTGACACGAAGATTAGGCTTTGGATTCATACTCAAGCAGCAGGCCCTCGAAGGTGCAGTAGGTGAGCGGGAGCAGAATCAGTAGGTACAGCGGCGGCAGCAACACCAGTAGACACAGCGCAAGCGTGCTCAGCAACTTCAGGACGGTGGGGAAGGGCGCGGTAGTAGACCACAGCGAGACCACGTCCTTGGCGAACTCGCTGGCGAAGATACGAAGACAGTCCAGGGGAGGAGCTAGCCGGAGCTGTTACACAGTTACGCAGGCATTATTTTGAATGTAGTTTTGTTTGTAGAAATCGAATTTCAATTTTGGGGGACAGATTTGAAAGAGAAAAAATTTTTGTTGTGCATTATATGACGTATCAATGGATGGGCTCGTTATAATACAATTTTTTTTTATAATTTGAAAAGGTGTAGTTTTAAAGATATTAATTACAGGAAAAACTAAACGAAGATCCTAAATCTTAAAATTGTCACGGAAACCGGAATGGTACGGAACCCTCTCCACGCGAGCTCGACTCGCACATGACCGCTTTTTTATGCGTATCTTTTATACAATTTGAATTTTTCGTAGTCGCGTTTTATAAAAAAAAAGCGGCCAAGTGCGTGTCGGGCCACGCGCAGTGTAGGGTTCCGTAGTTGCGGAACCCTATCAAAATACATTATTTGATTATTTGTATAATTTTGTAGGGGAAATAAATGAATGTTAATTTGAAAAAGTTCTTCAACAGTGAAATGATGACTGTCGTCCGTACATTTTTTAAGTTGGTCGACTATTACTCGTCAACCTGTACAGCCTACTTAGCTGTGATAGTTTTCCTTTTAATTTCGATATATATACTACTGCGGTGAATTTTTTCACATTTCTAATAACAACCGTTTAGCTGGCAGGGGGGGGGGGGACACTTGACTCTAACAAAAATTTGCACTTAAAAGCTTAATAATTCAAAAACGGATCCCTAAATCGAAAAATGCTATTCACAAACTCGCAATATTTTCCAAAGACCTATCCAACGATATCCCATACGATGGGGTAGACGTGAAAAAAAAAATTCATCCCCACTTTTCGTGTAGGGGAGGTACCCTAAAAAAAAATTATTTCAATTTTTTTATTTTACCACTTTGTCGGCGTTATTAATATTAATACCCATACCAACTTACAACTTTCTAATACTAAGGGTCTCTGAGCTAAGCCGCGGACAGACAGACGGACGGACAGACGGACGGACATGGCGAAACTATAAGGGTTCCTTGTTGACTACGGAACCCTAAAAATTATATAAACAATTTTATTTAATTACTTTTAGTTGAAATAGCCTTTACAAACTCTTGACAATGCTATCACTTGACAGGGTTTGAAGAAAAACTATTTTCAAAGTTTGACAAAGTATGGCCCTCATGCCTTCCATTTTGAATTCATAAACAAAATGCTATGAATTTCGCGTGAGTAAGACGAATCCAATCAAATGAAATCTTATATAATTGATTTAAATCGGTCCAGTACTTTAGGCTGTGATATAATATGCATATTATATTATATACACACTCGTACATACACCGGACTAAATACTAGAAGCGGCAAAGTGCGATGAAACTGGTGCCTTCACATGCAATAATTGTCATCATTATGAATACTTTTTTTAGCGCCCGACGCAAAAACAGGGGTGTATAAGTATAAGTTTAACGTGTGTGTGTATGTGTGTAAGGGTGTGTCTGGCTGTGGCATCGTAGCTCCCAAACGGATGGATCGATTTGCATGCGGTTTTTTTATTAGAAAGCTGCTTTAATCGGGATGGTTCGTAGCCATAGACGTGTATATTATTTCTCTATGTTCGTAGCTATGTTTGTAATCAAGTATTCAAGTAATTAAGTAATAAAAAAAGTCATTATCTTAAAAAGTGGACTTATTTTTACAGCTTGAAATAAAAGTTTAATTACAAATTTAAAAACCCCCGACCGGTAAAAATTCTAAAATAATTTTCGTTTTCTTACTTAAAACAGTCGGGGGACCGCTAAGTAAATAAAATATAAAAACTCAGATCTGCGCGGGTATTTACTTAGCAGTAAGTAAACGGAAATTATTTTTGCATTTTTAAGGGTCGGGGTTTTTTAAATGTTATGCTATGAATACGCTAAATGCTCCTCACTCGCGTATTTGCGGACATAAGATGATAAGGTGAGCCATATGACACAAGCATCAGTCATTGTGAAATCAGCTTATAAGCTCCTTTGGTCGATGATGTTTTTTTCGGGAGTGATGTATGAGAAAGGATCATCTATAGTACTATAGATCAGTGCATACAAACATAAACATACAAGCTAAACACATAACCCTTCCTCTTGGCTTCGCCGTAGTTGGGTGAAAAGATGAGGAGGAGAATGATAATTATGACTGTATGAAATCAGGCAAACAAACAAGCAAGTTATGCAAGCAAGCAAACAACAGCTTCAGCCCGACGGAGAAGTGTGTGTGATGGTGAAGATGTGTGTTCTTTATGGCGAAATAAATATCTGAATCTGAATCTGAAGAGCACAGCTGGAAGACTAGGATCTGCTGAACTCGCTGGTTAAGTTAAGGTACACAACCGCTGCATGGGAGAGGCCAGACGGAGCTGACGAGTACAATCACCGAAGACATTCTTTTGAATTTTTGCACACATCAGTCACGTTACAGTTTTAACCAGGATAGGATGAGTAAGGGCTAGGAAGGAACTACCTACGACCAACTACAACAGTATGGAAACAGGCATACATAAACAAACGAACAAGTAAGCATGAAAACGCAAGCAATTTTTTTATAATTCAAGCAGGAAAATTGATATCTTTTTACATGACCTGACATGGTTGACATCACCTACCGCACTCGTGATGTCAGCCCATCACACCTTGGTGAACTAGGTGCCATGTCAGCGCTTCCCTTTTGGTCGTGCTGGACTGAATGAAAAAAAAAACGAACTATTTAAATAGCCGCTTCGACCGACTTGTCATTCGGTGAAGTGATACCAATCCGACCCTGCCACCTAATAAGTTAAGGGAAGGGACCGAATCCGAACCACGGTCAGCATCAACGGTCGGACGGCCACCCATTCAAGTGTTAGAATAAAGCATGCTTTATGATGGATTTGTAATGGCAATATTTTAGTTACAAATATTTCATCCGGCAACCTCATATCTGTATAGAAGAAGAAGTAAGATAGAAATGAAACTGGAAATAAAGCGCTCCTGTGGCTTGGTTAAATGGCTTTGCTGCTGAAAATCCTCAAAGAACTGAGAAAATATTCCAGAAAGGGAGGGAACAGAATCGATGTATACCCTAAGGTCTGTTCATTCCATTCCTGTGCAGTCGGCCAAAAGGACTACGGTTACAAATGCTTTAGGTTATTTCTATGGTTACAAACTACGGTAAGCCAAGCTAGACGAAAAGTGTTTATATAAAATCACTGTTTCAGAGTTAACTAGGTGGATGTGAGTAGACGCAAGTACGAGTTAGTATTGTAGCTAGCCATCTATCAAGCTAGCCAAGCCAACAAGCAAAGGAAATTGTGATCTATCTAGCTAGCTAGTTGATTTACATACACGGTTCAATATTTTCTTGTCAGTGCGACGGTATGGCTTCATTATTTAATAATAATGTGATGTTTTGTGTCTTCTGATATGTAATGCATTTCTTCGGTTTTCTTCGCTTCATTTCTATTTATTTTACGAACATTTTAATATTATTTCAAATATAATGCATAGATTATGTACTATATAATATTAGTAATCTGTGATTTAATGACACTTTATATTCTCTTTGTAATGACAGTGGACAAAGAGAAATAACCACTAAAGTGGATTAACCCTCGACGCAAAAGGAGGGGTGTTAAAAGTTTGACGCCTCCGTCTGTCTGTGTGTCTGTCTGTGGCATCGTAGCTCCTAAACGGATGAGCCGATTTGGATGTGTTTTTTTTATTAGAAAGCTGGTTTAACCGGAATGGTTCTTAGGTATGTTAATAATCAAGTAATAAAGTAATTATGAAGTAATAAAAAAATTACGTCGTATTTTATTAACGTATTTTTTAATTTTCTGGTTTTGTGCACCTAGAGCCGCGGAGCCAGCCGAATTGGACGAGCCGGCAATGTGGGTAGGCGCGAAGGTGCGTCCCATATTAAAGACTTCCCACGGCTTCATGGGACTAAGGTCTTGCTGTCAGGCCTCTTTCCGTCGTCCCGACATAGGCCTGGTGGTTCCAGCAGACTGGGCTGGGGCCCTCTTTATAAGCAGATTGATGTTGGTTGCTATGTGGAGACCGGCGACCGACACTACACTATAGTCCATGGTGCACGTCCGTCGCGTCGACAGCACACAGACGTGTGGTTGGCACACGACACCTTCGCACCCACTCGTAGTGCAACGGAGATTCTTACTGTATGGTTATATAAAAGTGTTCCCATATGGAGGGGTACGCGTGTAACCAAGCCCTCCAAGATTTGAAAAAAAAAAACTATTTAAAAAAGAGCAATTTTTTCTACGGGAAAAACAAATTGCAAGTCGATCTGGCCAGTGGTTCAGGAGTTATAAGCATTTATTGATTTTCAAAGCCTTTTTTCTAAGGGCCATGTTTATAGAAGGGCTTGATGTACGACTTTCGGGTTATAATAACTTTTTTAATGGTAAGCGCGACATGTGCCTCCGAGCCACGCATAAGGTGTCAAACGCCCATACACATTCGGTCGCATGCGGGGTTGCGAATGCCATGCCGGCCTAACAGGTGCCTATTCATGCCTCCGTTGAATGACCCGAGACCGTACTTGGGGGAAATATATGGGCAGGGAGAGCGTTCCAGATTTTACCGGTTCTATGGAGGAAGGATCTGCAGAACCGATTGGTACGCATCCGCAGTATGTCCAGCGTGTAGGGATGCAATCCCTGCCCAGCGCGCATTGTGCGGAGGTGGAAAGGGGACGGCGGGATCTCGTCAAACAGGTCCTCCGAGTACTCCTCGTGGAGTAAGCGATAGAACACACTTAGGGCGCTGATATCCCTACGCTACGAAGTTGCAGTGGTTCTAGATCGCGGGACACGTCAGGGTCAGCGAACTAGACACTTACTAACTCTCTAGGAGCTCTTAAGGACTCTGTCTGCATAAGGCTGCCGAACGTGTATGTGACAAGGTTTTACATGTATATTTACACTTTTAAACTGTACTGTAATAATCACATTGATTACAAAGCTTTGTTGTTCATTTGCAGAACAGAGTACCTACCTATAGCTGGTATATCTTATCGCACTAGATTGTACAAGGTACATTTATCGAACTAGCAGGCCAATTATTTCTACTAACGACGACGTTCAGTCGACGGCATCCCGCGTCTTACACTTGATAAAGAAGTAAAGCGGTACGAAAATTTCACATTTATAATAAATTTTAATTTAATGTGTTTAAACTTAATTTCAAGGTTTCGTACGTAGAAGGGGGCAGAAAAAAATATATAGGTTATTATTAACATATGACCTACGCTTTCGAGAGGTTATCCTCTCGGCATTATGTTCAGTCATACATATTATGTATGAGTCATGGATATATGAGTGCATGTTGTGAGATAATTGTTTCAGTTATATTAGTTCAGTTATTTAGTTCATTATAAATGTTTTAAAAAAAGTAACTGATAAAGTGCAGTGAACGCGAGGTAAGACACGGATTATACAATTAATTATCTGTGTGACCATTTAGGTATTTTGATTGTTTGGTAATTGCTGGATTATAAATTTGAATATTTGCATATGGAAATGCATATAATTACTTTTTGGCGGTTATTTACGGTTCAATTTATTGTTCTTCAGTCAAATATGCGTGAGTACCTAAGTTATACCTAATTGTTATTTATTACGTACCCGCATTATGTGTTATATTATGTAGATATGTTGTTTGTGTAATAACCGGGAAAAGCGGAGGCACATTAAATGTATTTGCATAGGTATTTGCAATTTTAGACATTACCATTACGTATTGACCTACCTTACTACTTATTTATGACAAATCTGTTGGTAGTCAGTAAGTCAGTAACTCCTTTCCAATTTTCCTCTAGTCCCGTTGAAAATTGGCCTTCAGCGGTACGAAACACCTGCTTTACTGCTTACCTGATTTCATAGGAAAATTTGTATATTATACTAGCTGTGTCCGCGGCTCCGCTCGCGTTAATGTCGGTGAAACTCTATAGTAGTTTTCGAGTAAATCACAAGAAAACTAACCGTATTGGTAGATTTTTTTCCTACTGTGCTCAATTTCGACCCCACTGCTCAGCTCATATGAATAACTATGTGATGCTATTTAGCCGATAACCCCGCGGAGATATGTCAAATTTCATAGGCAAAAACCGCAAGGGAATATGTTGGGCCGTTTCTGAGTTATATAAGGTGCTTCGTTATTTATGTCAAAAATTTCGGGAGGGTTACATAGATAGACACTCAAATAAACACGTTACGCAAAAAAAAAATTAATGTTTTTAAGCATTACTTTTCGAGAAATTTTACAAAACATGTTTGCTACCTAAACATTAACCTGTGTGTAACAGTAGGTAACTTGCATTGTACGGGGTCAATGACCGTATCATGTTCAAACGCAGAACAGCTGTTTGTTGTAAGTAAGTCACAAGGTCACTATGATTGGCTTATATATAAGCGAACATACATACATATACTATACATACAGATGGCAAACGTTGTATCTTATAATATGTAGGGATGTATAAGTACCCAGGTACCTATAGAATTTTAATTACCTATGTATTATTATCGTCTATATAGCCATCTGAATTGGCTGCTCAGCCGCGCGGAGGGCATGGATGTCTTTAGAAAGATCCCGGGGCCCTACGTGACCGTACGCTCTACCTATCATCGGCAACTCCTGGGACATTTTCGCAGACAGAGGTGTTAGGTGCTACGTTACTTCGATTATTTGAGTTACATTGCAGAATGAATGAGTAAATGGATGCTAGGGTTGCATGCAGGTTGCAGTAATGCTGTGGCTAGTGATGGTGGCAGTGGCGGCCGGCCTGTGCACTCTGCACTGGCTGGTCAGCCGCTCGGAGGGCATGGATGTCTTTAGAAAGATCCCGGGGCCCTACGCTCTACCTATCATCGGCAACTCCTGGGACATTTTAGCAGACAGAGGTAGGTATATTGGTTTTTTTCTTGGTATATATCTTGAGATTTTAAATGTATAATTCTCTTCCTGAACTCTGAGATGTTGAATAGCAGAATAGCAAATAAGCAGCGATAGAGATCAATATGATAAAGAAGAAACAAGGATGCCTCGCAACTCATAAGCAAACTGTCGTCGTCACGTGATTTGTTCTTTCTCTTTTCAAATTCCGAATCCGATCTCTACGATTCGCAACAATTTATTAGTAGACATTTCCCTGCTGTGCCCCAGGCGGATTTATTGCAGCATGCAGTGTTTTCTAGTCAACAACACGTGTAAGCATTGCTGGTGTGCAGGTATCCTCACGATGTTTACCGTCACCTGAGTTAACGATGAATTAAATTAGTAATTATTTTCGTTACAAAAAAAGCGGACAAGTGCGAGTTCAACTCGCGTGGAGATCCGTTTTCCGTGAGAACATTAAGACTTAGGATTTTCGTTTAGGTTTTCCTGTAAACAATAAGAGAGACCCTATATTCCCCCATTTTTGTCGAAATTTTATACTCAGTAGTTTCGGAGTTAAAAGAGAATGCTCGATCTTTGTATATTTTCTTTAATACCTTTTAAAATATAATTATAAAAAATTATTTGTTTTCCTTATAACGAGCCATTTTCAATGATATGTCACATGATAAATAAAAAAAAATTTGCCCCACAAAATTGATTGGTTCATCAAACTTTATATATGTACAAATTTAAACTTTTTTGCCCAGCAGATTTGGAGAAAATAAACTGTGACAGACGGACAGACAGACAGACACAAGAGTGATCAGTATAAGGTACAGTTTTTTTCCTATTTTGAGGTACCGAACACTAAAAACAAATAAAATGTTAAAACATAACATATACATTTCGAATATAATATGTATATAATGTACCGTGTACCGTGTGGTGCCGGTACTTAAAAAGAATAGCCCCACTGCATATCTCCCCGTGCATGTCGTAAAAGGCGACTAAGGGATAAGGACAAGATGTCGCGCTAAAGGGGGAAAGGCTAGCCACCTCTCACCTTGGCGCGGTCCTTCCACCTGTCATGCAGCAGGTGGGTCTTTGTGCCTCACTTGCTGCTTTATAGTTATCTTGTCCGTATACTGTGCTAACCGTGGTGGTCGCTGTTGTGCTTTAATTTACCAGAGTACTTATGGGAGTGAAAGTTGGGTTTGGCAGGCGAAGCATGAGAACAGGATAAATGATGTCGAAATGCGCGCGTTGAGAGGAGTATGTGTGGTATAGGAGGAGTATGTGTGTCTGTAGAATGGATGATAGGAGACTAATGAAAGAAATATATGGAGCGAATGTTAGTGGAAGAGTCGGGAAGGGTCGCCCTAGACGCACGTACCTGGACCAGATCGGGCATGTGCTCGAAAAGGGTCAGGTGCGTTGCGTAGTACCCGTAACCGGAGTACTCTTTTCTATTCTGTGCCGTAACCGACGAGCATGTATGAAGAATATTATGAGAGTGGAAGAGGCGGCAAAAGTGTGTCAGGATCGTGGCGCGTGGGGGTTGATGTGTTTGCGTGGGTTGGGTCCGTTGTCTTTGCCTGCCCCACTGGGAGGTAGGCAGGCGTGACGTTATGTATGTGTATGTATGTATGAACTTATAGCACAACACCGATTACTCTGCTTACCCTGATTGTCGGGATACAAAAGCGTGAGTTATGTATGTATGTATGTATATATGTAATATATATCGAATTTAATATTAATTCGTAGATCTGAACAAGATAAATAACAAAGAGTTTATATTCATTTGCAGTGAAAATTTTCTGCATATCACGAAAATGGGCAAGCGAATTTAAGGACTTATACAGAATGTACATACCGCCCTTCAAGACCGTTACCTTATACAACCCGGAGGACATCGAGGTGAGATATATGATATAAGTATTAATTTTTATCAGATTTTATGCAAACATCTCATCTCACTTATCTCACTTATTATAAGTATATTTGTTTGTTTATTTGTTTGTTTGTTTGTTCCTCTTTCACGCCTCAACGGCTGGACGGATTTTGACGAAACTTTGTATAGTGGTAGTGTAAATCCTGGAGTAACATAATAAAAAAGTGGTCAAGTTCGAGTCGAGCTCGCGTAAAGAGGGTTCCGTAGCATCCCGCTTTCTATGAGAACTAAAAGTCTTAGGATTTTCGTTTAGGTTTTCCTGTAAATTAAATGTATATCTCATGGTAACATAATTTTAAAAAAGTGATCAAGTTCGAGTCGAGCTCGCGTAAAGAGGGTTCCGTACCATCCCGTTTTCTGTGATTTGTCTTAGAATTTTCGTTTAGGTTTTCCTGTAAATTAAGTGTATATCCCATGGTAACATAATGAAAAACCAAGTGGTCAAGTTCGAGTCGAGCTCGCGTGAAGAGGGTTCCGTACCATTCCGTTTGGATTTTCCTGTAAATTAAATGTATATCCCATGGTAACATAATTTAAAAAAAAAGTGGTCAAGTTCGAGTCGAGCTCGCGTAAAGAGGGCTCTGTACCTTCCCGTTTTCTGTAAGAACTAAAAGGCTTAGGATTTTCGTTTAGGTTTTCCTATAAATTAAGTGTATATCCCATGGTAACATAATTAAAAAAAAAAAGTGGTCTAGTTCGAGTCGAGCTCGCGTAAAGAGGGTTCCGTATCATTCCGTGTTCTGTGAGAACTAGAAGGCTTAGGATTTTCGTTTAGGTTTTCCTGTAAATTAAGTGTATATTCCATGGTAACATAATAAAAAAAAAGTGGTCAATCGAGTCGAGCTGGCGTAAAGAGGGTTCCGTACCATCCCGTTTTCTGTGATAACTAGAAGGCTTAGGATTTTCGTTTAGGGAGAGAGGGAGGGAGGGAGCGGGAGCTATGAACGGGGAACGAAGGGGGAGGGGGGTAAATAGAGGCATAGAGGGAGAGGGAGAGGGAGAGGGAGAGGGAGAGGGAGAGGGAGAGGGAGAGGGAGAGGGAGAGGGAGAGGGAGAGGGAGAGGGAGAGGGAGAGGGAGAGGGAGAGGGAGAGGGAGAGGGAGAGGGAGAGGGAGAGGGAGAGGGAGAGGGAGAGGGAGAGGGAGAGGGGGAGGGAGAGGGAGAGGGAGAGGGAGAGGGAGAGGGAGAGGGAGAGGGAGAGGGAGAGGGAGAGGAGAGGGAGAGGGAGAGGGAGAGGGAGAGGGAGAGGGAGAGGGAGAGGAGAGGGAGAGGGAGAGGGAGAGGGAGAGGGAGAGGGAGAGGGAGAGGGAGAGGGAGAGGGAGAGGGAGAGGGAGAGGGAGAGGGAGAGGGAGAGGGAGAGGGAGAGGGAGAGGGAGAGGGAGAGGGAGAGGGAGAGGGAGAGGGAGAGGGAGAGGGAGAGGGAGAGGGAGAGGGAGAGGGAGAGGGAGAGGGAGAGGGAGAGGGAGAGGGAGAGGAGAGGGAGAGGGAGAGGGAGAGGGAGAGGGAGAGGGAGAGGGAGAGGGAGAGGGAGAGGGATGGAGAGGGAAAGGAAGGGAGGGAGAGGGAGAGGGAGAGGGAGAGGGAGAGGGAGAGGGAGAGGGAGAGGGAGAGGGAGAGGGAGAGGGAGAGGGAGAGGGAGGGAGAGGGAGAGGGAGAGGGAGAGGGAGAGGGAGAGGAGAGGGAGAGGGAGAGGGAGAGGGAGAGGGAGAGGAGGAAAATATACACTACACGTGATTATTTTTCTGAGTTAACTGCTCATTTGTTATCGCATCTAAAGGAGTTAAATTTATTTCATAACTAACTTCAAAACCTGTGAAAAAATTAGATAGGGGCAAGTTCGTCGTTAAAACGAAATTTAAACAAACATCTCTAAATTCGTGCTCTAAATATTCTACTACGCGCGGTTTCTTGCTTTGTGGCCTGTGGGTGGTAACCATGTTGTAGCTCTTTCCTCTAATATTGTTTTTAGCCGAAATTTCGATAGAATTTCACACCGTGTCAGCGTCTGTGTTGGTGACGGAAAATATCGGTAATGCATATTGCTTAAAACGTTCGTTTAATATGTTTTCAGACAGTGCTTTCGACTCCAAGATTCAACGAAAAAAGTTTTATCTATACGTTTCTGAAGCCGTGGCTGCAGGAAGGACTTCTTCTCAGTAGTGGTACATTTTTTTTATGTAATCCGGTATGGGTGGCTGAGTCAGAGGGCCCAAAGCACATGCTCTGACTAGCCAATATCACCTCCGAGAAGGTAGGTGCCATACCGGAGACTTCCCTGGATTGCTGGCTATACTGGACTAGAGGAGAACACAACCGAGGTTGCTATGCGGCCATCTTACATCCTGTACGGTGGTACCAACCCAGTCGGCTACAATTTCAGCCTAACACCTAGTAAGGGGCAAGGGAAGGGACCTACACTTTTTCACCGGTTCCGAACAGTGAATCAGTAGGTGAAAAAAACTCATTGGTAGGTACACGCCGACAGGATTCGAACCTCGGACCTCCCGCACGAGAAGCCGATGCCCAAACCACTCGGCCACCCGCCGCCATAACGTGTCTTATATGCAGTACTTAGATATACTGTGGTTCTTATAATATTTTAATGCTGCCGACATCACTGTGGATAGAAACATAGAAGCGAAATCACTTTATTTATTCTAGTTCAGTATAGCCAGCAACCCAAAGGGAAGTCTCCGATATGGTACCTGCCTTCTCGGAGGTGATCTTGGCTGGTCGGAGCATGTGCTTGCATCCCTCTGATTCAGCCGCACATATATCGGATTACATAAAAAAAAAAATATATTATTTAAATATAATAAAAAAAATATGTCATTCATCGCGTATGCGTCCACTGCTGGACATACGCCTCTCCAATATTCCTTCAGTCCTCCCGGCCTTCAGCGGTACAGAACCACTGCTTTCCGCCGACGTACTTCATGTCGCCGTCCCACTTGGCAGGTGGTCTTCCCACACTCCGTTTTCCTGTCCACGGTCGACAGTGTAGGACACGCTCCTACACTAGCGGCCGCCGCCGTGGCCAGGTTAATCCAAAGCTCAATTTATGGTCATATACAGTCAAATCAATAGAAATAGAAATATAAATGATCTAACGCACACAAGAACACTAACAAAGATTCAGGACAGAAGATCACATACAGACGAGCAATAGAACTACTAACAGAAACTACAACTACACAGAAACAAGAGAACAGTAGCTACTATACCAATGATGACTTCCCATCAAACCTGACTCCCTTTTCCCCCTAGGTACCGTGTCAGTGCCTCCCTTTGGTCGTGCCAGCTATACTAAACTGGACACCAACTATTTTTCATAGCCGTTTCGACCGACCTTAATTTAGTCATGTAGAGGGGATACAGATTAGGGGCAGCATTTTTTTTTAAATTTTTTTTTATGGAAACTGACACGGTTGGCTACATCACCTACAACGTCCGTAATGTCAGCCCATAACACCGGGTGAACTAGGTGCCATGTCAGTGCTTCCCCCTTTGATCGTGCCGGCTACACTGAACTGGTCGGAAAACACAAACTATTTACATAGCCGTTTAGACCGACGTTTCATTCAGTGCGGTGGTACTAACCCGGGCGGGTTAAACCCTACCACCAAGTACGATTAGGAGGGAAGGGACCTACAGTTTTACGAGGAATCCGAACCTCGGTCAGCCTCCAACGGTCAGCGGTCACCCATCCAAGTACTGACCGCGCCCAGCGTTGCTTAACATTCAATAGCGACAGTTGACTGTCTGCACCACTGAGCTATCGAGGCTGCTGCAACAATGCTCGATGAATGTTTAGTTTTAGTTCATCCCTAGGTGCGAAGTGGCACTCGCGGCGCAAGATCCTGACGCCGGCGTTCCACTTCAACATCCTGCGTCACTTCAGCCACATCCTCGAGGAGAACAGCTGGAGAATGGTGCGCGACTTGGGCGGTAAACATGATGGCGAGAAAACGGACCTCATACCGCTGATCTCGGCCTTCACATTGCATTCGATCTGCGGTAAATATTTTCAACCAATGTGTTCATATTGCTCACTCAATGTTTTTTTATGGAAACTGATAAGGTTGGCTGCATCACCTATCATCCGTGATGTCAGCACATAACACCTTGGTGAAGTAGGTGCGATGTCAGTGCTTCCCTTCGGTCGTGTCGGCTACACGGAACCAGACGGAAAACAGGAACTTTTGTTTACATAGCCGTTTCCACCGACCTTTCACTCAGTGCGGTGGTACAAACCCGGGCGCGTTAAACCCTATCACCTAGTAAATTTACACTAAATGATTATGCGGTAAAAAGCAAGTGTTTTTTTTTTAAGTAAACCAGCATGGGTGGCTGTGCCGAGAGACCATGGTGCAGTCGACAGAGCCAAAATCACCTCTCCTCGCGAAACCACGCTCAGTTAGGTGCCATGCCAGCATGCATGCCATATCAGCTATTGACTATGGAGATATATGTATAGACTTGAGATTTATACCTTGGTTATAATGCGTATTTTTTTATGAAATTCGGTATGCTGTATGCGGGTGGCTGAGTCAGAGGAGCCAGAGCATATGCTCCGACCAGCCAATATCACCTCCGAGAAGATGCCATATCGGAGACATCCCTTTGAAAATTTTTGGCTATACTGGGCTAGAGTGGAACACAGCCGAGTCTGCTATGAGGCCATCTTACAGTACAAAAAATGAAAGCGGACCACATCATACATATTCATTGTTAACTTTCCTGTAGGGCTCGTTTTCCGCGCTGAATCTATAAATAAGCATCCCATTGTGCGAAATAATCAACGTTACGCAATAGGTAACCCACATCCCAACCAGCAAAATCGTAGTCTAAAGAACGTTTCTCGAAAACCTATTAGTGTTTACGATTGGTCCCATAAGAGATATAAGAAATTATTCTATTGTATTGTATATATTTATTGCACTCAAATAAAATATGGGCAAAACGTAACACTTAAGTGTTACGTGCCTCTAGGCGTTTTCTAACAGAATACCTTTGGGGTGCGATGATAACTGCTAGGTGAGTGGCGGAAAGAGATATTATAAGTATTATGATATGACATATGTACTGGAATACAAAAGACATATAAACGTACCTAATTAAGTATAGTTTAAATACTATACCTATATACCAGATATATACATAAGTAAAGTTACACTAAATATACCTAGTTTTTACATATTACTAGCTGACCCTGCGGACTTCGTTCCGCCTTTATTACACTATAACCTTATTCCGATTATTACATACTACATTTTACAAATAAAAAATTAGCCAAATCGGCCCAGCCGTTCTGAAGTGATGAACCGATTTGGCTAATTTTTTATTTGTAAAATGTATGTAATAATCGGAATAAGGTTTATGAGGTAAGAATTCGTATTCGTAAAATAAAACCATTTGTCCCACATGACGAATCGCATGGTCACCCCTCTACTAACAAATTTTTTTTTGTCCCACATTTGGCAAGGAATCGTATGGCCACCCTATTCAAATAGAACCATTTGGGAATCGCATAGTCACTTCTCTAATTTTTTTTGTCCCATATTAGGTAAGGAACGTATGGTCACCCTATTCAAATAAAATGTCCCACATTAGGCAAGGAATCTAATGGTCACCCTATTAACATAAAACCATTTGTCCCACATGATGAATCGCATGGTCACCCGTCCACCTCCTTTTTTTTTAAGTGACGCGCATGTATTATGTCAAATATCAAGTTAAATCGAAAAACATTTTCAGCCTGTACATGTTGTCAATTGTTCAGGAAATCCGTTTTTTCATGAAAACACGATAACGACGCCATCTACCGGGTCCAATTGTATTTTCAAACCATTCAGGGACCCACTCAAATATTCACACAAAATTTCATCCAAATCGGTCCAGCCTTTCAGGAGGAGTTAGGTGACGTACACACGTACAGAAGAATTTTAGATTTAAAACCAATTTTAAGACAAAGAGATTTTAACATGATACGTCGTTGTATTAAGAAGATATATATATATTTACTAACTCTGAACATGAAAGACATCGTTTTAGATCAGATAAATTACGAGGACAAAAAGTGTTTATTTAAAAGAATTTTGAAAGTGTGAATGGAAGAAGAGCGACGGAGATTGACAGGGAGCTGGTTCTACAGACGAGCTGCATGTGTCGTGAATGAGTC
Source organism: Nematopogon swammerdamellus (assembly GCA_946902875.1). NCBI lineage: Eukaryota > Metazoa > Arthropoda > Insecta > Lepidoptera > Adelidae > Nematopogon > Nematopogon swammerdamellus. The sequence goes on from OX336333.1 coordinate 11,468,925, forward strand.
AGAATATGATGTAGTGGAATGGGAAGGAATAGACAACACCAAGTTATCATTTGACCTTAATAAGGATACCTACTTATAATTAGTCGAACAGCCGAACAACTAATACTTATTTCAGAAACTGCAATGGGGACAAAGCTGAACGAAGAGAAATCTGGAGCCGGCTTAAAATACAAGAAGGCAATCCATGAAATAGGTGCCTTGCTCGTGAAGAGGCTGACCCGGGTGTGGCTTCTAAACGACGTGATATTCAAGCTTTCTCCCACTGGCAGGCAACAGAGCAGGGTCTTGCAGACCATCAAAGCCTTCCCGAGACACGTCATCAACGAGAGACGAATATATCGAGAACAATTCGGAGACGACCTACGCATGGAGGGGGCAGAGCAGGAAGACGAGTTGACCATGGGCAAGAGTAAGAAGAGGATGGCGATGTTGGACCTGTTGCTCACTGCTGAGAAACAAGGCCTCATTGACGCTGACGGCATTCAAGAAGAAGTTGATACATTCATGTTTGAGGTAAGTATGTAGGTAAACATTTCTGATCAAGGAATCCCCACTCGAGATTTAGACAATTATCTCCACTTTTAGAGCACATTGCATCTAGATACCTCATTAGACTATCTGTAGGTCTACCGGCGTTCACTCACTCGCCCGTGTGAGTGCGAGAAATGTGGCGAGAACGCTTTATTGGCACCGGTGAAACAGGCGAGTGACGTCATTCTCGCACTCCCACATTTTACTCGCTAGAGCTGTCGATCTAGTCGATTATAGCCTTCTCTATATGTCCTTTCAAGACGACAAGGACGGAATACAGAAGGCTATGAGTCGACACGGAGTCGATCTATCAAACAATTGGCACCGGGGTTTTTGACGTTTCTTTGACAGATAAACTCCCCGATATTTGCCGCTAAACTCGCTAGCTAAGGATCAACTTTTTGGCGTTCACTTCATGAGAAAACTGACGAAAACATCGAAATAAATTTATTAACTGAACAAAAATATTATAAAAGTCTTTACAAATACATAATAAATACTGTAGAAAATATAGAAATTATAGGAAATAAAATTAAAGAAATGGCAGAAGAACCCGGCATCCAAGCCAATAATTATTAAAAAAAAAAAATTACAGCGGTTCGTAAACAAACAAGCAAACACGACATTCGCTTCGCGATGTTTATTTTGTGGTTTCTTTCTTTCTACGAAACATTTACGTAAGCGGCGGGCGGTTGGCGCGGTCTTGGCTTGGACTCTTTTGCTGGAATCCGGCCGACATGCGTCGATGAGCTTACAGCAAGAACATCGGCGCGAACAAGAATCCACTCAAGGGAGCTGCGCTTCGCCACTTTACGAACCGGCCGACACCCACAAAAGAAAGCCGACGCTATATCACCCACTTCCAAGGTATGTACTTTGTCATCTGTGCGACAGAAGGTTGAAAAACTACAATAGCTTTGCATCAACCTCTACTTTCTATGCTGAATCAAATGTTGCTCTTAATTATTTAATAACCAATTCTAGTGTACAGTACGCGGCGGTAAATAATGTGCATCATGCTTTGATGACTTTCTGGTTGTAAAGCATTGTCTCGGTCATACAGATACTTGCAGTGCGACAGAGACGACACTCTACAACCGCACTATCTAGTTTATCACCAAAGAACATTGCGCATTATTTTAAATTGTATTTGCTAGATAATGACTGCCCTTCCATTTTATGCAAGTGATACTTACCAACGCACGGAGGGTCATATATACGCTTCCCACAAACGCTTCTCTCAAAATGAAGTATTCTTATCTCTGGTAAAAAAAGTAAACAAAACAATTAATAAGAATAAAATATTTTTATTTACACATACAATTTACACAAAAACCTATTTAGGTAAACTAAAGAACTAATTGAGCATCTTAATAATAAACGCTGAGCACATGCTGGCATTGATGTTGTGGAAGGACTTGGTGCTTGCAACCAGCAGATGGTAGTGTGCTGCACCAAACCCGAGGATGTGCTCCGTTTATGTAGGGAGGGTGTTCATTGTCCCAAGTGAGCCACTGCTGGGGTTTGTTGAAAACGCCCTCGGTTGTCCTGCAAGTTAAAACAAAAAATATCTTTAAATTATATTGTTTTGATTAGCGTAGGTACTTAGATGTATTTGGATCACATTAGACCATTACATTGCTTGGACATTTAAAAACAGGAGCCAAGTGCGAGTTTAACTCGCGCACTGAGTGTTCCGTACTACCACACAAGATATATTTTGTTATACACGGTGTTAACTTTTTTCGCGACATTTCAATTTTAATACCGAATATTAAACCATTTCGTATACTGATTATTTTGTGGTACTAAAAAATAAAATCTAAAATAGTTTAAAAAAATTTGCATATTTTCTTCAAAATTTTACCTCAGCGACAATTTCTCTTTGGAATGGTGTAGCGAGCGCCGTCGCGCGCCGCGCGCCTGCGACCGTGCGTACCCAGCTGACTGACCACGTGTCGCGCGCTAGCTGTTGTATCGTGTCGATATGAATGTGATTTTTTTTATTTATTTGAAAAATTACTCAGCTTTCGATTTTTTTGGTAATGCAGTGTGATTCCTATTATGAAATACCATGTTTTTATACCAAATATAGAAATTGAAAATTTTAAAACCAAAGCTAAAAAAAAAATTACCCCCTTCTTCGGCATCAGTATGTGACCCAAAACAACCCCCTTTCGGGAATGTTGCCTATTTAAGTTAACACCGTGTATATTTACCAAAATAATTGTGGTGATATGTCCTATAAGGGTTCCGATTTTTCCTCCAAAAACCTTTTGTTTAGTATTGAAATGGGAATTAGTTTATATGGTTACTGAATGTTTTTATTTAGTCTGAATTCATCGTACACCTTTATTATTTCTGTTAATCCCATGAATCTTCTCCCGGACTTAATGTAGTGACTGCTGCAACAGCCTGTATATATTATATAGCAATACTTACATTAAAACATTTTTTTACCTGCAGAAACTGCCGCAGAAGCTCCAACTGTTGCCGCCGAAACTCCTCCTGTGACACCAGGCACCACTCTCTGAGGGCCATGTCCTGCCGCCTGTCTTCAGCGTGTACCCGCTCGTACTCCTCAATAACCTCGCGCATAGGCGGGTTGATTTGCACGAAGCTCACGAGGGGGGCGGCCAGCAGGCGTACCTTAATGGAAAAGAATAATTTAATTAGGCATCTATCTTTTTTAACTTTAAGACATAATTTTGGATGATAAAGTATCAGGCAGATCTTTATGATTTATATTTATGATTTAACGTAAAACCATCTTAAGAAATGACAGATTGTAACAGTGAAAACAGTATGTAAATTAATAAAGTGGTTCTCGAGTTATAAGGATATTCATATTTTTTTTTTTTTATGGATCCTGACACGGTTGGCTACATCACCTACAACATCCGTGATGTCAGCCCATAACACAGGGTGAACTAGGTGCCATGTCAGTGCTTCCCTTCATTTCATGTCGGCCACACTAAACTGGACGGAAAACACGAACTATTTACATAGCCGTTTCGACCGACGTTTCGTTCAGTGCGGTGGTACCAACCCGGCCGGGATAAACCCTACCACCTAGTAAGGTAAGAAGGGAAGGGACCTACAGTTTAATGTGGAATCCGAACCACGGTCAGCCTCCAACGGTCGAGCGGTCACCCATCCAAACACTGACCGCGCTCAGCGTTGCTTAATAACAGTTGACTAACCAACCGCGCCACTGAGCTACCGAGGCTGACGAATTTTCTTATCCCTTAGTCGACTTTTACGACATGCGACGGGGAGAGATGCAGTGGGGCTATTCTTTTTAAGTACCGACCCCACACGGTACATATATTATATAGACGTGCGTTGGCCAGTCGCAATTATAGCTCGGTACTTTATTGTGAAAAATTTTGCTTCTATGTTACCTACTTTACTTTTATTCAAGAGAGAGTAGTGTTGTTGAAAATAAAATTGATTAAAAAGAAATGTTTTCCTTGTTTTCTTCCCTAAAACACATTGGCTGCTTGCATACTAGACGATAGCGTCGCGGCAGCGGTGATATGACCGCGACGCGGCAGCAGGTTTCGAGCATACCGTCACGGTATTGCGTACATTTTTCCTGCCCTGCTGCCGTGACGTCACCGTCTAGATAGTGCATAAACAGTCGTTGGTTACATACATACAATGAAGTATGTAAACAATACTACAGTAAATAAATACCAATGTGATTTAAAATATGCTTACCGGTAGAGTGTTCACTATGACCTCGGAGTCCCCGAGTCCGAAGCCCTGTCCCAACACCGCCAGCATCCGCTCGTCCTATTGCTCCAGCAGAGCTACCGGTGCCGCCGGCCCACACCCGTTCCGTGGGCCTGCCGCCTGGCTCTACCGGCCAAGTTTTTTAAGTGAACTTTATTGTCCGTCCAATACTGAAAAAACAGATGAACATATTTTTAAAATATTATATTAGTACGACCATTGTAATACGACTTATTAAGTTTGATGTTTGAAAGGAATTTGTGAATACATAAATATAACACACCTTGTGCTACTGTTGCCATGTTATGGCGCAGCCCCCCGATGCTTTGAGGCGCTCCGTTAGGCCCATCCAGAGGCGCGAGCATCGCATTCTCTCCCGACAGCCGGCCCCGCGCCAACTGCGGATTTTGTTCCATGAACTCCGCCATCACATCATATCTCTTTGCACCGCAGTTGGCCGGGAGCGGAGTGTGGATGAGGTGCCTGCACTTGGCTCATGTTGCGTTACTTACACTCAAGTACGGTACATTATTTAAATAAATATTGAAGAAAAATTGGTAAATTCTTCTTCTTTTTTTTTTTTTAATAAACATGACAGTTGATTGACTGACACTGGCACATGGTCTAGGTCGACATAGTCTATGCTAAGCACTCATTTGTATCAGTAAAAATGGTTAAAAGGTAATAATTGATAATTTTTTTGGCATAAATGTTCACGAATTTCCATAAATTATAAATACAACATATAAATAATTAGATAACATAAGATAATAATAAGTAATCGCAAGTAATCTAGACCGTCTTATCTATGGTAGGTCGACACTCACTTGAACGCCGGTACCGATACGAATGACGCTAAAAGTGAGAAGGAGTACGAGTAAACTCCCTCGCATATTTCAAGCGAGAAATGCCGGTAGGGCCCCTGAACTGCCAACCTCTTTATCTAATGAATGTACTCATAATCGTGTTATGACTTCAAGATTGAGCACACTGAGCGATAAGTACGACGATCCGCATCGCAAGCGCGTATATAGAGGGGGAACCGGGTGGGCCGTGCACACCCCAGAAGTGTCTCGTGCCAACTGCCCACCCCAGCATGTTGGGTTGCCAAACCAAAATTCTAGGGTGGGCACTTAAATATTTTTACACAAAAACACTCCAATAAATAATCTACAGCTGAGGAATCAATATTAAATTCCAATTGGTTAATTTTGAAGTCCCTAAATTATTAAATCCGCAAATATTATATCAACATACAAGAGAGCCACAGTGCAAAGAGTCACATGCACGCCATTGGCTGAAGAACGCCGCGCCGCCGCCGCTTAGTATTGAATAACCGATCATAATTCAATATTATGTTGTTATTTTTATATATTAGTACTAAGCATTATACTCGCTTTTTATATTTCTTTATTAGATAAATGCGAAGCCGAAAATGAACGAAACGAAAAGTCGGTCGAAGCGGCAATGAGCAAAGGAAGGTGAAGGTACTGCCGTGTGGCATCTAGTTCACCAAGATGTTATGGGCTGAAATCACGCATGTTGTAGGTAATATAGTCAACGGCTAGATAAATAGATAGATTTTTTAGAAGGGGCAAAGGCGGACTTATCTCTTACAGGGATTTATCTCAGTCAACATTTGGATGTTTGATAGTCGTATGTTGTGAGATATAAGTAGGTAGCATAAATTACAAATTCCCAAACCCCCGACCCTTAAAGATTCAAAAATAATTTCCGTTTACTCACTTAGAGGAGTCGCGGGACCGCTTAGCCCAGCGGTTTTAGGTTGAAAAAGGGTTCAAGCTTGTATTAATTCATAATAGAGTTATTTTTTTCTCAATCGCTAGTGTATCCTTATATAAATTAAATTAAAAAAAATCCTCCACATATTTTCCGTGCTTTTTTTAGATCAGTTTTAAAAAAAAAAAATTAAATCAGTTTTTTAATTACTACTTCTCAACGGACGAACATTCAAGGTTGCTTTTTATTTAGAAAAATTGCAAATTTTTGTATCTACACACTAAAAAAATAAAGAATTAATTTCGATCAGAAAAACATTACTTTTTACCATAAATCAATTATTTCCATACAAAACCGGCGCGGTGCCGTAAGGTAAAAAAGTAATGTTTTTCTGATCGGAATTAATTTCTTATTTTTTTAATGTGTAGATACAAAAATTAGCTATTTTTCAAAATAAAAAAAGACTTTATTATGAATTAATGCTACGCTAAATGCTAAAACCGCTGGGCTAGCTAACTAAATTCCCACGCAGCTCTGAATTTTTATATTTTATTTACTTAGCGGTCCCCCGACTCAGTAACTAACGGAAGATGTAAACGAAAATTATTTTTGACTTTTTGAGGGTCGGCGTTTTTTTTATTTGTAATTTCACTTTATTTCAAGCTTTAAAAAAAAAAACCATGCAAATCGGTCCACTTTTTATTAAGATAATTAATTGTTTAATTACTTAATAACTTGATTACAAACGTATCTAAGAACTATCCCGATTAAACAAGCTTTCAAATAAGAAAAACCGCATCCAAATCAGTCCATCTGTTTGGGAGCTACGATGCGACAGACAGACACACACACCCATACCAGGCCTCACGCACTCTATATACTTGCGCGCGATAACTACCTACCGCCCGCCGGGCCGCCGCCGGGGACCAGTGTTGCCAACTTAGTGCTAGCGCCACTAGATCTGGTGGTTTGGAATCCCGTCTGGTGGCCAAATTTGCGATCTAGGGTCTAGTGCTGAGTATGGTGGTTTGATCAGATTGTTTTAGTGGTTGTGCAAAAAATTTAGTGTTTAAATCGATGAAGTGTTGCAACACGTACCCACACTTTCCCCAAGGATCTGTTAAACAAAATTGGAACCAAATGTGTTTAGCTGCACCCATTCCATGCGAAGAAGCTGAGACGCTTTCTCCATGCGAAGAAGACTAATCTCAATTGGTATTTTAGTAATATTATTTTGTATGCAACCATCTGTCCTGTGATTGCAGTGATAATAATTATTATGTATACTAAATTGATCTTTTTGGAAATGATCGTACCTATTTTTTTATTTGAAGATCCTGAAAAGGACGTTTGTCTGGTTTTTCATTATTCTGAAGACCAGACACAGCCTCAAAAACCGGAATGTTTGTTACCTCAGAACTTTCGACTGGGTGAAGCGATTTAGATTTTTTTTAAAGCCGGTGCCTCCCTTGTCGTCCAGTTTCAATTTGGTCACGATCGGATTGGAAAGTGAGGCGGAATCGCGAGGCCGAGGGCCGAGCGATTCCGCCGAGTACATTAATACCAATAAAATACTAAAAAAAACTGTGAAATAAAAAACTATTTCAAAAAATATAAAAACCGCAAATGAATGAAATTTAAAAAAATCGAACTCTAGAGTTGAAGGCGGTGCTAAAGCAAGCAAAAATAACCGACCGCCTTCAACTCTAGGGTTCGATTTTTATTATAATTTTTTATTTTTGAGTATTTCTGAAAATCTGGGGAAATTCTGGTGGTCTCGACTGGCGCATCTGGTGGGCGAGCTAGAAAAGAGTTGGCAACACTGCCGGGGACCCATAATTCATTGGGCTGCCGACAGCCGCGTGGAGCTAACCTACGCGAGCGCGCGCTCACGTACCTATATCTTAATTCAAGTTGACATGGCTTCTGTTAATAGTGGCAGTTTATGTGCAGTAGTAGCAGTAGATGGATGTAAATCCAGCAAGAGGAGAGATAAAAATCTTTCTTTTTCCATTTACCTGCTGATGAAGAAATGTGAGTATATTTGTTTTCTTTGAGCAATAATTATTCTAAAAAACCGGACAAGTGCGAGTCGGACTCGCACACGAAGGGTTCCGTACCATCGTTTACCAAGATTTAACACTATGTACTATATTTTTTATATTTTTACTATTTGTTGTTATAGCGGTAATAGAAATACAGCCCGCTGACAGACGGACGGACAGACGGACGGACGGCGGGGCTTAGTAATAGGGTCCCCTTGGCACCCTTTAGGTACGGAACACGGAAATAGGTATTTTGGTTTATGTTGTGTTACGCTTGAGTTTCGGTATGTTAGATATATCTGTCTGTTTGTTTGTCTATCACGGTCACTTTACGATTTGTGTGCATACAGCTGACATTTTGTGGTCGTTGAGGCAATTGTAAGACTACGTACGACGCAACGGAACGGAAAACAACGTCCGTGAAGATGGGGAATTTTGAAAATAGGGGGGGGGGGGGGTCTGGTTTGCAGACGTTACACGTGACGTAGGAGGGGGGGGGGGGGGGGGGGGGGGGGAGTCTGGCCAAAACTGACATCATTCTTACAAATACGAATAATCCCAAAACATGACATATTAATTCTAGCTGTGCACGCGCGGCGCGCGACACTTTGAAGAAAGCTAGCGGCATGTGTTAGCGGCGCGTAGCGGTAGGCGGTTCGCTTGTCGGCTTCCTTTGACTCTTTTGTTAGTACGCCGCGCCGCGCCGCCGCCGCTCAGTCTAATAAGACCGACATGTGCGGTCCGCGCTTTCATCTGCATTAAAGCAAACGTCGGCTTCCTTATATAATAAGTCCGCCTTCTGCCAAGCAGAAAGGTGTATGTAAAGGTCGACTGGAAGTAATTTCCGCCGGCAATAAATCCGGATTTTTTTAACCTATACCGAATAAAATCAGTTAGATAAGCATGCGTACAGGTAACAATAATAATAGTAATAATTACAGGGGTAGTAGGTAGGTAGGTAGGATTACCTGAAGTATTTTCGGGCTGAACTAATTTCTTCCTCTAATATATTTTACAACGTCCGTGATGTCAGCCCATAACACCGGGTGAACTAGGTGCCATGTCAGTGCTTCCCCCTTTGATCGTGCCGGCTACACTGAACTGGTCGGAAAACACTACGAGGGCGAAGCCGCGGGCATAAGTTAGTAGTAGCCTATATGTTAAACCAAAAAAAAGATAGGTACCTATCTAAGGCCCACTTGCACCAACACAAATTTAATATATAAACCAGTTTAACTCGTTAAGCTAGCACCCGTTGACTGTGGGAACCGCGTTTAAATCCATAACTCGCTACTTAACTTTAAACTCGTGTTGGTGCAAGTGGGCCTAACAGTAAAAAAACATTTTTAAATCTGTGCTGTAGCTCGCGAACAAACATTCACACATATTTCCTCTTTACAATATAATGCATTGATATTTTTATCGAAAGTAGCAGCCCTAGCGACACCGAGTTTGCTTCAAGGCCCCGCGTCGGCGCGCAGCTGCAAAGCAATAATCACTTTACGCTCTTTCGTTTGAGGTACATTTTCGCACGCAGCGACTGGTGACGTAAAAAGTTTAGGCTATTAAAGCCGAAGGTATGTCACTTTTTCTATGGAGAGATTCATCTGTTACGAAGTAACTATTAAGTAATCTGTGCCCATACATACACACGGTAAACTTATAATAACACCCCTCCGTTTGCGTCGGGGTTATAAGGACTTGAGTGTGGGAAAGCAGTCAGCATAAAAAAAATTATCAAAACCCGTTTGCTGTTAGATGTGCCGAGGAAGTGCGACAAGTCACAGGATTGAGATGAAATTGTTCTTAATTGCAGGGCCACGACACCACCGCAATGGGACTCGTCTTCACTCTCATGCTTTTGGCTAATCATAAAGACGTACAGGTCGGTGCAATTATTTTGACAAGCATTATTAAATACATACTTAATATGTGGTAGAGTAAACGTAAAATACGTGCAATATGTAGATATTGCAGAATGTTTAATTTTGCATTTTGCACAAATCCAGTCTTCTGGCTTACTTATGCTATGCACAGCACATGTTATTCGCCGAAAGCTGGATTTTATGTAGGAAAACGTTTTGATGTTGACAGGACAACATTTTAAATGAATGTAAAGGCATATTCGGCGGGTCCGACCGACCGGCGACCATGTCCGACCTTACCGAGATGAAGTACCTGGAGTGCTGCGTGAAGGAAGGCCTGAGGCTCTACCCGCCAGTACCCTTCATCAGCCGCCGCATCGGAGAACAAGTTCAGCTAAGTAAGTCTACCTACCTACATCAGAAGATGTTAAGAATATTGTCACTTATCCTTCTAGATTGTCACACTCACTGTGACTTACGTTCACTTTTTCAAGTCAACTATATTGACTCATTTTCTCAGAGAACTACCTGGTTCCGGCCGGCACGCTGTGTCACGTGCAAATATTCGACCTGCACCGGCGGGCCGACTTGTTCAGCGAGCCGCTGCAGTTCCGCCCCGAGCGCTTCCTGTCCGACCGAGGCGACAGCAGGCACCCCTACGCATACATCCCCTTCAGCGCTGGACCCAGGAACTGCATAGGTGCATACATGCGTAACACCTACTTCCTTCATCTTCTCGTCAATTAAAATGTGTATACAAGTAATTAAAACGCCCACAGCTCTTCAGTGTGCGGAGAAATGAGCGCGCGGTGTGTGTTGCAGGTCAGAAGTTCGCCCTGCTGGAGATGAAGTCGGCTATCTCCGCCATCTTGCGCACGTACGAGCTGCAGCCCGTTACCAAGCCGGAGGACATAGTATTCAGTGCGGACTTGGTGCTCCGTTCACATAATCCTGTTTATGTTAAATTTGTAAAGAGGAAATAAAACATATTTATATTAACCAATTGACTATGTTGATAATGGCTTTCTTTATTTTTTTTTCGAATTCAATTTAATTTTCACCCCTTACCGCATACAAAGCCATATTTGGCTGCAAAAGTTTCTCTTTTTTAACCGACTTCAAAAAAAGGAGGAGGTTCTATGTTCGGCTGTATGTATTTTTTTTTATGTATGTTCAGCAATATCTTCCCCAATTGTGAACCGATTTCGATGATTCTTTTTGTGTTCGGTTCAGTCTAGCTCCAAGGTGGTCCCATTTTTTTTTGGTCAAGATCGGATTGGAAAGCGAGGCGGAATCGCGAGGCCGAAGGCCGAGCGATTCCGCCGAGTACATTAATAGCAAATAAAAATTACTAAAAAAACTGTGAAATAAAAAAATATAAAAACCGCCTTCAAAAATGTATGAAATAAAAAAATAAAAATCGAACCCTAGAGTTGAAGGCGGTGGTGCTAAAGCAAGCAAAAATAACCGACCGCCTTCAACTCTAGGGTTCGATTTTTATTTTTTTATTTCATACATTTTTGAAGGCGGTTTTTATATTTTTTTAAATAGTTTTTTTTAAAGTATGTTAAAAGATTTTTTTTTTCAAAACCAACTTTGAATACTAATTGTAAATTTTTTCGGGTAACGGAAGTTAGTTTTAACCGACTTCCCAAAAGGAGCAGGTTCTCAATTCGAGTGTATGTTTTTTTTTTGTATGTTTGTTACGCGATTATTCCGTCAATTGTGGGCTGATTTTTAAAATTCTTGTTTTGTTTGGTAGGTCATTACTTCCGAGGTGATCCCATTTAAATTTTATCGAAATCACAAAATACTATGGTGTGTGGTTACCTTTAGCAAAACTTGTGATGTGGTCTATTTCAGCAATTTTCAGTTTTATAATTTACTATGGTGTGTGATTACCTTCAGCAAAACTTTTCTGATGTGGACTTTTTCAGCAATTTGCAGTTTGACATATGGCGAATAATTCTGTACCACTTCAACCGATTTCGATTATTCGATTTCGATTATTCTTTTTTATGTAATATTACTAAAAAGAATGAAATAAAAACTGTTTTAAAAAATATAAAACCGACTTAATAAAAAATACTAGAACTAAAAAGTATTAAATACCTAATATTTTGAAATTTTCTCTCTCATTGTATTGAAATACATGAATCGATATTGTGATACATATTCGGACCCTTCTTTCATGAATATTCTAAATTTGAAATCTTCTCCGACCGGCCAGATGCGCTTAATATGTTATAGTACGAGTACCATTGAGCTGGTCTGATGATGGAGACGGAAGGTGGTGGCTATAGGAACTCCTAAACTACACATGATAAACTCATCGTGTTTGGGCTCGTTGCATTTGTCTTCACGAGAAATTTACTTTAGACCTAGGAGATTCTCAATTCGACGGTATGTTCTCTTTTTTTGGATGTTTGTTACGCGATTACTCCGTCAATTGTGGCCCGATTTTGAAAATCATTTTATTATTTGAAAGGGGATAAACTTTAGGTGCTTTCATTTTAATTTGGTCAAGATCGGAATGGAAGGCCGAGCGATTCCGCAGAGTACATTAATAGCAAAAAATTACTAAAAAAAACTGTGAAAAAAACTATTAAAAAAAATATAAAAACCGCCTTCAAAAATTTATGAAATAAAAAAAATCGAACCCTAGAGTTGAAGGCGGTGCTAAAGCAAGCAAAAATGATGCATGAAAGAAAACATGAGTGGATGATATCCTTTGTGATTTGTGTAGCCTTATTTAGCACCGCCTTCAACTCTAGGGTTCGATTTTTTTTATTTCATACATTTTTGAAGGCGGTTTTTTGTTGTCTCTGGTAAGTGCAACCTGTTAATCTATTTGAGGTTACATGCAGCGAGCCCCGTTGAAGGGCAGTTAAATTAGTTCTACAAAAAACATATAAAACGGTAAGTAAAAAAATATATAATTTCAAAATATATTATTAGCATACCATGGGATTAGTGTGACCATGGAATTAGTGTGATTTTTGTGGTTTTTCTTGTTTTCTTTGGTTTTTGGGCTTTATTTTTAAATTGCCATATTTGGCATCCGCGGTCCCGTCAAAACAATATCGGTCAAATATGGATTCGTATGCATTCAGGGATGCTTTCTGTTCTTTACAGGAATGGATCCTTCCAGCTTCTATGGTGCTTCCAAGCATGTCAACCCTCTGCCTGGAGATGGTTTTTTGAGTGATGATGATCTTTCTTCAGCTAGGACGCTGTTTGATTTCAAACTAGCAGTTTCCGAGCATATGCTTAAAAAAAATTTGGTCGTCAAGCTAGCATCCTCGGAACACCGACCTCAAGTTCAGTTCAGTTCATTTATTAATCTTTCTTAGGTACTAATAGTACACTTGATTTCGTCAGTTGATTAATATATAAATCTAATCTCACGTACATTTATTATTAGGAGCACTGGCCATGACGGCGAAATTTGGTTTAAGAACAAATTATATTATTATTATTCACAAGAACAACATACTTAGCCTAACAAATGTACTTAGCTTCAATAGAATTGTCAAAATAAAATACAAGAACTATCCAGACAAAGATCAGTGTTATAAAATTAATATCATCAAAAGAATTGTCATAAAATAAAAAATAAAATAAAATAAATTAATAAGAATACAATTAAAGTAATAAAAAATAGATTACATTGTCAAATTTGTCAAAAACATTAGCATCAAAGAATTGTCAAAATAATAAAAAAGTTTAAATTAATCAATACTAAATTATTTCAGTGTAATTTGTTAAATAATCTACGGTTAAATATAAGTTAGTTATATATAATATTCTTCTACTGTGTAGCATTCTTTTTTGATAAGATACTTTTTTACTTCAGTCTGAAAGTATTTATCATTTAGTGTTTTAATACTTTCTGGTAGTTTATTATACAATTTTACACTGTTACAAATGAAGCTATTATATTTTTTAGCTAATCTACATTTCACGTTTACTATGTTGCCTTTGTTCCTTGTGTTATGACCATGAATGTCTGAAAACAGTGGAGTTCTGTTCAAGTTTTTCCGAGCATGTAGTAAGTTGTGGTAGATATATAAACTAGGCATCGTCATTATATTGTATTCTGTGAATTTAGATCTACACGTAGTTCGCAATTTCACTTTACGTATTCTTTTAAGGCCGTGACAAACGCCAACGACCTTGAGCATTCGGGAATTCTACATAATGTACCATGCGACTGCTAATTTCGCTTCGCACGTTCAAGTCACATTTAGCGTAGTTTGTCGCTATCAGCCTAAAGAGTTGATGGTTCGGGGTTCGAATCCCACTTTCGTATGTTTTTTTTTTTTTGCTTTTTTATTATTTTAATTATTAAAATGATTGTGGCTTATGTAACTGATGCGTGATTCTAATTTTTTATTTTTTATTATTTTACCTAAATAACATTTTATTGTAATTTCTTCCAAATTATTTTAGTTCATGTACTTACCACTTTTTATAAACCTCTAAATAGACTATCGATGAAAACTAAAATAAAAATAGGTAGGTAGGTAATAGGTAGATAGGCATTTAGGTATGTATGGCAAATATCATAGCAACATAGGTACCGGCATTCGGGAATTCTACATAATGTACCATGCGACTGCTAATTTCGCTTCGCACGTTCAAGTCACATTTAGCGTAGTTTGTCGCTATCAGCCTAAAGAGTTGATGGTTCGGGGTTCGAATCCCACTTTCGTATGTTTTTTTTTTTTGCTTTTTTATTATTTTAATTATTAAAATGATTGTGGCTTATGTAACTGATGCGTGATTCTAATTTTTTATTTTTTATTATTTTACCTAAATAACATTTTATTGTAATTTCTTCCAAATTATTTTAGTTCATGTACTTACCACTTTTTATAAACCTCTAAATAGACTATCGATGAAAACTAAAATAAAAATAGGTAGGTAGGTAATAGGTAGATAGGCATTTAGGTATGTATGGCAAATATCATAGCAACATAGGTACCGGCCGGCGCGCGCGGCGCGCGCGGCGGCAGCATGGCACGGTGCGGTGGGGTGCGGTGCGGTGCGGTAACTCAGTAGCAGCGTGCGGTGCGGAGGCGGCA
Source organism: Nematopogon swammerdamellus (assembly GCA_946902875.1). Lineage (NCBI taxonomy): Eukaryota > Metazoa > Arthropoda > Insecta > Lepidoptera > Adelidae > Nematopogon > Nematopogon swammerdamellus. The sequence continues at coordinate 11,483,931 of OX336333.1, forward strand.
CGGCGGCGGCGCACTCTGGTTCGATACCTACCAAACGTGGACATGCACACTTTTTTTCGAATTTCGAATTTTTTTTTGCGGAATCTTATATGTCGACTAAATACAAGGTGCTTTTATTATTTCGTGATTTTCTATCAAGTTGACGGTTACGGAGATAATCGACCGAATCTGATTTCGTTGTATGGAAATAGACACTTTTTATTAAATTTCTCGAAATGTTAAAATTTGTTAGAGTAGTGAGTTATATAAACGTATTCTACACATGAGCTCCGACACGACTGTAAAAAAAAGTCATCCCGCTACGTCCCGCTTTTCGTTTTATTTACATTTGAATTTTTTTTTCTTGCTTATTTTGAAAATAAAAATAAAATACCATAGTGTGCCTACGTTACCAAACGAGTAATCCATTTGCAAGAGTCAATGCTTAACTTTAAAGTTAAATAAATAAAATAAGTCAATTTTGTGTCAAACTATAAAAATAAAGCACTCTGTAAACCCAATTTTTCGAGTAAAAAAGTGGTAATAACGTGCATATTACTTGTATTTTGTACTCTATTGTAACAAAATCTACTAGAAATATTGAAACGTACAACATAATGTACTTTCCATAGATTTTTATAACGAAACATTACCTACTACACGAAAACAGATCGTATAAAACGTAAAAACTTTTAAAAATTATTAATCATCCAGATTCATTCGTTTATTTCGTATCTATCCTTAAAACTGCGGCATGCCTGAGTATGCCGATACACGAAATGAATACACAGACGCGTAATAATGTATGTAGTTACATCTATCCTCAAAACTGTGGCATGTCTGAGTATGTCGATACTCTATAAAATTCTGATATTACATTATATTTACTCATTACGTTTGTATCAAATTTAATAATTCATTATATCAAAACAGCTACAGGTCCGGGGCCTTGACTTGAGGAATTATTGACGAAAATATACTGTACATTTATTTATTCTTATGTTGTCTTGCATTTAAGAGTATCGTCATTTGTCATTTGTATAGAAATTTATAAACTCATCACTCAGTTGTAAAATTACACTTCTTGAGCAGAGCGAAGCGGCAACGTTGCATGAACGGTACAGTTAATCTATGATACAACTAGTTCGTTAATTATATTATGTAACTCGCTCGTTCAATTTTTGGGGAAGATCACATTAGTTATGAATTACAGTAGTCAATTAAATTATATTAATGAAAACGAGTACCGTGTGGGGCCGGTACTTAAAAAGAATAGCCCAACTGCATCTCTCCCCGTGCATGTCGTAAGAGGCGACTAAGGAATAAGGACAAGATACTGCGCTAAAGGGCGACAGGCTAGCCACTTCTCACCTTGGCGCAGTCCTTCCACCTAGTCATTCAGCATGTGGGTTCTTCGTGCCTTACTTGCTGCTTGATAGTTGTATTGTATTGTATTGTATTGTTTATTGATCATTCATACGGCAGTTAGACTCCGCTCAAACTTGTCACAATTTGTTCTATCTTGTCCGTATACTGTGCTAAGCGTGGTGGTCGGTGTTGTGCTGTAATTTACCAGAGTCCTTGTAGCACAACACCGATTACTCTGCTTACCCTTATTGTCGGGTTACAGCGTGTGTTATGTATGTATGTATATATGTATGTATGTATGTATGTATGTATGTATGTATGTATGTATGTATGTATGTATGTATGTATGTATGTATGTATGTATGTATGTATGTATTTATATATGTATGAGTTTCTTTCTTTAGAATGCATGCAGTATAGCAATCAGTTTCGCAGTTTATATAACTTACAACTGCTACTCATACCAAATTACCAAATTATACAAACTCAAAACAATCTAGCACATCAGGTTGTGAAATTAGATCAATAAATTCTACTTCTTGAATTTCTTTTTCCCCAAGTGGTGAGATCAAGAGAGATCGAACCTCTTCTGGCAGTACTTTCGCAGTGTTTGTTTTAGACTTTTTGACTTTTTGATTGACTTTGTGAAACAGGGATCAGGGATGACAAACGACGGAAATACGGCTCGGCGCTTTTTCGATAATCCCACATTAAGTTCAGACATTACAGGTATTCAAAGACTATCTACTATTCTTATTAGTATTTCTAGTGGTCTGAATATACATATCGAAAAATTCCACGAATATGCCTTAGAAACTGCCAAGCTATTCGTAGCTTTGTATGGGTGGTATCGCATGCCACTTAGCGTTCACAAACTTCTCATTCATGGCAGAGAAATAATTAAACATTTGAATGTTATTCCTATAGGAATAGAACACCTATCGGAAGAGGCATCTGAGGCCCGGAATAAGGATTTCCGAAACTATAGAGAGTTTCGTTCTCGAAAAATCAGTAGATGTGCATAAAATCACGATATCTTGAATAACTTATTGCTTTCATGTGATCCATACTTAACAACAATTGGTCCAAAAATGATTACAAACACTGCGAAAGTACTGCCAGAAGAGGTTCGATCTCTCTTGATCTCACCACTTGGGGAAAAATAAATTCAAGAAGTAGAATTTATTGATGTAAGTTCACAACCTGATGTGCTAGATTGTTTTGAGTTTGTATAATTTAATATCTCACCTATTCCTTTTTCCTTTGTCTCAGGAGCCGCCTTATTCCTGCAATGATTGCTCTCTTTGCAACATCCATTCCCTTTATCAATCCATTCATCCTGATGGGGAGGAAGTAGCAAGCTTTCCCGAAGAGTATACGTTCATACTCGAGCCCTCCCCGTGAGTAGCAGTTGTAAGTTATATAAACTGCGAAACTGATTGCTACACTGCATGCATTCTAAAGAAAGAAACTCGTTTTCATAAATTAAATTTAATTGACTACTATAATTTATAACTAATGTGATATTCCCCAAAAATTGAACGAGCGAGTTACATAATATAATTAACGAACTAGTTGTATCATAGATTAACTGTACCGTTCATGCAATGTTGCCGCTTCGCTCTGCTCAAGAAGTGTAATTTTACAACTGAGTGATGAGTTTATAAATTTCTATACAAATGACATGACGATACTCTTAAATGCAAGACAACATAAGAATAAATAAATGTACAGTATATTTTCGTCAATTATTCCTCAAGTCAAGGCCCCTGACCTGTAGCTGTTTTGATATAATGAATTATAAAATTTGATACAAACGTAATAATGAGTAAATATAATGTAATATCAGAATTTTATAGAGTATCGACATACTCAGGCATGCCACAGTTTTGAGGATAGATGTAACTACATACATTATTACGCGTCTGTGTATTCATTTCGTGTATCGGCATACTCAGGCATGCAGCAGTTTTAAGGATAGATACGAAATAAACGAATGATACTAGATGATTAATTATTTTTAAAAGTTTTTACGTTTTATACGATTTGTTTTCGTGTAGTAGGTAATGTTTCGTTATAAAAATCCATGGAAAGTACATTATGTTGTACGTTTCAATATTTCTAGTAGATTTTGTTACAATAGAATACAAAATAAAAGTAATATGCAGATTATTACCACTTTTTTACTCGAAAAATTGGGTTTACAAAGTGCTTGATTTTTATAGTTTGACACAAAATTTACTTATTTTATTTATTTAACTTTAAAGTTAAGCATTGACTCTTGCAAATGGATTACTCGTTTGGTAACGTAGGCACACTACGGTATTTTATTTTTATTTTTAAAATAAGCAAGAAAAGAAAAAAATAAATGTAAATAAAACGAAAAGCGGGACGTAGCGGGATGAGTTTTTTTTACAGTCGTGTTGGGGCTCATGTGTAGAATACGTTTATATAATTCACTACTCTAACAAATTTTAAAATTTCGAGAAATTTAATAAAAAGTGTATATTTCCATACAACGAAATCAGATTTGGTCGAATATCTCCGTAACCGTCAACTTTATAGAAAATCACGAAAGAATAAAAGCAGCTTGTATTTAGTCGACATATAAGATTCTGCAAAAAAAAATTCGAAATTCGAAAAAAAGGGTACGTGTCCACGTTTGGTAGGTATCGAACCAGAGTGCGGCGGAGGCGGCGGCGGCGGCGGCGCGGTGGAGGCGCGGGAGGCGCAGACAGCGTTATACCACAGTACCTATTAGTTATTCTGTGGTTATACCAACGAAAGCCATGCGTATAACGCCCCGTCAAGTTACGTACCGGAGCGTATACTGATAGATACCACAGAAGAGAGATATTACTGATACGGTCGTACTGTATACTGGTACGGAAAATGACACGGTGGCAACATCACCTACAATACAACATCCGAGATGTCAGCTCGTAACAACTGGTGAAGTAGGTGCTATGTCAGTGCTTTTCTTCGGTCGTACCGGCTTCACTGAACTGGACGGAAAAAAAGAAGGGAGTCATATCCCGAAATAGTTTGTATTTTCCGTCCAGTTTAGTGTAGCCGGCACGACCAAAGGGAAGCACTGACATGGCACCTAAGTTCACCCGGTGTTATGGGCTGACATCACGGATGTTATAGGTGATATAGCAAACTGTGTCAGTTTACATAAAAAAATCCCTCAGTCGCCTTTTCCGACATGCACGGGGAGAGATGCAGTGGGGCTATTATTTTAAATTACCATCCCACACGGTAAAATATACCAAACCTACCTATCTTTTTTCCATTCGATCCAAACACAGAAGACAGAAATGACGACCGACACGCGGGCGCAGCAGGGCAGGAGCGAGCAAGCGAGCCCGGAACTAAAATTGTATCTAGTATTGAAGTGCCTGCTAAATTGACGAAGGCAAAAATTTTACCCTTCCGACTGAAGAATTACGTCAATAATTTCATGTAGGCGTTTTTTGTTTTTTATTTTTATCTCCTTTCGTGGATAAAATAATAAAACAAATTGAATAGAGTTTTCTCAGAGCTTTGTGACCTTTGAATCGGTGGTATTGTAAAATTGTAATAATACACACATACTCAGATTTTCAAAAATTCATGCTTTTTTTATATATTTTTAATTTTATGTTTATTACTTACTTTTACTCATTATTAAAAAAACCAGCAATGCACTTTGTTGGTAAGGAACCAAAATATAGGTTGGTATTTTTTTAATTTTCTGAATGTGTGTCAATTGGTCAGTTTTGGACCTTCTTTGTCGCACTTTTTGCATGTTTTGCGTATTTGGCGTTTGTCACCGCCTTAAGTGCTCGCTTCTGAAGTACAAATATTCTTTTAGCTGCGGCTCCTTTCCCCCAAAATTTTATACCGTAGTTCATGATACTTCCAAAATATGCATGGTAAACATTCAATGCAACTTTCTGACCACATAGATCGTTTATCTTCTTAATCGCAAACACAGCAGAACTTAGTTTATTAGAAATATTGTCAATATGCTTGTCCCATATTAGTTTGGAGTCTAGCTTTATACCTAAAAATTAGCTTTATACTAAAAACCAAGCCGAGTAATACTCCAACAAGCCGAGTTGGCACTGCTCCTTCTCTTCCTTAATTTTTGATTAGCAATAGTTCCGTAGATTTTGTAAACGGAACTAACGCGAATTATTGTTCTCACAAATTTTTTTTTTTTTTTTTATGGAACCTGACACAGTTGGCTACATCACCTACAACATCCGTGATGTCAGCCCATAACACAGGGTGAACTAGGTGCCATGTCAGTGCTTCCCTTCATTTCATGTCGGCTACACTAAACTGGACGGAAAACACGAACTATTTACATAGCCATTTCGACCGACGTTTCGTTCAGTGCGGTGGTACCAACCCGGCCGGGATAAACCCTACCACCTAGTAAGGTAAGAAGGGAAGGGACCTACAGTTTAACGTGGAATCCGAACCACGGTCAGCCTCCAACGCTCGAGCGGTCACCCATCCAAACACTGACCGCGCTCAGCGTTGCTTAATAACAGTTGACTAACCAACCGCGCCACTGAGCTACCGAGGCTGACGAATTTTCTTATCCCTTAGTCGACTTTTACGACATGCGACGGGGAGAGATGCAGTGGGGCTATTCTTTTTAAGTACCGACCCCACACGGTACATGGTACATACTAATTCCGAACTATTTGTTTATTTTCCCACTAGCTGCACTCTTTCATATTTTTGAGTAGGTATCTGGTAAGTATAGGATTCTTACAAGTCCCAGATCAGCACGATTCTTGAATCGTGCTGATCTGATGTGGAGGAAACAAAAATGAAAAGGTTTAAAAGGTCATTGGTCATTTTAATAGCAATTAAATACAACATGTTGAAGGTAAATGCAAGATCAGAAGTAAATGAAGTTTCATGGAACAGTTTCATGATGGAACAAATGATATTTTTTGAACTTTAGACGAGATTCCGACACAAATTAAAACTAACGCGTGCAAAGCCTCGGCGTATCTTTTAGTAGGGGATAAAAACGCAAACAGTTTTACACACTAGTGGGTCCATGGTTATTTTTATTTACCTTAGCAGTTAGTGAGTTCACAAAATGGCTATCGTATTTTTTCTACAAAGTGGTCTACATGACACAGTTAATTTGTAATTGAGCTTCTCTTAAGAAGTCATCATTTTCGACGGTGCTCTTTCTTCGTTTCGGTTTTGGTCCTTCTCCGTGCATGCTGCACTGGTCGATATAAAAACCTGTTAAACCGGCATCGTCGAGTAACATATTCAATGCCATAGCATTGTCGTCTCGTTTCTGGCAGCGTGTTTATTTATGTTACGGTTCCACCCTTCAGCCGAATTATTTGTACGGCGACGTTGTTGGGCATAAACGCACCATATTTTCATAAATTCTGGTCTCATCCAAAAATTTTCAAAATAATTTTTAAATTTCGTCATGGGATTCGTATTTGGGATAGTGTCTTACCAGATACCTACTCAAAAAATATAAAAGAGTGCAGCTAGTGGGAAAATAAATAAATAGTCCGGAATTAGTGAGAAAAATAAAATCCGCGTTAGGTCCGTTTACAAAATCTACGGAACTACTGCTAATAAAAAATTCTCATTTGTTCCATCATGGAACTGTTCCATGGAACCTCTGCGAAATATCCTACTTACCTACTGCACGATTTGGTGGAAGGACCGTGTCAAAATTAGATTTGGCTAACCTTAAACCATTTAACGAAATTCTAAAAATAATGGTTTTTCTGTATAGGTAGTTACCAATGATATTGCATGTTTAAAATAGGTAGATGTGTTGTCCTAATTCCGCAAATGGCACTTTAAAACCAGGGCAAGTGCCCCGCCTCAACATATACTTGTCTCTTTTTTGCTCTCAACAACAGTCATGCCGTCCTACTTACTTCCTCTTGTGTCAAGATCGTCCCATTTGTAACAAAATACAATTTTCGTGTAGGTACATAGGTAGACTACGTATATCCACTTAGGTACCCCTTTTAAAACATATAATATCATTGATACTTACCTACAACAGTATTTGTTGAAAGCTAAGGTTATCGCATTAAAACAAGTAACATAATTTATATTTGATAACAATTTCTTGCACGTCTTGTTTTCGAGGGTATATAAAACATGTATACATGTATTTACAGTACCCGGCACCAGCAGTAAGTAATGAACATCGAGCGTTAGCAAGAGACAATTTCGAACCGAGTTTCGAACACACGACGTGAGCAAACTAATAAACATTTTCCGTAAAATTTAAATACAATTTTCTTATTTTTTTATGAGTTACGATTCCCCAGCCATTTAATTTAATACAATTATAATCTTTACTTTAAGTATATATGTGATATGTAATTTTAATTTTATATTTAGGTACCAAGCTGTAACTATATGTATTTAATGTTATAGTTATTGTAGATTAGTTTTTACCCGATTGCGCGAAGCAAAAAGAGGGTTATGTTTATGTATGATTTTCGAGTGTATGTCTTGTAGAGTGGTTGTAGAGTGTCGTCTCTGTCGCGCGAACTCGCACGTCTCTGTGCGACAGAGACGACGCCGACGCTCTGCATACAACCGGATTGTCTCTTTCTAAAGCTCGATTTTTATTATTTACTGCCGGGTACTGTACCTACTCTATCGGTCTACCTACCCACACACATTTTACAGAAACAATAACAACAGAATAGTTTGCAAAGGCGGACTTATCCCTTAAAGATATTTCTTCCAGTCAACCTTTGCGTATCGGCAGTCAACTTTCGCGTTTGGTAGTCGCGTTTAATGATATATAAGTAGTTAGTAGGTAGATCTAGTAGCATAGATAGATATCTGTGGTCTCAGGATTAATAGTGATAACTCCAAAATGACAATTTTCCAGGAGAGTGATTTGAAAGTTAAAAAAAATCCTGTAAATCGAACATGAACTAAATTAATTAACACTTTGATGAATTTCTACTTGCAAAATGTACATCTTACATCTATTACTACTAAGCCAGTAACAGTAGCCCTAAGTGGGTTAAAGTGGACTTATCCATTTTATTATATGAGATATATAAAAAAACACATCTCGGATCATTTGGTCAAGTAGTGATGATATCTTTTATTTTATTTTATTTGGGAAACACGCAGTTATAATAAATGGGTACACAGTAATATATAAGCATTAACCAATAAAGTTTCCACTTAAAATGATACACTTAAAATAATAAAAATTATAGTATGGACTTATCATTATTGGATCAAAATATTCAAAATTACTATTATATTATTTGGTTAGAACTTGATATGTGATGTTATCATTATCTGACAAAATCTAAAAATGTAAAAACAGGAGATATTCGTTTTGGACCATTGTCGTAGAGGCATTTCTACTCGCGATGGAGTTATCATATCACGAATATACAAAAAAAATAAAAACTTTTTTTAGTGCAAACTGTATTAAAAACTAAAAATCGTCAAAAATGGAGTTATCACTATTAGGCCAGTGACCATAGATATAATAAATAAATAAATACAACTAATGAAATAAAATTAACCTATTAACTAATTAATTAAAGAAGTATAATAAAAGCATAGCTATTCAGAGGGGGACCGCTGCATCCGTCATGGGGACCATGCCTTTGTCCCCCATGTCGGAATATTTTTTTTTGTAAGTATTTTTAATCTTTTAGATTAGTTTAGTTTGTAGTTTTGTAAATATTTTATGCTGCAATAAAGTTCTTTGATAGTCTTAATTAAAAAAATTAAATCTTAAAAACGTGAAATATTCTAAAAATCGTCCTGTAGATACGATAGACAGAGGCAGGAAATGGGCCAACATCTACAAAGATCTGTTCCAGATCTTTCTATGTTCCTCCATAACGAGCTGCAGCCCTCGCGTCGACGCGACGACGCGACGTCGCGTCGTCGTCGTCGCGTCGTCGTGTCGTCGGGCTAATATAATGAATGAATAATGAAAAACCGCATATAATTATTTCTAAATAAACAGAGCTCCTAATATAGTGACGAAATGAGAGATGGAAACTAACCCGGTTGGCTACATCACCTACAATATCCGTGATGTCAGCCCATAACACCGGGTGAACTAGATGCCATGTCAGTGCTTCCCTTCATTTCATGTCGGCTACACTGAAATGGACGGAAAACACGAACTATTTACATAGCCGTTTCGACCGACGTTTCGTTCAGTGCGGTGGTACCAACCCGGCCGGGATAAACTCTACCATCTAGTAAGGTAAGAAGAGAAGGGACCTACAGTCGAAACACGGTCAGCCTCCAACGGTCGAGCGGTCACCCATCCAAGTACTGACCGCGCCCAGGGTTGCTTAATAACAGTCGACCGACCGCACCACTACTGGGCTACCGAACCGAGGCTGTCAAGGTTAAACTTTACTATCTGTGTTACTGCTAGCTCCGGTTTGACTTCTGAGTTCGACACAGCGATAGGCAACATTTATAATAGATTAGCCCGCTCTCTCAATTCCAGTGTGTTCCCGACTGAGCTGCTGTTGTGAGACTTTTACGAGTATCTAGGTGCCATAAAATACGTGTAAACAAATTATTAGAAAATTTAACGGCTTTACTTACGGTCGTCGCGCCGCCTGGTCATACGTGTGGCCCATCATCATGAGCGCTCTGCCCGGTGCGACGACGGTTGGCGTTGGTTGGCGGAGTACTATGAAGATGGCTCAAGATGTGCCATACGTGTGGCCCATCATCATGAGCGCTCTGCCCGGTGCGACGACGGTTGGCGTTGGTTGGCGGAGTACTATGAAGATGGCTCAAGATGTGCCATACGTGTGGCCCATCATCATGAGCGCTCTGCCCGGTGCGACGACGGTTGGCGTTGGTTGGCGGAGTACTATGAAGATGGCTCAAGATGTGCCATACGTGTGGCCCATCATCATGAGCGCTCTGCCCGGTGCGACGACGGTTGGCGTTGGTTGGCGGAGTACTATGAAGATGGCTCAAGATGTGCCATACGTGTGGCCCATCATCATGAGCGCTCTGCCCGGTGCGACGACGGTTGGCGTTGGTTGGCGGAGTACTATGAAGATGGCTCAAGATGTGCCATACGTGTGGCCCATCATCATCATGAGCGCTCTGCCCGGTGGTGTGACGATGGTTGGCGTTGGTTGGCGGAGTACTATGAAGATGGGCCAAAGGTATGGCCCATCTTCATGAGCGCTCTGCCCGGTGGTGTGACGACGGTTGGCGTTGGTTGGCGAAGTACTATGAGGATGGGCCATACGTTTGGCCCATCTTCATGAGCGCTGTGCCCTGTGCGACGACACGGTTGGCGTTGGTTGGCGGAGTACTATGACGATGGGCCATACGTGTGGCCCGAAACGTTGAACCATATAGCTCGGAGACGACCGTGAGTGAAACCGTAATTTAAAAACCCATAATATATGTAGGTGTAAACAAGTTAAAAATATACTTGGAAGTACTCGTATAACCTGTTGTGATATAAATGCTATAATGTTTAAACACTAAAAATAATCCACCCGTGTATAGCTGTGGATCGGACAGTAGTTTGTGAGGAAGTAGCGCAGAGTAGAGTTGTGTGCGCGCGAATATGTTGTGTTTGTGGATGATAGCGGGCGCGGTGGTCGGAGTGTGGGCTCTCAACTGGCTGGTGAACTGCAGCAAGGTCATGCGAGCGTACAATAGGATACCTGGACCCAACACAGTACCCGTCCTTGGAAACACTTTTGACATCCTTACTAACCAGGGTCAGTGCTTCAAATGGTCTCGCTAGTTTTATTTATGGACACAGTCTAGCGCTTCTTCTGGCGACATCACGCGGCAAGTTATTTGATCAGCGCCTGATAATTTATATTGTAATAGTGAAAAAAGCCAATATCCTATGCATAAACATTTTTTGTACCGTATGCAGGCCGGTACTTCAAAGGAATAGCCCCACTGCATCTCTTCCCGTGCATGTCGTAAAAGACCACTAAGGCATAAGGACAAGATGCCGTGTTAAAGGTAGACAGGATAGCTACCGATCAACTTGGCACGGTCCTTTCACCGAGTCATGTAGCAGACTGCAGATGGGTCTTCACGCCTTACTTGGCTGGCTTGATAGCTCGCTTGATAGTTATCCTGTCCGAATTATTTGCTAAACGCGGTGGTCGGCGTTGTGTGTGCTCTAATTTACCAGAGTATTTGGAGCCCAACACCAACTGCTCTGCTTACCGCGACTGTCGGGAAACAGCGTGTGGTGCGTACGTATGCATAAAAAAAATTGTTTTGTGTTTCGTATAGGTATTTAAATGTTTATAAAATACGAGTATAAGGTATCTAAATAGAAAAATACTGCCGAATAAGCAGAATTTTTTAAATTAAATTTTATGTTTGTTTTAGTGGACCTTTTCTACAGAATGAGGGGATGGGCAAATGATTATAAAGATATATTTAAGATTTACATACCTCCGATTCGTGCCGTCAACATTTATAATCCGTGCGATGTGGAGGTGAGATCATTAATTGTTTTGTTTTCCAACGGCCATTCCTTTACTGTTATATTTGGACAATTACATAATAAAAGGACTTCAGCTCGACGACGGCCCGTCGATAGGTTGTTCCGGATTTTACTATTATATATAAGGATATTATAAATGAGTTCAGACGGCGATGCTGCCGGCAAGCGCCAGTAAGATGTGACGATGTCCAGCCAGCTACACCGTGCCGCCCGCCGCCGCGCCGCGCGCCGCGCCGCCGTGATTGGAGGCTTGCCTTTCGTTCGCCTCCCCGGCGCGGCGCGGCGGCGCGGCCATTGCACAGTACCGACGACCGAGCTTCACTCGGCGCGGCGTCTCTCCAGTTTGACGTGGGAACGACAGATGGCACTGCATGACATGTCACCTCAATATTCTTAGAGATGGCGTAGGAAGAAACATTGTTTTTGTGTGAAAACGGATTTTTTGAGGGATGATACCTATCTACCTAGATAAACTTGGAAAATGAAACATATCTAAAACAAAATTTCATCCAAATAATTAGAGCCGTTTCCGGGAAACATGTTATATACATATTATATGTTATTATATTATATGTTATATATATGTTAAAATACATTATATATTTAGAAACCTAGGAGAACACGGGGGGGGGGGGTGGGGGTGGGAGAAGATCTTGAATTTTTTGCCATGCCCATGAACATTCTTTGATGCACGGGGATTGCGAATGCATGCCGGCCTGACAGCAGCCTTTTCACATCTAAAATAAATGTTATTTTATGTGCACGTCATCAATATCTATTTTTACGTCAAACAACTTTCTGCGTGACTTAGTTTTCGAAAAAAACCTCTGTAACAGACGGACGGACACGGGCGGTAGTGATCATTTACGAGTCCGTTTTTACCTTTTGAGGTACAGAACCCTAAAAACAAAAACCCCGACTGCGTAAAAAAACCTAAGTAACAAAAAGACTCAACGCGGCCGGAAGGGCAAAAAAAAAAACATTTAGGCTTTAGGCAAACTAACATGGAGAATATGCGGAATCACAGGAGTATTTAAATGTAGCAATACCTAAGGTCCCCGACTGCTGCGACTAACTGTGGAGTGGTTTCATAAAATAATTTTGCTAGCATGTGTTTCTTTTTTTTTAGTTAGGTGTTTTACGCTTTTTTGTTTAATATAATTTTTTTAGTATACTAGTAATTAATGTGAAAAACTGTCTTGTACAAGATAAGAAAAAAAAATCAATAAAATTATCATCTAAATTATGTTTCCAGACGATGCTTTCCACTACAAAGTTCAATGAGAAAAGTATGGTCTACTCGCTGATGCAGCCTTGGCTAAAGGATGGACTTCTTCTCAGTAATGGTGACATATTTGCAATAAAATAATAATATTTTTTGATACGGTAAGTATGATCAATAATATTAATTAAAATAAAAACCGGCCAAGTGCGAGTCGAACTCGCGCACCGAGGGTTTGCTATGTCATGGTCAGCGCTGCTTCATACTGTTTTCGGTAGATGGCGCGCATACTCTTTTTAGTTTCTTGTATGGGGACCCCGTGAATTTTTAACTTTTTCCTATTTTTATTATTTGTTGTTATATCGGCCATAATAACACATTCTGTGAAAAATTCAACGGGTTACCTATTACGGTTCAAGAGATACAGCCCTCGGACAGACGGCGGTGTAGGCTTAGTAATAGGGTCCGGTACGACGACGGTTGAATGAATCTCTCCCTGTGGCTGAATCGATATCGTCACAATATCCTGAAGTGTTTTTTATGGTTTGGTTTGGATACTTACACGATCCGTGTTTCGTAAATCTGGCGACCTGTCTCTCGCTCTTCGTGAGGCAGTGCGGTGATAGCTCGAGAGTTTGGAACTCGAAGACATAGGTAATTTAAATACAAGGTAGGCACCTCTGATTACGGCACGCCCATGGTACCATTGTTAAAAAATTGTAACATTCGTATCTGCGGCGATTACAAAATTACAATCAACCCCAGGGGGAAAAAAATCACATACAAGTGAATCCGCTCGCTTCCTTATCAGTCAGCGTGCATGCGTCCACTACTGGACATACGCCTCTCCAATTTTCCTCCAGTCCTCCCGGCCTTCGGCCATACGGAACCACTGCTTTCGGCCGACGTACCTACTTGAAGTTGGCCCATCTGATCAGTGCTCTTCCCACACTACGTTTCCTTTAAGGGCATGGAGGGCAATTACGTCAACATTTTAAAATTATTATTATCCTTTCAAAATAAGTTTCAATAACTTGTTTGTGTAAATATACACATAATATAGTTATGGATATTCTTGAATGCAGTCATTGCGTACACAGGTGCAAAGTGGCACGCTCGGCGTAAGATCCTGACGCCGGCGTTCCACTTCAACATCCTGCGTCACTTCAGCCACATCCTCGAGGAGAACAGCTGGAGAATGGTGCGCGACTTGGAGACTGAGCTGAAGCAGGAGAAAACCGACCTCGTGCCGCTCATGTCCTCCTACACGCTGCACTCTATATGCGGTGAGACTAAATTTCTTGAAATAAACATCTATTCATCTATTTCATGAATAAAATCTACATTCCATAAAGAAAAAAAGTTAAAACGAACCCCGGATTTGTACGAGTTTCTCAGAATGTTATGAGAACTATTAATCTAATCATATACGCCATGTATATGAGGGAAACGTTTTGAAACATAACGAAACAATCTAATAAACATAATTTAGTTACATGGGTAAGTACTCAGTAGACAATTTACAATGTTATTCTTATATTCATAAAACACGCTGTATGCTTTCAGAAAGTGCAATGGGTACTAAACTGCATGCAGAGGAAACGGGTGCGGGACAAACATACAAAGGTGCAATTCATGAATTCGGTCGCATCTTAGTAAGTAGGGTAACTCGAATATGGATGTTCATAGACTTCACTTTCTTCATGACACCGACTGGAAGACGACACAATGAGGTTCTGAAAGTAATCCACGACTTTCCCAATCGCATTATCGATGAGAGAAGAAAATATCGGGAGACATTTGGGGACGATGTATTCATCGAAGGCGCAGCTCCAGAAGCGGAGGTCTATATGAACCGGAACAAAAAGAGAATGGCCATGTTGGACCTGCTGCTGACCGCTGAGAAACAAGGATTGATAGACGCAAGCGGCATACAGGAAGAAGTCGACACCTTCATGTTTGAGGCATGACTTGTTGTAGTAGTAGTTAATAGTAGTAGTAGTAGTAATAAGGGTTGGCTCTAAGCCTGCAAACTAGTCCATCTTGGTCGGGGTCCTTTCTGCAAAACCCCTTGATCCCCAGTCAGCCATGTCCTCCATGAAGGCCACTAGACGACCAAGGCGGTTGCAGGACATTTGTTGTTCATTTGGCACCACCCAGGAGGCACGTGTGACTCGAGGATCTTCAGGTGTCACGGACAGGAACAACGTTACCCCCCTGAGGCATGACTTATTGTAAAGGATAATTTGTAATGGTTTACTTTAATTGAATATTACGTACATCGGGACTATGAATTTCAGGGTCACGATACAACTGCATCCGGACTGATGTTCACTCTAATGGTTTTAGCAAATCACAAAGACATGCAGGTAAGTGTGGTAAAGATAAAATGTTGTGTATGTACATATTCACTTCATAAAACAAATAGGTAAATATGTCTTCTGCCATGAAAGTATTGTGAGATAATCGAGTTGGATTTCAATTTATATCGTAGGATAAGATAGTGGAGGAGTGTGAAAGGATATTCGGTGGGTCGAAGCGGGCGGCCAGCATGTCGGAGCTGCAGGACATGAGATACTTGGAGTGTTGCGTGAAGGAGGCGCTGAGGCTCTACCCACCAGTACCCTTTATCAGCCGCCGCATAGGAGAAACTGTTCAGCTAAGTAAGGATTACAATAATGATAATATTCTAATTAATACAGGACCTACCTACACCATCAGTCAGTCTGTCAGTCAGCATGTAAGCGTCACTACTGGACATACGCCTCTCCAATTTTCCTCCAGTCCTCCCGAACTTCAGCGGTACGGAACCATTGCTTTCGGACGACATACTTGATGTCGTCGTCCCACCTGGCCGGTGTTCTTCCCACACTTGACACCATAAATAAGAACAATTGTTTGCAATGAATATGGTATATATAGGTACATAGTTGTAACACGTAAAGTTTTGTTTTTTAGAGGACTACCTGGTTCCGGCCGGCACACTGTGTCACGTGCACATATTCGACCTGCACCGGCGGGCAGACTTGTTCAGCGAGCCGCTGCAGTACCGCCCCGAGCGTTTCCTGTCCGACCGAGGCGACAGCAGGCACCCCTACGCATACATCCCCTTCAGCGCTGGACCCAGGAACTGCATAGGTACATACATGCGTAACACTCTTCCTTCATCCAATAGCTAGGGAGCTAGCGACCATTTCGGTAGAGGATTTGCTCATGTTTCATATCGATTCGGATTAATGTTTATATCAACACGAATCGATTTAATCCATTCAATTAAGGTCTACGTCGCTGCGTTTTTCCGTTACAGCGCTTAAAATTTCTAAAAAAAAAAAACAAACTGATTTTAAGTTGATTGTTTCTTTACTTTACTTGGCACGAGCGTACAGTTTTCAATACAAAATATCTGGTCTTGATGTCTGCCTCATCGATTTGCTTCGTTTTTATAAGGAACCTGTGTACCTCAAAAGTGGAACCCTCATAGGACCACTTCGTTGTCCGTCCGTCTGTCTGTCTGTATGTATGTCTGTCTGTCTGTCAAGACCTTTTTTCTCAGGAACGGGTAGAGGTATCAAGTTCAAATTAATATTGAATTATTAGAAATACAAATACTAAGGTCTACGTTTACTTGGAGGTGTAAGAAATTTAGCTTCTAAGACAACACTATCATAAGAAACGGCCATTTAAGTCACATATTTTGCAACAGGCAAATAAAATTAAACCCTATAGCGTACTTTTCGTTGACATAGAATCATGAAATTTGGTAAGAGGCAAGGTCTCTCAGCACAAGTTACTTTTGTTAGTTTCTTTACTTTTTGTATGTCTCAAAACTTATATAGTGTCCTACGTACGAGTAGTACAACTGGCTGTTGACAAATGACAGTACAAATTGACAACGCATTACTACCATGGTGGTAGACGCGGACCTTAATGTTTCTTATGGTACAATACCTGGTTAGGTACAATTTAACGTCTGCCACATGAGCTTGAGCAAATCATATAGAAATCTTGCTCAATGGGTATACAGGTAAAACGCTTACAGCTCGTCAGTGTGTAGAGAAATGGCTGTATATTGTTTATGGAGCATTCATATGGTAGTAAAACTAATCTTGGACTTCTCACAATTTATATTATCCGGTTTGGTTACACCCACGAAGAAGAACAGGCAATAAACTTCGCAGGATTTTTTTAAAGGATCACGCGGTGTGTGTTGCAGGTCAGAAGTTCGCCCTGCTGGAGATGAAGTCGGCTATCTCCGCCATCTTGCGCACGTACGAGCTGCAGCCCGTTACCAAGCCGGAGGACATAGTATTCAGTGCGGACTTGGTGCTCCGTTCACATAATCCGGTTTATGTTAAATTTGCACCAAGAATAGTAAAATGTACTTAGAGTTTCATACGATTTAAGCTACTCCGTGATTTGTAAACAGATTTTGATAAAAATGATAAGAAATCCATGTCAAAAGCTTTTGTTCTCGCATTTTTCACATCCAGGCAAACATGATGTTGTCATCACTAACACTGGTCATAAATAAATAAAATAAAATGTGAAATTACATATTCAAAAAACCTCCGACACATCAACAACCATTAAAAAGTAAAAAATAGTCTCAGCTTAGTCAATTAATGGCGTCGGGGACCCGAGTTTAAATTTTGTTACTTAGCGGTCTGCCGTCGCCTTTAATTAACTATGCGGGAATTATTTTTTATTTTACTTTCTAAATTAAATTTTTAATTCAAGCTTTTGAAGAGACATAATTTGACCTAGTAATAATTTTGTTAAGTTTGGTTAGGTTAAATTAACAAATCGAAATCCATACTTTTGAGGACGTCTGTAAATAAACATACAGATAAGGTAGTTACCGATAGCTACCTTATACATGAGAATATAATATGGTCTCGCTAGCTAGACGGCGCGGCGGCGGTGCAGACGGTGTTCACATCATCAGAACACACACACCCAGTACAGCCACGTGGTCAGAGACCTACATTACGATTTTATTATAAACATTGAAAATTAGGCGTTTTCTAGATGTCCTTCATCTTTTAGAGTGATAAATTCAGCCGAACACACCAGTATTTATCGCAGACTGTTTTATGGGAATACTGATCTACATAATTAATTATACGGAAGTTGGCGAATGTGGAACCACCCTGACTGACAACTGTATAATTTTGTAAACTTTAGGTATTTGTTTCTGTGGGTTCTTCCGGTATCACTAATTATCACCGTTGCGATGCCCTACTTCGGGAACAGTTTGGTCGGTACATCACTCGACAAGCGCTGAATCTTCAAGCTGAATATTCAGTTTTAGAAATTTTATGATATTTTTTCCCTAGAAAAACCAGGGTCGGCTGAAATGCTCAAAATAAGTACAAGAGAAAAAAACATAAAACCGACTTCCTAAAAAAAGTAAAACTAAAAAACTATTTAAAATAAAAAAAAAGTTTATTTAAAAAATAAAAAAACCCGACTGCGTAAAAAATGAACTTTAAATAAAAACTGAAAAGAAAAAAAAACAAGTCCAGTAGTCTAGAACTCTGTTAAGTAATATTGAATAACTACACCATTGAAATAGTTTCATGATCGATACACACATATAATAAAACAAATAATAAACTCTAATGCGGAACATAGCGACTTTAACAGTCGGGACCCATTATTGGGAAAATGTCAATGGGCCCCGACTGTTAAAGTCGCTATGTTCCGCATTAGAGTTTATTATTTGTTTTATTATATGTGTGTATCGATCATGAAACTATTTCAATGGTGTAGTTATTCAATATTACTTAACAGAGTTCTAGACTTCTGGACTTGTTTTTTTTTCTTTTCAGTTTTTATTTAAAGTTCATTTTTTACGCAGTCGGGTTTTTTTATTTTTTAAATAAACTTTTTTTATTTTACACTTTTTAGTTAGGATATAAGACCGTAAATTTCGTAACCTAAAAAAAAAAACGAACCCTAGAGTTGAAGGCGGTGCTAAAAAGGCTACACAAATCACAAAGGATATTATCATCCGCTCATGTTTTCTTTCATGCATCATTTTGCTTGCTTTAGCACCGCCTTCAACTCTAGGGTTCGTTTTTTTTTTTAGGTTTTTATTTCATATATTTTTGAAGGCGGTTTTTATATTTTTATTTTAAATAGTTTTTTAGTTTTACTTTTTTTAGGAAGTCGGTTTTATGTTTTTTAAAACTTTTTTTTTATTTCACAGTTTTTTTTAGTAATTTTTTGCTATTAATGTACTCGGCGGAATCGCTCGGCCTTCGGCCTCGCGATTCCGCCTCGCTTTCCAATCCGATCTTGACCCAATTAAAATAGGACCACGTCAGCTTCGATAGCTCAGTGGTGCAGACAGTCAACTGTCGCTATTGAATTTTAAGCAACGCTGGGTGCGGTCAGTGCTTAGATGGGTGACCGCTGACCGTTGGAGGCTGACCAAGGTTCGGATTCCTCGTAAAACTGTAAGTCCCTTCCCTCGTAATTTTACTTGGTGGTAGGGTTTAACCTTCCCGGGTTGGTACCACCGCACTGAATTAAACGTCGGTCGAAACGGCTATGTAAATAGTTTGTGTTTTCCGACCAGTTCAGTGTAGTCAGCACGATCAAAGGGGGAAGCACTGACATGGCACTGGTGTTATGGGCTGACATCACGGACGTTGTAGGTGATGTTGCAGAACTTAGTAGAATGGACAGACATAAACGTGTTACGGAAGCCTACTTTTATTATAAAATAACCGTCGGAGGACCTTGGTTGAAAATTGTAAAATTTAGTAGAACGGATAGACATGCATATGTTACGGAACCCTACATTCATTTTGCAGAACTTAGTAGAATGGACAGACATAAACGTGTTACGGAACCCTACTTAACAGTTGCACTCCGGGAGTGCCGGCAGATCCCGTGCCACTCTAACTTAACCCTTAACGCAATGACTTAAGGTTTCATTTTAAAAATGACGCTGACGCGATGTCGCGAGTTATACATTTTTACCCACCTAAAAAAGTGCCAAGAGCCGCTAAAGAAGTTTTCACTTCAAAAACCTCAGGGTTATCCCCTTTCAAATAAAAAAAAAAGAATTTTCAAAATCGGCCCACAATTGACGGAGTAATCGCGTAACAAACATCCAAAAAAAGAAAACATACCGTCGAATTGAGAATCTTTTAGGTCTAAAGTAAATTTCTCGTGAAGACAAATGCAACGAGCCCAAACACGATGGGTTTATCATGTGTAGTTTAGGAGTTCCTATGGCCACCTTCTGTCTCCATCATCAAACCAGCTCGATGGTACTCGGTACAGTAGGTACTGGCCAGGTACCATAATAAATTAAACGCCGGTCGGAAAAGATAAAAAAATTTCAAATTTAGAATATTCATGAAACAAGGGTCCGAATATGTATCACTAGTATATCGATTCATGTATTTCAACAGGACAGAGAAAATTTCAAAATAATACTAATAATACAATAAAATAATAATAGTATTTAATACTTTTTAGTTTTTTTTTTTTTGTTTTTTGGAAATCGGTTTAATATTTTTTAAAACAGTTTTTATTTCATTCTTTTTAGTAATATTACATAAAAAAGAATAATCGAAATCGAATAATCGAAATCGATTGAAGTGGTACAGAATTATTCGCCATATGTGTCAGACTGCAAATTGCTGAATAAGTCCACATCACAAATGTTTTGCTGAAGGTAACCACACACCATACTAATTTATCAAACTGAAAATTGCCGAAAACGACCACATCACAAGTTTTGCTGAAGGTAACCACACACCATAGTATTATGCTGATTTTTCGAAAACCACTGAACCAATTTCGATAAAATTGAAATGGGACCACCTCGGAAGTATGACCTAACTAACAAAAAAAGAATTTTCTAAATCGGCCCTCAATTGACGGAGAAATCGTGTTACAAACATACAAAAAAATAAAAAAAAAAAAAATAAAAAAAAAAATAAAAAAAAAAAAAAACATACAGACGAATTGAGAACCTCCTCCTTTTTTGGAAGTCGGTTAAAAATAGAATGTAATCAAAATGGTCCTCACAAGCCTATATAATTATATAGCCTTTTTTTAAGTAATCCGGAATGGGTGGCTGAGTCGGAGGGGCCAAAGCACACGCTTCGACCAGCCAATATCACCTCCGAGAAGGTAGGTGCCATACCGGAGACTTTCCTGGATTGCTGGCTATAAGTACTGGACTAGAGGCTAGAGACTAGAGCCTGATCGAATACATGATATGCTATGCTATGGATGCAAAGATTCTACCGCCGATCCACAGATTCTATCACAGAGAGTGCCAGGGGATGTAATGGAAATCCGACTTTTTTTTCGCGTAGATTTTACTCCAGAGGAAGATAGACCCAAAAACACACAGTGCATCTAGCAAGAACAACCGAAAAAGGTCCGGAAGCGAACTAGAAAATCATTCAGTTTTTTTTTGTGCGCACGGTGTTAGAAGACACGAATGGCAGCGAGGTGGAGTGTACGGTTTTGTGTAGTCGCCGGATGGGTGGATGGCTAGGTAGCGTTCACGTTTGTAGGCAATGACGTATCATGTATTTGTAGGTTGTATAGTTTGGCAGCACGAAGCCGTCGAAAGTACATATTTATGTCACCAACTTTCTGGAATGCCCCTCTTATTGCGAAGCGTAAGACGTTCATCGAATTCACGTCAAAAATATCAAAACTGACGTATGGAGTGTGAAAAGTAGGTAACACTTTCGTGCACGACTTTCGTGCGACAAATTTGACAACCTAACCCCGCCTATTATTTTCTCCTCGAAGACCTGAGTAATCACTTTCGAACAACGAAACGTCAAGCAATTTGCAACGCAAATGTGCATTGTACGAATACGGCCAGTGTGCACAGAATGGTGGGGGTTTTTCGCCACATGTTGGGGAAAAATTTTAGTTTTGGGGAAAATTCGGGTAAGTAACATCCCTCCGAAAATGTTTTGGGAAAACATTTGGAGGAATCGTCATATTTTTCTATCGACAAACTGCAAGCAGCCCCTAGTCAGTCAGTCAGTTAGTCAGACAGGTCTGTCCACCGAACGACCTTGATCCTTTCTTCTTCGCAATCATAGGGACACCGATTCCGGGTAGAATAATCCTGGTTGTAAAAATCCTGATTTTTAGGGTTCCGTATCCGTAAGTAAGTCTATTTTACTAAGCCTACGCGCCGTCTGGCTTGTCTGCTTGTTTGTCTGTCCGTGCTACTGCTCTATCTTGTACTGCTGTAGCTGTAATATGGATTTGGGGAAATTTTTAAAATCCGATTTGGGAACACTCAATAGGGCCTTATAACTCTACCGGGAAGTGTCCGCGGATCCGCAGTGCGGACCGCACTGCTTCACAGAACAGTTCCTTCTGACAATGTAAAAATAACATTAAAATATAAATTTAAAAAAACCCCCGACGAAAAATCGTTAAATTCTCTAAAATTATATTTTATTTTCTACGAGTAAGTATGTACATAATTATAATTGCCATATCATTTAAGTGAAGTTGCGTCGTTAAAGTGAAGTCGAGGGGTTGCTCTGGGTTTTAATAGGAAATGAATTTACAATATTTAGTAAAATTTCATTGATTGATTTAATTTAATTTAAGACAACTAACGCTTTTTAAATAAATAATTTTCATTTGAGAAACTCCGATGTTAATAGAAATATTTAAATTTTTATGGTAGGCTACTTGTTATTATATACGTTAGGTATACAAAATAAAACATTATTTTTCACAAGACATGTTTCTGTTATGCCGAAGTTGCATTAAAATCGGTCGTATTTTAACTAAATTATTTTTATACATCATACACCTTTTAAAGTTCGCGAGAGAACTTTCCACACACCTTTGATCAATTCTCAACAAATATAGGAAAAAAGCGTGATTATATGTAGCAAAGAGCTTTCCAGTAATATATTCCATAACATAAAGTAACCGCATTGAAATCGAACTAACCATTCCAGAGTTATGAGCTAAGAGACAAACATACAAACACACTCACACCTTACACGATTCTCATTGATCGGGAGTAAGAAGCATTGAACTGGCGCGCAGGCGCCGGCGCCGGCATGGTGGCTATATTGAGTGTGGTGTGGGTGGCGGTGGGGGTGGGGGCGCTGCTGTGCGCGCTGGAGTGGTGGCTGCACACCGGACAGGACGCGAGGCACTTCAGCAGGATCCCCGGCCCGCCGGGGGTGCCCATTATCGGAAATGGTCTAGATATTCTGCTCGACAGAGGTAAGACCTATCATTATTACAATTACCTAAACTCTTTACTCAAGCTTTACTTTATGTCCGCCTCAGTAGATCAGTGGTGCGATGGAGCGACCGCCGCCGTTCATGATGTTAAGCGTACCTGGACGCGGTCAGAACTTGGATGGGTGATCGTTCGACCGTTGAAGCTGACAGTGGTTCCGATGGATGCCACATAAAACTGTAGGTCGTTTCCCTTTTTACACTAGGGTTTGACCTGCCCGGCTTGATACCATCGCACTGAATGAAATTTAGGTCGAAGCGTCTATGTAAATTATCCATGTTTTCCGTCCAGTTCAGTGTAGCCGGCAAGACCAAAAGGAATCACTGACATGGTATTTAGTACACTAAGGTGTTATGGACTGAAATCACTGATGTTGAAGGTGATGTAGCCGACCGTATAATCGGTTTTCATAAAACAAACTTACTTCCCTTTCTAGGTGGTATGGTTGATACCACCACAGCACTGAATAAAGGTCTGTCGAAAGAAGCGGCTTGGAAAATATTTATTGTTTCCGTCCAGTTCAGTGCAGCAGGCACAGCCAAACGGAAGCAAGACATGGCTGATGGCACCTAGTTCACCAAGGAGTGGAGTGATGGCCTGACATTACGGGTGTAGGAAGTGACATTGTCATCTGTGTTAGGCACAAAAAAAGCTAAGCAATTTGGAAACCTAACTAATTATACCAAGGCCCGCTGAATCATTTCGCAGATACTTATCTGATCTGCATTATTAATATATAGTTAATTGTTTACCGGCGATTGAGTGCGTGTTTCCCGATACTTTCAACCTGGGAGTCTTCATTAAAAATTCTTCATGTTAATAAGCTACAGACAGACAAACAGACACGAGAGTGATCCTATAAAAGCATTCAGTTTTTTTTCCTCTTTTGAGGAACGGAACCCTAAAAATCTGATCAAAGATTTCAACTTGTTGTGTTTTGCAGTGTCTCTCTTCAAGAAAAATAGTGCGTTATCCAAAGAGTTTCCTGAACTATACAAGGCGCAAATACTGGAAAAAAGATTTATCGTGATACAGAATCCGACAGATATCGAGGTTGGTCATCTTCTCTTTTTGCTTGAGTCAGCTGATGAGTCACCAAAGCTGCTTGCCAGCGTTGCCTTTCCAGTTCTAACTTTGACATCATCTGAGTGGAAGGCCTAAGCGGTTCAGAGCTGTTGCTTCATAGATTCAAGAACCTTGCTTTGAAATTTATTTACAGACAGTGTTAACTTCCCCCAAGCACAAAGAGAAAGGATACCTGTACAACTTCCTGAGACCCTGGCTTGGAGAGGGTTTGTTGACCAGCTATGGTGAGTGGTGGTGGAGATAAAAAAGCTATCAGCATGACTTTCAATAAGTATCTGGATATGGGTTGTTTTCCTAGTTACCTAGTTCCAATTTCCATTGGAAATTGGCAAACATAGCGCCCAAATAAACATTTAAAACCATCTTTATTATTATTTCCATATTGTCGTCTCTGGCAAAGGTCTTCAATAAGTTCGTTCAATACTATCTTTTTTTTAACCTGTAGGGCCACCGGGTCGATTGGAGGAAATTTCCTAAGGCAATACTGTTAACTACGACTGTTAGTAACTTAATGCATTTCTTCAACAAAGTTTTTTTTTGTTAAATTTAATTTTCCGTGTCGGTACGTAACTTAATGCATTTCTCCAACAAAGTTTGTTTTTGTTAAATAGGTGTATTTAATTGGCCGTGTCGGTACTCGGTACGCACTGTACTGCAGCGTATCATCAATGCAATAAGGTAACAATGTTTCATAGGTGAGAAGTGGCACTCTCGTCGCAAGATCTTGACTCCAACGTTCCACTTCAACATCCTGCGTCAGTTCAGCTTCGTCCTGGAGGAGAACAGCCGCCGTCTGGTGCGGCGCCTGCAGCCCGAGCTGAAGCACGAGAGAACAGATGTCACTACCTTCTTGAGCTCTCACACCTTGAATAATTTATACGGTATTTTATAAATCTGTGCAACAATACTCGTTTAATAGAAATTTATTTAGTGCTTGCTCTCTATTTCGCATATTCTGTGAACATTTTAATCCGCTACCGATTACGGTTCAAAAGATAAAGGTAGGACGGATATACAGACGGACGGCGGCGTAGACTTAGTAATAGGCTACCGTACGGATACATAACCCAAAAAATTGTCCAACGTGTAAACCTGTATATTTCTTTCTTGCAGAAACGGCCTTGGGTACCAGACTAGAAGATGAAATATCTAGTAGATATTCAGCAGTGGTAGGGGACCTCATAGGTGCCATCATTGAAAGATTCAGTTGTTTCTGGCTCCACCCAGCTTGGATGTTCAACCTGTCTAGCTTGGGCAGGCGACATAGACGTTCCATAGACGAGGCGCATTCCTTTTCGGACCGGGTGATAGAGGAGAGGAGGAGGTATAGACAGCAGCACGGCGACGACGACGCGTACGTGGAGGGATCCGCAGACGAGGGCGACCTGCGGTTCGCCGGCGCCGGCGCCGCGGCCGGCAGGAAGCGCATGGCCATGCTGGACCTGCTGCTCTCTGCGGAGCGAGAGGGACTCATCGACACCGCCGGCGTCCAGGAGG
The DNA here is from genome assembly GCA_946902875.1 of Nematopogon swammerdamellus. Taxonomy (NCBI): domain Eukaryota; kingdom Metazoa; phylum Arthropoda; class Insecta; order Lepidoptera; family Adelidae; genus Nematopogon; species Nematopogon swammerdamellus. The sequence continues at coordinate 11,509,860 of OX336333.1, forward strand.
AGGTGGACACCTTCATGTTTGGGGTAAGGTTTTGTTGTGTTTACCCAGGTGACGTGACAGGGTTGCTTAATATACCTGACACTTATTAATATCAATAAGTATAGTAATTGTTATAGTACCTCGGCATGGTAATATATCTACTTATATTCATTATATGTATTGAATTGGAAGTACGTATTGAACAAGAACAATATTGCATATTATTAATTTCGACGGACATTAATTAATTGCTACTTGCGGTCTTGCTTTATTGCGATTACCATTTTCAGCGGACTCCGACCGGCTCACCGAACTGTTGGTATTGTTAATCGATTCGTGATGTCTCATATTAATTTGTATCTGTATTACTTATTCTGATTTACGTATAATTCGGTTTTGTGTGTTATTTTTGCATGTTGGATTTTTAGAGTGATTTTAAACTATACTTATTCCACTACTTATTTCATCCTTTTATTGACTACGAATCATTTGTAACAATTTTGATTTCAGGGCCACGATACAACATCTACTGCCTTGACCTTCTTGATGCTGTGCTTAGCAAATTTCCAGGATATTCAGGTATTTTGGGAGACATTTTATAAAATGTGTTCTTTATGCTCAGACTTTTAAAGCAGTTATACATGATTCTACTAACAGTTTATATTACAATATTCTACACCACACAAGTGTGTAACTACGAGAAACAAAACACAATTGAATAAAAAGGAAATAATTTTTGAAGGCACTATAATAGTTCAAATAACTCCATCAATAAAAAATATATTTTCCTTAAAACTTCATCTTTGACATTAGTTAGTACAGAAGCATTTTCCTCTTAAAGTACAGTCCTTCTCATTCGATAGTAGCAACGCGTTACATTTCAGGAGTTTTCAGCATAACACTTATGTAATAGATGTTAAACTTGCAGGGGAAGGTGGTAGCAGAACTAGACAGCATATTCGGTGGATCGCAGCGTCCGGCCACTATGGCCGACCTGCTGCAGATGAAGTACCTGGAGTGCTGCATCAAGGAGACCATGCGACTCTACTCTCCCATCCCCTACATCACGCGTCGTCTGGGAGTTCAAATACATCTGAGTAAGAATACAAAGTAATATAATATGAATATAATAGATATTAAATAAGTGGTAGTATCCGAACTACCCAAGCAGCACGAAGTACGTTATAGGAATAAATGTAGATAGAAAAACAGAAGTATTATCCTTCCAAGAGGCATCTATAGGGCGCCTTCTAGATGCCTCTAGGGTCGGTAATTCTCATATGCGACCGGTACTAGATATTTATAAGATAATCTGGAAAGGGTTTTTGGCCTAATATCTAAGGCCACTTTAAGAGAATAGCTCCTTTACAAGTGCACATTAAAACCCTTGTACTACTTTAGATAGGCAGCCATATATACGAGAGTTCTTCAGGCCAATAATAAAATCAGTCCTTAGACCATTACCAGATGTATAGACTGGTAAGTAGATGAATTCAGAATACAGTGAGATAAAAGCCCTGGTATCGGTCGTACATTCTACTTAACGTTTATGATTTGATTTGACAAACAAAGTATACGATGGCGTTTCACAGTTTAGCTAAGAGAAGGCAGACATAGAATAATGTCCGAATACAAATACTTATCCCGCTGCACTCGTGCTCGTAGCTCGAAGAGTTACTGGGAAACCGAGTTCACTGTCGATGTTTATATGGGTAGATCGATATTTTATAACGCGCCCATTAAATATGCAAAAAATGATCATTTTATATACTTTATGACGCCGGCCGACGACACCGCTCCCGCCAGAAGACCGACGGCGAGGGCGACTTCCACCACCGGCACGCTTGGGGCCGTCGGGGTCTCGTACCCCACCTACAGCCCCCGCTACCGATGGTGTAGGTAGTGCGCCGTATACGCTGGACTTTATGACCTAAATATAAAAGTCATGACGGCATACTACAGGGCCACAGAGGGAGAAACAATCCGGACTGCGTACCGGCCGAGGCTGCTTTCTGAATTTCAGGCTTTGGAATCAACCATCTCTGTTTCAGCCCAGCGCCTCTCAGATCAAGTACGGGTCATCCTAAACCGCCATTTTGTAGATGAAGCCGTGCTTGACCGACTACGCCTTGATGCGCTCCCCTGCCACTGCCACCACACCCGCACGCCCGGACGCCGCATGTCCCCCGCCGCCGCCGCCTCCGGCGAGAGCGCGGGGTGCCGCCGCTGTTACCATCGTTGCCGATGTAACAGCTACGTCCGTGCCGAAACCACCATCTGCTGAGGATGGTGGCGATGTGGTAGGGAGCACCGTAAGTACCCAGGATAATGAGTTTATGAGGAGGACTCTGGAAGAGGCGATTCTGAGGTACCGCTCGGCACCTACCAATGACAGGCCGCGGATACCGCGGTTGCCAACTAATAAACAAAACCTTATAATGGTGAGGATCCTGGATTCATATCTTATCTAGTACAGATCTTGCCGATCTTGTATTGTGGGGCGGTGGCTGCCTGTCGCATGGCGCATCTAAAATTCGAAAATAATTCGCGAGACACACGCTCCATGACAGCCACCTCTCCCGCATGGCAGTTACGGATCGAACGATGTATCGGCGAGGCCAGGATCCTCATCGGAAAGCTATGCTGCTTCAGATCTGGGAATACAAGACCAAAAATTATGCGTTTCGTGACTAAGGCTTTTAATGGAGCTGTAATAAGCCGATCACAGCCAAACTTCCACTCGCTAGTCACGGAACGCATAGATGACCTGAAGCAGCAAATTAGCGCGTGGGCCCAACGTATCCGTCGCTATAGGAAGCGTGTCGACCGTTTTCATCAGAACCGTCGATTTCAGAGTGACCAAAGGTGGGTATACCGGAACTGGGAGCACCCGAACCAACGACCGACAGACACGATCCGACCGACTGATCAAGAAAATGCTTCATTTTGGAAAAACATCTGGTCGGATCCTGTCTGTCACGTCGAGGGTGAATGGATGAGAGTTGTCCAGCGGGAGTGTCAGTCGATAGAACCAATGTCAGCCTTAAATATCAGCGAAGAGGATGTAGGTTCTGCAATGCGCCAGGCACTGAACTGGAAATCTCCAGGGCCGGACGGATTGCAGAACTTCTGGCTGAAATGGTTCAGAAGCTGCCACTCCCGCTTGGCTGTTCAATTCCAGGATGCCCTCGAACGTCGGGTTCTCCCGGAATTCATGACCACTGGTGTCACCAACCTGCTCCATAAATCTGGTAGCACTACGGAACCCAAAAATTACAGACCAATCACTTGCTTGCCTACCATCTACAAGCTCCTGACATCCATTCTGACACACAAAATATAAATTCACATAAAGGACAATAACATCTTGTCCGTTGCTCAGAATGGATGTCGGGCTAGTTTCCGCGGTACTAAGGAGCTGTTCCTCATAGACATGACCGTTTGTCAGCAGGTCCGACGCAATCGAAAGAACCTGTCTGCTGCCTGGATAGACTACAAGAAGGTTTTTGACTCCGTGCCCCATACGTGGTTGCTAAGGATACTAGAACTATACAAAACTGACACGAATATCTGTCAATTCCTTGGCGCATGTATGGGACAATGGAGTACTATCCTTCGTGTGCCAGGTGGCCAACGGACTTCGGTTGCAGACGACCGGATTCCCATACAGCGGGGGATCTTCCAGGGAGGCAGTCTGAGTCCGCTTTGGTTTTGTCTGGCTCTGAACCCTCTTAGCACTCCTCTTCGAAGAGGAGGCTCTCGAATATCGCACTTATTTTATATGGATGACCTCAAACTGTTTGCCAAGTCAGACACCGAACTAATGTCGATGATGAAGATAACTGAAGGCTTCAGCAACGACATTGGAATGGATTTCGGCTTGGAAAAATGTGGGACCATCCATGTGGAACGAGGTGTGATCGTGAACTCCGGCGGCATACAGTTTTCGGAGTCCATGAATGTTCGAGCTCTCTCCGAAGACGAAACCTATAAATATCTGGGAATATCTGGGGCTCTCAACATACGGGATACGGACATAAAACAATCAGTTAAGGAAAAGTTTTTTCACCGTCTTACAAAAGTGCTAAATAGCCTTTTGTCAGGCGGCAATAAAATTCGTGCCTATAACGGTTGGGTTATGCCTGTGCTCGTATATACCTTCGGTATTCTCAGATGGACTCAGACCGAATTGGACTCGCTGGACAGAAATGTCAGGACGCTGATGACGAAATCCCGTATGCATCACCCACGATCATCGGTCATGAGGTTGTATATCACGCGGAAGTGTGGGGGTCGAGGTATGTTAAATGCCAAGAACCTGCACAACCGCGAGGTATGCAATCTCCGTCAGTACTTTTTGGAAAAGACTGATGTTTGTGAGATGCATCGCGATGTCGTTACCAGCGATAAAGGTCTTACCCCGCTGAGCACGGGAAAAGAGAACTGGCGGAAGCCGGTTGTACTGAGCACCGAGGACCGCATGGAAGTATGGAGAGGCAAGGAGCTGCACGGTAGGTACTTCCGGTCTCTCCCGGGACCGGATGTAGACCAACTTGCTTCCGTGCACTGGCTACGCTTCGGGGACCTCTTTGGGGAAACCGAAGGGTTTGTCTTTGAAATACAAGATGAGGTTGTCAAAACGAACAACTTTAGGAAACACATAATGAAGGACGGGCCCATTGACATCTGCCGCGTCGGCAGGCGCCAGGTTGGTGGCAACAAACCTGGCGAGTCCCTCAGACATGTGATTTCCGGTTGTTCGCAGCTTGCCAACACCGAGTATTTGCATAGACACAACCTAGTAGCCAGGATTATCCACCAGCAACTAGCCTTAAAGTTCAACCTTGTAGGTACCGAAGTGCCTTAATATAAGTACAATCCGCCGCCAGTTCTCGAGAACGGTCATGTCACACTCTACTGGGATCGGTCCTTAATACAGATAGGACTATTCTCGCGAATAGACCTGATATTGTGATAGTGGACCGGGAGGCGAGGCGCGCAACGCTCGTCGATATCGCCGTGCCGCACGATGGTAACCTCGTCAGTAAGGAAGCAGAGAAGATGCTGAAGTATCTGGATCTGCAGCACGAGGTTACCAAAATGTGGCCCGTCGACTCGACGATCGTTGTGCCCATAGTCGTATCTGCATGGGCTGATAGCGAAGAGCCTCGATGACCACCTTAAGAGGCTCTCGCTGAGTGGTTGGGTCAAGGGCCAGATCCAGAAGGCAGCCCTGCTCGACACCGCACGCATCGTCCGGAGGTTCCTCTCTTTGGGACCCGACCATCGGTAGCCTGGGCTCGCCCCGCCGCCGGTTGTGGAAACTCCATTTGTTTTTATATCAATTTTAGGTTTTAATTTTGTAAAAATGTAAAATTTATATAAAAAGAAATGTGTGAATAAATGTTTTTGTTTTTTTTTTTTTTTTTTTATGGAACCTGACACGGTTGGCTACATCACCTACAACATCCGTGATGTCAGCCCATAACACAGGGTGAACTAGGTGCCATGTCAGTGCTTCCCTTCATTTCATGTCGGCTACACTAAACTGGACGGAAAACACGAACTATTTACATAGCCGTTTCGACCGACGTTTCGTTCAGTGCGGTGGTACCAACCCGGCCGGGATAAACCCTACCACCTAGTAAGGTAAGAAGGGAAGGGACCTACAGTTTAACGTGGAATCCGAACCACGGTCAGCCTCCAACGGTCGAGCGGTCACCCATCCAATCACTGACCGCGCTCAGCGTTGCTTAATAACAGTTGACTAACCAACCGCGCCACTGAGCTACCGAGGCTGACGAATTTTCTTATCCCTTAGTCGACTTTTACGACATGCGACGGGGAGAGATGCAGTGGGGCTATTCTTTTTAAGTACCGACTCCACACGGTACATGAATGTATATAATAATAACAATGTATTGAAAATATATATTAAATTGTTGTTGTTAACACTAGTCAACCAAATAGCACCAAGGGTACCCACCTCATTATCCATCCATTGTTAGGAACACATATTCCTTTATAATCGACTAAAACATTTCGATTGAAACATCATGGCGGCCAAAATTATTCGTAAAAATGGCCGACATAATCATAAGCTTCTTATAAGTTTTTGTTAGTACGTTACCGGCCATATATACTGCAAAGAGCATTACTACGCTCCTACTGAAGTCTTCCAAGTCCAAACGTAGAGTGTTAGTAGACTGTACATAGAATATAATTCTATAAATTATCTCAATAAGTACTTAGTGGTCTCCGAGAATTTAAATACTGAATATTGTCTTAAAAGTATCTTGTAATGTGCTGGAGAGTATTCACATAGACCATTAGTAGAGTGTAAGTTTTCTTATACTGTAAAGGGCATTACTACGCCCCTACCGAAGTCTTCGAAGTCCAAACGTAGAGTGTTAGTAGACTGTACATAGAATAGAATTCTATAAATTATCTCAATACGGACTTAGTGGTCTCCAAGAATTTAAATACCGAATATTGTCTTATAAGTGCCTTGTAATGTGCTGGAGTAGTCTTCACATAGACCATTAGTAGAGTGTAAGTCTTCTTATACTGTAAAGGGCCTTACTACGCTCCTACTGAAGTCTTCGCAGTCCATACGTAGAGTGTTAGTAGGCTTTAAAGTCCTAATAAGAGTGTTAGTAGACTGTACAGACTGCGAATTCTGTGTATTATCTCAATAAGTACTTAGTGTAGGCTAATATTCCTAATATATTCCATTACAGAGCTCAATAAGAATATAGACACTCTACGAAGGTCTCTTTGAAACTTTAAAATCTTTGAGAGTTTAAATTCTTAATGAAGCCCACAATGAGAGGATTTATCTACGAAAAATCCTTTACCGGCCCATTACTAGATTTATAATTCTTATAAATCTTGATTCGTGCTGTTTGGGTACTGTTCTGTGTATTTTCCGAAACATAAAAACAATCTATGTACTTAAGCAAAAAAACAGAAATCGCATATAACTATGCAAATCACTTAATACTATTGACTATTTTCAGAAGACTATGTAGTACCGGCCGGAACACAATGTCACATCAACATATTCGAATTGCACCGGCGGGCAGACTTGTTCAGCGAGCCGCTGCAGTACCGCCCCGAGCGTTTCCTGTCCGACCGAGGCGACAGCAGGCACCCCTACGCATACATCCCCTTCAGCGCTGGACCCAGGAACTGCATAGGTACATACATGCGTAACACTTACTTCCTTCATCTTCTCGTCACTTAAAATGTGTATACAAGTAAGTGCAACGCCCACAGCTCTTCAGTGTGCAGAGAACTGAGCGCGCGGTGTTGTGTTGCAGGACAGAAGTTCGCCCTGCTGGAGATTAAGTCAGACATCTCCGCGATCTTGCGCACGTACGAGCTGCAGCCCGTTACCAAGCCGGAGGACTTAGTCTTCATTACGGACATAGTACTTCGATCTCACAATCCTATTTATGTAAAATTTGCATCCAGAAAAATTAAATAAAATTGTTTTGTGTGTGAAGTTTTTATTGTTTACTAGCTATTGCCCGCGGCTTCGCTCGCGGTAGACTCGGTTTAATATCAAATCTGATGAAACACAAATATATGACAATAAACCATCGCTTCTCTTATTATATTATTTCTCTCTCTCCCGTCCATACTATACTTTCTTTGATAATGCTAAACCCTAAGGCTATTTAGCGTAATGGTATATAACCAATAGTGAGTCTCACTCAAGATCTACTTTTTATGCTGGCGCAAACCGCATCAAAGTTTACCGGAAACATACATACATAATATATATACATACTACAGACAGGCGTTCCCTTTTATAAGAAGTAGTGATGAAGATGTAATTTATTACTATTACATATAGCTTTTGCCCGCAGTTTCGCTCGCGTGAAATTCGTATTTAAAAAGAAGAAAGTATATAAGCCCGCTACCGTACCTTTATTTCGGCGCGCGGAAAAATCCGGTTTGTATGAGAGCCATATCTTAGCGTAACCCGAACTTAATTTTATAACCTATCCTGTGTTCCTTATAGATATATGTCCTTGCACTAAGTTTCATCAAATTCAGATGATCGGTTTAAGAGTTATGGAGGAACATAAATACATACATACATACAGAAAAGATTTCCAAATATCGTCAAATTATTTTTAGGATCATACATAGAGTCTAGAAACGCAATATCTCGTAAAACAAAGTAACTTCCTCCATGACCATCCCTTACAGATTTATTATTAGTATTGAGTATTGATGATTGATTGATGATGATTGATTGATCATCATCCATAGAGTCTACAAACGCAGTATATCATAAAACAAAGCAACTTACTCCATGACCATACCTTACAGATTTAAAATATATTATAAAATAATGTATAAAAAGTGAAAAAATGATAAATGATGAAAAAATCTGTTAAGTGCAACGACATGTGCGAGTTTACTCGCGCACGGAGGTTTCCGTATCTATCCGCCTATGTAGAAAAATCGTAACCAAGTAAATAACAACGGTAACCAAGGAAGTAACCGTTACCCTGGAAGGAAACAATCAGAACCGTGGTAACAAATTATGTCCACAGATGCAACATAAACAAAAATGTCATATTTGAAAATCAAATACATGAATGTGAAAATCATGAAAAAATAAAAAACCAAAATGAAATTGTCTTTTCAAATTTCGAAAAAGTAAATTTTCAAGAATATGTATCCGCCATTATCTTATCAGCTATCAGCTTATCTTTTGTCTTTCAACATGCAATGTATAAAAGCCGTTGGCGCCATCTGTTATTCAATAGTATGACTAATATATTTTAATGAAACGTTTCTTGTATGGGGGCCCCCCTTAATTTTTAACTTTTTCCTATTTTTCTTATTTGTTGTTTCATCCGCCATAGTAACGCATATTCTGTGAAAGTTTCAACGGGCTACCTATTACGGTTCAAGTGATACAGCCCTCGGACGGACGGACGGACGGACGGACAGACAGACAGACGGACGGCGGAGGCTTAGTAATAGGCTTCCGTACGGGATACGGAAACCTAAAAATGGTTTAATTTAGATTTTATTCATCTGACGCAAAAGTAAAAGAATAAAACGAAATTTTTATTGCACTGATAAATAACTAAACCACAAGCACAGAACTCTAATTGTTGTAGATTTTTAAAATTTAAAAAACAAGGCCGACTTACGACCTTTTTCTATGCAAAGCAGCCAGCTTATGGGTATCGTCTTAACACAGCTTGAGATTGTATGCCTACAAATAGTTGAGCCGATTTGCTATGATCACGGAATTAGACAGTTCTGTCCTCTTTATTCGGCAGTATAGTCAGAGTTTTATTTTAGAGAAACCCGACGCGGTTCGCGACATCGCCCGCGTGTCAGTCCACCCACAACACCTTCTTGGTGAACTAGGTGCTGCGTGTTCCTAGTGCTTCCCTTCGGTCGTGCCGGCAGAATGGAAGCCTCGCTAGCTCAGTGGTGCGGACGGACCCTGAGCCCAGAATAGAAAAGAGTACTCCCTGAGCGCCGTCAGTACTTGGATGGGTGACCGCTCGACCGCTGGAGGCTGACCGTGATTCGGATTCCACGTAAAACTGTGGGTCCCTTCCTCGGTCCCTTCCCTTCTTACCTTACTAGGTGGTAGGGTTTATCCCGCCCGGGTTGATACCACCGCACTGAATGAAACGTCGGTCGAAACGGCTATGTCAGTAGTTCGTGTTTTCCGTCCAGTTATGTAGCCGTAGTAGTAGTAGCAGCCGACATGAAGTGAAGGGAAGCACTGACATGGCACCCTAGCACATATTACTTAATAGTTACTTCGTAACAGATAAATCACTCCATAGAAAAAGTTCCTACCTTCGGGCTTTAATAGCCTACTGTTTCACGTCGCCAATCGCTGCGTGCGAAAATGTACCTTAACGATCGAGTGTAAAGTGATTATTGCTTTGCAGCTGCGCCGGCCGAGCGTAAGTATGCCCCGCACTGCTGTTTATATTCTTTGGGCAGCCCATTGAATTCACCGCCGGGGCGGCGCCGGCGGCGGTGCGCTGCGCCGGGCGGTAGGTAGTTAGCGCGCGCAAGTACATTTTTTTTAATGTAATCCAGCATGGGTGGCTGTGCCGAGAGACCAATGGTGCAGTCGACAGAGCCAAAATCACCTCTCCTCGCAAAACCACGCTCAGTTAGGTGCCATGCCAGCAGATTTGCGGACTGTTGCTAGGCTGTCTAGCCCGTTAATACGACGCTTGAAGAAACCCAGGTAAGGCGGTGCTAAAGCAAAAATGATGCATGAAAGAAAACATGAGTGGATGATATCCTTTGTGATTTGTGTAGCCTTTTTAGCATCGCCTTCAACTCTAGGGTTCGTTTTTTTTTAGGTTTTTATTTCATATATTTTTGAAGGCGGTTTTTATATTTTTATTTTAAATAGTTTTTTAGTTCTACTTTTTTTAGGAAGTCGGTTTTATGTTTTTTTTAACTTTTCTTTTTAATATTTTTAACGGTTATCCGTCACTCATATTTTATTTGCAACAATGGACGTCTCGCGATAAGCTTTTCTTGTTATGATTTTCTATGCTTATAAACTAGGGTTAACCTTCAAGGAATCTCACGAAAATTTGCAAGCTGCTTATGGGGACTCCGCTCCTGCGTTAGCAACAGTTACTTATTGGTTTCGTGAATTTAAACGTGGTCAAGAGAATCTAAACGATGACCCCAGACCAGGCCGACCATCAACTGCAGTCACTCATGAAAACGTCATCAGGGTAGAGTGGCTATTGCGGGATACATTACACATCGGGAGATTCAGGCAGAACTGAAGATTGGTATTGCGAAGTTTGTCTGCCTCAAGCTTTCGGGGAGTTGAATAGCGAGCGCCCAAGGAGCGGCGTCCGTGGCATTCTTTTTCACCAAGATAACGCGCCCGCTCACACACCGGTAGCAACATGGACTATTTTACAACTACGGGGGTACAAAGGTTATCCCATCCTCCGTACAGCCCAGATTTAGCTCCATGCGTTTTTTTTTATTTCCCACGGTAAAAAAAATGCTTCGAGGGCGAAAATTCAACACTGCAGACGAGGCCGTCGAAGAATTTCGGTGGTTATTTTTCGACCTCCCGCAAGATACGTTTTTTAAATGTTTTGAAACCTGGTTCACCCGAATGCATAAGTGCATAGGGATTGGAGGGAAATATTTTGAAAAGCTGTAAATAATTTTTTTTCATATTCTAACTATTTTTCATTTCACAAACAATTTTCGGAACAGCCTATGTACATAATACAAATATATTGTGTGATGGTACGGATCCTTCGGTGCCCGAGTCCAACTCGCACTTGGCGACTTTTTTTTTGTGGTGCGGAAAACCGGCCATGTGCGAGTCCGACTTGCACTTGGCCGGTTTTTAAATGTAAAACGTCTTTTAGAGAAAATAAATCTGCAAAGAGCAATCATTTTTAATAGAACCAGATACATAAGAGCAATATCAGTAAAATTATCGTATGAACTTTGGAACGAGCACTGATTTACGTTTTGTTTATAGACGTCCAGAGATACCAGCCTTCAGGCTACAAAATCCAGACGTCTACAACCTGCACTCTTGCGAGTAGGTACAGTGATCATGTATGCCAGATCGAGGCCCCATAGCTGCTCTGTCGAACATCCGTTCTTCCGAAAAAATCCCATGGGAAACACAGACTGAAGTCTTTCGACGACAGCCTGTGCCCAGGGCCTCAGCGTTTTGTACTAGCCTAAAGGCTTTTGTTTTCACCAGCTATGTATATGCGTGGAAGTGCATATGACCACCACCTAATGTGTACCGGCGATCCACCGGTCTCGAATGACAGACTTACGTCAGCGTATGATCGGATCGCGTATGAACGAGCAGTATGATCGCATCTGTCGTACGTATGCACACGTATGCATACACACACGCGCGAATACCTACTGGTCTACTTGCACTTCACACTGCGCTCTCGTCTCGTAATGAGTTTTGAGATGTCAGCGGAGTGGCATCACACCGCGCCAAATTGCCATTTACAAAACCAAGTTGTAATTTAATTTTAATTAAATCGGTGATATTGGTATGAAAACATTAAAATTTGAACCAAAAATCTGAGGTAAAATAAATACTTAACGGAAATGTGTATGATATGGAGTGTGGTGTGGGTGGCGGTGGGAGTGGGGGCGCTGCTGTGCGCGCTGCAGTGGTGGCTGCACACCGGACAGGACGCGAGGCACTTCAGCAGGATCCCCGGCCCGCCGGGGCTGCCCATCTTAGGCAATGCTTTAGAAATTTTAGTGGACAATGGTAAGTGCTGCGCTGTATATGTGCTGATAAAAATACACAAAGGACGAATACTGAATTATATATTATGTGAGTGGAATACGTACATAATTAAGTACAACCTTTTAGTTAGGTATCTATTGGACAAACTGGAAGGTTAATTTGTTTTAATGCTTCATGTGATTTTTCGATATAAAGGGCTCGTTACAAGAAATACAATTAATTAAACGGTTTTATTTATTTTTTAGCTTGACTTCGTATATTTGTTTCTATCTTTGTTTCAAATCTTGCGACAACTTTTTCAACTACTTCTACTGAACCGATTTTTATGAAACTTTGCACACACATTGAGTTCTCGTGACAATACAATATTATGATAATTTCAACTTGGTAACGAGGGTCTGATGATGGAGTCAGGAGGTGGACAGTGGAACTCTTCAACCGTTGTTACTAGTAACCCTCGAGTTTGGCCTCATATGTTTGGTTTGGACGAGTATTCCATACTTCTACCAATACACTTGGTGACGAGGGTCTGATGATGGAGTCAGGAGGTGTACAGTGGAACTCTTCAACCGTTACTAGTAACCCCCTCGAGCTTGGGCTCATATGTTTGGTTTGGACGAGTATCCCATATTTCTACCAATACACTTGGTGACGAGGGACTGATGATGGAGTCAAGAGGTGTACAGTAGAACTCTTCAACCGTTACTAGTAACCCCCTCGAGTTTGGGCTCATTTGGTTGGTTTGGACGAGTGTCCCATACTTCTACCAATACACTTGGTGACGAGGGTCTGATGATGGAGTCAGAAGGTGTACAGTGGAACTCTTCAACCGTTACTAGTAACCCCCTCGAGTTTGGGCTCATTTGGTTTGTTTGGACGAGTGTCCCATACTTCTACCAATACACTTGGTGACGAGGGTCTGATGATGGAGTCAGGAGGTGCACAGTGGAACTCTTCAACTGTTACTAGTAACCCCTCGAGTTTGGGCTCATTTGGTTTGTTTGGACGAGTGTCCCATACTTCTACCAATACACTTAGTGACGAGGGTCTGATGATGGAGTCAGGAGGTGCACAGTGGAACTCTTCAACTGTTACTAGTAACCTCCTCGAGTTTGGGCTCATTTGGTTGGTTTGGACGAGTGTCCTATACTTCTCCCAATACACTTGGGACGAGGGTCTGATGATGGAGTCAGGAGATGTACAGTGGAACTCTTCAACCGTTACTAGTAACCCCCTCGAGTTTGGGCTCGTTTGGTTGGTTTGGACGAGTGTCCCATACTTCTACCAATACACTTGGTGTCGAGGGTCTAATGATGGATTCAGGAGGTGGACAGTGGAACTCTTCAACTGTTACTAGTAACCCCCTCGAATTTGGGCTCATTTGGTTGGTTTGGACGAGTGTCCCATACTTCTACCAATACACTTGGTGACGAGGATCTGATTATGGAGGCAGGAGGTGGACTGTTGAACTTAAATAAAACAAAAATAAGGATCAGGATATTTGTTTGAATCCACCCAAGTTAAGGTTTCTGTATTGTCCCGAGAACTGTGTGGCGTTAGGGTGGCTAAAAATGATACGTCGTTAGCGATACACCACCCAAGTCAACGTTTGAAACGTGCCGAGGACTGTGTGGCATTAGGGTGGATAAAAATTATACGTCGTTAGCGTTTCAACTTCAAGGCTGGCCACATCTTGTTGAATGAGAGCCTTGCGCTACTACATGGACCTCAGGGAGGGGGTTGTCTGTTATTGGTCTAATACTACATGTGGGGCTGGTACTTAAAAAGAATAGCCCCACTGCATATCTCCCCGTGCATGTCGTAAAAGGCGACTAAGGGATAAGGACAAGATGTCGCGCTAAAGGGCGAAAGGCTAGCCACCTCTCACCTTGGCGCGGTCCTTCCACCTTGTCATGCAGCAGTTGGGTCTTCGTGCCTCACTTGTTGCTTGATAGTTATCTTGTCCGTATACTGTGCTAAACGTGGTGGTCGGTGTTGTGCTTTAATTTACCAGTGTACTTATGGGAGTGAAAGTTGGGTATAGCAGGCGAAGCATGAGAGCAGGATAAATGATGTCGAAATGCGCGCGTTGAGAGGTGTATGTGTGGAATAGGAGGAGTATGTGTGTCTGTAGAATGGATGATAGGAGACTAATGAAAGAAATCTATGGAGCGAATGTTAGTGGAAGAGTCGGGAAGGATCGCCTAGACGCACGTACCTAGACCAGATCGGGCATGTGCTCGAAAAGGGTCAGGTGCGTAGTACCCGTAACCGACGAGCATGTATGAAGAACATTAAGAGAGTGGAAGAGGCGGCAAAAGTGTGTCAGGATCTTGGCGCGTGGGGGTTGGGTTGGATTGTTTGCGTGGGTTGGGTCCTGTCTTTGCCTGCCCCACTGGGAGGCAGGCAGGCGTGACGTTATGTATGTGTATGTATGTATGAACTTGTAGCACAACACCGATTACTCTGCTTACCCTGATTGTCGGGATACAAAAGCGTGAGTTATGTATGTACAACATGAAAGAAAAAAATTATAAAAAAAATCTAACTAAAAACGAGTTAATAAAAAAATAGGTAAAAAAACTTTTAAGTTAAACGGTTTTATTAAAAAAAACAGCTGTACAAAAAATTAGAAAAAAATCAGCAATACAAAAACTAGAAAATAATAAGGACACAAACCTGGGCCTTCTTAAGATTTTACGTCTGGGTAAGAAATCGTCAATACTAGCGTGCTGTCTTCTCATGTCGGATGCCAAAGGGCACTTTGTGTCGCTGCGTCAGCGGAATAAGTAATAAATTGAGACTGTTAACAGACTCATATAAAAACGTGGGGCGTGTAATATACGTAATAACATGCGCCCCACGTTTTTATATTAGTCTGTTAAAAGTCTCAATTTATTACTTATTCCGCTGACGCAGCGACACAAAGTGCCCTTTGGCATCCGACATGAGAAGACAGCACGCTAGTATTGACGATTTCTTACCCAGACGTAAAATCTTAAGAAGGCCCAGGTTTGTGTCCTTATTATTTTCTAGTTTTTGTATTGCTGATTTTTTTCTAATTTTTTGTACAGCTGTTTTTTTTAATAAAACCGTTTAACTTAAAAGTTTTTTTACCTATTTTTTTTTATTTTAAACTGCATAGTTTAAAAGATATTAAAGAAAATATACGAAAATAGAGTATCCCTCCATATCTCCGAAACTACGGCGTCTAAAACAAAAATAAAAAATTTGGGAATATAGGGCCTTATATAGTTTATAGGAAAACCTAAACGAAAATCCTAAGTCTTAAAGTTCTCGCGCAAAACGGAATGGCACGCGAGTTCGAATCGCACTTGACCGCTTTATTTTTGGTTTTTGTTTTGTTTATTTATTTATTGTTTCAACCGCGGTGCAGCTAGATAACCAGTAATGAAATGACAGAACATTTAAATTGTGAATATCTAGATGAAATGAAATGAAATGAAATGAAATATGTTTATTTATCTTATTTTACACGATTATACAATTGAAAGAATAACTTAACTAGCTTAAAAAAACAATAAGATAAATGGGTGTCTGTCTCAGCTTATTGCTGCGACAGCGGGCGAGCCTTCTGCCGCAGCACTGATTTTCAGACAGACCCCTCTTTTATATTAAAAGAACATAACAAACACAATTGCGATAGGGATACAAATAAATACAGTACAATATACTCACATACATATAAAAACAGTTTACATAGAATAACGCACACATCTGAAACATTTATCATAAATTTATAGATATAGATAGATACATTTAAATGCTCGTTTAGAATGTACTGACCTGAGGTGGGTATGTACATAAACTGCATGTGAAGGCACGCACATTTGTTAACAAGATCCACCGCGCTTGCCGCGTCTGGCATTATGGGAATACAGACTTCTCTGGCGTTCTCTGTAGCGGAGTACTTGTTCTTGGAATAACTTGGTTGAACTTGACCGTACACAATGGCATGTTGCAGTTGAGCTGTTTCACAAAAGTCGTTTGTTTGCCAACGAGTACCCCGAACTCTACAAGCTTCAAGTGATGGATAAGCGAGTGATTGTGGTCCACAATCCGACGGATGTCGAGGTGAGTCATCTCATCCCTCCGCTCCTGTTCTGCAGAACTGAATCGAGGTTCGGGACCGTATTTAGAGTAAAAAGTCTATATGTAAGGTGCTTCGTTATTAAATTTATATAAAACGCCAGGTAACGCAGCTGTTACAAGAAGCTTGAACATGTCAAACTGACCACACTCTCTCACATCATGCACACAATCTCTCACAAACACATCCCCTCACACATGCACACACCCCCCAACAAATACTCCCTCACACAAATCCTCCTTCTTTCATCCCAGCGAAACCCTAAGCCTGAGTGGAGTGAAATTTTAAAAAAAATTGAATTTTCAGAATTTTTTAATGTTTAAAATTGTTTATTTAATTTAATATTTATATTTTAAAGTGTTGTGTAAAATGATCAATTGAATTTGTAATATTTTATTTAAATTTTATTAATATATTGCTTATTAAATTGGTATATTTATTGTAGGTAGGTAGGTAGGTATAGGTTAGTATTTTATTTTTATTATATAATTTTTGGCAAGATGGTAGTCGAATAGAAAATGTAATTACTATATTTGAAAATTTTATTTAAGAAATCTATTATTAGCTAATTTGATATGACAAGGCTCGATAGTTTATTTATAACTTGATATGTGTATGCTGTTGATTTCTTTTACAAATAAATAAATAGATAGTTGTCTGTATGTGTAAATGTATATTGAATTTAATAATTTATCTCAACAAGTCACAAAACACACCTTACTATAGAAAATCGTCTATCAACATTGAATGATAAGATAATACATTCATTATGAGTATTGTGTGGTTGTTGGGGGAGGTGGCGGCGCTACTGTGCGTATAATTTCACGAGCTGTATCATAAAATCACAGAAATAAGCTTTTTATAAGCTCGATCGCTTCTGTATAGATTTACGGACCCAGACCCGATTTTACACGCTGCTCGAGTGAAACACAAATTCTCGAAAAAAGTACGTCCCCATAGACGTATTATTATTTCTCTATGTACGTCCCACAAGGGCAAGCCCGAGCGTCGACCTGAGTTTAGGTCAACGATATATTATGCTCTCATCAAAGATATATTGATTAAAACATGTAAATCACATAAAAGCAAACTGGTTCTCAAATCTCTATTACTTTTGATTTTACTACTCTATCCCCGGCGCACACTGGATCGATCCTGTCCTAGCCGCTGGACCTAGAGTTGAATTTTTGACGAGTTGACGTCACGTCTTATAAATTGATGAACACCGGCTGCACACACGAAAAAGTGTCACGTTCCATCTGAGCCTGTGTGTGCAAGCGAGAGCGCGTAACAAGCGATAGAGAGGCACAATCGGCCCAAGCGTCGGCTAGTACCAGGGCAGCATAAATTAAAAGGAGGTTACTCGTACCATAATATATTACGCGCACCTGGCCGGTCGGAAAAGATTTAAAATTTAGAATATTCATGAAACTTCTTAAGTGCCAGGGCAGCACAATTGAAAGGAGGTTACTGGTACCATAATATATTAAAGCTCAAATAGCGGGAGAAAACATTTTGCTAATCTGTTCCTTTTTTGAAAATGTAACGTTTTTAATGTCATCAAAACCAGCCAGATACACTTTAGAACCGTTCCCAGTAGTCTTACCACGTATCAGGGCAGCACAAATTAAAAGGACGTTACTCGTACCATAATATATTACGCACTCATGGCCGGTCGGAAAAGATTTCAAATTTAGAATATTCATGAAACTTCTAAAGTACCAGGGCAGCACAATTGAAAGGAGGTTACTCGTACCATAATATATTAAAGCGCAAATAGCGGGAAAGAACATTTTACTAATCTGTTTTTTTTTTAAATGTAACGTTTTTTATGTCATCAAAACCAGCCAGATACACTTTAGAACCGTTCCCAGTAGTCTTACCACTTTATGACGTCATCACTTTGACTTTACAGACAACGAATTTTTTTTTGTCGCTTCGGGATATGCCCGATTTTCGGCGAAAGTGCAACATCGCCCTGGTGTCGTAGGTTCTGGGACTACGTGGCTGATTGGGGTGTCAATGAGGGTCAATCATAAATCGTAATCACATAATAATTATTAGTAAAAACAAATCGATGAGTAACTTGGAAAGTGGTCGCTAGGGGTAGCAATTATGTTCTAAGAAAATGTGCCCTAGATGTAGGAGAAGCCTTTTATCCTAACTAAAACCCGTGCATCTATAAACCTTTTTGGAATGTTATTCCCATAATAAAAAATATTCAGACCGGGATAACTCTTAAACTACAATGTTTAAACCATAATATATGATGACAAATATTGTACATAAATTTAATCTGAAAGTCCCGGATCGTGGTAGTCTCTCGAGTGGCTAATTATTTTTAAAGTTTGTTTGTTTTGTTTTAGTTTAGGTAATTTTAATTTGATAGGTAGTTTTAGTTTCTATTTTAATTTAATTGCAGTATTTTAGTTATAGAGATATTTAATATTTTTGTGATGAAAATAAATTATTTCGTTTATTGTATCTGAAAGACGATTGCATACTTTAGATATCAAAATTACATAAAAAAAATCGTTTACAACTCTACGTCCAGCGGCTAGTATGATCGTCCAGTGTGCGGCGTGCCGATTGGGAGCTCGACTACAGCATTTTCTACATTTTCTAGATTTAGATAGCCACCAGATATGTACCGTGTGGGGCCGGTACTTTAAAAGAATAGCCCCACTGCATCTCTCCCCGTGTATGTCGTAAAAGGCGACTAAGGGAAATGACTCCCTTCTTATATTAGTTACTAGTACCACCGCACTGAATGAAAGGTGGGTCGAAACGGCTATGTAAATGGTTTGTGTTTTCCGTCCAGTTCAGTGTAGCCGGCACGACCGAAGGGAAGGCTGACGTGGCACCAAGTTCACCCGGTGTTATGGGCTGACATCACGGATGTTGTGGGTGATGTAGCCAACCGTGTCAGTTTCCATAAAAAAAAAAAAAAAAACATGTTTCCAGAAATACTCGCATCTAATGCGCCGAGAGTGTTTCTTATGATAATTTTATATGTTATACCTAGTGAAAGCATAGAGCTTTCACTAGATATAAGGTATATAAGGTATATAAGGTGTAGTAGCATTTCTCACTCGATTTCTCATTACTGTGTTGCAGGCAGTTTTATCATCACCGAAACACAACGAGAAAGGATACGTGTACAGATTCGTGAGGCCTTGGCTTCAAGAAGGTTTACTGCTCAGCAATGGTGAACATCATTTAATTAACATTATTTGATACCGGAGTTAGTGTAGCCGGCACGACCGAAGGGAAGCACTGACGTGGCACCAACTTCACCCGGTGTTATGGGCTGACATCGCGGATGTTGTAGGTGATGAAGCCAACCGTATCAGTTTCCAAAAAAAAAAAACCTTTGTCTAAATAATTAGGCCTTATAATAACTTAATTTGGTTTAGAAATATTTTATAAAAGTATTAAGGAATTGATTCTACGGCCTTCTATTATATAGTCCGTAATATACACCTAAAACTGAGCATGTTCTAGGACTTTTTAAAGCTATAATGCTTTAGGCGCGCTATGAAAAAATTATGAGAGTGAATTTTTACAGTGGTAACGTCTGCATGATGAAGTTTGTTCACACAAAGACAAAAGGCTCCCAACAGAAAATAGGTAGAGGCCTCCATTGGTCGCTCATGTCATGTCGCTCATACGCGTCGCGGCTTATAACTGTATTTATTTTATTTTATTTTATTATAACATTTACTAGTGCTATTTCGTATATTTTTAGGGTTCCGTACCTCAAAGGAGGAAAAAACGGAACCCTTATAGGATCACTTTGTTGTCCGTCTGTCTGTCTGTCTGTCTGGCTGGCTGGGTGTCTGTCTGTCTGTCAAGACCTTTTTTCTCAGGAACGGGTAGAGGTATAAAGTTGAAATTAATATCTAATACTAAGGTAGACCTTAGTTTCCTCGGAGGTGTAAAAAAATTAAGCTTATAGGTAAACGCAATCACTAGATACGCCCATTTATGTCACATATTTTACTACCGGCAAACCAAATCAAAACCTATAGAGTACTTCCCGTTAACCTAGAATAATGAAATTTGGTAAGAAGCAAGGTCTCATAGCACAAGTAAAGGAAAAAATCGAAAATTGTAAATTTATAGTTATGTGACATTAAAAAAAAATTCAGTTTGTTTTGTATGTCAAGGTCCCTTTTTCTCAGGAACGGATCAAGATAACAAATTGAAATTAATATGAAATACTAAGATCTACGATCTCTTTAAACTTTAAGGTGTAGAATATTCAAGCTTCTAAATCAACGTAATCAAAAGATACGGCCATCTATGTCATATTTCATACTCGCAAACTCACTCAAAACAAATCAAAACCTATAGGGTATTTCCTGTTAACATAGAATCATAAAATTTGGTAAGAAGCAAGGTCTTAAAGCACAAGTAAAGGAAAAAATCCGAAAATTGTAAAATTGTAGTTAACGACATAAAAAAAAAATGTTTGTTTTGTATGTCAAGGTCCCTTTTTCTCAGGAACGGCTAAAGATAACAAATTGAAATTAATATGAAATACTAAAATCTACGATCTCTTTAAGGTGTAGAATATTAAAGCTTCTAAATCAACGCAATCAAAAGATACGGCCATCTATGTCATATTTCATACTCGCAAACTCACTCAAAACAAATCAAAACCTATAGGGTATTTCCTGATAACATAGAATCATAAAATTTGGTAAGAAGCAAGGACTCATAGCACACGTAAAGGAAATAATCCGAAAATTTTAAACTTGTAGTTATATGATATTAAAAAAAAAAATCTTGTTTTGTGTGTCAAGACCCTTTTTCTTAGTAACGAGTCAAGATATCAAATTGAAATTAATATGAAATACTAACGTCTGCGATCCCTTCGAACTATAGAAAATGGAAGCTTCTAAATCAATATAATCTAAAGATACGGCTATTTATGGGAAATTTTAATAATTGCAAACTCACTCAAATGAAATCAAAACCTATAGGGTACTTACCGTTGACCTAGCTAGAGTAATGAAATTTGGCAAGAAGCAAGGTCTCACAAGTAAAGATAAAATCCGAAAAGGTTAAGTCGTTATGTCATATAAGAAATATATTTTTGTATATTGCAACTTCACGAATGCCGCTCAGTCAAAAACCATTGCTGTAGTGTTTATTTAGGCGGTTCAGGATTTTCCAAAACAATTGTTTTTGTACATACATAATACCTACAAATATATTGAGTGATGCTGATGATACGGAACCCTCGGTGCGCGAGTCCAACTCGCACTTGCCGACTTTTTTTTCTTATAAGAAAAAGAAAGAATGGTAGGGTAAAACACGTTTCAATTGACATCAAACACACAAATTCCGCAATCAAACAAACTAAATGTTAATTCTGACGACTGTCATTTGTTTATTTAAGGGACGGATTTTAGTTGTCTATAAGGTTTAGTTTCTTTCCCAAGAACATTATCACTTGTTATGCGTCTGTCCGTCCGACACTCAATTGGTGTGACTTTTGCTATAGCGTAAGCGTATAGCGCATAAGCGTAAAACGGCAATACAAAAAATGATGAAACTAGGAGAACGT
Source organism: Nematopogon swammerdamellus (assembly GCA_946902875.1). Lineage (NCBI taxonomy): Eukaryota > Metazoa > Arthropoda > Insecta > Lepidoptera > Adelidae > Nematopogon > Nematopogon swammerdamellus. The sequence goes on from OX336333.1 coordinate 11,531,802, forward strand.
GATTATAGAGAAAATTATGATCGAAGCTCGGATCGAAGAGAGCAAACTCTAATGTAAAGTATGTAATTCATGGTGGTATGGAACCCTGGGTTGTTTGATTTGTTTGATATATAATAATTATAAATATACAAATTATTTATATGAGGAATTGTAAATTGTTTTATTAATATACTCATGCAAAGTAAACATACTTTTTTATACGCACCCACTTTTATTTTGAAACTTTCTTTTAACTTTCTTCAAAAGTGCTGAAAACAATTAAAATAGAATTACAGCTTTTGGTGAAATAAAAAAAAAAGTATCACCTAAATCATCGTCTGTCTAATTAATGCATTGGTTAGTATGGGATTTATAAATCGGTGGTATATATTCCAAATATTACTATTATTTTCGTCTTGATATGATGTCATACAATAACATCCTACATTGCCATCGGTTCGTTTCTCTAAATGTGCCTACATAATAGAAGTAATTTATGCCATGATATGACACAGGTACGAAGTGGCACTCTCGACGCAAGATCCTGACGCCGGCGTTCCACTTCAACATCCTGCGGCATTTTAGCCACATCCTCGAGGAGAACAGTCAGCAATTGGTGCGCGAATTGGAGGCGGAGCTGGATCAGGAGAAGACAGATCTCGTGCCGCTCATGTCCTCCTATGCACTACAATGTATTTGTGGTAATTTTTTTGGAAAAGTTGAATTTCTTATTTAATTAAACGTGGCCAATCAATGAAAAACCTGTCTATTTCTCTATTTCAGAAACCGCAATGGGTACTAGACTGGAAGAAAAATCGAAACAGTACGAAAATGCTATCCACGAGCTCGGAAAGAACTTCATCAAAAGAATGACCAAGTTCTGGCTACACCCCAATTGGGTTTTCAAACTATCTGTCTTGGGCAGGAGACAGAAGCGAACCCTGGAGGAAGTGTGGTCGTTCCCGAGACGGGTGATAGAGGAGAGGAGGAAGTATAGACAGCAGCACGGCGACGACGACGCGTACGTGGAGGGGGCCGCAGACAAGGGCGACCTGCGGTTCGCCGGTGCAGCAAGCGCCGGCAGGAAGCGCATGGCTATGCTGGACCTGCTGCTCTCTGCGGAGCGAGAGGGACTCATCGACACTGCCGGCGTCCAGGAGGAGGTGGACACCTTCATGTTTGAGGTATGTCGGTATTTTATTATTGTCCGGTGGCGTGGGTAGGCTTGCCTGATCTGATGTTAGTCTTCCCGGGACTATCTACTACTGCAGTCCTTCATAAATAAGGTGGAGAAAGGTGAACTTTAGCCTTTTTTTATAGCGAACAACTTTAGTAAGCAACACTACACTAAAATGAAAGAAGGAAGTTGCTAATTTGAGCACTTTATCAGCATCTGAACTTCGAGTGGAAGGGTGCGGGGGCGCACTCATACATATCGGATTGAATATCGTTTCTGCATCGACCGATGCCACTCCGTGGCGTCTTCTTTGCGCGTTGACGAGTCGTGTGGACATACGTATTTTTCTTGCCGGGACAAATTGCTCTCTCCGGGACAAAATAACCTTTCCCCCGAGACGAGACATTGGAGCCTAGCCCGGGGCAATCCCGGAAATCCCGGGCACCTGGAAAGCCTAGACGTGGGCACAGAATCACAGATTACATATATCGTTACTACGTACATAATACTCAATAGTACTAGCGTCAGGATAAAATGTAGGTACATTAATGTATACATTGATTGCAGGCTCACGATACAACATCTGCCGGCTTGAGCTACACTCTGCTGTGTTTAGCAAATTCTCAAGATATTCAGGTACAGGCCATAATCTATCATGTACGATCGCAATTGTTTCCAAATTCCCTTATTTCACTGGCCCCAGCGGCTCAAATAAGTTTTATGTTTATGGATTCTATATAAATACCTATATAGCTAACGCCAATAAAGTAAGTCGTCTTGCTTGATATATGAAGTAGGTAATACATGAGATTTAGCAAAATGAAATGCCCACATTGTACTGCAGAACCGAGTGGTAGCGGAACTGGACAACATTTTCGGTGAGTCGGAGCGCGTGGCCAGCATGTCGGAGCTGCAGGACATGAAGTACCTGGAGTGCTGCGTGAAGGAGGCGCTGAGGCTCTACCCGCCAGTACCCTTCATAGCGCGTCGCTTAGGGGAGCAACTACAATTGAGTAATAATATTGGATGGTCACAGAAAATGTTCACATTGTACTGCGTTTCAAAAATGCATAGGTTGTATGATATAGGCGTTCTGTATATTTAAAAAATCTGTCATTTGACTCGCGCACGGAGGTTTCCGTATCAATCCGCTATCAATAATATCCGCCTATCCGCTCAGGTGGCATGGTCTTCGAATTTTAATTTCGAAGATATGTAGGACGATCGGAGAGAAGCCTCAATGAGGTCGATGGCAATTGACGGTGGGAAAATGACAGCAGCTCAATGAGGTCGTTGGCAATTGAGCGGCTATCTTTTGTCTTTCAACAATGCAATGTATAAAAGCCTGTGGCGCCATCTATTATTCAGTAGCGTGACTAATAGATTTTTCGCACGTTTGTTGTATGGGAGCCCCTCTTAATTTTTAACATTTTCTTTTTTTTATTATTTGTTCTTATATCTGCCGTAGTAACACATATTCTGTGAAAATTTCAACGAGCTACCTATTACGGTTCAAGAGATACAGCCCTCGGACAGACGGACGGACAGACAGCGGAGGCTTAGTAATAGGCTTCCGTTCGGGATACGGAAACCTAAAACACTAAAAACAATCTACTTTAAAGAAACACAACCATACATGTACAAGTAATATAATTTGTTGTTATTGTAGTAAGCTCTTAGATTAAAAATGTAGGTATAATCTCATTGTATTTCAGAAGACTATGTAGTACCGGCCGGCACACAATGTCACATCAGCATATTCGACCTGCACCGGCGGGCAGACTTGTTCAGCGAGCCGCTGCAGTACCGCCCCGAGCGTTTCCTGTCCGACCGAGGCGACAGCAGGCACCCCTACGCATACATCCCCTTCAGCGCTGGACCCAGGAACTGCATAGGTGCATACATCACACACTAAATTCTTCTTAACTCTCGTCACTTACGCCATTCTAATGCTCCACATTGTGGCAAAGTAAAACCAAAGAGTTTGTATTACGTCGCTGGAGCGCAGCGACGTAATACAAACTCTTTGAGTAAAACGAATAAAGGAAAGAATGTAATGAACCTATCATTTTTATTGGGATGAAATTGTCAGGGATTATAAACGGGATCAAAGAAAACAGGACGGTTCAACCGAGCTCCATACCAGCTGAGTCCTTTAGGGGAAGAGGGATAAAATAGTGTGGTTTCATTTCAGAGGTGAGACGTGCGGCACGCACGACACGGCGGCGGCGCGGCAAGCAGTTCGTATGAACAATTTTGTACCGAGCCGTCGGTCGCCGCTCCACTGCCGCATGAATTTTCGGGAATCGAATCGGAAAAGATCGATCATACTCATAGATCACAGTCAATTCAAGTTTCGATACATTACTGGTGAGAAATGAAGGAAGTGCGGTTTCGTGTTCCAGGTCAGAAGTTCGCGATGCTGGAGCTGAAGAGTGCACTGTCGGCGGTGCTGCGCCGCTACCGCGTACTGCCCTCCACCACACACCACCAGCTCGTGCACATATCGGACTTCTTGCTCCGCACCAATCATCCCCTTTATGTACAATTTCGGTCTAGAAAATAAATGTTCAACGTAAATTTTCATTGCCTTCGCAGAGTACCTAACTTTGCTTTATTAATAAGTTTAGTATAGCCTTCAGGTGAAATTAAAAAAACTAATTTTGGGCGTAGCTATATTTAAAAAATATCACCATTCTGAATGATCGTTATCTGGCATTTTTTTCAAATTCACCTTGCAACTCCCCTCCGTGCGTGTCGTCGGCACGATCAAAGCGAAGCCTAGTTCCAATAGGTGTTATGGGCTGACATCACGGCTGTAGTGGATTTTTTTTTTTAATGGAACCCGACATAGTTGGCTACTACACCCGTGATGTCAGCCCGTAACATCTTGGTGAACAAGGTGTCATGCCACTTCTTCCATTGTGAGATCATAAAAATGTATAATCAAGTCAATTTCGAATGGAGACTTTCGAAATCCGACATTTTCCGGAAGTGCAAAGCTCGAGTTCACGAGCTGGAGCGTAAAGCGGCGAGGCTCGTCCGACGTTTCAGCTCCTATTAATAATCTGAAGTGATGCGGTCTCAGTTGGCGCACGGCCACTGACATATTTTTAAATGAAAGTCCTTCAGAATTGCTTCAATAACATGGCCGGTGCGCCGCGTCAGTTGTTCGCCGTCAATTGGTATTGAAGCTCTCGCGTCGAGAAGTTGGTCTGAAGTCCACGCAGTGCGACCGAGTGAGCAGTTCGTCTAGCGCTAGTGACGCTGTGGTCCAGCCTGGCACAGTGTCCAAGTTGCCGCCAGCAGATATGGGAGAGTTTGAGGTAAGGGGCGTCGCTCGGGTCTATAAGAAATAGGTTGATAGAGGTTTATAATAATATAGTCTAACATATTATTCTAATAACACATTATGTACTGTTGAATATTATGAAGATATTGAATCAATCGAGGTACATGCAGATATGTATCTGCTTGGCGACTTGATGCCGTTTCGTTCTCAAGCAAACCCTCACACACATCCTCCACATTTTCACACATCAATCAATCATCAATCAATACTAATAATAAATCTTTAAGGGATAGTCATGGAGTAAGTTACTTTGTTTTATGAGATATTGCTTTTGTAGACTCTATGTACGGTACTAAAACTAAATGACGATTTTTAGAAATCATTTCTGTATGTATGTACGTATGTTCCTCCTTAACTCTTAAACCAATCATCCGAATTCGGTGAAACTTTGTACAAGCACATTTAACTATGTGGCACACAGGATAGGAATAAAATTCAGTTCCGGTTACGCTAAGATGTGGCTCTCATACAAACCGAATTGTTCAGCACGCCGAAATCACATTGTACTTTAGTAAGTACAATGTGATTTCGGCGTGCTTCTGCCCGCGACTTCGTTCGCGTGAAATACCTATTTAAAAAGAAGAAATTTAGTAATTTCTTCTTTTTAAATAGGTATTTCACGCGAGCGAAGTCGCGGGCAGAAGTTAGTACGAAATAAAATTGTATTGTTTACAAAACTGAAATGTACGTAGGTATATTAAATTATTTACAATCTTGTTGTGACCCGATTTAGCTGTAAGAATGGAAGCACTGCCCCTTATAGTACAGCCTGAGGCACTCTGGGGATTACTGAGATGTTATTGTTTGATTGTATGTTATGTTTTTGTGTTTATAAGCATCGATGTTTATAAGAATAAAATATATTTACCTTTACCTTTATTTTGAATCTTTACAGAAAGTATTAATTTGATGATACTCGTACTAATTAGCTCCCTACGACGACGTGTAATCTACAAATACCATTGATTTTATAACCACAGATTACCAATATATTAATTTTATTGGGTTTAATGTCTTTGTTTATAACCCTGTTGACAAATAGATACTGAAGTGACGAGCGTGGTGAAGGCATACTCGTGCCGTGCTAGCATTTTTAGTAAACACGTATGCAAATAATACACTGAAAATATTTGCAAAAAAAACTAAATATTAAAAAATAATTGTGGGGTTGAAGGGTATTTTTGGAATGTAGGTATATCTGTAGGTTTCTTTGTGCACGGATCACGTAAAAAGTAATAGGATCGGTTGTTTGATCAATGTTGTTACGATACACTTGATAAATTTCAGATTTTTAGGTTAATATTTTAGAAATAAATGGGGCTAGGAATAGGTTTAGCAATTTTCCCAGTTAAAAATTTAATTTTTTCAAGGAAATAAATAAATAACCGCGAAAATAAATAAAATACAGAAGATTTATGACATTTTTAAATGTTCTTATAAACATAATGTATCTATGTATTCATTCATTTCGCTTTGACACAAGGTGGTCCCTGAAAGCTTCAATAATCTAGCATCTAGCTGCTCTGTCAGTTATTTTGTAAGTACGTTCTTTGAAATTATTATTATAGGTACTAGCTTTTGCCTGCGATTTTGTCCGCGTAGATAACTGGACAATTATTATTATTTCAGAACCACATGAAATTTAATCATTTGTGATACTAAATCCGAAAAAGAAAACAGATAAACTGGTTATGCACTGAAAATATAATCTGTGAAGCCGCGTACTGACCTAGCGAGCGAGAGCGCGCGAAGGCCAACAAGCGAGAGCGCGCGAACAGGTCTGAGCGACGCTAAGCGAATGCGAAGGCGCGCACTCGATTGCGTTCGGTGGCGTTCGGTCGTGCTCCGGATACAGCCGTTCGGCCGTGCGCAGTCAGTGTGGCCGTAACAGCGATAGCAAAGGATGGCGAGCGAGGGTTCGCTTGCCATCGGCGATGGGCATTCGCTGGGCCTCGCTGGCTCTCGCTCGCTAGGTCTGTACGCGGCTTGAGCGGTACGACCACCGAGCGACCGACGGACCGCATTATCACGGGTTGCGAAACACCGCCCCCCAACCATAGTAAAATGAGTGTGGTTTAACTATGCCCCAACACCGGGCACCATTGAGTTATTATGTTACACTACTACTAGCTTTATTTCCAAAAGTATTCAAAAATATCAGGATTGAAGTACTTACGTAATTTTGTTATCTTAAAATGTAACAGTCAGTCAGTCAGCGTGTAAGTATGTCGTGTGTGTATGCAATGCACTTGTGGTGCAAGCATCCACTGCTGGACATACGCCTCTCCAAATTTCCTCCAGTCCTCCCTCCCGGCCTTAAGCGATACGGGACCACTGCTTTCCGTCGACGTATTTGATGTCGTCGTGGAAAGCAGTGGTCCCGTTCCCGTACCGCGTGGCGGGTGGTCTCCCCACACTCCGTATTCCTGTCCACGGTCGCCATAGTGTAGGTTACTCCAACGATCGTCGTCGTTCGCCTAACGTTCCCAGCTCACTGCCACTTAACACGCCAAATGTAACATGAAATCTTGAAATCGATCTTTAGCATACATTGAGTTATATGTAACACACATGTACTGTGTGGGGCCGGTACTTAATAAGAATTGCCCCACTGCATTTCTGGGGGTGTATGTCGTAAAAGGCCACTAAGGGATAAGGACAAGATGCCGTGCATAAGGGCGAAAGGTTAGCCACCTCTCATCTTGGAACGGTCTTTCCACCGAGATAATGCAGCAGGTGGGCCTTTGTGCCTTTACTTGCTGCTTGACAGTTATCTTGTCCGAATACTTTGCTAATCGTGGTGGTGGGTGTTGTGCTGTAATTTATGAGAGTACTTGCAGCACAACACCGATTACTGTGCTTACCCCGATTGTCGGGATACGGCGTGTGGTATGTATGTATGTACATATAACTCAATGCCGGGCACGCGCGACGCGGCGCTGTGACGCGGCGGCGGCGGTGGCTCTGCAGCGGCGCGGTAGCGTGGTCAGGCCTTCGTCACTCGCTCAAGGTCGCGAGTTAAATGCCTACCGCTTGTCGTAGCGGCTAATCTACAATTAACAGTGGGCTGCCGCTATCCAGACAGACCGGGCGCGTGGCGCTTTCGAATTTAGAAAATGTCGAAATCACGTAAATATTGTGCATTGGACGGGTGCAAAAGTCAACAGACAAATGAAAACTTGTCTTTTTTTTCATTGCCGAGAGACGAAGAAAGGTAAGTGTTTTGTTTAGTAGCATTTTGATTTATTTCTAGTAATTTATTTATTCATATAGTAGGAGGTCATTGATTTAAAATGATATTATTATATTGCCAATAACATTAGTTAGATAACGCCGAACAGCGTGGTGTGTATGGCCTAATTCGTATAAGGATAATAGGTACATTGTAGATGATCATTGATCATTAAATTTATTGATCAAACAAAACTATCACTGGAAGGTTGCACGCAATGCACGCTTCGATGTGAGAAACTAATTGTGACGCTAACGCATGCATGAATTTGTTCGCATGAATTTGCCGTAGCTAAATATCATATCGTTGGTAGCTAGAACGATAAAAGTTGGTAGGTATCATCTTCATTTTATTCCTCACAATAAGACAGCACAAAGACACAGCCCTTAACGCGCTGAACGACGCGCTTTCGAGATAGAGTTACACGACAGAAAGAGAAGCGAAATGTAGGCGGTTATCGTGGTTAGGCATGCAGCTCTGTGCGAGTCAATTTGTACTTTATCGCGTCGTCGCAGAGTAGCTATTTCTTTGTGAGTGTTTGTACAGAGCAGCTTCTGTACGGAGTACTCTTTTCTATTCTGTGGCGTGGTGCTATGAGGTTTCTAACTAAACTTAAAAATGTAATATGTTTTGATTATATGTGGGTTGATTTTCATGAAATAAACACACAGTTTTACTCAGAATAAAGCTTCATATTTTGTAGTAATTTGATTTGGAATCAAATGAGTGGCCTTTGCATTATGCGCGTACAAATGAACAAACAAACCGACAAAAATTTCAAAAATGTTTTTTTACGTTCTATTACTTTCCTTCCGTATACCAGTATTTTTTTTCAAAAATCGTTAATGTACAGAGGCGGAAGTAGGTCTTTCAAAATTAGTTAATAGTACGCTAAGGGGGGGTTCTGTATCGGAAATAGATCACTTTTGAAGAACAAAGAATTTTTTTCTTTACAAATACAATTTTTTTTAAATGTAAAATGTAAAAAAAATTTTTTTTTTTATCGTTTCAGTTTCATGCCAGGAACAAAAAAGTCTTCCAACACATAGACCTCTTTCTTTCAGAAATTGTGAAAAACCACAATTTTAGGTTTATTAATATGGAATAGAAATAATTTGATTTTTTTTACCAACTTACACGTGTTACATCATAATGGTAGTGAAGACTTTTTTGTTACTGTTATGAAACTGAATCGATTAGGCTATAAAAATCAACCACCTATTTTTTTATTTAAATACATAAAAAAAGCCCAAGTTCCAAAATTTTTTATATAGGTTTTACTGCCTATTTGATACAGAACCACCCCTTAGCGTACTATTAACTAATTTTGAAAGACCTTATATGTATACAATACCAAGAACATTAAGAGGTCCTTAGCCTAGAACGATAAAAAAGGTGGTACCTATGAAATTATTTTGACCAAATCACTTATTCTGGTGTCTTAACCTTTCATGTTAAAATGTTACATTTTCGAAATAATGGGACAAGGTTATCTGAAAATAGGAAAGAAAGTACCTCGTCGCACTTCGAGATATGAACCTAAATAGACGTGTCCTCATCATGAATTTCCATCTGTAAAAATAGTTTTTCTAGATATAAGCTAAAATTTTACACATATACACGTAAATGTGCTAGAATAAGACGTGCAAGCAGACGAAAATGTTGTGAACGCAAAAGGGATAGCGTGATAGAGTAAAGTTCTTCTACATATTATTGCTAATATCTAAACAGCGTAAGTGATGGAGCAGTTCTTTCAAAATTTACGTTTCCGTTCAGAGAACGGAGAAAGACTAACAAGGTTAGATAACAATATGATACGTATAAGAGATTGTACGTTCCCAATGTCCCAGGCGCGACTCGTCTCAGTCACACCAGTCGCAACTGACCATATATAAACCGAGTAACATAACTACTATCCTTTTTTTTAGCTTTCCTTATTCTCCCATATTTAGTATGTATGCGCATGATATTCTATCACTTTCTTGCGCGCGCAAGGCAATCGCGCGCGCCGGCGCGGCGCGGCGGACTGACTGCTCACGAATAACGATGTACGATGTGCTCACAGTTTCCGTGTTCCAAGTCAGTGCGTTGTATGGCGCTTCCTGATATGTTTTATTTCGCTGGCCATAGAAATATATTACAATCACCTGCGCATTCGACGGTACGGTATTGGCCAAAATATACAAGACAGTGTGTACTGTGTACGTAAGTACGACGTCAAGCGTCGGAAAAATCTGCCAGATAAGATAATACACGACCGTCATTTTGACAAATGCTCGTCGTTCAGTTCAAGAGACATAATTATTTAATTACAAAATTTTATGCAACTATAAAAAAAACCGGTCAGGTGCGAGTTAGACTCGCGCGCCGAGGAATCTGCATCTGTCAATAATGTTAGATTAGAACACATTCCCTCAGGCCTTCGACCTTAGTCATAATTGACTTACATCGGGAGACGTATTCATTCATTTATCTAAATGTTTTTTTTTTCTTCTTTTAAACTTACTTTCGTCGATAAACCATATGAAAAACCATAGATTTTACCCGAACGTAGCCCGGCCTTCGACCTCGCTAGTGGTTTTGATACTTCGTGTATGATGCGTGGACTAACAGAGCGACATGCCGCGTTAGTGGTGTGTCAGGCAGAACTCTGTCTGCGGCCAGTTGAGATTTGTCTCTGCCTACCCCATTGCTAGACAGGCATTATGTTATATTTGTCTCTCGTTTAACGGGCACCGACGTCGTTGGTGGCCCCCACCCACCCTCTTATTTAATCTCTTTGCCCCCGGCACTGCTGCAATCCCCGCTCGACTGCATCTGGACGGTTTAAAATTATTATTATTTTTTAACGTTAAATTATAAATGTTACGAGTTTTTTTTTGTGTATTACTTGTATTATTCAAATGTCTTTCCCCAATTGAAATAATTATATATTTACGATATAATAATACCTATCTAAATAATCATATAATATCACATTAATATACATATATCTACATAATACGTATGTATTAACAAATTAAACTGTAATACTCCTGAAGCTGACCACGACTTATTGAAAAATATATAATAATTTATAGGCGCATCACTGACACTCCAACCATTTTGCACAGCCTGTAATATAACGGAACACCCCTTTGTAGTCGACTGAAGAGTTCTTCGATGCACGATTCTCTAAATCGTTCTTGTGCCGCACTGCTAAGGTGTGGAACGGGCTCCCAGGAAATAATATTTCGCGGGTTAATAGCCTTACCCCAGCAATATTAGTCCACCTCCAAGCCGGACTGGCACCTCCTCGGCGGTGAAATTGGCTGCACCTGAGGCTTCGACCTCGGGCAGAGCCACCCAGTTCAGAAGCAATAAAAAAAAAAAAAAAGATCGTGTAAAGAAAGAGTAAAAACAAAAATTCAGCGCACCGCCTCCGCCTCCGCGCCGCCGCCGCCGCCGTTCGCGTCGTGTCGTCGCCGTCGCGCCGCCGCGCCGCCGCGCCGCCGCCGCCGGGGGCTCGTCTCGCGTCTGCGCAACACGTACACCCACACCTCCGCCGCCCGCACCCGCGCGCGTCACGCGCGCCGCCGCTGCGCCGTGCGTGCGTCACAACACTGCACCTCGCGACTCAAACGAAATCGCTAAATATCGGATGCTAAAGATCGATTATGTGATTTGGGAATGGAAGATTTCATGTTACATGTTACATTTGGCCTGTTAAGTGGCAGTGGGCTGGGCACGGGCGAACGAGAACGATCGTTGGAGTAACCTACACTGGCGACCGCGGACAGGAATACGGAGTGTAGGGAGACCACCCGCCAGGCGGTACGGGACCACTGCTTTCCACGACGACATCAAATACGTCGGCGGAAAGCAGTGGTCCCGTACCGCTGAAGGCCGGGAGGACTGGAGGAAATTAGGAGAGGCGTATGTCCAGCAGTGGATGCTTACACCACAAGAATACTTACACGCTGGCTGACTGACTGTAACATTTTAAGATAATAAAATTACTTACTTCAGTCCTGAAATTTTTGAATACGTTTGGAAATAAAGCTAGTAGGCTTACATAAGCAATGATGGACATTTCTGTTACCTATATAATACCATAATGTTCAAGCCTTCTGTGCACACGACTGCGAAATGTGAATGTAGAGAATTATTTTGTTCGACGTCTTCACAAGTGCTTACATAGATAGAGCAAGGATCCCCCCACCACACGACGCTCGTGCGTGTTTGTGGCCAATGTGTGTCTAAAGCCGGGTCTCCTGCGAATGTTTTTTCGAAACAATACACAAAAAACGTGTATTGTGTATTGTTTCGAAAAAACATGCGCAGGAGGCACGTGATCGTCGCGGCGTCGTCGTCGTAGGTATGTCATGTCATGTTGGAGCAGCGCCAGCCAAGTCGGTTTACTTAAGACATGCAATTCGAAAAATAGTTAGGTTTGTTAAGGCCGTTGACTGTATAACTCAATGTTTGAACACGACCGCTGTTATTTAGATCACTGTACATGCATATTTTCCTCTGCCCACTGCCCAATCGATTTATATTTTCCTGTATTTGCAGCAGCGCTGCCGTCATCGATGTGACCATTGATTTATAAAGTAATTATTCCCAGCCTTAGTTGTCTTCCACGTAGGTTACAATAGAGCGTGTGTAGATGTGAAGCTACTATTAAATTGTGCCGTTGTGCGTTAGTGGGTTTTCGGCTCGTCGACGACTGTTCGACGGACGAGAGCGGGGTGAAGTGAGGCGGGGTGAAGTGAGGCGGGGCGGAGAGAGCGTGCGTGCGCCGAATCTCTCTTTCAGTTGAAACTGAAAACGGCAAGTCAGTCGTGAGTTCGCAGCGCGTCGTCGCAGCCATGTCGAGGAGGTTATTCAGCAACGCGGCGCACAGTGCCACCGCCAAGTTTATTCTCTCGAAGGAGTGCCCGCGGTTCGCCAAGCACGTGGCCAGGCTATACAGGACTCGCGTGCAGATCATCGAATCACCTGTGAGTGTTCTGAGCTGGAACTTCGAGAGAAAAGCTCTAGGTAGCGCTAGGGGTTATACTACTACTGTCTTTATTACAGGAAAATCTGATGAGACGATATTCCATCCATATTAATCTTCCCATTCCCAATGGAAACATTTATGCAGGAGCACTTATACTATATACATTCAATTTCTTTATGTATATTTATATACACAGTTACTTAATGGAAGTAGAAATTAGATGTCGATGAGTACCTACATAAATAAAACTCACAATAGATAAATAGGCTTCCTATTTATTTATTTAATGAGAATGGGTTTAATGGAAAAATTATTTAGTTTTCTTTACAGAAATGGCGCAATACCATCACCCTGGCGGACTTCTACGCGGCTCAGACAACCGGAATAAGGTATTTACACACTTTTACTAATATATAATATTTTACTTATACTGTCTGAATATAGTGACCAAATCATTGACTTAACAATTTACTAACCAACAAAACTATATTTAGGAAGATCCTTCGTTTCCCTCGAGGGGGTACTTTTGTACTGTTTACCATAATAACTGAAAATGATTTATTATGTTATGGCCAAATATAAATAGAATAGAATAGAAAAATAGATATACACAACAAGAAAAAGGAAAGAGCAATAGCGTGCAGAGGCTATAGGATATAATGCAATGGATGATCAATTATATCAGTTTTTATTTTGATGAAAATAGGTAAGCGCATTACATACTGTTATGGCACCTACTTTGACAACTATTAAGCTTTGCATTACATTACACATACCTTTGGAACGGTCAATTGGAACAGAGAATTGTTAACAGTGTCGACGGGTTTCTCCTTCTCGAGACAATTGAACCTAGAAGAACTTGTCCATCATACTTATGTTAAATATATTTCAATAGTTTTGACGACGACGACGAAGAGTTACCTACAACGTGCATTGGTGCAATATATTTGTGTGCAAAGTAGCCTAAGATATACGATAGTTGATTTAGAAAAAAGGTCACACATACATTTTTAGACTTCTTGATCAAGACGCGTTTAATTAATGTTATATTGTTGTCTGTATTGACTGTTCTAAAAATAGCACGGAGCTAGGATCCGGTATGAACTGACAATAGTTTAAACTCAAACTCAAGGTTTCTATTTGCAGACAAAGTAGCAGGTGCACAAAGTATTATTACTATATATTTATACCTAATTACATAACTAGAAATTAAATAAAACAGAAAGAAAAAACAAAATACTTAATAAAACAAAAGTATTTATAAAAAAAAATCACATAAAAAACAACACATTGTTTGCAAAAAGGATGCGGCACAGCTCTTATTCCTAAGGTGAACCATAGGAAAGCTGATTTTAAGCCTAACCCATTTTTTTTTATTTTCACACAATTTTGACCTGTTATGTAACTATGTAATTTGCACGTGTGTTGTTACTCTACACGTTATGTACATACTAATTTGTATAATAATAAGTATATTTTAAAAATAATGTACGTACTTATTGTTTCAAATGCAAAATTTACTTCAACTGTAATATTGTTACCAACAGAGTGAAAATAGAAAATAAATAATAAGCGGAACAAACTCCACCTGAAGTAAATCAGATAATTATCCCAGAACCTTCATAACACAGGTACCTTTTAAAATCAGTGACCCGTGAAGTTTTTACGCGCATCTCACTTGTTAATCAAGGGCGGATCCAGACTTTTGATTTGGGGGTTCGTGTCGGTCACAAACTTTTTTTTTTATGGAAACTGACACGGTTGGCTACATCACCTACAACATCCATGATGTCAGCCCATAACACAGGGTGAACTAGGTGCCGCGTGAACAACAACATAATATTATGTTGTTTCCATTTATATCGGGACGTAACTGAATCGAATATTCGTCAATGCACATAAACTCCGTTAGCCTAGTAGTATATGCATGGTCCGATGGTCGTGGATTCGAATCCCACTTGTGCAAATGCTTTTTTTTTTCTCTTTTAAACTAGCCCGTTTACACGGTGGTACGGAACCCTCGGTGTACTCGCACTTGGCCGGTTTTTATTTAACTTAGCCTCCATACAAGGTAAGCAAACACGGTACAAATTCCACGGGTGCAAGCAATGACGTAAAATCTCTTTGGGTGCAAGCAAGATAGCGAGATGCGACGTTTTTTTCGAGTTGAAGTAGGATGAATCGCACGGTTTGTTGCGTAAGCGAAAATTCTTTTTTTATTGAAAGACTACGAATTGAAACACAAAAAAGTTAAAAGCTATCGACCTAGACATATAATCAACGAATAAAATCTATACGTCAAGTACGTTTTTATAAGTAAATTTGGAGGAAAATTTATAATTTTTACGGTTCCGTAATTCTAAAGGAATAAATGGAACCCTTATTTATAGGATCACTTTGTTGTTCGTCCGTCTGTCCATCGGCCAAGATCATTTTTCTCGGGAACGGGTAGAGATATTAAGTTGACATTAATATCAAACACTGTGGTCTATCTGTGGTCCCTTGGAAGTGTAAAAATGCAAGCTTCTAAGTAAACGTAACTTTTGAAAAAAATTAGTCACATATTTTGATACTCGCAAACTCATTCATCAAAACAAAATTATAGGGTACTTCCCATGTCCATCTGCCAAGATCGTTTTTCTCAGGAACGGGTAGAGTATTAAGTTGTCGAAGGTCTGCGGTCCCTTGGAGGTGTAAAAAAGGCAAGCTTCTAAGTCAACGCAATTTTAGAAAAAATTAAGTCACATATTTTGATACTCGCAAACTCAATAATCAAAATTATAGGGGACTCCCGTTGACATACATAGCTAAGTAGAATAATGAAATTTGGCAAGAAGCAAGTTCTCACAGCATAAGTAAAGGAAATAATTCGTAGTTTTATATCACATAAAAAAATTTTTTATTTTTTTATTATTAAGTTTTTGCTCTATCGTAAAAACGGTAACACCTACATACAATCTTCAAATTTGGTGATATTAAACATAGTGAAAACTCTATAGTAAAACAAATAATAAAAACAGGCCAATTATGTGGTGGTCTGGAACCCTAGGTGCGCGAGTGCGACTCACAATTGACCGGGTTTTTTAAGTATTTTTAACTGCTTAACTATATGTTAAGAAGAAGTAACATTACCTACTGCATTACAATAATAATATTATTTTATTGGTTCACGCTCACAAGGAACTATTCGTTCGTGCACGACATCACTCAGACTTCGTAAGTACTAAACAGTTGTAACTACATATGTAGATGAACATTATGCATGCATTGCGTTGACACAAACAAGACTGAAATGTTGCATGTAACTAATAAATAATATACAATAGCGCGTCGTCTTCTGAAATAACTAAAAATAATAAAAAAAAAATGTTATGCCTCAAAGCAGAGTCCACATTAATGTATGTATATAACAGGACGTTTCAAAGATACACCGATTGGTGCAAAAACACGAACTTCAAGTGTGGACTCAAGGTGGACGTGGCTGTTCGTTTAGTTAGAACGTGCACCCATACATTAATCGAAATATACATATAGAACTTTATCATATGTCCATTCGATCATGTTTTGCAGTTCTGAAGGATACGATAATGCTACGTTGTGTTGTAAGCTAACGAATCCGACAAGGTTCTAAGGGTATATTTTCTTTTAAGCATACATCTATAATCTATTGTGACTATTTTCGAACTCAGAATGAAAAGTGCTTAAGTAAGCACCGCCTCATCATGTTGGTAGACCCGCACTATGTTATCTTGTCAAATGAATGTTCTATCACGCACGAACACCAGTGTTCGTAAACATCTTGATATAAATTTTTGTGTCATGGGACGTGCCAAAATAAAGTGGAGGGCTTGTATTGTGCTAAATAACGACACAAATCTTTCGTTACGCAGAGAATTCAAATAGATAGAATTCCTTTTCTTTTTGTCTGCAACGAAATCTATAGAAAATAGGCACACAATTTGCGTGAGTTGATAAAGGCACGTGAATTCACAAATATGACAGCAATAATTAGGTATTATTTTTTTTATCCAGACCTGATTGTCTACACAGCGAATAGTTGGCTTCATGCATGACATAATACCCAATTACAACCTCAATGTCAGCCCATAACACCTTGGTGAACTAGGTGCCATTTCGGTGCTTGTTTTTGGTCGTGCCGGCTAGACTGAACTGGACGAAAAACACTGAAAATATCTACATAGGCGCTTCGTCCGACCTTTCATTCAGTGTTTAAACCCTACCATATCTAGTGAGGTAGTGAAAGGGACCTACGTTTTATGTGCAATCGGACTGAACCACGGTCAGCCTCAAACATCGAACGGTCACCCATCCTAGTTCTGTCCGCGCCCAGGTGTGCTTAATTTCACGATCGGACATAGATTCGTAGAACCATCGAGATACCAAAGCTTATTTGTAATTTTGCACTTGTGCATACTGTTTATAACTTTTTTTTATGTTGACCAACATGGGTGGCTTTGTCTGCCCATGGCGCAGTCGACAGAGCCAAAATCACCTCTCCTCGCGAAACCACGCTCGGTTAGGTGCTATGCCAGCAGATTTGCGAACTGTTACTAGGCTGTCTAGCCTCTTAAAAGGATTTGGGATTTAAAGGATTCGGGAAATACACTCGCCGGAAGACAGTTCCACACCCTAGCGGTGCGACAGAGAAACGATTTAGAGAACCGATGGGTTCTCAAAAGCCCAATGTCAACAACAAAAGGGTGCTGAGTCTCTCTGCGACGAGTCATGCGGAGATAGAAGGGTGGCAGGGATAATAAGGGATACTAGTTACACAGAGCAGCGTCCGTGATAGTATCTGTAAAACAGACCAAGCGAACCCACAAGTCGTCTGTGACTCAGAGACTCCAGACCATCAGTAAGTTTCGGGTCACCAACAAGACAGATGTCTCGGCACTGTATCGAGTCCAAGGACGCAAGCAGATAATGGGTACTACCCTCCCAGATGTGACTGAATTACTCCATCACCGGCCTAATCTCTGTTTTGTGCAACAGGAATAGTTGTGCCGATGAGAAGAACAGCCGATTGCGGAAAAGTATTCCCAATTTTCTGGATGCAGTTTTGGCCTTAGACTCGATAAGTTGCCGGAAACATACGTCTTTGGAAATGGTGGTGCCCAGGAGGTCTAGGTGCTCCGAGACAGGTATGACGCTGCCTTGGAAACTAACTTGGAAAGGAAATAGGGATCGACCTTAGCAGATTATGCGCACCACTGAGTCTTGCTAACGTTGAAAGGGCAAGGTTCTCCTGGCCCCATATAGCTACTTTTCCGAGAACGTTATCGACCATATCAACCACTGAACGTTGAGCCTCACTATGCCGCGAACCTCTACTCTTCCAGTCCTTCCAGCCCTAGTGTATCGTGCTGTCGTCTGCATAGTTGTGTATCATACCCAAGGACAGTAGATCGTTTATAAAGATTAAGAAAAGCGTAGGCAATAGCACAGAGCCCTGCGGAACACCAGCGTTGATTGGAAAGTCGTCTGATTTCGAGCTATCGATGGTAACGACGATGAAACGACATACCAAAAAGCTGGCGATCCAGGTGCAGTGTTTGGGTGGAATGCCGAAAGACGGAAGCCTGTCTAGAAGGCCTTGGTGCTAAACGCGGTCGAAAGCCTTGGAGATATCCAGAGCGACTCCCCAAAATAGTCCAATCTTTCGGCCTTTATATGCGTATACCGCGCGGCGCGTAACTTGGCCGCTGTGCGAGCGGGACAGCGTTATACCAACGATTGCATGCGTATAACGTCGTCCCTCTCGCACAGAGGCCAAGTTACGTGCCGCGCGGTATAACGTACGTTAGAAGATCTTCTGTTGACCGCGCTTTCCGTAATCCGTACTACTTGTCATCCAGGAGTGTATTTGCTTCTAAGTACGTTAGGAGCTGGGTGTTATATTAAGGCGCTCAATAACTTTACATAATAGTGAAGTTATCGCAATGGGCCGATATAGTTGGAGGGGTTCGCTCGACTGTTGATGCCTATTCTATCCTTCTCAATGTTTTGACATGCCTACGTCGTAGGTCACGTTTAGAATTTCAGTCAATATTGGCAGAGTCGCCCTGCCTACTGTAAACATGCGCGGTAGCACTAAAGCCGCACTTTTCAGTCCGAAAAAATACCTTTAGGTAGGCACATAGCTGGTATGTATGTAGACTTGATGTAGACTCATTCACCGGCACCTAAATCGGGCATGTGTAGACACAGAGAGACTGGACACATAAGAATGCATTGGCTAATCTAGAATATTGTGTTTTATAGAATTTTGAAAATATGTAGCACCTCGAATTACTACCAGATTGTACCTAGTACTTATTCCAAACTGAATTTTAATTAATCTGACTGAAACTGAAATGACAATCAAAATGAAAAATGAGAAATTTCTCGGTATAGTATGTTTATTTATTTATAATCTAACCATCTAGTAAACCTTAGATAGCCTAACTGGTTTTTGTCTAACTTAACTTACGCATGTAATCTAGATATCTAGTTATCGTAATGTTTTCGGTTACGCGGTATATTAATTAACCGTAACCGAAAACATTACGTTAATATGCAAAAGCGGTAAATACACCTAAACGAACATATTATTTATTATAGATATCTATTTGTCTCTGAGATATAATTTGCTTATCTAAATTTAGGCTATTATTAAACATTTATTTCGCTCGGACCTTATTTACTCGTTCAGCATTTGAATCGGTCTAGCTAGAGAAGAGCACAGCTGTAGATTTTCGCATTGAACGAGCTGGTTGGAGACGAACGTATGTCCTTTGGCACGTGTGTGTTCACTTACATTTAGTTAGAACTTTGTCCAACTTGAGCTACTTCATTGTGTGGACTGTTATATGTCTGTTATTATTAAAAGAATACTTACCACCTTTCAGAAGCGACTATACTTATAGCTATATTTCATTTCATTTCATCTATTCATTTCAGTCTTAGGCGTAGGTCCTTAGGTACCATCGGTACACTTGAGTTCGTCACATTTTATTCAAACAAATTTACAATTGTAACTTTGTGGGTCTAGCCATGGGCCATGGCAAGGGACTAATAAATTCTTCTATTCTATAGTAATGTTTTGTCTAGGTTACGGTCTAGATAAAACTTCCTTATAGTGCATTATTGTTATCCTAAAGCAAACAATTGTGTTACAGGCCTCGTGATGCGACGCACAAGAACGCTGACGATGTACTCTTTGACATGTTCAAGAATGAGGACACGGATCTACTGCCAGTTGGAAAGTTTTTGGCCGTACGTTAATAACATTATTTTAGTTTTCTCTCTTGAAGCTGTTCGTCGAAATACATATTTATTTTATTTGTATTTCTTTAGGCATTGCAATAATAGGTTTTTATTCTACCTATGTTATATTTCTATCGTACAGGCCCTAAGAACGACGGGGATACGCAAAAACGACCCTCGCATCAAGGAGGTGATGCAGAACCTGTACAAAGTTCACAAAGCTTCCGGCTTTGAGGGCGGTTCTCCGGAGACCCAAAAGTTGGACCGAGCCACGTTCAAGGAGGTCATCGCGCCTAACATCGTGCTCATAACCAGGGCCTTCCGGAGCCAGTTCGTCGTCCCAGACTTCCAGGATTTTATAAAGGACGTAGAGGAGATGTACTGGTCTGCGAAGAGCAATACTGACGGGAAGGTAGCGTGCTACATTCCCCAGCTGGCGAGGGCCAGCTCTGACAGCTGGGGGGTCAGCATCTGTACGACAGACGGGCAGAGGTTCACTATCGGCGATGTCAATGTGCCCTTTACCCTGCAATCTTGCAGCAAGCCCTTAACGTACGCCATGGCATTGGAAACCCTCGGCCCTGAGGTGGTCCACAACTACGTCGGCACTGAACCCAGCGGAAGGAACTTCAATGAGCTAGTGTTGGATCATAATAGTGAGTTGCTTCATTAAATACTTTGTAGACAAATAACAAATATACATATACCTAGGTACTTGCCGCTGTGAAGGCTGAAAGTCCTAACATAACTTAACATACCACACGCTGTATCTTGAAAAAACGGGGTAAGCAGAGTAATCGTTGTTGTACCGCAAGGATTTTGGTAAATTACATCACAACACCGACCACGACGTTTAGCAAAGTATTCGGACAAGTAAAGCAGCAAGTAAGGCATGAAAATCCATCTGCTGCATGACTCGGTGGAAGGACCATGACAAGGAGAGAGGTGCTTAACCTGTCGCCCTTTAGCACGTCAACTTGTCCTAATTTCTTAGTGGCCCTTTACGGCATGCACCGAGAGAGATGCATTGGGGCTATTCTTTTTAAGTACCTATCGGCCTCATACAGCTCAACCTTGTACCTATCATACCTAGCTTTACGAATACATTACCTACTTTAGGTACCTAACCATTTAGATTTGTAATGGCATGATTTAATGAGGCACTTTAAGCACTCTTATAAACACTGCTCTTTCCACATATTCCTTGGATAGGTACATTCTTTATTAATCCACAAACATTTTGCATAGTTAGTGCCAAGTAGGGCGAACCCTGATAGAGATTTTACCCAGCCAATTTAGGTTTTCTTTCTTTACTTCGTACATATAAAAAAACCTACGTACTTGGTTTTCAGTGAAGCCGCACAACCCGATGATCAACGCCGGTGCCATATTGGTGTGCTCGCTGCTGAAGTCGCTCGACAAGCCGGACATGACGCTCGCGGAGAAGTTCGACTACGTTATGTCGTTCTTCAGCCGGCTAGCCGGCAATGAAGTGTTGGGCTTCAACAACGCCGTCTTCTTGTCCGAGAGAGAGGCAGCCGATAGGAACTACGCTCTGGGGTTCTACATGCGAGAGCATAAGTGCTATCCTGAGAAGACGAACCTAAGGGAATGCATGGACTTCTATTTCCAGGTAATATTCTGCGCTGCCTATTCTTGCGTCAAACCATTAACACAATAGGTATCTCAAGACAGTATCCAAATCCAGGCCCAGGTGGTTCCTAGGTATGCCAACTATTTGAAATTTCGCTTCAACTTATCGCGTGCACAGCATTGAGTATTTATAGTATCTTCAGTGTGTGTGTAGGTAGGCACCTAAGTAGTAAAATTTTGTGGACAGGTAACGGCGGACATCGCTGCTAATCGATTCAGTAGGTCTTGCATCTGTCATCCATCAGCATAGGCTTTGGAAAGCTCTTCCTGTCCACGTATTTCGTCCCAAGTACAGTCTCAAATCCTTCAAGAGGGGCATAAATAGGCACCTGTCAGCCCGACTCAAAAAACAATTAGTTAACAAAGCAAACGAAACAGATTTTAACGCATTCTTCTTATTCCAGTGCTGTTCGATGGAAGCAAACTGTGACATCATGTCTGTTATGGGAGCTACCCTCGCGAACGGAGGAATATGTCCCATAACAGACGAAAAAGTCCTCAGACCAGACTCCGTCCGAAACGTTCTCTCCCTCATGCACAGCTGTGGCATGTACGACTATTCAGGGCAATTTGCCTTCAAAGTGGGTCTTCCGGCTAAATCTGGCGTGTCTGGAGCTATGCTCATTGTGGTTCCGAATGTGATGGGCATATGTACGTGGTCGCCACCATTGGACCCTTTGGGCAACAGTTGCAGGGGACTTCAGTTCTGCGAGGTGGGTATTTCAGAGATGTTCAAATAATTACCGAAAGTGTCTATGAAACTATGTGCATTGTTGCTGTGTACAAGATTGACTAGATGAAATTGCATTTTGCAATTAGTTCGCCTTCTCTATTCTAGAAAACTTTCAAAACAAAGTCTCATCATCGACATCTAGGTACAGTTCAACTTGAATTTTGACTTGATCAATTTTAAGCCCAAACCTATCCCAAAGCTAATAGGGCCTATAGATACCACAGGACGAGAAGGTGTATAGTACTTTCTGCACTATTATTTACAGGAGCTGATCCAGCGGTTCAACTTCCACAAGTACGACAACATCAGGTATGCGAGCCACAAGAAGGATCCGCGCCGCTACAAGTTCGAGTCCACCGGCCTCAGTATCGTCAACCTGCTGTTTTCGGCGGCCAGTGGAGACCTCAGCGCTTTGAGGAGGTACGCTGATCATTGATGAAGCTTCCAATAAAACAAAAACCTACATACTAGTCATCATTTTCATGTAATGTGGCTGTGAGATGATTTTATTATATCAGTCGTAGGTAAGTAATTTTTTTTTCCAAAATTATCTATCACACACTAGCTTTTGCCCGCGGCTCCGCTCACGGTTTTTTTTTTGTCAGAAACCTTTCACGAAAGTGTTACCATAATCAGATGAACTGTTTATGAACACATAAAAGATGAACAAACAAATATTTATTTTTATATACTTAGTGTACTATAGCTTTTGCCCGCGGCTACACTAGGGTTTTTTTTTCAGAAATCTTCCCAGGCGCACAACACCAAAGTTTCACCATAATCGGATGAACAGTTCACGAACGCAAACAAGACGAACAAACAAACAAATATTGATTTTTAGGGTTCCGTCCTTTTTTTTTTATGGAACTGACACGGTTGGCTACATCCCCTGCAACATCCGTGATGTCAGCCCATAACACCGGGTGAACTTGGTGCCACGTCAGTGGTTCAGTACCTCACTCAATAGAGGAATAATCGAAACCCTTAATTTTTGGGGACAAATTGGAAGTTAAAAAACAATTATAAAAAAAATCATGTGACATATCAATGAAAAGGGCTCTTTTTAAGGAATACAAATATATTTTTATTTTAAATGCATAGTTCAAAATATATTAAAAAAGATATACAAAAGTCGAGGATTCCTCCCCCTTATCTCCGAAACTACTAAGTCTAAAATTAAAAAAAATAGAATTTTTTTTTATGGACTTATGTATCTTTATAGGGCTTCTCTTATTATTTATAGGAAACCTAAGCGAAAATCCTAAGTCTTAAAGTTCTCACAGAAAATGGAATGGTATGGAACCCTCTCTACGCGAGTTCGACTCGCACTTGACCACTTTTTATATAATTAGATTGATAGGGTATTACGATAACATAACGTGGATATTTGTATGTTGACAGGCACCACCTGTCTGGAATGGACATGACTCTATCGGACTACGACGGGCGAACAGCCCTCCATCTCGCTGCAGCAGAGGGACACGTGTCCTGTGTGGACTTCCTCTTGGCCCAGTGCTGCGTGCCCCACGACCCGCAGGACCGCTGGGGCAGCCGCCCTCTCAACGAGGCGGAGACCTTTGGGCACACCGCTGTCGTCCAGTACCTACGAGAATGGGAGCACAGTCATCCCGCATCCGCAGCCGTCAAGAATAAGGAGCCCTGTGCGGCAGATGAGATAATGACAAACCACAAAGACCAACACCCAGAGAAGGATATCAGCATTGACGAAATTGTCACTGGCAACGGAGATAAAATGAAATAAGTAAGCAAAATATTTGGGAGAGTTAAAAAATTTATTAAATTATTTGGGAGATTTTACTTCTTAGAACTTTACACAAGTTTAGTAGGAATCATACAAAATGTATTTGTTGGTGTAGTTATGTAGAGTTTAGTTGTTGCATAATGCTCATTCTATAAATCTGTGCATAATACATATTTGGCTGAGTATAGAGAGTTATTGTGTCGAGAGCTTAACGAGTGATTGAGACATTCCAAAGAGGATATTCTTCTACCAATATTATCCACTGACGTGTTTTTACCTTTTTGCTTCTTGATTTGGAATTTTTATGTACTATGTATAAGTAATTAGTACAGGTTCTTCCTATACTATTAAATAAAAATGGTATGTTTTGAACATGTTCAGTGTCTTTAAAAGTATGATGGAGTTTGTACGATCAAGAAGTAGCTTGATACGCTGAAGAGATGCTCGTCAATTGATTCACACAGGTGTTTATTTCTAATAAATATTTGGTCACCTCTGTAGATCCAACAGGAAACTAATCGGAATTGGTGTAACTATTTCGAAGCTAATTAAACATGGTGGCTCGCAACAGATGAAAGACAATAAAGTAGGTAGATGAATTAAGGTTTTATTGAAATGATATTGTGAATTTCAATTAATATGTTATGTCAATAAAAAAGTTTATTTAAAATATTGTTTTATTATAATCCTAGTATTTTGATAGATAATAAAAGAATAAACGAAATTTAAATATTATAGTTATATTTCAAAATCTACATACATAGCTACACAAATCTATTTAACTTCATCTGTGGTTACGCGAGCGGGCGATGATATTAAGCCGAGCAGCTTGCAGTCAGCCTCGAGCAACGTGAGGTCCACGTCGGAGCCGAGGAAGCGCGACGAGAGCTCCAGCTCGCGCACGGCGAGACGCACCCGCGCACCGCGCACATACTCCGCTCCCTTGTTGTTGGGCCGCGTGCACACGCAGTGAAACTTCCAACCGAAGTCTATGTACAGATCGTCAGCAACTACGTGGTATATCTTTCCTATTACTACTTTGCCTTGGGGATCACCGAGCTGAAAACAAAATATTTTTTTTTTCATTAGTAATGGATGTTAATATCTACGACATTTTACGGTGATGAACTGTGGCCGGAGCCGACACATGAGCGGTTAAAATGAGGGGAGTGGATTAGTAGAGGGACGCCTCGCTAGCAAATTGCTGGTAAGCTTATTGTGTAGACCGAATTAAGAGATGAATTTTAGTGAAAGAATTATTTGCAGGAAATGCGTAGTTTCGGAGAAAACAATTTTTGAAAAACATATTTTTCATACAAAATTAATTTTCGAATTGTTTTTTTTTTTTAAAAAGCACCAAAACATTTATTTTGAATAGGAATTTATGCAAAAACAACATGCGCCGCCTCAACATTAGGTTAGGGTTAAGCGACGCATCTTCTGAAGCTCGATTCTGCTATGAAATTACTGCCTGTGTTACGTTTGTGTTTCGTCAAAACCGCATGTTTCGCCAAAATGCTATTCTACTCGCTAAATTAGACCAAACGCGCGTGTTAGGTTATGTTATGTTTGTGAAACACTAACACGCCGTCTGCTTCAAAGTAACGATGTGTTTTGGTGAAAACATATTATTCTTGAGGTGATTTCGAGTGTTTTGTTTTGAGTTTTGGGTTTAAGTTTAAATTGTTGGTAGTGAAAGTTTCGAAAAATGGCAGAAGGCTATCTAGAAATGAGAATGAGGAGACAGGGATCGCCAAGAGAAAACTGAGAGACGCGTCAAACCCTCTCGACGTACCAATAATTTTTTTATTTATTATTTATTGTTTATTGTTTATTATTCATTATTCACTATTCACTATCCACTATTCACTATTCACTAATTCACTAATTCACTATTCACTGTTCTCTATTCACTATTCACTATTCACTATTCACTATTCACTAATTCACTATTCACTAATTCACTATTCACTATTCCCTATTCACTACTCACTATTCTCTATTCACTATTCACTATTCACTATTCACTATTCACTAATTCACTATTCACTATTCACTTTTCACTATTCACTAATTCACTATTCACTATTCACTATTCACTATTCACTATTCACTATTTATTATTTATTATTTATTATTTAATATTTATTATTTATTTATTTAATATCCTTTATTTCACGTTTTTAAAATGTTATATTAATTTTACATATTATTATATTAAACTTAAAGTAATAAAACACAAAATTAATACAAATCTAATAAAAACTGTAATTATTAATTATTCATGTTTGCCGTTTTGGCTTCTAAATAAATTATGTTAGCGTACCTACTATTCAGATTATTTCAGTGAAATTATGTTAATTGTAATATCACTTACTTACATGCATATTATATTTTATATCTTGTAATAATAATTATATAACATTTTGTAAAAAATATTCGTTCTAGTAAATAAATCCCCAACTAAGAGGGATTTGTAAAATGGTATCACCTATAAGAGCGTGTCGCCAAGCGACGAAAATCAGTAAACATTTGCATTCAATTTGAACAAAATAAATGTATAACTCGCTTAATTATGAATGTTTGTTACAATAATTAATTCTTGCATATTTTTATGCACCTATTACGCATAATTTATTATTTTTATTGGTAAGGATTTAAAAGAAAAAACTTTAGTCAACATTATTGTCAGACTTTTTCGCGTTAGGCGACGCGATGACAAACCTTCACCTAAGCTCCGCCTCCTGTTACCATAGACACTAACTAAACGTGTTTTGTAAATAGCAGAATAGCATCATGTGGAAACCACGTCCAAACTTACTCGTGTTATGTTTGACTCAAACACAACACACGAAGTATGTTTGAAAATTGTGCAATTAGCAGAATCGAGCTTCTGGTAATTTTTTTTAAACCACCTCAACATTCACTCCTACCACTTCCCTTTTTTTACATACATTTATAATCTAAATCAATGTTTTGGTGCCTTAAAAAAATATATATTTTGTATGAAAAATAAATTTTGTATGGGAATTTTTTTCTCTCTGAAACTACGCATTTCCGGCAAACATTTCTTTCACTATAATTCATCTCTTAACTTGGCATACACAATAAGCTTACTAGCAATTTGCTAGCAAGGATCCCCAATCCACACCCAAAAAGAGAGACTTGTAAACTGTGCCCAGAGTTTTTGTAAAACTTTATTTTCGTTTATACGTTGTTCACTTTGCTGCGCAGGAGTTGAGTTCTAGGAGAGACAGAGCAGCATGGGGGAGGTGTGCGATACAGTTATATATGCAAAGAGTGGAGCCCGTATGAGCGGCAATAAAGTTTGGAAAACATTTCATAGTTTTATAGGATGTTGACAGAGCTGCACTCAACGAATAACGCGTAAATCTGTGGAGAATGCTAGAAAATGCTCAAACTTATGCTAGAAAATGTACTCACATCCATGAGCTTCGAGTTACGCAGCATTGTATCGAACGTTTGATTTTCATGTGGCTCTGCATCCTGTAAATTCGTATACTTCTCAAACGCCCGGGCGAACCCTCCGACTCTAGCAGGGAGAACAGGTGATTCTGTGGGCTCATCACTCTGTTGTTTTGATGTTTCACCAGCATCTCGGGTTGTGCACAGCGCGCGGCAGCGGTGTGATACTTCAGAGCGTAGATGCAACCTCCCTGGTAGTTGGGAGACCATGCACCGAAACATTATGTAGCTTGATAGCCTATGTAGTCGAATGTTGGTAAAAAATAAAATGTTTGGCTTACTTATATCTAAGAGAAAATGATAATATATATTTTCTAGCTAAATCATACGATGGATTTAGGAAAAAGGAATAGGAAACACCAAAGAAATGTATGTACATACGCACAAACAAAATTACCCCAAATCAAAATAATTTGTGTGAGTGAGTGAGTGACCAAAGAGAATATAACCACGAAGTCACTTCGTCGAAGTGACGTTAGTCAGAAATTTTCGTACCGTAATATCGCTACATATTCTAATTAGACTGCGTGCATTAGAATTATTTACTCGTTGTAATCACAGAATACATAATCTAAATGTAGCCACATACACGAGCTTCAAGTGACAAAGTAGGTATTGTATTGATACGAATAGAAAATATACTGAATAGTAAGGAAAATGATACAATATATGGGATTACCTAGACCAATTTCTAATAAATACTGTCAATATAAATACGGTAATTTTAATTACAGTCTACACATAAAGTGTTTTAGCAGCCGGTATTTTAATCGCTAGCATTAACCATTTCTCCGTATTGAAATAAATGTCGCCAACAACAAATTATTTCCGGCGCGTCTCGTCGTCGTCGTACATTACAATGTTCCAAAATACTCTGAACTTAAGCAAAGTAAGTGCTCGTGAAAGTAGGCTGGTAAAGCAACGTGTGATACTGATAACTGATAGATAACTCAGTCACACTCAGTGCTGTATAATTTTTCTACAACCACAAATATTGGCATTCCAACTAGCAATACGCTAATTTTGACATTTGCTTGACGTCAAAACCAGTGTTGCCATGTTAGGAGATTTTCTCCTAGATTCAGGAGAATTTCAGTGGTGTTAGGAGAAGTTTTTGCCTGTCAGGAGAGTAGGAGAAAATTTAGGAGAAAGAAAATCACTACAGGAGAAGATTTAGGAGTGAGAAACTTGGGATTAAAATAAAAACATATATTTACTAGTAACAAACAAATATGTCGGTATGTACGGTGACACGAACTGTCTGTGAATCAACCAACCAACTTCTCAAGTCACATAATATACGATAGGATTTGTCTTTTGATAAGAGCAAGATTCACCTTCTTGTTCTTTGGATAGGATAAATAATGAAATGATACACTCTGTGAACGTGTGCGTGCATCGATCGACCAACCAGCCGACTACCGGGCGGGCCAAACCGAACGAACACTTTGTTATCAATCAATGTTATTTACTTGTATTCTTTGCAATGATCAGTAGTATTATTAGGCCTACGTCGACTGTCTGTCCTTTAGTCCGCACTACTTTAAGGGCTGTATCTTTTGTACCGTAATAGGTAACTGGTTGTGATTTTCCCAGGTTATGTGTTATTTATTATTGGCGGACATCCTATCAAATATTAAGAAAAAATAAATAAAAATTAAGGGCTTCCCCATACAAGAAACGTGATTTAAAAAAATTGCTTGTTTGTTTTTGCTCTAACGTAAAAATGGTAAATACGTACAATTGTCAAACTTGGTGTGGTTAAAAACTAAAAAAAAAAAAAATAATGAAAACAGACGAATTACGTGGTGGTTAGAATGGCAATCGTGGTTATGACGGGAGGACAAATCGTTATTGGCGGAGAAGTGATCGAACAGGTTAAAGGAAGAGTAGGTAGTACCTATATCTCGGTCAAATACTGCTTGGTAGACAAGGTCTCCTTAAGGAGGTCGAGGGACGAATTCAACTGAGTTGGGCTGCCTCGGAAATTTAAAATTCGCCCCGAGATCTGACCCGTATATATTATGACCAGTGCGTCCTCCTGGTTATGATATGACGTACTGGTGGGAAACGTGAGCTCTGACTATAGTTGTTTTTCAAAGTTGCCCAGCGAGCGATGGAACTAGCAGGCTGGGCTGGGAATAACTACGCGAAATTGTGCGTAATGAATGAATGAATGAGGCAATCCTCCGACGCACCAAAGTAATCAATATTGGAAACCAGGTGGATAAGCTAAAATGGCAGTGGGCTGGGCACGTTAGCCGAAGGGACGACGACCGTTGGAGTAACCATGTACTACAATGGTGGCCGTGGACAGGAAAACGGAGTGTGGGAAGACCACCTGTCAGGTGGGAAGCCGACATGCAGTATGTCGGCGGAAAGCATTGGTCCGTACCGCTGAAGGCCGAGAGACTGGAGGAAAATTGAAGGCGTATGTCCAGCAGTCGACGCTTACACGCCGACTGACAGAGAACCCTCGGTGCGTGAGTTCGACTCGCACTTGACCGGTTTTCAGGGTGCAAAAGATACAGCTCTTTACAGGTAAGACAGACAGACGGACGGACAGATGGCCTAGGCTTAGTAATATGGTCCCGTACGGATAAGGAACACTAAAAATGTGGTGATTTTTTTATAATTTGAATAACAGGAGAATTTTTTAGTAGGATGAAAATTTTCTAGGAGATTTTTAGGAGATTTTCGAAGCCAATCTAGGAGAATTTAAAAATTTGAGTTGGCAACACTGGTCAAAACTGAAGAAAACACGCACGAGCGAGAGGATGACCACGAAGACGAACGAATGGAATGTGTTGAAAAATTATAAATACCCAATTCCTGTTCTCTTCGGCCGTATCATCTTTGCAGCAATGCTTGCTAGATCTTGAATTAGTAGTAGAAGGTGTTCTGTGTTCAATTGCGCTTGGACATGACGGAGGAGCGTGAGGAGACTTCAGCGTCAGGGGAGGATGTAGCGCGGTCCGCTTCCATCAAGTCCAAGGAAAAGGATGTCAAGGACAAGGAGAAAGATCGTAAGACTACTCGCAACAAACCGCTAACCAAGGTAAAGTTGAGGATATTCTAATTTGTTGTTAACCCTTTACCTTCCAAATATAAGGGGGGCCACGCATTTCCAGTGTCGTTTACTCGCGAAATTTGGGTGTGCGCGCGTGCACTAAACTTTTATTTTGTATGAAAAATAAATTTTGTATGCGAATTTTTTTTTCTCCGAAACTACGTATTTCCGGCAAACAATTCTTTCACTATAATTCATTTTTAACTCGGTCTACACAATAATCATACCAGCAATATTCGATCTAACCCCCGCTAATCTAATACTCAGCCAACTCAAATATTTCAGAAGTCCGATCAATAACCTCTATTAAGCTAAGCGCAAACTGGCGCGATCAACGCGATCACGGCGGTGGCGGTGGCGGTGGCGATCAGATAGGTTATATGCAATTGTGTGTGCAAGCGCACACTGGCGCGGTGGATCGCTGCACGCGTGCGGTCAGTGCGCGGTCCGATCGCGGCGGTGGCGGCGGTGGCGATCAGATCGCGCCTGCAGCATCTGATCGCGTGATAATCATAGGAACTGACGAAAGAATGGAGGAAATAATTTTAAACGAGGTCTACAATCACTAAATTCTATACAATACTGCTCACGCGGAATTAAAAAACATACGGAAGAAGAATAAAATTAGTTATCCTTGCATAATGCTTGCCCATCATCTCTCGCCCTCTTTATCTTCTAACAGAGCAGCCAAAAGTAAAATTTCTTCCATTTCACTTTTTATTACATTACATTATTACATTTTATTCTTCCAAGAAATCGATGCTTCCAAGTACGAAAATGACACCACCGCGGCACCACCGCCGTCGAATCTGAACGCTCTGATCTGCGCGAGTTTTGAACGCCACCGCCACCGCTACTTTGGCCGCCACCGCTATGACCGCCACCACCGCGCCAGTTTGCGCTTAGCTTTAGCCCTTCTAGCTGATGAAATTAATTACCCATAAAACGATGTATAACTGACTTTTTTCTAACCTAAAATTGACAATTCCCCCATACAAATTGGATATCAATTTGTAGTTAAAAGGAATGTAGTCTTCGGCTGTGGATTGATATCGGCGGGGGTTAGATCGAATATTGCTGGTAGTTATATCCTGTAGTTTACAATATTAGAAGAACATTATTGAAAAAAATTTTTGCCGGAGACGCATACTTTCCGAGAAATTTGTAAAAAAGCATATTGTCCGTTTCTGCGACTTTGTCACACCCACTCGCTTGCTGTGCACATACGCTCACCTACTACTACTTCATGTGACAAGGTACCACCCGGGACTGGAATAGTTTGAAGTGTGCTCTCTACAGGTTATTGGTGTAGATAAGGTGTGTTTTGGCATATAGACAACATTTGAAAGGACTAAATAACTAAATTCACCGTCCCCAAAATAACCTGTTAGTATGGCTATGCCCTAGAATGTTTTTTTATAAGCTGGAGAAGAGGCAATCCTAAGTCGCTACTGAAACTAAGGGCCAATTGCGCCAACACGAATTTAGAGATTTCAATTAGTTCAACTCGTTAAACTAGTTTAAGAACTGCGTTTAAATCCATAACTCGCTACATAGTATCTCGTCTTGCACCATGACAGAAGGTGTGGATCTAAGCTTACGATGGCTTCACCGAACATATCCGGGCCCATCGGCAGTAGAGGAGGGTATTAATCGAGGCCGGGACTAGCGAGTGGCCACTCTAAATTTCCCGCGCATGCTTCACGTTTCGGCTCGCATCAAGCCCTCGTCAGCTAGTCTGCGTTGACTAGGACGCGGGGAAATACCAGTCCCGCTCTCGACCACCCTCTCTCTACCTATTCATATTCTGTAGGATGCTTCCAGTGACGTTTTCAAAGCTCTCTCCATGTATGAGCTTAGCGTCGATCTTGGCAGCCCTAGATTCTTGAAGAGACTGTAGAGCGACTTTGCTGGTAGTCCACTTGCTCCGACTTCCACAGCAAAGAGATCAGTCTTGAATCCGTTTCTCACAATCCGGTCTACTAAGTTGCAGTACTTGTTAAGTCTGATGTTGTGTTCCGTCGGTATGTTGCTTCCCATGGAACTGAAGAAGGTTTAGTCCAATCTTTGGGCAGCTTTTTGGCTCCAGGTTTCACAAAGTTGACCTTCTGGAAGCCGCCACTGGTTTGCCCTTTTCTTTTGAGGGTGTGGACCTGAGCTTGCGATGTCTACACCCAACATATCCGGGCCCATCGGCAGTAGAGGAGAGTGTTAATCGAGGTCGGGACTGGCGAGTGCTAATAGTACTAATTTAACTAAACCGAACTTAACTTTATAGGTGCGTTCTTTCTTCTGATTCCAATATTTTTCTGCGTACTGGCGACCTTATTCTTCGTTCGACAGCTCAGAGAGCAAAACCGACCCATCTGTTCATAGCGTCAACTTTCTCTATCACCACATATAAGAAGGAGATGGCACTGTAGTAACATGCGCTGTCACTGATACCGTAATACTTCTTTGAAACAAATCAGAAAATGGTTCTCCGTGGTTTTTAGCGAGGAACGAGTGTTGTGTTTTGCTAGATTAGAAGGTAGTTAGTAGGTTAGAAGAGATTGGCATGATGTTTGATGTAAATTATTTTGTATGACGATCGGAGCGAAACCTCATTGAGGTGCGTGGCACTCGGTACGGCACCTGAAAGCCTTTTTCGTGCCTGCGGTGCCTTCGAACCTGCGAACCATGCTCCTTTCGGAAACACTCGGGTTGACTCGGCTCGGAAGCGAACCAAGTGAAGCTACGCGACGCATCTTCTATATATTAACCCTGGTTATTTTTTTTTAAACCACCAAAACATCACTCATCTCATACCACTTGCCGATAAGTATAAGATATCGCTATTGAAGATGAGTATGCACGAAAGGAGCAGGATACGCAGGTTTGAAGGCACCGCAGGCACTAGAAAGGCCTTCAGGCGGCGGACCGGCGTGGCACTAGACTATGGGAAAATTACGGCACCTAATTGAGGTGCTTGGCACCGTAGATGCCTGTATGTTGTACCAATTTAGTGAGCTAAACGAGGGTCCGACCTCGTTTAACTTTTATTTTTTTAAATGCGCTTTAACTTGACGTTTGGTGTTGGTGCAACACAAATATCGTGTTGGCGCAATTGGCTCTGTCATGGTGCATGACGAGATACTATGTAGCGAGTTATGGATTTAAATGCAGCTCAACTAAATTCGAACCTCGCTATTTAAACGTGACTTTGGTGCAATTGGGCCTAATTTGTGTGTGACATTGAGAGAGAGACAGAGATTGTTTGTGTGCGTGCTTGTGTAAATGCACACCCTTGTTTAATCAAATTAAGTGTTGTGTGCAACCTTGTCGCGCTAAGTAGTAGGTATGTGTGTGCAGGATGTGTGCGCAGGAGTAGTGTAGTAGTATGTGTGTGTGTGCAGGATGCGGGTGAGTGACAATGGGTCACTCGGGTCTATGACTCCGGGGCGTGGCTAGCGTGTGTTAAGGGTTAAACATATTTTTAGGGTTCCGTATCCATACGGAAGCAGAACGTCTTATGAAAACTTGCTCAATATTTATTCACTACCTAGCCTCGACAACCGCAGAATATTACTGGAAAATATGACACTTCATAAAGTATGCAATAATGGCATCGACTGTCCCGACCTACTCTCAAGGATACAATATCGCATACCACAAAAATCTAGTCAGTGTCATGCTACTTTTCAACTTGGTCGCTGTCGAACCAATGCAGGTAAACGCGTACCCCTGCGAAGAGTATGCGAAAACTACAACAGATACTTCTCTCATATAGATATTCATTTTTCTAAACTGCTCACCTTCAAAAGAGCAGTGTTAAATAATTTAAATTCTTAAAATCATCTTCCTCGCATGCGACACCCAGGGGTATGCAGCACAGCCTAAGGCTCGTTCAGACCACGCCATGATCAGGGAGTCGCGGTCGCCGAGGGTCGGGCGGGGCGGCGTGCTGGAGGTGCCGTTGATCCATCCTTATGCTGTGAAGTTGGATACAAGACTGATTAATACTTTTGTTCTATTTTTGTCTTTTTGTTTTTCTGCGTGTGTTTTTTTTTAATTTTTTTTTATTCTTTTTTTTTTTTATCCTCTGTCCTAATTCTGTTTGGTTTGGGTTCCGCCTCGATAGGCTGCTTCATGGTCATAATAGGTCTATGTATAGAAATGATAACTATAATGTTACCCGTGCTTGGTGTGGCACAGTATGCATAAGGTGAGGTGTCTGCTCTCATGGTGCTGTTATATTTTTTTTATATTATGTATTCATTCATAAACGCTATGTGAATTACGTATATTGTGTGTACGCTTTAAATTAATTAATTTAATTAGTAAACAAAGTATTTGTGAAAAACGTCGCTGGTTACATACCTAATTGTTTATTGTTTCTACTGTCTCCATAACCTACATATTGTCACGACCACCTAAAGTTTGATGTATAAAAAGAAGAAAGCTGTCAAAAATGACAGGGAGTTTTGTTGTCACATAAAAATGCGATAGTAAAGTTTGAAAAGTAAAGAATAGAAAAGCGTTTGTGCTGTTTAATTTTCTATCCGGCCCCAGTGCTCGTAACAATTGGTGTCAGAGTGGGGATAGAAAATGTCAATAACGCCGAGGGACAACGAATGCATGCAAACCAGGGCGATGGCGGCGGCCGCGCTGAACAATGACGAGGAACAGCGTGGCGTCGTAGAAGAGGTCCAGGACAGTACTTCACAACCTCCGGAAGTGGAGGAAGAAGCAACATCCCAGAACCCGAGCTCATTCAATATGGCCGGGCTCATGAAAATGCTAAGCGGAATGGCCGACGAAAATCGTCGCTCTACGGAAGGAAGTCGGCAAGCCATGGAGCGTCTCGAGGCCAAGTCGGAGGAGAGTCGACGAGCTACAGAGGAAAGTCGGCAAGCGATCCTGGACACAGTAAACGGGGCGCTGTCCACGTTGCGCCAAGACTTGGAGAAGGTGACCGCCAAAGTGGAGGAGCAGGATGCCATGTTACACCTCTACGAGGCACGAATGACAAGACTGGAAAAAATACAAACCACTGGAGTAACCGTGAATGCCTCGACTGGAGGAACACGTTTTAAAGTTCCACCTTATGATGGCACAACCTCGTGGGCCGCCTACAAAAAACAATTTGAGTCTGTGGAGCGGGCCAACGGGTGGAACAACGACCAGGCACTCACCGCGTTGACATTGGGGTTGCGTGGCCAGGCCCTACATGTTTTGGAAGCCGTCGGAGAGAGGACCACATATGAAGAACTGCTGGAGGCTCTGGAGACAAGATATGGCGATAAACACTTGGAAC
Source organism: Nematopogon swammerdamellus (assembly GCA_946902875.1). Taxonomy (NCBI): domain Eukaryota; kingdom Metazoa; phylum Arthropoda; class Insecta; order Lepidoptera; family Adelidae; genus Nematopogon; species Nematopogon swammerdamellus. The sequence continues at coordinate 11,567,792 of OX336333.1, forward strand.
ATGTGTTCAGAGCCCAACTTCGTGACCGTGTGCAGCAAGCCGGCGAGGGCCTTCAACAGTGGGCTCTGGAAATAGAAAAGCTTGTCCGAAAGGCATACCAAGCATCGTCGGCACCATTCATCGTTAGCACACTGGTTCAGGCTTTCGTGGACGGAATTTGGGACATGGAAGTGAGGGCAGCCGTGCGACTGGGGCATCACGAGACACTGAAAAATGCCTTAGCGCACGCATTAGAAGTAGAAGCAGTGCGTGCTGACTCTCGCAGACAAAGAGTGAGGGAAGTGAAGGTGTCGGAATATACACCGGGTAGGAATACGTTTACTCCTCGCTGCTACCGCTGCGGTATTCTTGGACATATCCGCTCTAGCTGCCCAAACAATGAACAATCAAATATGGAAGCACCGAGAACGGAGGAGCATCAGGGAAACGAGTAACCGCCAGGACCACGGGGCGAGTGCTGGCTGGTGGCAAGGAAGCCCCCATAGTCTTGATTTCACAAGCATGCGACGGAAATAGCCTAGTAGTGGATGGACAAATCAGCGGCTATGAGTGTAAAATAACTTTGGATACCGGAGCATCGCGGACCATTGTTAAATCGCAACTTCTAGGGAATTTTATTAAGAATCAACAGCAGCGGTACACTTACTACAAACTACAGTCTGCCACCGGACAGAACATACCTGTCCATGGAGAGGTAGGAGTAACATTAAAAATTGGGTGCAGAATTTATCATCACTCCGTTATCTTGGCAGACATAGTTGATGACTGTATTCTTGGACTGGACTTTATGAAACTTCATGACTGCAAAATCGATATAACAAATGGAGTTCTCAAGCTGGGAAGTGAAGAAATATTTCTTCGAGGAGGAAGGTTGTCAGGAGATGTATGCTGTTCGAGGCCGACCATATTGCAGGCACGATCTCAGACGTTGGTGCCAGTGAATTTACCGCATGCATCTGGCCAAGGCCCAACGGGATGTACACTTGTTGAAAACTTGGATAAGCGTGAATGTGACTGTCAATGGATTACTGCACGAACTTTGGTAAAGAATCAGGATAAGGCATTCGTGCGCATCATCAATTTGAGCCGGGCCGATATTAAACTCGAAACAGACACAGTGGTGGGAAAATGTGATGAAGTATCCTGGCTACGTAAGTGTGATGAGCCCATCACTGTGAGCGATAAGATAGACAGAACCAAAGTGCTCTCGCTCTTGGAAGAAAGTAAAAAGGATCTTACCAAGATGGAGTATCAGAGGGCAGTAGACCTGTTAACACAGTACTCGGACATCTTCGCGACCGACGACGGGGACATTGGACGGACCAACATGGTGAAACATCAAATTAATACGGGGGACGCACTGCCTATCCGACAACGTCCACGTCGGGTGCCAGTGGCGAAAGAAGGCGAGGTTCAACAGATGATTGGGGACATGCGCAAGAACAAAGTAATTGAACCGTCATCGAGCCCCTGGTGTTCGCCTGTAGTCCTCGTGAAGAAGAAGGATGGCAGTACCAGGTTCTGTGTAGACTATCGACGGCTGAACGACATTACTAAAAAGGACAGTTACCCACTTCCGCGGATAGATGATACTTTGGATACACTGAGCGGCATGAAGTGGTTTACAACGTTGGATTTGAAAAGCGGCTATTGGCAAGTGGAGCTTGATGCCAAAGATAAAGAGAAGACTGCGTTCTCAACCGGCAGCGGGTTGTGGCAGTTCAATGTCATGCCGTTTGGCCTCTGCAATGCTCCTGCGACATTCGAGAGGTTAATGGATCGAGTACTCGCTGGATTGATTGGAGACGCCTGCTTAGTGTACTTGGATGACATTATCATTGTTGGCAAGACTTTCGATGATCACGTGAGCAATTTAAAAAATGTACTATATAAAATCCGTGGAGCGAATCTAAAGCTAAGCTCTAAAAAATGTGATTTCTTTAAGCGCAAGGTCAGTTACCTGGGCCACGTGATATCTGAGGACGGTGTTCAGACAGACCCACAGAAGATCGAAGCGGTACAGAAGTGGCCAATCCCTAAGGACAAAACGGAAGTACGCGCATTCCTCGGTTTATGCTCCTACTACCGACGATTTGTGAAGGGTTTTTCGGAAATTGCTAAGCCCCTTCATCGGCTGACAGAAGAGAAACGGCACTTTGAATGGAATGAAGACTGCCACCGATCCTTTGAAGAACTGAAGCAGTACCTATGTGATTCACCAATCTTGGGATATCCCGAGACAGATGGAGTATTCATCGTCGACACCGATGCAAGTAACACGGGAATTGGAGGCGTGCTGTCACAACAACGAGGAGACAAGGAGGTAGTAATAGCTTACTTCAGCAAATCATTGTCGAAGCCGGAGCGAAACTACTGCGTCACCCGGCGTGAGCTTCTAGCGATGGTCAAAAGTCTGCAGCATTTTAGCAAATACTTAATCGGAAGGAGATTCCGTTTAAGGACGGATCATGCAGCATTAAAGTGGTTACTCCAGTTCAGAAACCCTGAGGGTCAGGTTGCACGTTGGCTTGAGCAACTGCAAGAATACCAGTTCGATATAGAGCATCGGAGCGGCAAGTCCCACGGGAATGCAGACGCCCTATCTCGAAGACCATGTCCGGAAGAATGTAAACACTGCGCGAGACATGAGACGAAAGAGTACGGAGCATGTTGCTCCGTAAAAGTAATCAGGACCGACAACATAAGCGAAGAATGGAGTAATGAAGCCATGAAGAAGGCGCAGGAAGAAGACCGGGATTTGTTGCCCATCATTTATTGGAAAATGGCGTATGAAAACAAACCTGAGTGGAAAGAAGTAGCACCAAGAAGTGCAACGACGAAAAGTTATTGGGCACAATGGTCTAGCCTTCTCCTCCATGACGGGCTACTCTACCGGAAATGGGAGACACCAAATGGGAGAGAGACATATTTACAGTTGGTAATCCCGCGAACGAAGGTGAAGGACGTGTTGGCTTGCCTTCACGACGGTCCTTCAGGAGGTCATTTGGGAGTTAAGAGAACCCTAATGAAGGTTCGGCAGCGTTTTTACTGGATACATTGCCGTGAAGATGTGGAGGACTGGTGCCGCAAATGCACTGCTTGTGCACCAGTGAAGGGTCCGCAATCCCGTTGTAAGGGAGCCATGAAGCTGTATAATGTTGGTGCTCCCTGGGAGAGAATCGCAGTTGACATAGCTGGACCATTCCCAGTAACAGACAACGGAAATAGATACTTCATGGTCGTTATGGATTATTTCACAAAGTGGCCTGAAGTTTTTGCCATTCCGAATCAAGAAGCCACGACAGTTGCACAAAAATTGGTTCATGAGGTCTTTTGTCGCTTTGGAGTGCCGCTGGAGTTACACACTGACCAAGGGACTAACTTCGGAGCTGGAGTGTTCCTGGAAGCGTGCCGCATCATGGGAATCCACAAGACCAGGACAACTGCGTATCGACCGCAGTCGGACGGCATGGTGGAGAGGTTTAACCAGACGATAGAGAATCATTTAGCCAAGCTGGTAGAAAATCATCAGAGGGACTGGGACAAATACATTCCCTTGTTTCTGTTATCGTATAGGTCTGCCGTGCATGAGACCACCAATGAAACGCCAGCTTTGGCCAATTTTGGACGCGAGCTTCGCCTCCCAGCAGATCTCCTAACAGGAAATGTTCCAGATTCACCGAGGCCCATAACGGAGTACGTGGCTAATCTTCGAGACAAGATGGACTCAATCCACGCTCATATGAGGGAGATCAGTCTACAAGCAGGAGAACGGATGAAGACGCGCTACGATCGGAAGGCTAACGACCACACTTTTGAAGAGGGTTTCCAAGTGTGGTTACATAATCCTGTACGTCGAAAAGGAAAATCTCCTAAACTACAGCCCAGATGGGATGGGCCATACACGGTGGTGACCCGTATTAATGATGTCACTTACCGCATACAAAGGAATTCAAGGAGCAAACCCAAAATTGTGCATGTGGACCGACTGGCTCAGTACCATGGGTCAAATTACGTTCGGGACGAACGTATCTGAGCGGGGGACGATGTCACGACCACCTAAAGTTTGATGTATAAAAAGAAGAAAGCTGTCAAAAATGACAGGGAGTTTTGTTGTCACATAAAAATGCGATAGTAAAGTTTGAAAAGTAAAGAATAGAAAAGCGTTTGTGCTGTTTAATTTTCTATCCGGCCCCAGTGCTCGTAACAATATGTATGTAATTGTTTGTTTTTCCTAAATAAATAAATAAAAAAAATAAATAAATAAAAGCCTATTATAAGCCTACGCCGTTTGTCTGTCCGTCCATCCGTCCGTCTGTCCTAGGACTGTATCTTTTGAACCGTAATAGGTAGTCAGTTGAAATTTTCACAGAATATGTGTTATGGCGGATGTGCCAACGTATAAAAAAGCGAAAAGTTAAAAATTAAGGGGGTCCTCATACAAGAAACATGAATAGATTAATACATATTCACGCTACTGAATAATATATGGTGCCACCTATTTATATTTTGCATTGCAGAAAGACAAAAGATAGGCGGATACGGTTTTTTGACAGGTATGGCATAACCGATCTCCGTGCGTGAGTAAAAAATTTTTTTTCTTGTATTGAATTTTTACAATTTAATGTCATAGTATAAATATGCTTGGATTGGAGCTAAAACTGGAAATACATGCTTAGAAGCATGCTATACGGTACTTATAGATAATATATAACTATTTCATCAGTAGGTAGCTTCTAAAAAGCTGGGCGTACTCAATAAGATGCGACGGTACTTCACGGCGGACCAAAAGCTGCTCCTGTATAAATCGCAGATCAGGTCTTGCTTGGAGTACTGCTCGCACCTGTGGGATGGCTCTGCCAAATACCAGCTTGCGCCTCTGGACTCGATCCAGCGTCGAGCCGAGCGACTAGTGGGTGGCCCCGAAGTGTCCCACGATCTAGAACCACTGCAACACCGTAGGGATGTCGGCTCCCTAAGGTGTGTTCTATCGCTTATTCCATGGGGAGGCTTGGAGGAGCTGTTTAACGCGATCCCCCCGTCCCCTTTCCACCTCTGCACCACGCGTGCTGGGCAGGGATTGCATCCCTATACGCTGGACTTACCGCGCATGCGTACCAATCGATTCTGCAGATCTTTCCTTTACAGAACCGGTAAACTCTGGAACGCTCTCCCTGTTCATATATTTCCCCCCAAGTACAGTCTCGGGTCCTTCAAGAGGGGGTGAATGGGCACCTGTCAGGCCGGCATGGCATTCGCAACCCCCGAATACGACCGAATGTCCATGGGCGCCGTTAGACACCTCATGGGTGCCTCGGCGCCATATGTCGAGCTAACAATAAAAAAAAAAAAGGTATGGCAAGCTCACGGCCTCACGGGTAACAGTTGTCTATCGGTCTTTTCCACTTCTAGACCTTTTATGGAAAAATCAAATTCCCATACTAAATGGCACAATCTTACCCTATAAATAATTGATTAAAACCGACAATATTAAATTTTGCGTATTACATCATTTTAGTTACCCGAATTGCTTTACTTGGCATGGCAGCAATAAATCAACCTCACCAATTCTTATTCCAGATCATCATCCGTCGTCTGCCGCCATCCATGACGGAGGAGAGTTTCCTGGAGCAGGTGTCTCCGATCCCGGAGCACGACTATTTCTGCTTCTCCAAGCCGGACCCCTCACTCACGCACTGCGGTTTCTCCAGGGCTTACATCAACTTTGTCAATTTGGAGGATATTTACCTGTTCAAGGATAAGTTTGACGGATACATTTTCTTGGATGAGAAAGGTTAATTTTGTTTATTGTCTAATTCTTATTACAAATGACATAATACAGGCTGTTATAAAAGAGAAAAGAACTCAACCATCTACATACTCTAGAACGTATTCGCAAGTACACTTTTTTTTTAATGAAAAACATGAGTTCTTTATATTTCCAAAGTTAACACGACTACATACGTACATGCATAACGTCATGCGAGACACATCCAGTGGGGTGGCCAGAGACAACGAATCTCCACGTGCCACAATCCTGACACACCTCTGCGGCCTCTTCCACTATCATAATGTTCTTCATACATACTTGTCGGTTACGGACACTACGCACTTGACCCATTTTTGAGCACATACAGGTTGTTTATTGAGGTTAGGTTAGGTTACCGTTGCCAACTCTTCGATTAACATTTTTGCTCCATAAATATCTTTGGTTAGTCTCCTATCATTGATTCTTCAAACAAGGTCGAAGCACGGAAGCTTCCTTTCTCAATCCTTATCACTATAACTTCTTTCAGGTCACAGCACTGTTTCTCAATCGTTAAAGCAACTCTTCCATAAAATAAAGACATTTATAACCCTTCTTGTCTTCGCCGTTGTCAGATAAAAATGCACCAATGCTGTTAACCGCGTATAGATATGTTCAGAGTAAAAATACTGCAGAATGATATTGTTTTTTTTATACCTACTTTAATATTTTGCCTAAGTGCTGTGCTGTGTTTATTTTGTTGCAGGACTCGAGTACGTAGGTATTGTGGAGTACTCCCCGTTCCAGCGCATCCCCAAGAAGCGCAGGAAGAAGGACCCCAAGTGTGGCACAGTGGAGAGCGACCCCGCCTACCTCGAGTTCCTCGAAAGCCTGAAGGAACCGGAAGGAGAGAGTCGGGAGCCTAAGCTGGAATATTCTTATCAAGTAAATGATAGTAAGTTGAATCAATCAATCAATACTAATAATAAATCTGTAAGGGATGGTCATGGAGTAAGTTACTTTGTTTTATGAGATACTGCGTTTGATGACTCTACGTATGATACTAAAACTAAAGTGACGATTTTTAGAAATCTTTTCTGTATGAATGTATGTTCCTCCATAACTCTTAAACCGATCATCCCAATTCGATGAAACTTAGAACACGCACATTTAACTATACGGGACACAGGATAGGCTAAATAAAATTTTGTTCCGGTTACGCTAAGATGTGCCTCTCATACAAACCGAATTGTGCCACGCGCCGAAATAAAGGTACGGGGTTACTTACTTTCTTCTTTTTAAATACGAATTTTATGCGAGCGAAGCCGCGGGCAAAAGCTAGTTTTATAATATATTATTATCTAATCACTCTAAAATCGTAGCGCCACCGTCTAGAATAGTCAGAATAGTCGCGTAGTGGATAGTGAGGAGACTTGGCATAAGAAACAGTACGGACCCTAAAACAAATCCAATCGAAATGGAGAAATTTAGTGTAGTAAAAAAATGTATGAAACATTACAGATCAGGACAAGAAGGCGACGTCGACGCCACTGCTGGAGTACCTGGCGGCGCGGAAGCTGGACAAGCGCGGGCGCGAGGAGCGCCGGAGACGCGACACCGACAAGAGGAAGATCCGGGTTGACAGGAAGACCAAGGAAGCACCTATTAGAGTAAGCCACCATGACAGTTTAGCTTGCATAACAGACAAACAGTATTTGATTTTTTTTAACAGGACGTCTACATCTTGTCCTGCTGGAACTGTATGCCATACAAGTGCTTCTTTTTTAGATCGTGTCAAGCACTCTGAACAGCACGGAAAACACGAACTATTTGCACGACCGACCTTCATTCAGTCAAGTGGTACCAATCATTAGCTGTGCTGTTGGAATACTGAAATAAAAACTCTTTGATTAAGGATGTATATATAAATAGGTGTTACGCTCAAATTGTAGCCGATTGGGTTGATACTACCCTACTGGAGGATGTATGATGGCCCCACATATTATCTCGGATTTGTTTTTCTCTAATTCTCTCCAAGGAACCTACCTTCTCGGAGGTTATATTGGCTGGTTGAAGCATGTGCGTGCATTAGCCCCCCTAACTAAGCCACCCATACTGGATTACATAAAAAAATATTTTTATTTATTTTAGGAGGAAGGCAGTCCCGAGTCGGAGGTGAAGAAAATAAAATCAAGAGATTGGGAGAAAGACAAGCCTTCACCCAAAAAGAAAGAAGAAGAAGCAAAGCCGGCAGAGGGGAAGGATCCCAAGACTGCAGGCAAGCCGGTTAAGAGTTACCGCGAGCAACGTAAACTCGCTGAGGAGCAGAGGAGGAGGACCGACGGTGAGAAGAAGGAGTTCAGAAGCAAAGACGACGAGAAGCCATTTAGAAAGGACAAGAGAGACAAACTGAGGGAATCACCCAGAGACCAAAAACCCAAGGAGGTAAAGAAGTACAGCGACACTAGAAGAGAAAGAATTAAGTACGACAAGAAGGACGAGACGACAGACGGTACTGAGAACTCAGTGGAAACGGAGAAATCTGAAAGGAAACCGTCCAAGCCCCTCAACCATAATGATATTAAACCATTCACACAGCTACCTCAGGTGAAAACTGAAGACCTGACAAAAGTGATAGAGGAGATGGATCGCTTGATGAAGTTGGAAGAGCTAGCTAACGAGCCTAAGCCAGCTAAGGAGGAAAAGATTTCTGAATCGAGCTCCAGCAACGAAAACTCAGAAGACAAACCGACTAAGGTGGAAGCCCAAAAGACCTGCAGGAGGAAAAGCTTAGATTTAAGCGGTCCATTGAAAGACGAGCCACTCAAGAGGCAGAATTCTCTTAAGGATAGAAGCAAGTCCATCGATAGAGATGAATCTGTTGAAAAGGACAAATCTGGAGGATCTGATCCTCGGACAGAGAGGCGAATTAGAAATAAGGTCAGTATAAATTTGTGTACTTGATAATGTTGATTTTTCTATATACTCTATAACAGAACAAAAAAAAAAACTTCTATGCTCTAACCTACACTGAATATAACCTATCTTTCACTCTAAATAATGGGTCAATATTTATTGGAAATACCGAACACAGATCCCACTATCTAAATAATATAATTGAATTTGTTATTGGTTTCATAGGATCGTCCCAGCCTGGCCATCTACCAACCGGGAATGGGAAAGTTCAGCAAACAACGCATCGCTAAGGACAGAGAGAGTCCTCAGGGAGGATCAGGCAAGTTGGAAGCGGAGGTGCAGGAGAAAAAGGACACCTGAAGGAGAATACGAGCCAACTCCACTTGGCCACAGTCGAAAGGACCTCTCACCTATTGGAACACGACATTTGACGGAGATCGAGGAAAAATGGAAGGTTCAGTGTTTAGAAGATTCTACCAGAGTTCGGGAATTTTGTTTACTAGCTACAGCGTGTTTTGTAATGTTAACGTAATTTCTACTTCCATTAAATCAGCAGATTAACGAAACAATATTTAATTTGCAATACCTAACAAATAGTTTGAAATCACAAATGAAACGAATATTATTATGTTTTTGCTTTGTTTATTATTATTTTTAATAAATATCATGTTTTTGTACTTTCTTGTTGTTTAGTTATTTAAACTCATCCAACAAGTTCCCCATTTGTTCATTTAAATTTAATTCATTTACGATGGAATAAAACAATAGTGAACAAAGGTTTCCACATTTTAGTTTTCTTTAAATGAATAGATAACTACATACAAATTATAGGGGTAAACAGAGTAATCGGTGTTGTGTTGCAAGAACTCTGGTGAATTACAGCATAACACTGACCACCATGTTTTGCAAAATACAATTTATCAAGCAGTAAGAAGGTAAAAAGACTGAAGGGAATGACTGGAAGGACCGTGCCAAGGTGAGATCTTCTGATCCCAGTTGTCCCGTTGGGTAGTCCCGTCACTATTAACACGGCATCTTGTCGTTATGCCTTAGTCGACATTGACGATTTGCACGTGGAGAGGTGCAGTGGGTCTATTCTTTTCAAGTGACGGGCCACGCACTGTACCGTAACGAACAATACAATAAGAATAGATAACTGCAAGAATATCTGCTATTGCACTCTCCAGTAGGTCTATTCTTGTAAATTCTGACAGCGGACTCAGCGCTGATGTGGCGCTGAGAGCCACTTTAGTAAGTGGCTCTCAGCGCCACATCAGCGCTGAGTCCGCTGTCAGAATTTACAAGAATAGACCTGCAGTAGTTCATACATTTAAGAGCATACATATAAATTAAGGCGGAAATAAGACTCAAACCGTGCTACCCGAGGCTGATGATTGAAACACGAACCGTATGCAGATGCGAGATTAATTCTACTCGTGCGGTGGCTATACGTCGCGCCGACGATGAACGTTTGCGCGAAAATCGCACAATATAAAAAATTTCACATGTTGGAAAGATGGATTTTTTTTTTTTCATTATGATTGTAGGGGAAAATATTTGCTATATTTTCTATGAGGGTCTTGTATTGAAACAATTTATTCTTCTCAAGAGAATTTAACTTGAAAGTACAATTTTCATACTTTCCGTTATTTTTTGGAAATTTATTTAACACCTTTCCAAAGTAAATTTTTTTTTCCATAGTTTTGTTACTTAAAGGTCAATATATAACATATATTTTTACAGATTTTTTATCTTTACCAATAGCTCAACAATTTTAAAGTTGACCTTTTGAGTCTTAAGTCCTGACAAAACAGCCAGACATTCGCAGCCCCGGATCTACATATTTTTGGAGGGGGTGCAAAATCTTAAAATGCCGCCCTTTTGCGCTCGTTAATTTTTATAGTAAAATGGGTGACATTCCCGAAAGAAAGGGGGTTATTCTAGGTCATTTACTAATACTAATGCCAAAAAGGTATGTATTTTTTTTTTGAGGTTTGGAAAACATAAAAAATATCGAAGAGGAAATTTTTTTTTATTAATGAAAAAATTCACTCATTTATAGTGTCCATAATTTACGGACGGCGCGTTTCATTGAGTATTCTGCCACATAATACATAAGTACATAACTAATAGGTAAACTCTGGAATGCTCTCCCTGCCCATATCTTTCCCCCCAAGTACAGTCTCGGGTCATTCTAGAGGGGCGTGAATGAGCACCTGTCAGGCCGACATGGCATTCGCAACCCCCGCATACGACCGAATGTCCACGGGCGTCGTTAGACACCTTATGGGTGGATCGGCGCCATATGTCGCGCTGTCAATAAAAAAAATAAAATAAAAAAATAACTCAAATCATTTTGCATATGCAAAAAAGAAATTATATATTTACATCTTTTTTATACACTAAAAATAGTAGTACACTAAAAATAGTCTATACTCTATATGTATTTATTTTGTATGTACCACAAAATGATCAGTACATAAAATAGTATATGCAGGCTGTTTCAGGATAAGCTTGAGAAACTTCAGGAATAGAAAGTACTCATTATTAGAAGAAAAAAATCCTTATCACTCAAATCGAAATGCTGTATTTTTTGTTTCATACAAAAATTTAAAATTGTTATAAAAACTCGATGGACAGTGAGATTTGTCAACAGTGCTGTCTAGGTCTAGCTAGGGAGTGAAATGACCTAGAAGTGTTTGGAATTACCTACATGCAGTACAATTCTAATAGTTTTTTTTTTTTTTTTAATCTTCATTTTGTTTAGGGCTTTAGCCATTCCTGGCTATGCCAGCCCCATAGTAACTATATTGATTTTTTATTGTACTTCAGCACGATTCAACGCCTGTGACTTTACAAAAAAACTTAGTATGAATTCAAACTCCTCCCCCTGAGCTCGCCCCAAGGCTTCATGTACTTTAAAAAACAGGTTGAGTCTGTCAGTTCTTAAGTCTCTCAATAGCTTCTGCCTCAGTTCTTGGTTCCGGGCACATACCAACAGTATATGGAGTAGGTCCTCTTCTATCCCACATATGCTACAGTTGGGTGATTGTGCTATCTTCATAAGGTACATTGTCTTATTTGTTGGAATGTGTCCAGATCGTAGTCTCAGGCCCATTACAATTTCTGTTCTCGGTCTGTCGCTCTTGGCAAACCAGGGAATTTTTAACGGTTCACACTGCATTGTTCTGTACCATATACCTTTCTGCACTGATCTCTCATCGAAATATTGCTTCCACATATTATAACAGTGCTTTTTTATTTCGGGTAGGTGGTCAGTGCAGAAAGTTTTACATTGACTAATTATTGCATCAGATGTACAAGCCTTACTAGCCAGGCAGTCAGCCTCCTCGTTGCCCGCAATACCAACGTGCGATGGAATCCATTGTAGAGTTATGCTCTTACCTTCGGTGCTCATTTTATATATATCTTTTAGTATTTCGTATGAAACCGATCTTCCAAGGTTGCCCTTCGTACAGGACACGAGGTGTTGAAGTGCACTTTTTGAATCTGTGAGTATGACTGTCTTATTAGAACCGGTCGATGTGCTGTACGAAAGGGCCTCTGAAATCGCAATTAGTTCAGCAGTCATGATAGGAACTTTTGCGGGTATGTTGATCTCCATCCCATCGTTGGTTTGCGGGTCCCAAAAGGCTGCCCCTGTCCCATTATCATTTTTTGAGCCATCTGTATAGATTTTGTAGTGTTCACTGTACATTTCCCTAATCATAAAGTCGGCTTTTTGTTTTATTTCTATTTTTGACTCATCTTTTTTCGGTTTATCTATACCTGGTACATGAACATGAACGTCTAGTTGGATTTTAGAGGGCCAAACCTCTAATGTAAACATCTTTTGAATAGAACAATTTTCAATTTCCCAATCACTCATGCAGCTATGACACTTGAGTAGAATAGGAGTATTCCTCCGTCGCCAGTAGGCATAGGTACATTTATCTAAAAGCTCTTGTAACAGCTTTATCAGTGGGTTTTCTGTGCGTGACTTCATCTTCAAATAGTATTTACTGCCTAGGTATTGTCTTCGCACGTGCAATGGTTGTATACATAAGTCACTCTGCATCACATGTATTGGTGTACTTTTGATGTATCCTCCACAAATTCTCATCGCTCTATTTTGTAGAGTGTTCATCTTATTCAAGTGACTTTGCGCACAGTGACCATACAAAAAACTGCCATAATCCATTCTGCTTCTTATTAATGTTATGTATAATCGTCTTAATTGGATAGGATGAACACCCCACGACGACCCTGCCAGAACTTTAAGAACATTCATGTATTTCATTATTTTATTGCAGCTTTCATTTATGTGTTCACGCCATTTGAGTGATTGATCTAGCCAGACACCCAGAAATTTAACAGTTTGAGCTCTAACAATGGGAATACTGTTCACCTTGACATTTATATTGGCTCTATTTCTACCTCGTGCATATATACATATTTTGGACTTTTCTGGAGCTATATCCAGACCAATTTCACCCAGTAAGTTAGTAACATCCCTCAGTGCCTTTTCCATGCATATGGAGGCGTATTGAATGTCTTTACAAGTTATATACATAACAAAATCATCTGCAAATTGTAGGATTGAAATATCATAAATTTTTCTAGCCACTCTCGAGGTTATTATATTGAATAATAACGGCGAGAGTGGGTCCCCTTGTGCTAGGCCTTTATTACACATTCTTTGAATATATTGTTCACCCTCTATCTGAATTTGTAAATATCTTTCTTTTAAGTAATTTTCAATATATTGTATAGTGAGTTCGCCAATATTGATTTTACGTAGAGAGTAAATTAATGCTGGGATATTTATATTATTGTAGGCATTTTCAACATCAATAAAGCAAGCCAGAGTAGGTTTATTAGTCGTTTGGGCAATTTGTATACTTGTTCTACTAGTTAAGCATGTAAGTTAGTAATTTTATTTTTATTTAAATAAAGGTGGACGTTAACCGTCAACCAAAGCTCGATGAAACTATTTTCACCAAAAAGTACTATAAAATGACCGAATCTGGGTAAAAGTTTTAGAGCTTTTCGTCTTCAAATATGGACCGCTTTCGTACCCTGAAGTTACGAAACCCTATCATGAAACATCCTGTATATCGGTATTAAAAAAGAAATGTCTGGAAAAATGAAATACAGGAATCAATAAAATAAAAATTAAACCATAATTTCATTTTTTATTGAATGTATACGAGCAAAATAATACTGACTGGATTGGCCTAAGGCGATGCGTGCGGGCGCGGAGTGGAGCCACCTCGGCCGCGCCGCCGATCAATATCGGTATATCAATATCAATCAATCAATATCACATCAATTAATACAGGTATTAATTGATGTGATATTGTGATATAAAAAACGCCACACCGATATTAAGGCAATCACATACCTTGGAAAATCATATCATGAAAAAAATCGAAATTGTTCGATTTTTAAATACCTAAAAGAGTAGTGATGTTAACTTCTTCAAAAAGCAAAAGCAAAACCTACATCCTTTGTAAAGTGAATTTGTTAGTTTGACATTTAAGTTCCAATTATTAATGTACAAAACATCTTTTTTTTAACCGACTTCAAAAAGAGGAGGAGGTTTTCAATTCGACTGTATTTTTTTTATGTTTGTCCCGTCAGAACTTTCGACTGGGTGAACCGATTTTGATGATTCTTTTTTTATTTGAAAGCTGGTGCTTCCCGTGTGGTCCCATTTCAATTTGGTCTAGATCGGATTGGAAAGCAAGGCGGAATCGCGAGGCCGAAGGCCGAGCGTTTCCGCCGAGTACATTAGCAAAAAATACTAAAAACTACTAAATAAAAAACTACAAAAAAAAAAAAAACACCCTTCAAAAATGCATGAAATAAAAAAATCGAACCCTAGAGTTGAAGGCGGTGCTAAAGCAAGCAAAAATAACCGACCTCCTTCAACTCTAGGGTTCAATTTTTTTAATTTCTAGGTTCCTTTATAGAGACATTAAAACAATTATCTCGAAAACCAAATAGATATATTTTTTTCCAAAAATATAAACAGAACTGATTGGGCGTGCGATCCAACCACGCGCGCGAGCGGAGCGGGTGCCGCTCTACCGCCGCGCCGCTGCCGAACGTATGCCGCTCGTTCGGCCGACCGACCGACTACGCTACGGCGCGGCGCGGGGGCGGGCGGCGCGGCGGAGGCGACGCTCGCTTACTAGACTAGCCGCTGCGCCGCCCCCTGCCCCCTTCGCCGCCCGTATCAACGCCTCCGCTCCTTTACCATTACACGAATTATTTCGCGACCATTCTTATCGATTCGAAATCAAATACATATTTTATAAGTAATTTACAATTTATCTTTATGTTTATGGGTGTGATTTTGCCGCCCCCCAATCTTGCCGCCCGGGGCAAGTGCCCCTTCCCGCCCCCCCCTAGATCCGGCCCTGGACATTCGTGAAAAATTTATATTACAATATTTGATCGGAAAATCGCAATTGTGTGAGCTGTGAAAAGTCCAGACAGATGAAGAATCTGCATAAAAAATTTGGGACTTGTCCGGTCAAATCCGGACGTATGGTAACCCTACGTACAATGCATATAATAAAACTAAAATACTTCGCTAAAAATATTTATTGGCACAGGTGAATAATTTGATTGTTATCCTATAGACACCGGGCTATCACAGAGATTAGTCCTAAAATTTAGCAGATAAATATAAAATCAAATATTATTTTGGTTCCTCATAGCTGTATCAGCTCAGCACACACATATTGAGACCTTATCAGCATATAATCATAATGTGATGTCCAGTCTCCCTCCACAGCATTGCTTTTGGAAAAATATATAAAGTGCATAATATAATGTACAAATACTAGGCTCACAATCCTGATGGCAGTACTTTTTCATAAAATTAAGAACTCATATGCTTCCAAAATTTTTTTTTGTATTTCTCATCTAAGCAGAAACCATATTTTTTTAGTATCAAACCAACAGCAACTTTTACTACAACAAATAAATTTACAGCCGATAATTTGATACCATCATTAGGTCAACAGAAATCTTGAGTACATCCATACTTACCTACCTACATATTTTTAGAAGACACAATCTTAACAAAGCCTTTAATATCTCTTATTCACTAAAATTTTGTCACTTGTGCAATTCACGCATACAATTCAGGCTTCCGGAACAAAACAATGTCCTTTCTTATTTGCCCAGAAATTTTAATATACTTTGCACTTAGGTACTTACATAATAATATCTTGAGAGAAGAAGGTGCTTTTAATTTGAGTAAATAACACATTCAATGTTTTTTTTTTTTCAATGTTTAGTAGGTACACCAAAATGTGCAAGAAATATGTGATCTGACATTGCTATGTAGGTACGTTTACCAGTGGAAAGTGTAAAGGCAAATGGACGGGCATTTCGAAGCCTGTCTTCCAGCCTAAAATTAAAATTACAGTTTAATGTTAATTAATTACAATATCAAGGCAGCAGTCATTTGGTCTTTTCGACTGGTCTTCGGACCAGTAATACCACGTTCTATTAATCTTAGAGCAAATCTCTAGAAGTCACGCCTCACTAATCCAGTCAGCGTTACCTACCATAATATCACATTGCGAAATCTCACTCAGAACTCAACAAGGCTTCTGATCCTTTCTTGTCCTTGCTGTCTTTGTTTTCGGGCACTGGTCGATTCTTCCTGATCATATTGGTCTGGGCGACGTTCCTCCGGTGCATCAAGTACAGTAGCAGCATGAAGCCGACCACGAACCCGGCCAAGCCGCCGGTGATGGTGAGCCAGGTCTGTCGCGACGTGCGGTACACGGGGCTCGAGACCACCGTAGACATACACTCCCGGTACGTGCTGTTTAGGCTCTCTGCTACTGACAACGCCGTACACGACTGGAATTCTGAAACATATGGGCCGGGATTAGGGATTGTTCTGTACGTAACCTGCACGGGTTTTGTGTGACTGGCATGGTTGGATACGTTGAATTTAATGTGAACACATACACACGAACGATTTGACAAGTTTTTTGCCTGACTTTCTCAAAGTTCGGTGGTACCGATCCGGGAGTGCTTCACTCTACCACCTGCTAATGCAAGGAACACCACGGAGATTGTGTTCCTGATGAAATTACACTTTCAAAAACTTACAAAACTCTGAAAGGGGTGTAGGTACTACGGTGATAACCACCTACCCAGGAGTACCAAACTCAAGCTGTTTCAACAGAGCAACCCTTTACCGCTTGGTCAAGAGTATATGAAAAGCTATTCGAGTATTGGTACGTACCTGATCAAGGGAGAATGAAATAAACGACAAAGTACTTAGCTATAATTACCATTTGTGTTAAACCTAGAGTAGTCTTCCAGTAGAAAGTTAATGCCGTAATCCGAGAGCCAATCCACGACTGAACGCAGAGAGCACAACTGAATCTTGTTCAGACTCCTGGAGAGGTCCACCTTAACCAGTTTGCAAGTTTGTGCGAAGTTAGTTGGCATTAGTCGAACCAGCGGATTGTCGGATGCATTGTATATTTTCAGCTCTGGGAGTATGCCGAGGTCTGGCAGGATTTTCTGCTTACAATTGGAAATATCGAGTAGTTCCAAGGGTGCCTTTATCGGTCTTTGAAGAGTGCCTAAGTCCAAATCCCAATGTACAAGCGGATTTCCCTTAAGTATCAACTTGCGAAGTGACGGCAAGTTGAGTAAGGTGTTGGGAATGGTGGTGATGGCGTTCTGCGATAGGTCGAGTGTCTCCATGTAGGTGAGTGGAGAGAGAGCGTTCTCTTCCACGATGTAGATGGAGTTGTCCTCGAGGTAGAGATACTTGACGCCGGTGTAGCTGGTGAATGTGTCGTCGGTGAGCTCGCGGATCTTGTTGTCGGAAGCGTCGAGAATCTGGAAACATATTTTTTCGGTGTTGTACTAATAGCAATAGAAAAGAAATTGTACTCTTCAAAAAAGTTATATATGGTGTATGAGCGTGTGGTTAAGTTTTTTTTATTATGAATTTTTTTTTACAAAAATGGTTCCTTCCTTACTATACCAAACATAAGACAGCGCTTCTACTGTTACAAATAACTAAAGAAAAAATCAACTAACTACTAAACTAGAAACAGGGTTCCTAGTGTGAAAAAAATGCTACATGATCCAATGTATCACATAAGATACATGAGCGTGTGGTTAAGTTTTTATTGTTGTACGTCCATGTATCATATATGCGCAAAAATATTATCATAAAAAAAACATACCAAATGAGGTTTTTTTTATTTCACTCAAAATTATAAATAACACACTTATCTTACTTAATTAATTCTACAAACAATTTGTTAGGCGTAGGGCATCAAAATTATACCTTTGTATGGGGACAGTGAACGTGTTAAAGTATTTTTTTTGTAACTATATGTGTTACTCGTTATTCAATTATAAACCAACAGGAATCTAATCAATGGGATTATTAAGTAGTATTATTGTAAAAAAGTAGTAGTTTATGTGCGCCTCTTCAGATTTCTCTCGCCCTAGCTCTTCGAGCTCTTCCAATAGATAGCGTAGATAGATGGATAGTGTAGCTTTCATAGATCTTATCTCATCTCATCTCATCTCACTAATATCATAAATGCGAAAGTATATTTGTTTGTTTGTTTTGACGAAACTTCGTATATTGGTAGTGTATATCCCGGAGTAACATAAAAAAGTGGTCAAGTTCGAGTCGATCTCGCGTAAAGAGGGTTCCGTACCATCCCGTTTTCTGTGAGAACTAGAAGGATTAGGATTTTCGTTTAGGTTTTCGTGTAAATTAAGTGTATATTTTGTGTATCCCATTCCATATCGTTACCTATAATAAAATCCAACGTCTGCTTTCTGTCTGAGTGTCTGAGTGTCTGAGTGTCTGAGTGTATGTCTGTCTGTCCGCTTATAACTCGAGAACCACTGAACCGATTTTATTTAAAAAAATCTACGGATAGCTTGATTCTTCCCATCAACTATAGGCTACTTACTATCACGCTAAATGGCTTATGAGGTTAGCAGTGAAGCGAAATATGAGAGCGGGCGGAGCCGCGGGCACAGCTATAGTCCCATATAATATTATAAACGCGAAAGTATATATTTTGTTTGTTTGTTCCCGTACCAACTCCTGATAACTGCTGCGTGTTAAAATAAAAGGACCTAGATGGCGGGAGGGGGAGCTATGAAGGGGGAACGAAGGGGAGGGTAAATAGAGGGATAGAGGGAGGGAGGTGAGGATGGGCCGGGAGAGGGGGAGGGGAGGGAGGAGGGGGAGGTAGGAAGATGAAGGAAAAGAGGAAGAGTGGGGGAGGGGAGGAGGAAAAGAAGGACGGAAGGAGGGAGGAGTGGAGTGAAGAGCGAGGGGGGGGGGGGGGGGGGGTAAAGGAGGGGAGGGGTGAAGGGGAGGGAGGCGTGGTGAGAGTATTTGGGTAAACAGAAAACCAATATGTAAGCAACAAAACAAAATGAAGTTCGGTCGAAACGTCTGTGAAAATATTTAGTGCCCAGTTCGGCGTAGCACAACCTCATTCGGGAAACGCTGTCGTGGCGTCTAGTTCATTAAGGTGTTTATCAATGCTGATATCACAGGTGCAGTACGTGGTGTAGGGAGTCATGACAGGTGCCATAAAAAGCAAGCCCTCGTATTTACTACGCAACAGTAAGTTCTAGGGATCTCGCTGGCGATGACATCAGATCTTGGAAGGGGGATTTGATAAGACGAACCTCGATGCTAGTTTTGAGGTTGCTGGGCACGGCAGAGAGCTTGAGTCCGCCGCAGTGCACGCCGTACATGCCGTAGGCGCGCTGGTACGCGCACGAGCTGGGCTTGGACGTGATCAGCTTCAGCTCCGAGGACATCTCCTCGGCGCCGGCGCCGCGCGACCTCGCGAGCAACCCCACCGCACACAGCGCTAGTAGTAGCGGCCATATTCTGCCGAGGAACGAATGAGTATTATAAAAGAGGAAATATAATCAATACTAATAAATAATAATACATCTGTAAGGGATGGTGATGGAGTAAGTTACTTTGTTTTATGAAATACTGCGTATGTATGATATTAAAACTAAATTGACGATTTTTAGAAATCTCTTCTGTATGTATGGACTTGTGTTCTGTGTGCTGTGTGTGTACATAACTCTTAAAGCGATCATCTGAATTCTATGAAATTTTATTTAACTATACGAGACACAGGATAGGGTAAATAAAATTCACTTTCGGTTACGCTAAAATGTAGCTCTCATATAAACCGGAATCTGTGCTGGAATGTTCCGCGCGCCAGAATAGGTATAAGATTCGGGCGGGCGCGGCTGCGGCGTCGCGGCGCGCGGGCGGGTGTCTATATGAGTAAATAGCGCACCGAGCGGCCGCACTCGCCATATACTATAGAAAGCCAACCTTGTAATTTGATTTTAACTAATTGTTTTTTTATTGAAAGCTCGACATGCTGCGCCGCGTCACCCGGTGTCTAACGACGCCCATGGACGTTCGGTCGTTTGCGGGGGTTGCGAAGCCATGTCGACCTGACAGGGGCCTATTCAGGCCCTCTTGAAGGACCCGAGACTGTACTTGGGGGGAAAGATATGTGCATATATTTTATTCTATGCATTGCCTTGTGAATGCATTGTACGACTACGTGGGGCGCACTAAAAATTTCCGGAATGAATAAGAAAAAAAAATACTATGAATAGTCAAAAATTAAATTATTGTTTGTCAAAATATTTTCCGTTGGCGTAAATGCACTGTTTCATACGAATAAACCAATTTTGAAAACGTTTACGCCACTCCTCCGTGGTAACCTCGGAAGAATTTTTTTCATACTCTTCGACAGCCTCTTCTGGTGATGAAAATCGTTGACCGCGTAACTGGTTATTTTATGCGAACAGAAAAATGTCACAAGGTGTCAGGGTGGGACTGTACGTAGGATGCCTCATAAGTTCTACGTTTTACACCTTCAAAAATTCATTTGTCTGTCTGGCCGTGTGAAAACTGGCATTGTCATGGTGCAAGATGATACGGAGTTTACGGGTTTTTTCACCGAGTTCGTCAATAATTTCCGGCAAACAAATGGTCGTGTACCAATGACTATTCACGGTACGACGATTCTCCAAAACAACAGTAGCCACGTGGCCAGTTTTATTAAAATTTAAAAAAAGAAGCAATCATCGGCTTAGAGGCACTTTGCACGCGCGCCACTTTGGTTGGTTTCAGCTCATCTTGAAATACCCATACGGTCGATTGCTGCTTTGTTTTGGGGTCGCAGCAATAAATCCATGTTTCTTCACCTGGTTACTATGTCCCACACCAAATTTACGCCCCTTCGTTGAATGTGGTAATCATGCCATTGCACCAAGTAACGCGGTCTGTTTTTTGAGCGTCGTCAGTCAAATTCCGTCGCAAAATTGACGTCAGCTCCCTAAGTGTGTTCTATCGTCTATTTCATGGCGAGTATTCGGAGGAGCTGTTTAACGCGATTCCGCCGTCCCCATTCCACCTCCGCACCACGCGTACTGGGCAGGGGATGCACCCCTACTCAATCGACCTACCACGGATGCGCACCAACCGGTTCTGTAGATCTTTTATTCACAGAACCGGGAAAATGTGGAACGCACTCCCTGCCAATCTATTTCCTCCCAAGTACAACCTGGGGTTCTTCAAAAGGGGCGTGAAAAGGCTCCTGTCAGGCCGGCATGGCATTCGCAATCCCCGTGCATCACAGAATGTCCATAGGCATCGTTAGACACCTACTTGTAGGTGAAAAGATGCCACATGTCGCGCTATCAATAAAAAAAAAATAAAAAAAAATTGTGTGGAATCTACCGCGAGCATAGGTTTTTCATACCCAAATGTTTGTGTACGATTGATTGTATCTGACCCATGCCTATGCCTAAGGATGGCTGAATTTCATGGTAGGTCACATGCCTGTCTGTTTTGATCATACGGCGCACAGCATCGATGTTTTTGTTGTTCACAGCAGTGGACGGGTGAGCATCACGAAATTCTTCACTGAGATTGACACGACCGCGCTTGAATTCTACAAACCAGCTATAAATAGTCGAGTTGCATGCTGCTATATCACCAAAAACAGTTTGAAGAAGCAAGGCTATGCTGAGCTGTCAAATTACACTTAAAATCGTAGAAAATCATACTACGAAAATTTTCAAGAGTGATGTAGTGAGAGTAGCGCCTAGCAAAGCAACCCATGAGGTGTCTAACGACGCCCATGGACATTCGGTCGTATGAGGGGGGAGTTGCGGATGACATGTCGGCCTGACAGGTGTGTGTCTCGATAAAAGTACGTAACTAAAAGGGCGAGGCCGAAAGCCGAGCTTCGTTCTAGTTAACTATATTCTTCCCGATGAAAGGGCGAGTCCCCGCCCTTAATGACTTACTTTCTTTAGACTTTTTCTTCTTTTGAAATATGAATTTTAAGCGAGCGAAGCCGCGGGCAAAAGCTTGTTAAATAAATAAAACTATCAAGAAGTACATTGCTGGATGTTGAGATTGCGGTAGACATAATTGTAGATCGAACGAAAGAGGGCTAGCTACCAAGAAATGAGCAGCAAACGTGCACTTGAATTTATTTATAGCTTGTCTAGTTTAGGAGTTAAAAAATTGTTTTCTTATGTAATACGGTAGGATGGCTGAGTCTGAGGGGGACATGCTCCGACCAGCCAATATAATGTGATGGAATAAATAAAATAGAGCAGACATTTTTTATTTATTTTACAAACTTACAGTATCTACATGATACATGATAGATGGACTCTTTTGTGCTTTTGTACCGCCTTCTACTCAAGATCAAAACAGTTAAAATTAGGGTTTGAAGTCGGTTCAACATTTTTTTTTTATGGAAAAATGTACGTTCATACATACATCTGCTGCTTCACTGTTCGGAACCGGTGTAAGCTGTAGGTCCCTTACTAGGTGGTAGGCTCGAATTATTGTAGCCAACTGATTTGCCACCACAGTACTGGACGAAAGGTGGCTCCATGGTCTCCTCTCCTCTAGCTTGTAGTTTTTATTATTTTTTTTTCTACTTTAACTGTTTGGCTCTGGGGGCCTGTACCTATACCTAGTCAACTTCTACAGTGATATGAAATAACGCTGTCTTATCGATTTAATAATATTTATAGACTTACTTAAATTTATTTAAATCAATACAGGATGCGGCGCGGAAACGTGCTGATTTGAAAAGTCAATAAAAAAAAAGTAGTAGAGTTAACACTGTAATTTATTTTTATTGTAACATACATCATCTAATTTTTTTTATTAAATAGTTTTGAAGATGATATCGGTCAAATGACGGCCCTCATTGTCTATGCACTGAGTTCGAGCACCCGATTTCTGAAGTTTCGTTCAACTCTTCTAAGCATATCGACGGGTATGTTGGCGATGGCTTGGCGTACATTGTTTTTCAGTTGAGCAAGGCTCCTTGGACGGTCATTGTAAACAATTGATTTCAGATAACCCCATAAAAAAAAGTAACAAGGAGACAAACCGGGGGAGCGGGCCGGCCAAACAAGGTCGCCTCTCAAAGAGATGAGGCGCTGGAACGGCCAGTAAAAACAGTACGCCTCGACGGCAAACGCGCGCTGCTCGTTGGTCCAATACATGGCGCGAACTGACTATGCGGATAACAAAACTTCATGATTTCGTATTTCCAACGAGTCGGTTCCCGCCCTTTCCCGACCCCATCTCGCCGCTTGGCGCTAAATACAAATCAGCATGTTTTCGCGCCGCACCCTAAATTATGGACTAAATAGTGTGTATTTCAGTCAATGAAGTAAAAGAGAGAGCGGAGTAAGTACGCGCTCCTGATATGATGGATGACATAATATTATACTTGTATTAACGATTTATATGGCCAATGGCTATGTAAATTGAATATTATCGTTATTATGTATTTAGGTAGTAGAAGTTTATCTCTGGCAATGAAGAGCAGAACATATTAGGTACTGAATGCTATCTCCAAGACGGTGTCACGCAGGTCATCGGGCCGGGCGGGTGAACAGCGCGGGGGCGCAAAGTCAAATGCTATTAAGAACTACATAAGTATATGTATTATATGGATTTTTAAATTACCGTGGTAGATAAATAGTAAGTACCTATTAAAGATTTGACGGCTTCACTCACGGTCGTGTCCGACCTATGCGGCTCGACGTTTCGGGCCACACGTATGGCCCTGCAACATGAGCACTCTGCCCGGTGCGACCATTGGCAGAGAACTGTTTCTTTCTCTTCTCTGCCAACCGTCGCACCAGCAGAGTGCTCATGAGGATGGGCCATACGTGTCGCCCGAAACGTCGAGCCGCATAGCTCGGACACGACCGTGAGTAAAGCCGTCCAATCTTAACGTAAGGTAACTACCTATTCAACGGTAAATATCTTTCCAAGTTACTTTCCAAGGCAGCGTCGTACCTGTCTCGGAACACCTGGACCTCCTGGGCACCACTATTTCCAAAGACGTGGGTTTCCGGCAACTAATCGAGTCTAAGGCCAAAACTGCATCCATAAAATTGGGAATACTTTTCCGCAATCGGTGGTTCTTCTCACCGGCACAACTATTCCTGTTGTACAAAACACAGATTAGGCCGGTGATGGAGTACTGCAGTCACATCTGGGAGGTTAGTCCCCATTATCTGCTAACATCCTTGGACTCGATACAGCGCCGAGCCATCCGTCTTGTTGGTGACCCGAAACTTACAGATGGTCTGGAGTCCCTAAGTCACAAACGATTTGTAGGTTCGCTTATAGTCTGTTTTACAGATACTATTACGGACGCTGCCCTGCGGAACTAGCATCCCTTATTCCCTGCCACCCGTCCTATCTCCACATGACTCGTCGCAGAGAGATTAAGCACCCTTTTGTTGTTGACATTGGGCTTTTGAGAACCCATCGGTTCTCTAAATCGTTTCTTTGTCGCACCGCTAGAGTGTGGAACTGTCTTCCGGCGAGTGTATTTCCTGAATACTTTAACCTGGGTGTCTTCAAGCGTCGTATTAACGGGCTAGACCGCCTAGCAACAGTCCGCAAATCTGCTGGCATGGCACCTAACTGAGCGTGATTTCGCGAGGAGAGGTGATTTTGGCTCTGTCGACTACACCATCGGTCCCTCGGCACAGCCACCCATGCTGGTTTACAAAAAAAAGCCACAGTTGCACTCCGGGAGTGCCGGCAGAAGTGAAAACTTTTTGTATTTCCGAAAATAATTCTTAGGTGGTTATAAAAGAAACTAAACACCCTAAACAAAATTAAACACCGTAACATTGCTTAAAAAAGAAAACAAAATAAAAAAAAATAAAAATAAAAAAATAAAATAAAAAAAGTAAATAAATGTTAAATTTAGTAGAACGGACAGACATGCATTTGTTACGGAACCCTACATTCATTTTGCAGAACTTAGTAGAATGGACAGACATAAACGTGTTACGGAACCCTACTTTTATTATAAATAACCATCGGAGGACCTTGGTTGAAAATTGTAAAATTTAGTAGAACGGACAGACATGCATTTGTTACGGAACCCTACATTCATTTTGAAATAAATGTAAAATTTAGTAGAACGGACAGACATGCATTTGTTACGGAACCCTACATTCATTTTGCAGAACTTTGAGATGTCATGTATTGAGCGTTGTCATAGCAGCAACGATATATTGTTATCTGACGCGCTGACGCGAACATAAAAGTTTTTCCCCATATAAAAAAGTGCCAAGCGCCGCTAAAGAAGTTTTCACTTTAAAAATCTACCTATTAAACAGTACTGACTTATGGCAGCATGTAAGAACTGAATTATTTCGGAACGTGTCAGATCGGTATAAAGTTTGGAACAATAAACATTAATACTTTTGGGATTAATTATTTCTGCAAGTCTGGTTTAATGTCTTTGTTCTCAGTTCTTACATTAATTTTTGGTAAGAGTCGAATGAGTCCATTTCTGGAATCTTCGTCGCTTGACAGAAATGAACTTTATAGGCGAAGTACAGATTTCTCAATTGTTTATTGTTTATTTATCTTGTCTTGGCAGTACACTGAGCTCAGATTGTCATATTTATTTACATTATATAACATTCCGCCGCCAGTTCGATCATTATTAGGTACAGCCGCCAGAGCGAAGAAGAACTGGCAAGAAACTTCGGTGGACATTTTTTCAATGTGCACTTAGTCTACTTTACAAATATGTTTGCCACTACCACAGAGCATGAAATGCGCGCGCCCGCCCTTACTAGAGGCGCCGTGAGCGCGATTTCTCTACAAGGCCGTGGAAGCCTGTGGGCGTGGCCTATGACTTACATATGTGTGTTGTGCGTGTGCATTTGTTTTGTGCGTGTGCCTAACTTGCTCCTCTTTGTGTGTAGTCACACACACACACATACGAAGCGCTAGCAGCTCAGCGTACGGTTATTGGGTTTCAAATATCATCGCTTAGGGCGCCTCTAGTAGGGGGCGCGGGCGGTAGGTATTTGATGCTCTGTGGCCACTACCTAAACACGCATGTGATATCGATATCACCTACCATTAATCATTCCCTTACCCATCCATAATCCAAAGATTGAATTATGCAAAATTTATGACAGATGCAGCAATTCCTGACAGACAAAGTGACTTTTTTTTAATATAAATTAAATGAAGTTATATACCCACCATACTGCCACAATTTTTATTGGTAATAAAATAATTTTAATTCCAGAATGACCACGAGTCATGAACTACGCACACACATCCGCATGTTTAGGAAGGTAAAAAAACATAAACTGAAATTGTCATGCAAATACTCGTGTTATCCAATTTTACATGTATTTATTTTACATGTATGTATGTATTTTACAAAAACCAATTAAACTCAGCATTAGCGTTTTTTCTCCCTGTTTCAGCTGAATAGGGTTTTGGATTTACGCGTCCTCGTCTTCAACGCTACTCGTATCTAGGAAGTATCCACACTTACATACCGTACTAACATTTTGTCATAGAGGAGACTAGATAATGAGCCCAATGAAGGAGTTTCGAAATAGGTTAACGATCATAGTATGTTCCTGATTATTCTTCACTAGCTCTTGCCCGCGGCTTCGCTCGCATGAAATACGTATTTCAAAAGAAGAAAGTAAGTAACTAAGGGCGAGGCTGAAGGCCGAGCTGCGTTCAGGAAGACGATAAACCTTTTTGAATAAAGTAAGTACCTAAAGGCAAGGCCGAAGGCCGAGTTACGTTCAGGTATATAGAATGTACTCATTTAAACGAACGCAGATTGGCGTTCGGCTGCGCCCTTACTTAATTCAAGAAGGTTTATCGTTTATCTGAACGCATTTCCGCCTTTTGTCTCGCCATGCTTTCTTCGAGAAGAGTATCGGTAAGCTCGGCCTTCGACCTCGCCCTTAGGGAAGGGACTTACTTTCTTGGAGAGAGTATTACATTTACGGCAACGCAGCTCATCGAAAGTCGTCTTCTTCATAGAACGCAAGTGTTCTTTTGTTAAATATTAAATGTTTGCCTATATATTATGTTATTCCGGGGTATACACTGTCACTATACAAAGTTTCGTGTAAATTAGTTCAGTAGTGATGCGCGTACAAACAAACAGACAAACAATAACTTTAAAAACTGTTCTAACATGTTCAGTTGCTAATTTTAAGTCACTAAATGTACAGATTTTTATCGTTTACGATTTTTACGTAAGGCCAGAAGTTATATGTATAGATAGATAGTACTGCGTCCCGGTCATTCACAAGTACGTGTACCTAATACCTATACCTAAGTAAATATACTGTTTGTCCCACCCAGTTCCACTTGATTTGCTGACCACCACGGGATTCCTGGTCGCAAATTAAGCTTAGGAAAAGCTCAGAATTGTTTTTTCTAGGACGCTTATTTTTCGCTATTAAAAGGCGAGTTTTCGAAAATTTATATAGCTTTGTCGACCCTTTTCTAACGCATAAAACCTGGATTATATCGAAAATTAATATTAGGAAATAAAGCTATTGAGTTTTTTTAAGCTTTATTGAATGAGGAATCTTGTGGTGATAAGCAAATGCTGTCCAAACAGGACCACCTGTATAATATAAGATATTCTGTAATTGAAGCTGAAACGAGCAGATACGAGCGAGCACGTTTCACAATTTGATAGTTGTATCTTCATGCTGCGTATAGCCGTCTGGTACATTTCCTACTTCCCTATCTGACCAAAATCGCGTTGTTTCCAAATACCCGACACGTACCGCTATATCCACTATCTGGCGACCAAATTTCGGTATCGAACAAACAACGACTCAATTACGAAAATAAAGATAAAATCCTTTCGGACTAGGTTTCAGGACTAAATGTATGGAGGCTACGAGATTGCACAGTCCGATACAGCTACACGCACGATAAGGTGATAGACAGCTCGATTCAGACAAAGGAATCGGGCGATGATAATACATGTTTCATTCATTCTAATATTGTATTTCTTTTGCGCACCGTGTACTGATTTTAATAATGTAAATTCCAATTGGAAAATCCTAATAAATACAGCGAAGTTTCTACGGGCGACCGGCGGCGGCCGTGTAACGTACCACCTAGAACGATGACGTACCACAATGATGAGTATCCTTATAACCACAGAGCATCAAATACCTACCGCGCGGGCGCGCGCATTTGATGCTCTGTGCTTATAACCGAGAATCACTTTATCGATTTTTATATGTTTTTCAATTTTAAATTATGTTACTTCTCTCTCAATATGGTTTGAGGTTATAAAATCATAACGCTACGTTATCGGCGGCCTGAGCTGTGAGAAATGCTAATACAAAATAAATTTAAACGAATATGGGCTATAACCGAATACAGGTAGCAAATGTTCAGTTCCACCGTCGCCCCAGCAGCTGTGCCCAGCGCGCTGGCTGCGTTGCCTCTCTGAATCTCGAGGCTAATTCGCCGTACGAGATGAGCCTTGGCACTGGGTCCCCAGACTTGTTGGCAAGCATACCGCCCAGCTTGTCGACGAATTCTTTTAATTCTGGTGCCCACGCACCGAGGGTCTCGACTCTCCACGGCGAACGCCACGAATACATATGTAGGTATCGGCATCGCAACAGCCGTATTTACGCTGCTGGTTGGCGGCAGTTCTTGTATCTTCTTCTTGCATCCCTGCCATTGCATGTTGTAAAAGGCGAATAGTAATTGATGAGAACAAGATGACGTACTAAAGGGCGAGAGACTGGCGAGGTGGCTACCTCTTACCGTGGCACGGGGCTCCTCCATAGTCGTGCTGTAGGTAACTGTCTTCGTGGCTTCTTGCTGCTTGATAATTTTTGTCTTGTCCCAATATTTTGCTAAGCTCGCTTTCTTTAAGTCTAGGCAGAGAAGCTCCGCCTGTACGGTCCGTTGTCGGACCTGCACTTTCGGCATGGTGTTCTCAGGTCTGGGTTTGGATGGAGGAGTGACAACCCCATCGTCCAGGTTGGAAATTCCCGCAAATAGAGACACGTGTAAGGTCGTCTTTCTCTTTTGCGGACTGGCTGGGTGAGCCTGGAAGAGAGCGGCAGAAATTCGACTCGACTCGTAACGCGAATTGGGTTTAACTACGTACCTGGAATCTGCATCTGTAAAAAAGGTTCGTACGACTTTTACACCGTTACCGGACCTTTTGGCGCGGTTTTCCGCGCGAGGCCTGCCGTCACTTTGTCCGCTCTATGTAAAGTAAAATAGTGCGGTCGCCATGGCCGGCTGGCTGGCGGTATAATGGTCGGTCACTTTGTCCTCCCTAAGTTAGGGGGGTCGCCGTGACCGACTGCTGGCTAGGGGCGAGCGGCATCGAAGCCGTTACTGCTGCTGGCTGGCACATTCCTCAGTCTCTCGACTGCTGCAGCTGCCTGTGGTGTGGAGAATCAGCGAATGAATCGGTGATTGTCGGTTGGCCTCCTCGCTCGACATCGCCACCGGCGGCTGCCGGGGCGATGGTGCTGGAAGAAAA
Source organism: Nematopogon swammerdamellus (assembly GCA_946902875.1). Classification (NCBI taxonomy): domain Eukaryota; kingdom Metazoa; phylum Arthropoda; class Insecta; order Lepidoptera; family Adelidae; genus Nematopogon; species Nematopogon swammerdamellus. The sequence continues at coordinate 11,597,399 of OX336333.1, forward strand.
ACATGTCCGCCAGTTCGATTATCATCACAGTGCTACGTACCTACACTCAAATATAGACACTGTATGATGTTTGATGTTTGATGTTTTTATTATCGTTCGTAGGCAAATAAATTTTGCACTTGAGTTCGTTCTTTCGAATGGCAACTATAGTGTGAAATGTAACAATTAACATTGTAACAAAAATGTAACAATTAAATGAAAAACAATTAAAAACAATGACAAAACAATGATATGATAACTATACCTAATAAGTAAAGGTAAGTACTATTTTCGTACTCATTTTCCTTAAAACTAATCTGAAAGATCCGAATTGAATCATTCGGGTATTAACATTGCTCATATTTTTATTACATTAGACAATAGATAGGCAATTAGCTGTTCGTGTCAGAGCGATAATGTACACAAGTGGTTTATTGTCCCGACTCCTTTGTCTCGTATTCGGGCTGAGTAAAGGGCACGAGTTCCTATCGCTCCTGATAAGCGCGCTCTTGAGAAAGTCAACATGTCTTGAATTAATGTACATAGCAACATATTATTTATTCTCAGCTTCAGTTAGACACTTAGGTTGGGTACCTAAAATACTGACGATATAATATAAATTGTGTAGATGAAATGTTTAGAATTAGTAATTTGTGAGGTACATAAGCGCTCTCTCTCAACTCACACCGATCCGATCAGGCGCCAGAGGTCTACTTATCAAAAAGCCCATACTTCTCTAGGTCACTACTATCAAGCGGTATGATTTTCTGAATAATTATTCTGAAAAAATTGTTTTATGGAAACTGTGATGGAAACTGACAAGAGTTGGCTACATAACCTACTACATCCGTGATGTCAGCCCATAACAACTTGGTGAACAAGGTCCATGTCAGTGCTTCTCTTCCGTCGTGCGGCTACACTGAATTGGAGTGAATACACGAACTATTTAAATAGCCGTTTCAACCGACCTGTCCGTCAGTGCGGTGGTACCAACCCGGGCGGTACTCTCTTACATTGCGGTAAAGATACATTGTATAAGTTCTTGTTTTTGTTAAGGAGCGTTGAAAAGAGTATACCTAAACACAATTACTGTGAGATTCGCCCGTGATGTACACATGAAGACCTGAGAGAATTATTAGAGCAATAGAGCACACTTCCTCCTAGACAGCAGCACGTGAAGGTCGGCTCGCTCATCGTTCACAGCACACGGTTGACATCTGAGGTGACATGGCAAGTGTACAACACAACACGTCCGTACTGCGTTTGTCATAAGTATAATGACTCTAAAATTAATTTCAAATTATAGGGTTAAGTAGTAAGTAATACAATGACGATGAGCGCGCTGTAATGATGGTGTTCTGCCGTTCCCCCATGTCATCCTAGCGCGTGACTGTCCTCCACTGTCCATCTGACTGTTATCAGTGGTGGTGGAAACGGTACTGCCTAGACGAAAGTGGAAGCAGAACTGTGGAACACTATCACACGACTTTGCATGTGTTTAATAATCGCGAAAATGATGCCGAGAGTATGTTTTGTATCTTTTGTTTGTACGAGGATGTTTATATTTTGTATGTGAGGTAGTGAGTGACCTCACAGTTAGGCACTGATATTATTGAAATTTAACCCTCGAAGGAAAAAGAGGGGTGTTATAGTTTTAGTTTAACGTGTATGTGTGTATGTGTGTACGGGTTTGTCCGTGGCATTTTAGCTCCTAAACGGATGGACCGATTTGCATGCGGTTTTTTTAAAAAAGCTTGAAATAAAAGTTAAATTACAAATTTAAAAACCCTCGACCTTTAAAAAGTAAAAAAAAATCCGTTTACTTATTTAAAGGAGTCGGGGGACCGCTAAGTAAATACCCGCCCAGCTGTGAGTTTTTATATTTCGGTCGGGGGTTTTTTAAATTTGTACTTAACTTTTTACTTAATGTAGGCATTTTCTTCTTCGCAAAGGCTATACGACAGATGACAGTAATAATTTGCAATCGCCAACAGTTGTAGTGACGCAACATGCGACTGTGGTCTACATAAATATGCAGCTGTATTGTAAGGGTCGATAATTATTGTCGTAAGCAAATGACATGAATTGCTGAATTGTCTGAGCGGTACAATAAATATTTACAACATTATGGAAGTACCTACCGGCATAACATATATCACAAGTTTTTCCTTATTGCATGAGAGTACATATAGGATTTAGCGTTGGAAATGATTTTTTTTTCAGGTAATTCGATTGGATGCTTACTACCTTAACTAATTATGACCGATGAAAAATAAATGTAAGTCATGTCACCGTCCTGCGTTCCATCATGGTTCCATCTAATATATCTAGTCGTTCGAAATTAAATTTAAATACTGTAAATATTCAAGCGTCTGGGGGGCGAGCTGTCATTTCACAATAATGCAACCTTAGATTATTAAGCGCGCGGAGACCTATCAATAATCTATGAATGTAACTTTCGAATAAAAAAAAATTAAAATAAATACTATTTCGGCTCAATTGAACTGGAAACTTAGTGGAAACACTACTCAGATTATTTGGTCTAAATACGTTCTGCAATGAAATCACTACCTATGTCATGTTGCGTAGCTCAGCGTTTGGTTCCCATGATAACAGTAATTATTTATTTTTTCCCATACGATAATTTCACCTTCAGTTACATATTCATTACAGATGAAGCCTGTAATTTAAACGCTCGGAGTTTTAGGTGTCCTTGCACTTAGCCATCAAAATTTTATGACGAGTCTGGCGACGTAGTCAGACTCTTTGGAGTTTGGTACATATTTGTATTTACACGAGTACTTATTTACATCTATCGCTACACTGACTGCGCTGCGCATCGCGCTTACCTATTATGTACCTATGTATGTTTAAAAGATCACGGATCTCCACTTGCCACCATCTTGAAAAAACTTACACAAGAATATTACGAGCATCGACTATGATTAAGCTCTTAGTCGATGCTCATAATATTCTTCGAAAATATACCTATTTCCGTAATAGACTGAAACATTCTGTGAATTCTAAGCATTATGTCTATTTCAACGTAAAGTTGTGCATTACTGTGAAATTTTAGATTTGTAGGTTATATAGATTAGATATACGAGTTTGTGTGTACGCAATACGTATAGTGTTACATAGCTAAGCACTGGCAGCACCTATGTATATAATAGCGGTATGTCTTGGTCAATTGTCTCCCGGGAAGGCCAATTTAATTCCTTGATGGCACACTCAATTATTGCGGGTGAATAAGGTCTTCGTCGAATTTGAAAATAAACTTTAAAGAAAGAAGAATGGAAGCATTTAAGTAATTTTGAAATGTACTTGAATTCGGAGCATGTGCTCTGGCCCCTCAGACTTAGCTACTCATACATACTGGACTACTTAAATAAAAAATAAATATATCGTTAAAATAAATAAATAAGATTTCCATACGACAATAGTTATTCTGTAACTTCTTTTATACTTAACTTTACAACGTTTTCTATGTAGATATGAAATTTTTAATCAATTTTGACTTTTAAGGCGTATTTCAGATTTTTTCGATTAATAAAATTTGAATAAATTCGGTTGCACAAGAAATAGTTTTGAACGAAGTGAAAAAAAAAATTCTATAAAAATATTATTATTTTCCTATGGGTCACTCACTAGCTTTCATTTAATTTGACACACCTCTCGAGTGGGAGGATTTAATTTTTTTAATTATTCACAAACTGTTTGCCAATTTGCTCAATTATCGGAATTATTTATCCAAACATTTATTTATAAAACAATACTACATAGCAAGTTTTAACTAATTATGCCAAATTTCAAGTATCTAGCTTGTACCGTTGATATGGAGCAGCTTTGTACAGTACAAATGTGTTTAAATAGTAGGTAAAATTTTAGCACTGAACTAAATAGGTGCTCTATTTAGTACCTACTTACTTAGTAAATACAGATCGAGTTAGTGAAATCCCAAAATACGAGTTTAAAAATATGGGTATCTGAAGCGGTAAGTTTCCACATCTCGGGTATAAATCTCCGATGGATACTTTTTTTATTGTAATTTATTGTATGTAACAGTGATGTTTGAAGTTACTTCGTGAGTTCGTGATACATATCGCAAAATTTTCGCAAATAAGTAGTAAGAAAGGGGGCAGTCGTTCGCCCCCCTGTGTCCGCATGGCTCCGCGCCTGGCCCAGATCGGCATCCGGCGTAACGAGCGGGTGTGCGACTCCTAATAGTCGAGGACATGCCCCGTGTTGTCCTCTCGCTGCACCCACACGGCTCAACCCACGCTTTATTCCCTCCCGACCATCATGCTCGTTCAGCGCTCATGCGGAACCCGATACCATTGTCGTTCATTGATCGATCACATTTTTATGAAGCTGTATTTTGCGTGGATAGGTCGTACCTAGCCTAGGTACCTCTTTTAAAGACATGCATGGATGTTTTGACTACAGCTTCGCTTATACAATTTTATTGTCTTAGATTTCTATGCCGTATTTTCGTCCGAATTTAACCTTAAACCTTAGGACACAAGGATACGAATAATTGTCAAACGACACATCTGCTGCAAGAATTTACTTCCGCAATGTGCGATTAGATTCGAATGCCTTAACATGTGTATGGGAAGGTAGTTACGACTACCTACTTATCGAATTGTTCCATCAATACTTCACACCATATTGTTGCATTTATTACAAGACAATGTATTTTTACTCACGAATAGTTAAAAAAAACATAACATATAAAGTAAATTAACCAATAACCTATAAACAAAAATATTCATCCATCATGGGGCTCAACGGCATGGTCCCCCATGACTGACGGGCGCTGCGTTCCCCCGTTTATACGTCTATTAAGTTATTTCGTCACATTACATCACCTAGGAAAATATTATCATTGTGGTCACTCGGAGTGGGTTTGTGACATTGACGAAAGAGGAACCACAAGTATATACACATTGACCCCCTGTTAGGGCCAGCATGATCAAAAAATTTAATAATAAAATCTTCTTTATTCAGGCACTTGGTCCCATGAGACAAATGATACACGTAAAAACATACACACACAAAAATTAATAAAAAATAAGCATAAACATAAACATACATAACAAACAAAATATTATATAGCAATAAAATCGGTACAGTACAGCCTAGCAGAAACTGCCTGTACGATGTGGTTATCAGACCGAGCCACCCGTTCCAGAAAACCAGCTTTTCGTTTTCTTAACAGCCCGTAGAAGTCGTCGAGCCTATTCTCAGCGAACATGCCAGACGCGCTACACCTCCACGGTAGGCCCAGCATACAGCGCAGTGCACTATTGTACTGTACACGCAGCGAGTTGAATGCTCGCTGCGTGTAGTTGCACCACAGCTGCGCGGAGTAGAGCGCCTGGCAGTACGAGCTGAACAACGTCAGCTTTACTAGCCTGGAGCACTGTGTGAATCGGCGCGCCAGCATGTTGCTTTTCATAGCGAGCACGCGACGCTGACGCTCCATGTCCTCGTCGTCCTTGAGCCTGTCTGTTAATATGTGGCCCAGGTACTTAAACTTTGTAGCAATTTTCAGTTGAGAACCGCGTAAAGTTATTGGCGGCACATGATCTGGACCTCCACCGTATTTAAAGATCACTACCTCTGTCTTCTTGACATTGTATGTTAGGCCGTGTTCCTCCGCGTATCGCTCACAGATACCTAGCAGTTTACGAAGTCCCTTCACAGAGGGGCTCAGCAGCGCCATGTCATCGGCGTAACTAAGGTTGTTGACACAAACGTTGCCCAGGAAGCAGCCGACTTTGGCACTGCTGAGCTCCTCTATGAGCCCGTTTACATATAGGTTGAACAGGTCCGGAGACGTGAGCCCGCCCTGCCTCACACCGCACTTCAGTCGGTATTCGTCGGATTGTGCATCCCCCCATCGCACTACGTTCACCTGGTTTCCGTACCAGTATCTCAACAGATTGGTAATCTCATCCGGTACCTTAGTCGCGCGTAGCTTTTTCCACAGAGTGTCGTAGTCGATTGTGTCAAACGCGCGACTAAGATCCAGAAAACATGCGTAAACTGAAGTTTTTCGGCTTAGGTAGTAACGAACCGTATGTTTCAATGACAAGACAGCCATATCTGTTGAGAGACTGGGACGGAAACCAAACTGTGCTCCATTTAGACTGAGTCCTTTGTATATTTCCGGTTGAACTAGCCTTTCAAACACCTTCGAGAAAACCGTGGCGAGAGATATAGGCCTGTAATTAGACAGACTCGAGACGTCTCCGGTCCTATTCTTAACTATGGGCACAACTACGGTTCTCATAAAATCATGTGGTAGGTATCCGTGAGAGACACATGAATTGTACAATTGTGATAATTTGTCGTACAGTACAGGCCCAGCATTTTGCAAGTGCTCCAGGCTCAGCGAGTCATGGCCCGGCGACTTCCCGCGCTTCATTTTGCGTACGACCATGGCGACATCTTCCGGTGAGAAACGCAGAAATGTTACGGGTGGCGGCGGTGGTGACGACGTCGCCATCGTCTCCACCGGTCGCACAGCCAGGCTTCCGCATCTGCGTTTCTCCCCGGCATCTGTCGTTCCCGTGGCCGCGCTCGATCCCTCCAAAGGATGGTCCACTTTGAAATTATCTGCAAACAGGTTAGCAATTTCGGACTTATTCTGTACTCCGTTTACAGTTAGCGATAGGCACGGCTTACAATCTAGTTTCGTGGCTTTCCAGAATTTGGAGAAATCTTTATTGGATCGGTGACTCGATATGATATCCATTTTTATTTGTTCCTGGTTTTTCTGGCACCATCGTAATTTATTCTTAAAACATTTTCGACTTTCATACATACTGTCGTATATTGGTCCTCGAACCGGTTTTCCCTGAAGCGCCCATATTTTGTGTTTAATCTGAGCAATCTTATAGAGTTAATCACCTGTACATTGCAATATTTTGTATGTACGTACACAATTTTTTTTATGTTTATTTGAAATAAAAACCGTCGCAGTAAGCAAATACATGCTGTATTGAAGATGTAGAGATTGCGATTTAGCCAGCCACTTATCATTTATCAAGCACTCCGCATCAAGGTAAGTGCGCCCGAGATAGCTTTATTCAGCGCGTCTACATCGCTGCTAATTCGCATATCTGAAGAGACCTTTCGAGAGGTGCGCCAATTTCAAGGTTCCTGATATTTAGAAACTCCAGTTTTGTTTTCATGAAGATAACGAATAGAATGAATTAAATTATTTATTCCATTCATATTAATTCATTCATTTATCGAAATAAGAACATTTTTGTATTCATATTCGGTCGATGAAACATTTTAACACATTATTAGGATATAAGGAACACTAACAGTACTCTGTAAAGAGTACTTTTTCGGAACATCTCACAGAAGAAAAAATAAATATTAGTTTCCGCAACTCAATTAGGTGAAAACGGAACCTTGTTGTTTGACTCGTGCGGGCGCGTCTGTCTGCTTGTTCGTCTGTATGTCTGCCCGAAAGTATACAATGAAAAAAAAAGAATTTAAAAAATCAACGGTAGGTAAGTATACCTAGTATTGCTGTGCAATAAGCAATAAGACTGGGTGTCGGCTTATCTTGCTGACGCAATTGCTGGACAATTTTGCGTTATTAAAAAAATACAAATTAAAAAAAACCTCGGACCCTTAAAAAGTCTAAAATAATTTCCGTTTACAGTAAGTAAACGGAAACTATTTTAGACTTTTAAGGGAGTCGGGGGACCGCTAAGTAAATTCCCGCGCAGCTCTGAGTTTTTATATTTGATTTACTTAGCGGTCCGCCGCCTCCTTTAAGTAAAGGGAAATTATTTTTGGCATTTTAAGGGTCAGGGGGTTTTTAAATTTGTAATTTTAAAAAGGCCCGACCCTTAAAAAGTCATTTGTAATGTAAACTTTTAATTCAAGCTTTAAAAAAACCGCTGCAAATCGGCCAACTTTTTATTAAGATAATAATTTTTTTGATTAGGTACTTAATTACTTTATGACAAATATAGCTAAGAACCATCCCGATTAAACCAGCTTACTAATAAAAAAAAAAAAATTGGTTGTCTGTAAAGGCGGTTTACGGACGATAGTTTTACGTGATAACGTCATACAACCCTTGTTTCATGAATATTCTAAATTTGAAATATTTTCCGACCGGCCAGATATTATGGTACGAGTAACCTCGTTTTAATTTCTGCGGCCCAGGTACTTTTACAAGCCGACGCTTGGGCCGATTGTGCCTCTCTATCGCTTGTTACGCGCTCTCGCTTGCACACACAGGCTCAGATGGAACGTGACGTGATATTCGTGCGTGCAGCCGGTGTTCATCAATTTATAAGACGTTATCACGTCAAAACCGAATCCAAATCGGTCCGTCCGTTTGGGAGCTACAATGCCACAGACAGACACACCCTTACACACATACACACACACGTTAAACTTATAACACCCCTCTTTTTTGATCAGGCTACTATCAACTAACCGGCATGATAAACGTACTGAGAATTTGTAAATGTTTTCTTTCAAAACATTTTTGATTTCAGGAATAAACTATTGTTCATCGAGAATCATGTGTACGAGACATAAGAACTAAGTTTATCGTAACACGAATGTAACCTACGTAATGTGAAGCCTACGTCAGTCAGTACGATTGCATTACCTGATGATTCTTTATGACTTTGTACAAATTCTAGCACATCCGTTCTATTACCCTACGTTTTATGTTGAGAGAGTTGGACATGGAGAGTTGGAACGACATGATCGCTTAGTTAAACTGCTTGAAGACAAGAACAGCAGAGAACAGTCAAATATTCCATCAGGGGGCCAACCGTCGACGTAAGGAGGTACCCCACGCAGTGGGGGAACCAACAATGTCGACCGGCACTACTGAATCATTAAAATTGTAAATACATATTAATTTGGGTTTGAATGGATTTATTATACACTATAACGTTCTTCAGACAGGGTAGTATTTATATTGACTTTAAAGGGCCTAAGTATGCATTCGTCACTTAGGTCATTACGACGTAATTTGCTAATTAAGGAACTTGCCGTGTCCGATAAGTTGATAATAATGTCTCTGTCATTAGTCGTTGTCACACCAGCTCGCATTCCGCCTTGTACTTAGTACATTGTACGTACTTATTTATTTCAAAAGCTGGTGGAACTTTGTGGTGGCTACCTAATAACTATCTACAACATAGGCTGCACCATTCTACGTATGTAGGTAGTTAGGTAAAACCAAAGAAGCGTGCGTAAGAGTAGATTTATGTGGGGTAGGTAGGTATCTAAGTATTTATTTTAACATTTCCAAACATTTGCGAGTTAGCAACATTTGCGAGAGCAATAATTAGAAACTCCAGTTTTGTTTTCATGAAGATAAGGAATATAATGAATTAATTATTTATTCCATTCATATTAATTAATTAATTCATCTAAATAAGAACATTTTCGTATTCATATTCGGTCGATGAAACATTTTAACACATTAGGAGATAAGGAACACTAACAGTACTCTGTAAAGAGTACTTTTTCGGAATATCTCACAGAAGAAAATATAAATATATTAGTTTCCGCAACTCAATTAGGTGAAAACGGAACCTTGTTGTTTAGCGGAAAGAGTAGATTTATGTGGGGTAGGTATCTAAGTATTTATTTTAACATTTCCAAACATTTGCGAGTAATTTTATCGTCTTTAATAGTCTTAAGTAATATGATTTTCTTTTCAGTAGGTAGGTACCTACCTACTATGTTTTCAGTTGATAAACAAAATATTTATTTCAATTCATGTTTTTATCCGAGCCATAGATAACACATAATATGCATGTACGTACATTATGGCGTTAAATTGAAACTTCCTTACTGATGGACCATGCACTCGAAGAAGAAAACTTTTGTCAGTAAACACGTTCGCATAATCTACGCTGTTTGTTACAGAAAAAAAAAACAAATCAATTAAGAATTTAAGTCTATATTGCCAGAAATGTTTATTACCTCGTTGATAAGGATGACTTGTAACAATGCGGCATCGTCGTGACTAATCAATCAATATGTGTAAGTATGTAAGAAAACTATTTATTATTTTTATCAAACACCTTTAGGCACACTTTTTTAATTTTTGGTCACTTGTAGTCACTTGGATCTAGTTATAAGTCCCAATAAGAGACACAGATGCACAGGTTTAATGTCGCGATTTTTTGGAGCGTATCTGGGTGCGAGCCGCAACGGCGGCAATCAGCGGCGCTGGCAGGAAAATATTCAATTGGACCAATTGGAGAGTGGGAGACGAGAGTGCGTATGGGTTCCTCCAGTCTGATGCCCCTCCTTACGCACCGGGGGATCAAATGGTACTGATGACTCCGCTCATCATAATCTTTTATCAGCGTGACGCTTCTCATATCGTTGGACAGGCGACCGCTACCGGCCGTCATTCCCTCACTCATTCATTCATTCATATATTACATAAACAATGCGCTAAATAGGTACCTGATTATTTTTTATTTCGGTTTTTATAAGCATGAATTTTTTTTTTCAATTTTTCATTTTAGTGCATAATAAATATTTAAATAATAAACTATGCAATGATAATACACTTTTGCTATACCTAATTTATAAAATTGTGTTTACGTATGTTTGGTCGGTATAATTTTGTATAAATGATTAAGATTGCCGTTTATTATTATTTTTTATTCGTTTATTTACACATTTTTTCTTTTTTTATATTAATTTTACAAATAAAACCTAAATCTAAAATTAATACAAAATAACAAAATGGAATTAACCATTTAATTATTATTATTAAATGATTAAAAACTGGAATAAGACAGTCTGAACAACTTATTGAAGAAAGCTGAATAGAATAGAAACAATGTAGGTAGGTATTGCACAAAATTTACAGAATAAAGCAGATAACTAGATATAAATTCTTTATTGCTCCACAGGTTTACAAAGGCATATGACAAAGTTATAATAAAACAATAACTTGCTATGCCAAAACGGACTTATACCTCTCACCTTGGCACGGTACTTCCACCGAGCAGGTGGACCGACCATGCAGCAGGTGGGTCTTCGTGCCTTACTTGCTGTTTGATCGATTTAATCTTGTTCGAATACTTTGCGAAACGTGGTGGTCAGTGTTGTGCTGTAATTTACCAGAGTTCTTGCAGCACAACACTGATTACTCTGCTTACCCCGATTGTCGGGATTCAGCGTGTGTGATATGTATGTATTATAATTATAACCCCTCGCATAACCAGTTCAAGAGTTACGTGCGATAAGTATGATTTCCGGGTGATTCTTCTATGGGGACTGTCGACTCAGAATAATGCGATATCCCGAGAGGCCTGAACAAAAATCATCATTAATTACCTGAAGATCAAGAAATAGCTAAACAGGCAGAAGATAGCTATGGCTGCGACGGGCGGGGGCGGTGCGGTGGAGGCGGCGGCGGGGCGGCTGCCGATCATCCAATTGAGACCACTTAAAATGAATATCTTGGACGACGCATCCCGACATGAGCGAACATTTCTTTATACCTACCAAAGTAAATAGGTACATAAATGTTACACTTGTTTCTTTAAGGCTGCATACAATGTAACATTCCGCTGTTTCAGAGAGACTACCATCAATATTTCTCACCTTACAATATTCAGTTTTGTATGTAAAACTGCATCTATCGGGGATATATAAATTCTTCGTCCGTTATCTTGAGACTCTCAGCACTTGATGATGCTAGCACTGGGTTAATATCAGTCCCCGCCCAAGTGCATCTCGGGAAAGGGGATAGATATGTGGTGATCAACTGTTTCGCCATAATTTTTCTGTTGATTGACTTCTTCCAAATATCCAGTCATTACTTTTGGTTGTAAAACTTGTATTTTTATATCTGCGTTTAAAAATTTTATATAACCTGGTAAAGTTTTTGCAATAATTCCGGTTGTTCCAATTATTATAGGAATGATTCTGCCATTTGTTTTCCATAACCTTTGTACTTCAATTTTGAGGGCGTAATATTTAGTCAATTTTTCTTTGAGGGCGTAATATTTAGTCAATTTTTCTTTGAGGGCGTAATATTTAGTCAATTTTTCTAAATATTTGTACCTATATAGATATATAAATAATTTCTGGCTGTAAGATTTTGGTTCAACCTTTATATTTAAAAAGACATAATCATCTTGTTAAATATGTTTACTGGTGCCTAAAGAAGAAACACAAATTCGAAAATACAGAAATATGGTGGAAATGTCCACTTAGCGAACCGCATGTAATTGAAAATGAAGAAGCCAAAATTATATGGGAATTGCCAGTTATCACCGATTACCCGCTACCAAACAATAGACCGGACATAATATATACAGATAAAATCAACAATAAAACATACCTCATTGATGTCAGCGTTCCTTTCGACAACAATATCACAAAAAAATTGGTAAAAAAACTTTTAAGTTAAACGGTTTTATTAAAAAAACTAGAAAAAAAAAACATCAGCTGTAATAAAAGTAGAAAATAATAAGGACACAAACCTGGACCTTCTTAAGATTTTACGCCTGGGTAAGAAATCGTGCAATACTAGCGTGCTGTCTTCTCATGTCGGATGCCAAAGGGCACATTGTGTCGCTGCGTCAGCGGAGTAAGTAATAAATTGAGACTTTTTAACCCCCGACGCAAAAAACGGAGGGGTGTTATAAGTTTGACGTGTGTGTGTGTGTGTGTGTGTGTGTGTGTGTGTGTCTGTCTGTGGCATCGTAGCTCCCAAACGGATGGACCGATTTGGATGCGGTTTTTTTTATTAGGAAGCTTGTTTAATCGGGATGGTTCTTAGCTATGTTTGTAATCAAGTAATCAAGTAATTAAGTAATAAAAAAAATTATTATCTTAAAAAGTGGACCGATTTTCATGCGGTTTCTTTTAAAAAGCTTGAAATAAAAGTTAAATTACAAATTTAAAAAACCCCCGACCCTTAAAAAGCAAAAAATAATTTCCGTTTACTTACTTAAAGGAGTCGGGGGACCGCTAAGTAAATAAAATATAAAACTCAGAGCTGCGCGGGAATTTACTTAGCGGTCTCCCGACTCCTTTAAGTAAGTAAACGGAAATTATTTTTTGCTTTTTAAGGGTCGGGGGTTTTTTAAATTTGTAATTTAACTTTTAACAGACTAATATAAAAACGTGGGGCGCATGTTATTACGCATATTATACGCCCCACGTTTTTATATTAGTCTGTTAAAAGTCTCAATTTATTACTTATTCCGCTGACGCAGCGACACAAAGTGCCCTTTGGCATCCGACATGAGAAGACAGCACGCTAGTATTGCACGATTTCTTACCCAGACGTAAAATCTTAAGGAGGCCCAGGTTTGTGTCCTTATTATTTTCTACTTTTATTACAGCTGATGTTTTTTTTTTCTAGTTTTTTTAATAAAACCGTTTAACTTAAAAGTTTTTTTACCAATTTTTTTATTTACTTGTTTATAGTTTGATTTTTGGCTCGTATCATTCATTACGCAAACTCTTCATCCTTTCCAACTCTCTCATTGCATCTTTGTTAAACGGTTTCTTACCTGTCAATTTCTCACAATCAAGCTCCTCAATACACAGCCCTTCTAAAGACTTTACGTGACTCAATGCAACATACGCTTGACCCTCCTCAAATAGTCTGGAGCCCAAATACATGATAGCTTGGTCAACAGTACTGCCCTGCATTTTATGGACAGTGGAGGCTCATGACAAAATTATCGGTAACATCCGTCTCTCAGCTGTTCCATAATTAAACTTTGCTGGAAACTGTATGGCTTTAGGATGGATAAGGTGTACGCCGTCCCTTTCAAGATCTATTTGAACAGATGGTATGTCTGTTTCATAAATTTGCGTTCGACAAGTATGGGACACTAGTCCAAACAAACCAAAAGAGCCCAAACTCGAGGGGGTTACTAGTAACGGTTGAAGAGTTCCACTGTACACCTCGTGACTCCATCTTCAGATCCTCGTCACCAAGTGTACTGGTAGAAGTATGGGACACTCGTCCAAACCAACCAAATGAGCCCAAACTCGAGGGGGTTACTAGTAACGGTTGAAGAGTTCCACTGTACACCTCCTGACTCCATCATCAGACCCTCGTTACCAAGTGTACTGGTAGAAGTATGGGACACTCTTCCAAACAAACCAAATGAGCCCAAACTCGAGGGGGTTACTAGTAACGGTTGAAGAGTTCCACTGTACACCTCCTGACTCCATCATCAGACCCTCGTCACCAAGTGTATTGGTAGAAGTATGGGACACTCGTCCAAACCAACCAAATGAGCCCAAACTCGATGGGGTTACTAGTAACGGTTGAAGAGTTCCACTGTACACCTCCTGACTACATCATCAGACCCTCGTCACCAAGTGTATTGGTAGAAGTATGGGACACTCGTCCAAACCAACCAAATGAGCCCAAACTCGAGGGGGTTACTAGTAACGGTTGAAGAGTTCCACTGTACACCTCCTGACTCCATCATCAGACCCTCGTTACCAAGTTGAAATTATCATAATATTGTATTGTCACGAGAACTCAATGTGTGTGCAAAGTTTAATAAAAATCGGTTCAGTAGAAGTAGTTGAAAAAGTTGTCGCAAGATTTAAAACAAAGATAGAAACGAAGCCACAAATATACGGAGTCAAGCTAAATAAAACCGTTTAAAAAAGAAACCGAAAAATTGACTAAATATTATGCCCTCAAAATTTAAATACAAAGGTTGTGGAAAACAAATGCCAGAATCATACCTATAATAATTGGAACAACCGGAATTATTGCAAAAACTTTACCAGGGTATATAAAATTTTTGGATGCTGATATAAATATACAAGTCTTACAACAGCAAGCTGCAATACAGACTACGAAAATTTTAACAAAAGTCATGACTAGTTATTTGGAAGAACTCGAAAATTATGATGAAGCAATTAATTTATAAGAAGCATATCACCACACATCTATCCCCCATCCCGAGATGCACTTGGGCGGGGACTGATGATAACCCAGTGCAAGCATGTGCTGAGAGTCTAAAAAAACGGACGAAGATATTATACATTTGTCTAAAGTCCGGTACCGGGTACACCAAAATGAGAAGTTTTTTTTATAAATCGAGGATCATACATAATATAATTTTAGAGTTAAAGATAATTTAAAAAAATATATAGTTAACAGGCATAGTTAACGTTATTATTTCTGTTAACAGGGCTATAATAATGATGTTTGTTTTAACAAATATTTCGTTTGAAAGTAGACAGAAGCCTGCCGTTTTGTCGCCGAACTTTTTTCTATAAAGATGGGTTTGAAAATTCTGAAAAAAAAAATTAATATAACTACACTTATGTAGTTAATTGTGAACGAAATTGTTCATTTTGCTTAAAAATTCATAGATTTTGAGAAAAAGCTAGATTTCTGAAGAGCCAAAATTTAAATGTTACATAGGTATATAAAATTATGACAAAATAATAATTAGGATGGAAGTAGGCAATATGGATGGGTCGCTTCCCGTATTGAGATCGTTTTCCGGAACATTTTCAAATTTCGAAAAATGTTTTAAAAAACATAAAACCGACTTCCTAAAAAAAGTAAAACTAAAAAACTATTTAAAATAAAAATATAAAAACCGCCTTCAAAAATATATGAAATAAAAACCTAAAAAAAAAACCAACCCTAGAGTTGAAGGCGGTGCTAAAAAGGCTACACAAATCACAAAGGATATTATCATCCACTCATGTTTTCTTTCATGCATCATTTTTGCTTGATTTAGCACCGCCTTCAACTCTAGGGTTCGTTTTTTTTTTAGGTTTTTATTTCATATATTTTTGAAGGCGGTTTTTATATTTTTATTTTAAATAGTTTTTTAGTTTTACTTTTTTTAGGAAGTCGGTTTTATGTTTTTTGTTTTTTTTATTTCACAGTTTTTTTTAGTAATTTTTTGCTATTAATTAATATATGTATTAATTTATATACTGTAATGTACTGTAATTTATGTACTCGGCGGAATCGCTCGGCCTTCGGCCTCGCGATTCCGCCTCGCTTTCCAATCCGATCTTGACCCAATTAAAATAGGACCACGTCAGCTTCGATAGCTCAGTGGTGCAGACAGTCAACTGTCGCTATTGAATGTTAAGCAACGCTGGGTGCGGTCAGTATTTGGATGGGTGACCGCTGACCGTTGGAGGCTGACCGAGGTTCGGATTCCTCGTAAAACTGTAGGTCCCTTCCCTCCTAATCTTACTTGGTGGTAGGGTTTAACCTGCCCGGGTTGGTACCACCGCACTGAATTAAACGTCGGTCGAAACGGCTATGTAAATAGTTTGTGTTTTCCGACCAGTTCAGTGTAGTCAGCACGATCAAAGGGGGAAGCACTGACATGGCACATAGTTTACCCGGTGTTATGGGCTGACATCACGCAGTGATGTTGCAGAACTTAGTAGAATGGACAGACATAAACGTGTTACGGAAGCCTACTTTTATTATAAAATAACCGTCGTCGGAGGACCTTGGTTGAAAATTGTGAAATTTAGTAGAACGGACAGACATACATTTGTTACGGAACCCTACTTTTATTATAAAATAACCGTCGGAGGGCCTTGGTTGAAAATTGTAAAATTTAGTAGAACGGACAGACATACATTTGTTACGGAACCCTACATTCCATTTTGAAATAAATGTTAAATCTTGTAGAACGGACAGACATGCCTTTGTTACGGAACCCTACATTCATCTTGCAGAACTTAGTAGAATGGACAGACATAAACGTGTTACGGAACCCTACTTTTATTATAAAATAACCGTCGGAGGACCTTGGTTGAAAATTGTAAAATTTAGTAGAACGGATAGACATGCATATGTTACGGAACCCTACATTCATTTTGAAATAAATGTTAAATTTATTAGAACAGACAGACATGCATTTGTTACGGAACCCTACATTCATTTTGCAGAACTTAGTAGAATGGACAGACATAAACGTGTTACGGAACCCTACTTAACAGTTGCACTCCGGAAGTGCCGGCAGATCCCGTGCCACTCTAACTTAACCCTTAATGCAATGACTTAAGGTTTCATTTTAAAAATGACGCTGACGCGATGTCGCGAGTTATACATTTTTTACCCACCTAAAAAAGTGCCAAGCGCCGCTAAAGAAGTTTTCACTTCAAAAACCTCAGGGTTATCCCCTTTCAAATAAAAAATAAAAGAATTTTCAAAATCGGCCCACAATTGACGGAGTAATCGCGTAACAAACATCCAAAAAAAGAAAACATACCGTCGAATTGAGAATCTCTTAGGTCTAAAGTAAATTTCTCGTGAAGACAAATGCAACGAGCCCAAACACGATGGGTTTATCATGTGTAGTTTAGGAGTTCCTATGGCCACCTTCTGTCTCCATCATCAGACCAGCTCGATGGTACTCGGTGCAATAGGTACCGGTCAGGTACCATAATAAATTAAGCGCACCTGGCCGGTCGGAAAAGATAAAAAATTTCAAATTTAGAATATTCATGAAACAAGGGTCCGAATATGTATCACTAGTATATCGATTCATGTATTTCAACAGGACAGAGAAAATTTCAAAATATTAGGTATTTAATACTTTTCAGTAATACGTTTCAGAGACAATCTGGTTGTAGAGCGTCGTCCCTGTCGCACAGAAACGTGCGAGTTCGTGCGACAGGGACGACGCTCTACAACCGGATGGTTGTAATGAATGGACGAAAGTACATTTTTTACCGTACGTATGCCAAAATTGCCAAATGGTTTTGAATTGATCGATCGATTACGTTAGTAAGGGAACGGTCTATTTCCTCAGAGGAAACCGAGGTCTAAGTAAACGCGCTACCGCTAGTGTTTAAATTTCCCGCAAAATTGTAAACGCTGTATCGTAGATTGAATATAATACGGTACTAACCTACACGGTATTTGAATTGTAGTGACTTCTGAGTTACTGTTGCGTTACAAAAGATCGGCCCTTGTCTTTTCGTAATGAAATACAGTTATTAGTTTCATCGCTTTAGTGAGTCTAGTGAGGGGGAACAGAAGCACGAAATTCTGTTTGTAAATTTGTATCACATCACTAATTCTATGGTTTAGATATTGACACAGAAAATATATGATACTAGAATTATGTTTTTAGAGAGTATATTTTGATTTGTCGTAATTTAGACACTACTTGAAACTGTCATATTCTGATAATTTATTTAGGTATAAATTGGTCTCTTAAAAGGCAATAACATGATCAAGCATCGTGCTTAGAACGGTTATAATTTTTTGCTTGTGAAATTTACATGAGTTTTCGTATTTGTGGATTTACCAGCGGATAAATTAATGACATAAGCATTGTTACGACCACGCTAGCTTGCTGGCGTTTGTTTGACAGCTTGCTTATTTTCTCCCATAGTTTTTTTCGGATGTGTCCTATTTTACTTATATTAGAGCAAGCAAATAAGAACTATAGAAACAGTGGGGAAGTGCGTCAAAATGTTCGGTGTCAGTCAGTGTAAATGATGTTTGACAGTGACGCTAGTGACAGCAATGCTCGCTGTGGTGTCAAAATCAAGTGAGTGAGTGAAGTCGGTGTTCTTTCCTGGAGTCTGATGTAAACAGAACGGCTGTTCGTGCGACAGGCGCGGGCGGCTGGGGGCTGACGGAATGAACGCCACCAGCCTATACGTATCCACGAACCGCCTGGTCATGAAGTGCAGCGCCGAAGACCGCTCGTCTTGGAGCGATCTGTACCGGCTCGTGCCCTATCTGCGCCAGTCGCTGTCGTGCGCCGTGTGCGGCGAGCTATTACGCGAGCCATGGACGCCGTCGGACGCGCAGTGCCAGCACCATGTGTGTTGCGCATGCCGCGGCGGCCGCAAGAAGCTAAAGCCGTCGTGCGGCTTCTGTCGCGACTACAACACCTACGAGGAGAATGTGGACCTGCGGATACTGTTGCAGTGCTACAAGCGCATGTGCGAGTACCTCATCATCAGCGACGTATACAGCTCGCTCGAAAACGACGAGGAGGCGGCGGCGGCTGCGGCGGCGGCGGCCGACGGCGGCGCCGGCCTCGTGGACCTCATCAAGGAGGGCGCCGCCTTCTCCGACAACTACAAGAGTACGGCCGGACTGACCAAGTCCGCGTACAGCATCCTGCCCTGCGTGTACACCAACTCAGCATCCACACAGACGGCAGGAGCAGCGGCGGAGGGCAGCGCGGCGAGCGCGGCGACGGCGGCGACGGCGGCGACTGCGCGGAGCAGCGGCGAGAGCTCGCCAGGGCGGGACGGCTCGTCGAAGGGCTTGTCGAATGGCTCATCGTTGTATTCGGTGATGTATGCGGGCACGGGGAACAAAATCACCATAAAAAGGAAAGCTCTGGAGGAGAGCGAGGCGGTGGAGAAGGAAGGCTCCCCGCCCCAGGAGACATCGGTAATGCTCGTGCAGCTGCTTTGGTGCATTTTCTATGTTCTTTTTCAATATGTTGATCAAACCTTATTAAAATACAGTAAGTATTTAACCGTTCAACTTTCAACGGTTCAACGGCCACACTGTGACCCGGCGACGGCGTGCATAAATTCGAAAGAATACAATATTTCTAAAGTTAATTTGTTATTATTGGAGGTTTTTATTCACTCGTGTGTGTGTGAAATACAAAGCACAACTTCAATTTATTTGTGAAGTGCTGAACATTGCACTTCACAAATAAATTGAAGTTGTGCTTTGTATTTCACACACACACAAGTGAATAAAAACCTCCAATAATAACAAATTAACTTTAGAAATATTGTATTCTTTCGAATACAATATTTCTATAACTCACAATTTGGAATCAAAACAAAGGTCAGTGGACTGTAAGGTATAGATTTTGTCAGCCTCGTTAGCTCAGTGGTGCAGACATTCAACTGTCGCTATTGAATGTTAAGCAACGCTGGGTGCGGTCAGTACTTGGATGGGTGACCGCTGACCGCTGGAGGCTGACCGAGGTTCGGATTCCTCGTAAAACTGTAGGTCCCATCCCTCCTAATCTTACTTGGTGGTAGGGTTTAACCCGCCCGGGTTGGTACCACCGCACTGAATGAAACGTCGGTCTAAACGGCTATGTAAATAGTTTGTGTTTTCCGACCAGTTCAGTGTAGCCGGCACGATCAAAGGGGGAAGCACTGACATGGCACCCAGTCCACCCGGTGTTATGGGCTGACATCACGGACGTTGTAGGTGATGTAGCCAACCGTGTCAGTTTCCATAAAAAAAAAAAAAAAAAAAAGATAGCTTTGTACTTTGGAAATGTTGTAACTTTGGTATATAAGTGTTCATATTATTTTTTTGGTAAAAATTTGTTTCTCTTTGCCTAAGTAATCGCACCCGCGAAAAGTGGCGACGTTTTGCGGAGGCGTTTATGGCACATGCGCCCACGCCTGTGCGGTTAATACTTAGCCTGGTTTATGCGAGGGATGCGTTCCAGGGAGTATCGTGTTAAGAATGTAATCTATCCATTTTTATAGCTAAATTACTGATTCTCTCTGTATGCCGTACCGCTGCAAAATTAACTCAAGGACGAGGCGCAGATTCCTATTGGCTGAGCCAACCAGTATCAACCAGCTTTCAACCAATCATGAACCAATCGCATTACGCGGGGCATATTTGTGCGAAATAAAATCACATCACAAATCCATGCAATGCGGGGTCGCTTAAAGTGGCGTATACTGTAAGTGACACTGTATTGACTTCAGGGCAGACAGGGACTGCAATTTTGGTGCAACTAGTATTTTTTTTATTATTTTTGTACAATTGCTTGCCGTAGGTACATACCAATGAAGTTACATACTATTTCTAGTTAAATATACAAATCATTAAAAGGGAAGAATTTGTGATATGATAAATTGTAGATGGGAAATAGGCAACGAGAGAATTTTCTTCCAGCGAATTAACAAATTGCATGGCTGACCGAAGGAATAAGGATATATCTGTTTTAATTAAAATACACATACCTCCCTTGGGTTAAAGAGTGACAAATCTTGCCTATGAATCTATTTGTGATGGCGTAAATTTAACTACCGCGGATGAGAGTGACAGAAAAACTCACTTGAGTGAATTTTATCGGCATAGGCACTGAAGGCACATGTATATGAATGCTTTACAACTCTCAAAACTAAACTAACTTAACCACTCACGCGTCGCACGCTGCGCGCGCGCGTATTCCGTGAGTGTCACGGTGTTCGCGACTGCGACCGCATAAGGACGGGGTTACGGGAAATACGCTTCTTTTAGGAAAAATTACATGAACACCTATAGCAAGTTTAGCATGGTGGGAATCGTTATAAAATTTTCTACAAAGTTATGTATAATTTTAATTGTAGGTACTCACCATTTTTCTTATTCAAAATCGTGGGTTGAATGCTGCACTTGGTGAGGTGATGTTTTATTACGTCAACTCAATCTGTTGAGGCATTTTCTAAACAAGATCTCAATAATATGATCACTGCACTACCAAATATGCACTCTACACTCAATAGCGCTTCTAAAACACCAAATACGAAATATATCTTGCCTTCGGCGCTTGGGAAACATCGTTCGAACACTCACTATCCCCATATTAAAAGAGTGTATATTTGTATGGCAAAGGTCGACTGCCGCGCCGGGATAGACGTATGTCCCAGCGACGCACTGTGAACATTTTATCGCTGGGACATACGGGCGTCCCAGCGATGCACGAGTGGTTAATCCTAAATACAGAAAAAAAATTCATTCTGACGTCTGTCACTTTTGTTCTACCTCATTTCCGACAGATGTGTAATGGACTCTAGCCGTACTTTAATTCATGTGCCGTATTTAAAGAGTACATTTTCTTTAATTGATATGGAATTTTTGTACGGCGTAATTGTAAATTTTAGGTTAGAAAAAATTTCAAGCCTGTTTTGTTTTACTTGGAGTAAAAAAATATGTGAACTTTTACATATTTGAACCCTGATTTATTTTACATAGTTTTGTAAGTAATTTCATTGGCTTTATATATGCCAATAAAGTTTATTGAACTGACTTAATTATTTTACGAAATATTTGAGTTTAGGACTTTACGTGCCACCAAATCCCCACGCAGCGAAAGTGGCACGGAATTCAAAAGGCTAATGTACAGAATTTGTTATTTTTGTACTACTTTTGTCAGCCTCGATAGCTCAGTGGTGCAGACAGTCAACTGTCGCTATTGAATGTTAAGCAACGCTGGGTGCGGTCAGTACTTGGATGGGTGACCGCTGACCGTTGGAGGCTAACCGAGGTTCGGATTCCTCGTAAAACTGTAGGTCCCTTCCCTCCTAATCTTACTTGGTGGTAGGGTTTAACCCGCCCGGGTTGGTACCACCGCACTGAATGAAACGTCGGTCTAAACGGCTATGTAAATAGTTTGTGTTTTCCGACCAGTTCAGTGTAGCCGGCACGATCAAAGGGGGAAGCACTGACATGGCACCTAGTTCACCCGGTGTTATGGGCTGACATCACGGATGTTGTAGGTGATGTAGCCAACCGTGTCAGTTTCCATAAAAAAAAAAAAAAACTTATATTCTGTTAATTAGTTTCTTCTTTAATGAATTTATTGATACCAATTAAAGCTAACACAATGTTTGTTGCAGTCATCGAGCCAGTTAACGTTTAAGAAACCCGTATACCGATCTCGAACGTCTGCATCGAGCAAGCGGAAAGGATGTCGGTGCGGCAACGCCACCGCCACCCCCGGCAAGCTCACCTGCTGCGGCCAGCGCTGTCCGTGCTACGTCGAGAGCAAGCCGTGCATCGAGTGCAAGTGCAAGGGATGCAGGAATCCGCACAGAGCTGATGGAATGAAGGTTCCTCGAGTGACTTTACCATACGCCCCTTCCCTTAACTTACTAACTGCTAGGACTAAACACATCCGGATTAGTAGCACCGCACTGAATGAGAGTCGCTCGAATAAAATTAACACTTAAAGACAGGGTTGTGTTTGGAACACAACTGCAAATTTAATTTAGAGTTCATTGGGGCAAGAACCCTCTTGTTAGCTGTCAAAACAAACATGTAATCTCACCCCCGCTGCCTTCAGGCTATAATTTATTTCATTTCATACGTCATTTCCGCTTCTTGAATCTCGAGTATGCCACTGTATAGACTCTTCTGAAGTTTAAGACATGTTCCACATTGTATACGTAAAAAAATATTGGTTTTCTGTCTGGGCTGACATAACGAGTGTAGCAGAATCTTTTATATATATTATAAACTGTAGGTCCCTTTCATTCTTAACTTACTAGGTGGTAGGGTTTAACCCACCCTGGTTGGTACCATCGTACTCGGTCGTAGAGGTTGGTCGAAACGGCTATGTTAATAGTTCGTGTTTTCCATCCAGTTCAGTGTAGTCGGCACAACCAAAGGGAAGCACTGACATGGCACCTAGTGCATCAAGGCATTATGGCCTGACGTAACGGATGTTATAGGTGATGTAGCCAACCATGTCAGTTTCAATAAAAAAACAAAATTATAAAATGTCAAACAGTGGTCAACGTCTGCCGTCTGTATGTATGTCAGCGTACAACTTGAAAATTGGCTTTACCTACCTATTAACATGTACCTGCACAGCTTTAACTTATCAAACATATTTCCAGAAGGCTATCAGCTCACAAAACCCAAACACAACAGTGGTGATGAACATTTTGCAACCTGAATAAAAATGCCTGTTCTCTTCTAATTTCTTATGTAGAATACATCTTACACGGGCCAATTCAAAAACGGAAATCACGTCAGCTTTCTTCTAAAAAAGTAGTTTTGGCGGTACGGTCTGTGTTCACAATTGAGTGTAGCTATGCAGAAAACTATCAAACAACAATTCTACGAAATCGATATTGATGCCTGAAGTTTAAGATAGATTATTAAATCCTCAGACAATTAAGATTAAATCAGAGAAGTCAATAAGTATCTTTAGTCTTCAGGAACTACAAAAACCATCAAATTAATTTGGCTGTTTTGTTTTTTATTTCATATCGTAAAAAACACCAAATAACTCAAAGAAGATACTAAATTATTTTTTTTACTTTTGTTGGTTGGTTGTTTTCTGCATAACTACACTCAACAAGGAAGCCGTGGTGAAGTTAACACTGTACGCTGTACACCTGGAATTTGCTCCCTTCAAACACACAAAATCTGGCCGTGCGGCGTAGTGACCAAGTAGGATAGCTAGACTAGTATTCTACGTAACATTTGTGTGTGACACAACCCTGTTTTTTTTTTTCTTTTCTTTTCAAATAAATTAATTTGTATTTTTTTATGATTTACTCCAAAAAGATGAATCCTTATCCTGATGAATAATAGCCTTATCCGGTTTTTAGCTTTTATGGGCAATGACGTGGTACAGTTCCCAGCAGCAAATAATGCGTGTCAAACTTTAGAAATAGACCATCCGGTTGTAGAGCGTCGTTCCTGTCGCAGGAACTCGCACGTCTCTGTGCGACAGGGACAACACTCTACAACCAGATTGTCTCTTTCTAAAGCTCGACACGCATTATTTGCTGCCGGGAACTGTACATAATGATTATGTCTCGATCAACTAAATGTTAAAATGTTTCAGGTGCGACCACATTTAGTACATGTCTCTATGGAAAATGTCGAATCGACGTTATCCAGTGAGCAGGGTTCCCCCTCGTGCTCCGGCTCACTCGACAGCCTGCACGGGGAGCCGCTGACTATAGAGGCCATTGAGGAAGCGCTCAGCTTCGATGTCAAGCCTTCCAATATTAAAGGTAAACTTATTTCATACCAAGCTAATTTAACCGCTCACGCGTCGCTGTTCCAAAATTGGAAGGAAATGTGTTGTTATTGGAGGAATTATTCATTCGCGAGTGTGTGAAATCGTAAAAAAAATTTGGAATCAAAACACAGGTGCGTGTACTCTAAGGTATAGATTAGTTTGTAGGAAAATTTGTAACCATCAGGTACAACCTTGCTAAATTTGCTAATATATTCATAATGTTTTTGTTTTAATTTTCGAAAACATTTTTTTTTCTTTCTTGCCTAACGAATTGCGCCCGCGAGAAAACCGCCACGTTTGACGGAGTCGGAAGTCGCACGGCGTCCGACATCTGAGCGGATAAGGAATATCCAGAATAAACTATCTGAATATGGCGTCCCAGCACCCACCTCACTCATTCAACCCATATAATGTACAAAAACAGCCGAAAAACATTTAAAAACCCAAAACAATTTCACACATTAGCTTCAGCTGCCGGTTGTCAAAATAAAATAATAATAATAAATGTTGAATGTTTCAGTATATTCGAGTCAATTGAAAGAAGTATCACCGTCGCTGCCGGCCGCCATAATGATGGACGAGGAAGAAAACTCGTCGTCCGGCGACGGCGACGGCGACGGCGACGTGGACTGCGAAGGTGACGACGGGACGGGGGAGGAGGGCGAGGGGGACGAGGCCGACCCGGACTCCGACTGGAACCTCCGGTCTCCCTCCCCCACCGAATCTAAATACCACCCCGACCTGGACCAAGACAACGAGCAAGACATTAACAGTGACGTGGAGGTGGACGTATGACATACGTTACAACTGTCGGTGGAACAGCTTTAAAATTGTGCGTTAGTGTGTTAGCATGCACGATGGACGGCATCTTTTGCACTCGTCTGTCAGTTAGAACATTCAAGCGGACACGACAGCTGATAGAGCGGTGCAAACGTTTCCTTCAGCCGCCGCTTGTGCGTGTGTTGTGCGGAACCAGTTGGGAACTGATACTAGGCTAAGTATATCATTTTGTACAAATAGTCGTAGGTATTATTGTAAGTTTGCTAATTTGAATGGTATGTGTGTCACAATTTTATGCAATTATATGAATTTTTTGAGAACACATGGTCTGTCAACATGTTGGTCTAAAATGACTAAGAATATTAACATAGCAATATTGTAGCCTGCATTGAACTCATCGTTTAAGATTCTTCTCTGTTCTATTCATATTGAAAGAGGAAGATAGCACTTTGATGTTGAGCTTCATATGTGCACTCTTTATGGACAATAAAACATTGTCTATGTTAATATTTTTATTACTGTTATATATTATGTACTTATTGCAGGGTTTATTAAATTGTGGCTTCAACGAGGCCGCCTTTACTGTGACAACTTTTTATAGTTCTACACAAAATATTGCTCCATCACGGCACGGTATCCAAAAATTTGTTTAGTTGTGACCTGATGTTGAAGCATTAGCGGGTGTGCTTTTCTTCAAGTGCCGCTTGGTTATTCTGTTTTAGTAATGAAGTGTGCAATAATCTCTAATGCACAATGTAACCGCTTAAAGTGTCATCTTAAATGCAACTTAAACCATTTGCACTGTAATTAAATAACCTTTAATGCAATATTGGCAAGTTGATTTAATTAGTATTGGCAATAATAATCAAGTGTACAACCAGTGCAGCCGTGAAGCATTTGGAGGGTACTTACAAAATATTAATGAAATAGCAAAATTAATGATTAATCAATATTATTTTATGAATTTCCATATACCTAGTGTCATCTTGGTTGAAACTTATGCCCACTTGCACCAACACGAGTTTAGAGTTAAATAGCGAGTTATGGATTTAAACGCGGTTCAAACGCGGTTCCCACATACAACGGGTGCTAGTTTAACGAGTTAAACTGGTTTATAGTTAAATTCGTGTTGGTGCAAGTGGGCCTTAGAATCGTTTATGAAGCCCACCATATAAAGTGAGGATAATCGCATCAGGCAAAACTGAACGAATCGCTCCGGCCGTCGGAACGACGCGACACGCATGCCTCGAGGCCAACATTCCCATTCACAATACTATTTTGCATCGGGTCAGGCGGAACTGGGCAAACCTGACCATCTATAGTTGGCTTAAGTTGTGTCCAAGAACCTTACAAGAGGTAGACACATGTGACTGTATTTGTTTACTATACTTACAAAGATATAAACCAATGCACAGTATTATTGTTTCCATATGAAGTGGCACCGACAAGTCAGTCAGTCAGCGTGTATGCGCCCACTGCTGGACATACACCTCTCCAATATTCCTCCAGTCCTCGCTGCTTTCAGCGGTACGGAACCATTGCTTTCCGCCGGCGTATGTACTTGATGTCGTCGTCCCACTTGGCGGGCGGTCTTCCCACACTCCGTTTTCCCCTCCACGGCCGCCATAGTCGTCGCCTCTTCGGCTGTGTCAAAAGGGACGTGTTTCATTAGGACGACGCAGCCTCATCTCGCTCTCCACGAAAGTGAAGAGCGAGAGAGGACTGCATTGTCACAAAATTTTGATGTTAGTTTGACAATTTGTTTGTTTAGGCTGATAAAGTTCGTAAATTAGAGCTTGATACGCGTGACAGATGTCAGAGTGACATTTCTTTGTATGTGTGACAGCTGTCAGAGTGACATTTCAACAAAGTATGACGTTGTATTGCGTGCATTTTACTGTAAAAAAATACGGAACTTCATGCGAGGTGTTCTCGATGACATCTGTCACGCGTATCAAGCTATATTTTACGGAGTATAGCACTGTTGTTATAGTAATGTTTTCGGTTAATCAGTACATAAAAATGACTTTCTTTTATTGACGCTTCGTCCCCCGCTCCGGAGACATCGTCAGGACTCCAGTAACATCGGATTAGTTAGATTGACAATTGACAAGAGAGTGTGGCAAGGTCCAGGTGGCAGTTCATCTGAAAACAATCGTACATAATATTCTTGGTTATTGCCAAGTCTAATTTCTCTTGCTAATCACAATTTAAATGAACTTTTTTATGTATTTTGCAATACCTGTCGTAAACGTAGGTAGCACTATTATTTAATGTTTTGTTTTTATAAATATACACAAGTCCTCGAATTGATAAATCAATAATTATTAAGCTATTATCATGATGCAGAGTACCTACCCTTTACGGACAAAATCATTTATGCAATGTAAAATGAAACATTTGCTACTATTTATTTTCTTTATATAAATTACAATGTTAGCTACTGAATGGAAATATGTAAGCGAGGACAATACACATCATGTGCTGAGATTTATATGAGGCATCCCACCGAAGTTTTTTATTCGTGTACGTCATATGCAATTATAACGAAGCATTTATAATTTCCAATCATAAATAATATATAATTATAGAGCACGGTGTTTATTATTAATTGCCGATTTATGTCGTGAGCATGATTTAGATTATGTTGTACAAGTCCAGTGTTACTTCCGACATTGCATGCCTTGTTATTGTATTATATAATATATATATATAAGGTAATGATGGACTACGAGAGGGATCTGTGATATTTTCTAATCTGATTTTCTTCCATCAGTCAAATCCATCCTTGTACATCTAGTAGGATTATAACTAACTCATAATATGTTACAAACTCCCCCTCCCCCTCTCTGAATAAATTGTTTTAGTAAATTAATAACTGTATGATAAAGTACAACAGCTATGTAACTTGGACTGTGAGTTTCTATAGAATATTTTTAAAAGCATAGATGTAGTTTTTTAATAAAAGAAACTTAGGGTTAGGTAGGAATTTCAATCGTTCTCGGGCTTTGTTGTGTGCTGTTAAAAATATATGAAAAACTATTGTGCTCTGCTGAAAGTAATCCACTGAAACAATAAATCTATCCCATCCGATCGAACCGACCATCTTGGGGTAATCGCTGTACATAAGTCAGTTAAAAATGTAGACAAAATCATAGCATAATAAAATCCTGTCATTATAGACCAGACGAAAGAATAGAATCGGCGTCCGTAAGCTGTCACCTCGAATTGACGCTGGTTGCATACTACACAAGTTTTTACGCAGCCGGCATCGACACGGTGTGGCAGAATTTGTGAATTAATTTGTATGAAAACACCCCTCTATTCTATTCTATATAACTCGAGGTTCTCTATAGTGGAAGTGACATTTCATGTATTTTAGACGGACTGGTACAGACAGAGCGCTCTAAAAGTTGAATATACACAGAAAATATTTTCACAAGTCCTAGCTTGCTGCACACTTCCTTAGAAGCCGGCGCGACATGTGTCAATTTGTGTGAAAATATTCTAGAACTGTCTTGACACTTTTTTACATTTTGAGATTTTGAAAGACTGTTTTTTGGCAAGAAGTCTTGCTCAAAAAAGTTAGTTGCAGTGAGATAGAACTAGTAAAAGGTAATAATACAGTTGATATGCCAGCTCTAGTAACAATTTATCATTGCTCTTTGGGTAAAACTCTGCCTACATGTTCATGTGCAATGCAGAGCTGCATGATTGTGCCGGTCGTCCAAGGACTTCAAGAATGCGACCGCACAGCACCACGCGGCACAGCACCACGCGGCACAGTTGTTCATATGAATTTCTTGAGGCGCCGCGCAGTGCGTTTTTTTCATACAGTTTCATACAAAGAATATTTTGGCGCGCCGTACCGCTGCAGTGCAGTTCCGTCTAGTGCGATCACACTCATATACATATAGTTGGGTCTCTCTAATTGAAGGTAGATGAAATTGCAGTAGTTTAAAATCAAGTGTCACTTTGAATGAGCGGCAGAGCCAATGGTTTAGTACAAATTGAAAAAAAAAAACCTTTGTTGTTGTGTAAATTTGTCTAATTAAAAGCAGCCATTTCGGGAATAATAGTTTATTTCATTGGTTTTTATGATCTTTTGATCCAAAAGGCTTGATGCCTGACGCCATGTTTCGTTGGAATGGATGCTTATAAAAATTTTAATACATCAGTACTTAAAGTGAATAAGTTTCGGAAATTATGAAAGTCCAAACTTTCGTAAAATGTAGACCTTACACAATAACTGATACCTCCGTCTGAGCAGTAACTGCGAAAGTATTATATTGAGGATGAATGCAGTTTGTTGGAATGGATGTGACTGTTGAAACGTCGAGGTACGCTATTGTGCATTGTAAAGCAGTCATGTTGTACACATTTTAAAACTTCGTTTGAGACTGATTGCATGAAGTTAATTTGTTTATTTGTAGATTTGTTCGAATTATAAATATATACTTACAATTAACTTTACAAATTTATCTCAATCAAAGCAACAAAGTGTGTACAATGACTACACCATACTTACTCAGTAGCAAAATATATGAATTTGTAGGACCAAACATTAAAAGCCCAGGAACGTTTCAGTTAAATTTATCAAAATTTCAAATAAAATTCAAAATGTGAAAGTGTTTCATGTATTTTATTACCTATACTTGTTCCACAATTCCTACTGTTGTGTCCAATCATTATACGCACTTATATATTTTTTGGAAAATTGTCTGATTAATAATAGGCATATACAATTTACAACATGATAATAATAATGTTAACAATTTTAACATTTTTTTTAATTTTAACTACAGCAATGAAACAAATTGAATAACCATATTAAAAAACCTTGTGTTCCATTATTTAAACTGAGCCCACAATCTCTGAAATTCGAGCGCCAGCGTGGTGGTAACAAATGGCGCCGTCGTGATGAGCGTGCTGTCATAGACGTCGCGGTCTCCGGCCTCGGAATCCAAGACTCCGATGAGTGCAGTCGGCGTGGGCGCTTGCGCACCTGCGTCCGCGCACCATTTCGCGTCCATTAGCACAAAGCTGTGCTGCAGTTTCTGAGCAGGCGTCACCTTCTTCACTTCGATGCCGTGCTTCCGCAGCAGCCGCGCTTGACAGCCCTCGGTGTTCGGCCCGTGAATGAATACCTTGATACGGATCTTTTCATTTCTCTTTATGTCGACGAGCGCCGTAGCTAATTCGGCGTTAGTCAATCTTGTAAGGCACACGTCGATGGTGTGTTTGCTCTTCCGCAGATAACTTGCGATGTGGTCGACGTCCCATCGGCGGCAGACCTCCCCTTGCGAGCTGTCTCGGCCGCCGTACAGCAGGACGCGGTCACAGTTAGCTCCGTCGTCAGAATCCCTTGCGCAGAAAATCTTCCTATATTTCACTATCATGCCGGCAGTGAAGATGAGCGCAGAACCAGACAAAGCGATGTGCAGATGGTTCGTCATCTTGAGCAAATGGTTAGGTGCTACCTATTTTTCTATATTTCTTGTTCACGCTATGCACAATTTCGGTTCGATCGTGCGTTGTGCCTCGACAAGGTGATGTGACGAGAGAGACAGTTCCATGTTCTAAAGATAACATTTCAATCTACCCACAATACTACGAAACATTCAATATTGAATTAATTTTTCGTCGAAGTTGACTACCTTAACTTTTATCCATGTAGTGAACCGGCCATTGGCTTAATCAGTTTAATTTTCCCAAATTTCTACGGAACCGGCACAATTCTCACCGAATTTTGGATTCCTGTCTCAGTTTTTTTGAAATCCCAAATCTAGGCGGTCCTTGGAAAGTGGTGGTTTTGAATTGCATTAAAAAAAATAAGGCTTGTGTCTATGGTAGGTACTATTTGACACTTTTTGAATATTTGTATTGTTTTTGCATGGGTAGTTTTTGAGCTGTTTAGTAAGTGTGATTGGAGATGTGTGAGAAGTGGAACAGTGCATCTGACATGCGGCACACTCGGCCGGAGAGCGGCGCGACATCTGCGTTGATTGGGAACAGAAAGGCGGAGCCGAAGAATCAATCTCACCACAGGAATAACAGTAGGACTAAAACCCCTTCAGCTGTACGAAATGGATTAGAAAATGCCCTTGTTGGAGTAAGTACCTAACCATTGCGTTTGCACTTCTAATCGGCCAAGGTTTTATTATGTATATCTTAATAAAACTGGCATTTCACGTACTAAAGTTTACTGATCTATAGATGACCCTGTCTCATACATTACTCCCGAAAAAGAAAAAACACGATAAGCTGATTTCCCTATGACTGATGCTTGTGTTATATGGCTTACCTCACCGGCGTAGCCAGGGGGTTTGGGGGGTTCAAACCCATTCGGACATAGCTCTGATTAGTGGGACCTAAATTAAGGCAAAACAGGAGATTACTTATTTCTTTGTATTGATTGAGGTAAAATAAATGTTGTAAAATAATTCGCGTTGATTTTATTTCTAAAACCCCTCCCGAAAACGAAACCTGGCTACGCCCGTGGCTTACCTTATCGTCTTATGTCCGCAAATACGCGAGGGAGGATCATTAGCGCTTTCTTAGCATGAGATAGTAGCTTGTAATGAGATCGTTTGAAAGTATTCATGATGAGAATTGCATGTGAAGGCATGCGTGCACATTTGCTGTGCCGACATGTAACAAGTTTCATCGCGCTATGCCACTTCTAATATTTAGTTGGGTGAACAAGCATTATTTGGTATTAGCTAGGAACATCGGCTATGAGAATGTTTCGTACCTGTAGGTACGAAACATTCTCATAGCATTCTCTTAGCTTGATTGTAATCCTTATTTCCAAAGTCAACCGAACGCATAGTGTTAACTTGGTAAAGATTCTTCTCCCTCTCTGTGTTAACGTTCAAATGTTTCCAATCAAGAAGCAGCAAACTACTACCTATCTCTGTGGTTCCAGCCATTTTAAATTTCTGTTTTCATAGCTATGCGACGTATGGTTCGAGGAGATCAAACCGCATCTCTTACGTCACGGGATAAAGGTGCACTGTAGTCACGACGCGCGCGACGAGGCAAACGCCTCCGCGTCGGCGCTCTCGGGGAAACTCTTCCGCCAATCAGCAACTCTTCTGCACAGCAACGTTGGAAGGGCGGCTACTTGCTCGCATCTTGAACCAGGTTTTGTTATGTTAATGTTAATCTGTCTTGTAGGCGACTAACAGATGGAAAACTCGTGATGTCAGCTACTTGCACCATGTTCGTGTCAGGCAGAACTAAGTGGCCTGTCAGCGTGTTTTCTCTTGTGCTCGTGCTGGATTATTTTGTAAAGAATGCCGCATGGCATGGCATTAATCTCGCCTTTTGTATACGAGGTTTTTAATGGATGGTACTTGCAATAAATTATAAGTGCCAAGGGACCAGAGGTGCTCGAATCAGCCAAAATCCCCTCGCCTCGCGAAATCATGCTCAGCGAAACTCCATACCAGCAGATATGCGGACTATAGAAGCGCTATCCATCTTGTTAATACTACGTTTGATAAAAATATTTTTTGTTTTATTTATGCCCAGTTAAGTTACTCAAGGTTATATCATAGTTCAAAAGTGTCCATTATAAAATAGCTATACTTAACCCAAATACTAATTAATATAAAATGATGGTGTGGTCACGTCACTGGTCAGGAGAGTCGGCCGCGCACTGTGAGCTGTGCCGCCTGCTGAGCGGCGCCGCGGCCGGCATCGAGCGGGCCGCCGCGCAGGCCTCCACCACCGCCGCCGCCGCGCCGACTCCGCCGCAGCCCTGAGCGCTGCACCCAGCACTGCCCTATAGCCTCTCTGGTACCTAGTCGGCCGTCTTAAAGGTTCCGTATGGTTGTTCAGTTCTTCTGTCTAGCTAGAGTATGCACAGCGCAAGCAAACCCTTTTACTTGTGACAAGTTCGAGTACAGTCTTACTGCCATAAGAATGCTCAATAAACAACTGTTTAAAACACGATGTTGACTAACACTGCTCTCTGACATTTCTACGATTGGCGAAATAACACCACTGGTTATAATCTCCAGCTACCATATGTGGACTTTTGTTGGATTTTTCATATTATATATAACATTTCTCATTTGATGGTCGCAGCAGCTGGACGAAAATATTTTAATACATTCTATGTAATAATTAACTACTTTGGTTGTAGAAATTCCACGCGGGCCTGAAATAAACCGGAGCGGAACCATCACTCAGAAGAAATAAATAAATTATGAGAATTGAAAAAAATTAATCGTTGTTTTTTGTAACATAATATTAATATTTATTAAACACCAAAAACCAAGTACTTACTGCATCCGCTTTTTATTCCATTCCAATTTCAACATTCGCCCCCAAAATATCAAGATCGAGTGTCACATGAGCGGTGCTCGATTCAATTGTTTGCCAGTAAGTTCCCATGTCGCACACTATCGGAACCGTCTCGTGGGAAGGCGAGAGGCTGCGACAAGGCGACGAGGCTGTTCTCACGGGCCGCTCATTAGCTCCGTCTGTCGCATTAGGCCGATGGTTTTGAGGTAGCTTTTGACGAAAGATTTAGCCGTTTGGAATTACTTAAACTTAAATGCGAGTGGGGATAACTAGCACGTGGCACGCGTCGTAAAAGTAGTATTTTCTGTAAATCGCTTCTTTGTCGCACCGCTAGGGTGTGGAACTGTCTTCAGGCTAATATTTTTTCCCGAATCCTTTAACAGCTGGGTGTCTTCAAACGTCGTATTAACAGGAAAGACAATCTAGCAACAGTCCGCAAATCTGCTGGCATGGCACCTAATTGAGCGTGGTTTCGCGAGGAGAGGTGATTTTGGCAGTGTCGACTGCACCATTGGTCTCTCGGCACAGCCACCCATGTTGGTTTACATAAAAAATAAATAAATATGTAAGTATAGCCATGCCTTACTGGATTTGGCGCGATAGTTGCGTTTTTGTGAAATTCAATAATAAAAATGCGATTTAGATCGAGAATCATTTCACGATATAGGCGAAACATGGTAACGAGGAGCTTCCATAAGTTACCCACTTAGTATAGTGGTGCCAGAACGAGAACAAATTGTGAAAAGTTTTCAACGTAAAGCTACATAATAAAGGCAGAGGTCTGTCAACTAGTAAGGATAGATAGTGACCCGTCGAATACATACAGAAATGTGTCACGTGTCCTTACCAAATTGTACTTACGCAAATGGTTGCCATAAATGGCTTTATAGTACTCGACACGCGTACGAGTACCTGCCTATTTAATTCCGGTGCACATAAGGTAGCAACCGCTGGCTGCGTGTTGCGTGTAGCGGATACGAGACGCGCAATGCACGGAGCGCATCATTCCGTATGCGACCATCTCAGCTCGGAGTAATTAGAGCGAGAGAAAATCGAGTCGCACAGCCAGTGTTATCGCCGGAGACGGCACTCTCATGGGCACTCTCCGTCCGCTGATAGATTTACGTACAGACAGACCTACAGACTTTAGTAGGTACCCAGCATTGCATTATCTATGCAGCCACTCACTCCGTGCATAGATAATATTAGATAATCTATACATATAATAAAATCGTAGAGGTAAGAAAGTCTGTACATTGAATGTATTCGGAAAAAAACTAACCAGGGTGGCTTAAAATGAGATACTGAACATGTTAGAACAGTTTTAAAAATTTTTGTTTGTTTGTTTGTTTGTCTGTACGCGCATCACGCAAAAACCACTGAACGGAATTAGACGAAACTTTGTATAGTGGCAGTTTATATGCCGGGTTAACATAATACGTAAAAAAAATAACAAAAATAAAAAAAAATTAACAATTATAAACATTATTGCGCGTTTAAAATCACGTAGTCCAAAGTACATAATTATATCTTGAGAACTGGCAGCAAATACAATTTGAATAAAATATTCATTCGAAATTTAAAAATAAGTAGATACAACGAAAATGACAGTTCTTCTTTTTTATAACTTGAACACAATAGTCTATATATATCTATTCTTTCTATACATATCATAAAATCGTAAATGCAAAAATGTCTATTTGTACGCGCATCTCGCAAAAACCACTGAACGGAATTTGACGAAACTTTTTATAGTGACAGTGTATATCCCGGATGAACATAATAATTAAAAAATATAATAAAAATCACGTAATCCAAAGTAAAGGTAAAAAACTATTTTAAATGTCATGTTGACAACGGAGAACTGTCATCTCGACGTGAGCTGGCCGGTGACAAATTGTTTGATAAATAAAAATAATAATTGAAAGTCGAAGTTATGTCGCTGTCATTGGTGCAATAAAATTTATATATCTGTTGCCCGCGGCTTCGCTCGCGTGAAATTCGTATTTAAAAAAAGAAAGTAAATAACTATAGGCGGGCCCGAAGGCGGATCTGCGCTCACGTAAACGATATTCTTTCTCGATGAAAGTAACTAAGGGCGAGGCGGAAGGCGGAGCTGAGTTCAGGAAGAAGAAAAACATTCTTGAAGAAAGTAAGTATATACGTAAGTATATACATAGTGTACCGTGTGGGGCCGGTACTTTAAAAGAATAGCCCCACTGCATCTCTCCCCGTGTATGTCGTAAAAGGCGACTAAGGGATATGACTCCCTTCTTATATTACTAGGTGGTAGGGTTTAACCCGCCCGGGTTGGTACCACCGCACTGAATGAAAGGTCGGTCGAAACGGCTATGTAAATAGTTTGTGTTTTCCGTCCAGTTCAGTGTAGCCGGCACGACCGAAGGGAAGCACTGACGTGGCACCAAGTTCACCCGGTGTTATGGGCTGACATCACGGATGTTGTAGGTGATGTAAGCCAACCGTGTCAGTTTCCATAAAAAAAAAAAAAAAAAAAAAAGTAACTAAGGGCGAGGCCGAAGGCCGAGCTCTATTCTGGAAGACCATAAACCTTCTCGAAGAAAGTAAGTAACTATGGGCGAGGCCGCAGGCCGAGCTGCGTTCAGGAAGAAGCTAAACCATCTTGAAGAAAGTAAGTAACTAAGGCGAGGCCGAAGCCCGAGCTACGTTCGGATAATTGAAAAACCATCTCGAAGAAAGCAAGTAACTAAGGGCGAGGCCGAAGGCCGAGCTGCGTTCAGGAAGAAGCTAAACCATCTTGAAGAAAGTAAGCAACTAAGGCGAGGCCGAAGGCCGAGCTACGTTCTGACAAATGGTAAACCATCTCGAAGAAAGCAAGTAACTAAGGGCGAGGCCGAAGGCCGAGCTGCCTTCAGGAAGAAGCTAAACCATCTCGAATAAAGTTAATTAATATTAAGATTGGGTTAATTTAATTTAAATTTTATTATAAAGTCCACGCTTCTAACGGCAAATATACCGTGCATCCTAGAACCTCACGGTTATTCCCGGCTGGATGGCAAGAGGCCCGATGCTATCACCTTAGTGCCATGGACTAAGGGTAGTTCTTTGATGTGGGACGCCACTTTTGTTCTCACATTGGCTCCAAGTCACGTTAGGATATCTTCAAGAGAGGCTGGCGCGGCGGCCGAGGCTGGGGCGGTGAGCCTCAAACGCAGCAAATATAGAAATATAATTCAAGATTTCGGTTTGCGGTTGAAACCCTCGGTCCGTGGAGCAGTGAAGCCAAAAGAGGCTTGAGCTGGTTGACGCAACTGGTGTCCCGCCATCAAGGGCTTATGTACTTCATTCAAAGGGTAAGCCTTGCCATCCAGCGGGGTAATGCCGCAAGTGCTCTAAGAACATTTCAAAATGCCCGTTTTGATAGTTATTTTAATGTTTGTTAGGTAGGTTTAATTCTTTAGTTATTAATATTACTTTTTTATTTTTATGAAATAAATAGATTGAGTAAACGATATTATATTTTATCGAAGAAAGGAAGTCTTTAAGGGCGAGGCCCGAAGGCGGAAGAGGGTTTTTGGTTTACCTGAACGCAGCTCGGCCTTCGGCCTCGCACTTAGTTCCTTCCTTTCTTCCAGAAGGTGTATCGTCTTCCTGAACGCAGCTCGGCCTTCGGCCTCGCCCTTACTTACTTCCTTTATTTGAGAAAGATATATCGTTTACCTGAAAGCAGCTCGGCCTTCGGCCTCGCCCTTAGTTAGTTACTTTATTTAAGAAGGTTTATCGATTACCTGAACGCAGCTCGGCCTTCGGCCTCGCCCTTAGTGACTTACATTCTTCTTTGGAATACGAATTTCACGCGAGCGGAGCCGCGGGCTCAGCTAGTTCTATATAAAACGTTACGGAAGTACCGAGGCAGTGCAGTGGCGCCGCGCGCCTCCACAGTGCGAAACAAAATAAGTTACTATGTTGAGTACCTACTTGACTACACAGTGTACAGGTTGAAACGGTTTGATCGTAATATTGTACTATGTATGTATGCTTCTCATCTTGCTCATAGATCACTTTAGGCGTTCAGAAATGTTTCAGCACGCAGTGTCTCAATTGTATGAATGAAAGAGCAGTGGCAATAAAAGAGAGACATTCGACACGACAAATATTTTATTGGTATTATGCGTACGACTAATAAATTACTTCCTTAAAGGCGACTCTTTACAAAATTATAATTAATGTTAACTAGGTAAAGTCAGGCAGTATACAGAGTGCGATCCACACAAGTACAATAATTTACAAAACAGTCGAACATACAGATCACACTATCTAAATAACTAAATAAATAACTTAAAGAGATAAAGGGTTGGTCGTCTTCGGCGAGCTTCGATCGCGACCGAGAGAACCAGTCGAGCGTCGTCCGGCCGGGAGCGAAGCCGCGGGCCACACGGCGTGGCCGGCCGGGCCGCCCCCGCCGCCTCCGCGTCCGGCCGCGGCCCCGGCGCCGCACACCGCGGCCCGGCCGCCGCGCTGCGGTGCGCTCTTTGGATCCGAAAAGTCTTTGCGGCCGACTAGCGAACGTCCTTACATTATTTATACACGCGTCCCGGCGCCGCGGGCGCCGTCGCCGCTGCCGCCGCCGCTGCAGCCGCTGTCTGCGGCGGCGCCGCGGCCGCGGGCACGGGCGGCGGGCGACTAGTTGGTGTGCTTCACGTAGTCGGGGTCGTAGTGGGCGGCGTAGGCGGCGCTCGCGTGCGCTCCCTTGCGGTCGAGCGCGCGCACGCGCACGAACAGGAAGGCGGCGACCAGCGAGGCGACCACCAGCACGAGCAGCAGCATCACGAGCCCGGCCACGAAGCTCGGCACCGACATGCAGATGGTCTCCGGGTCGCTGGACTGCGCCGACTGGATCACCACGGTCTCGTTGGCGGAGGCGTTGTTGAGCGCGAAGTTCACGTCGCCCGGCGCCACCACCTGGATGATGCGACTCGTGTTCACGTCGGTCATCTCCTGCGCCTCGCGCTTGTATATTCTGGTGACGGTGAATGTGGCCTCGCGGCGCCGGCGCGCCCCCTGCAGCTGTTCCGGCAGGTCGTCGACGGAGCGCGGCCGGCCGCCGAGCGTCGCCAGGTTCCCGTGCACTTCGTCGCTCTTCCTCTTCACCGTGTTGTACTGTCCGCGGCGACCGGGCGGCGGCGGAGGCGGTAAGTTCACGTCGTCTTCGTCGCGGTCTCGGTCGCGGTCGCGGTTTTGCGGCGCCGGCGACGACGGACTCGGAGCGTTCGACGTCGACGATTGCGCCTGCGCCTGCGGCGGCGGCACGGTATCGTCGCGTTTCTCCGAGAATGAGCCGGACGCGTCTGCGGGGTGGCGCGGGTCGGGGAACGCAGGTGGAACGCCGTAGTCGGCGTGCGGCGCCGGCGGAGGACCGTACTCGGCGTGCGGTGCGTTTGGCGGCCCGTACTCGCCGCCGCCGATGGAGTTTCCTAGCAGCTGCCCGCCGTAATCGGCGCCGAGTCCGAGGCCATGGCCGCACTTGGGTTCCGGGCAGTTGTAGCGACACACCTGAATGACGCACTGGAAGTGAACGTTCATAGAATCGGGGAACTTGAAGGCCTGGAAGTAAGCAAACGACACGACCGACGCGGAAGGTCCGAAGTTTTTGATCTTCTGGAACTTGCTCATGATCTTCGGCCGCACGACGCAACCGTACTGGTCGACGAGCTGTATCGGCGCTCGCTTGCCGTCGTGTGCGACGCAGTTCCGCACTAGCATGTCGAATTTGTTTTCGTCGTCCTTAATGGCGAGCACCATCGTCATGGTCTGACCGATCTTGACGATACCGGACACTTCGGAAGCCCACGGGCCCTTGCCGACCTGAATCTGCATCCAGCACTGCAGGTTGTCACCGAGAAAGTTGGCGGTGACCGCGTGCAGCATGTCCACTTGGAAGGGTCGGAAGGTGACGGCCTTCTCGTAGAAGTCGTACCAGGTGCAGCGCAGCTTGCGTGCCTGGTCCCACACCT
Source organism: Nematopogon swammerdamellus (assembly GCA_946902875.1). Classification (NCBI taxonomy): domain Eukaryota; kingdom Metazoa; phylum Arthropoda; class Insecta; order Lepidoptera; family Adelidae; genus Nematopogon; species Nematopogon swammerdamellus. The sequence goes on from OX336333.1 coordinate 11,637,222, forward strand.
CCTGCACGTAGGGGTCGTACTGCACGATGATCGTGTTCTCGACGTAGGAACCGCTCGGCGTCGGACTACCGTAGGTCGCCACGTTGTGGTTGGCCGAGCTCGACATGCCGCAGCTGTTGAGGAAGATCTCGAAGGTGGCGCTGAGGTGTCCGGTGCCCGGCTTCAGATGGACGCAGTGCGAGTCGCTGTAGAAGCCCTTCGAGAAGATCATGCCGTAGAACGGTCGGTCGAACTCGATGTTGACGCGCATGTGTGTCTTCTCGCACTGCACTTGCAGGTGCTTTATTTTGGGGCTGTCGGGCGTGGCGAGGGGCCAGGGGTCGTCGGGGTGCGCGGGGCCGGGGAGGGGCGGGCCGTATCCGCCGCCGGCGCGGTGCTCGAGCGGCAGCGACGCCGAGTCTAGCGGCGCGTCGCATCGCGCCTCCTGCAACAATAAACGTACCAATTAGCGATCTGCTCGCAACCTGCCGCCGAACATTGACTTATTGGGCCCGATGCACCTATTTATCTTTCCGTAACTATGTAAAGCAAAGGGCAAGGTGAAGTGAGGCAAGCGGAAGTGTGCCGGCCGAGTTTCGCTTTCTACGCGAGAGGCGCGCGTTAGTAGACCGTCCACATTCCGGCGGCGGAGGTGGCGGCGGCGTCGGCAGTTCGCACACACATACACACCCTCTCGCACACACACACACACACCACGTCGCAGTCTAGTTGCGCGCGCAGCCTCCGCCGATCGCATTCTCATCTGACTTTCTACACGCTGACGGATGAGGCGAGCGGGCGCTGTTACAATATTAATTAGCGCAATCATATCGTTATGTCGTCAAACAGAACGATTCGTCTGTGAGCACGATTTTTTTAAATTTTATAATTATGAAAGTAGAACAAATAATTAAATGTCACAGGTTCCAGCTTGAAAGCAAAATGCATCTTCGATCTGCCTAGGCCCACGAGGCTCATGGTCTAGCTAGACGCGATAAAATGCTATCAAAGTCACTGAATAGAAATAAATATACTAAAATATTATAGTCCTCTGTTTTCCGTAGTAGTATTAGCTGTAAAGGAGAGGTAGGAGAGGTAGGACAGGTAGGCGGGAGAGGGTTTCCTCTGCTAAGTGGCGCAAAATTAATCATCAATTTTGTTATAGTTATACTTATCTTTCCGTAACTATGTAAAGCGAAGGTGAAGTGAGGCAAGCGGGAAGCACTAACATGGCACCTAATTCACCAAGGTGTTATCGGCTGACATCACGGATGTATAATAGTAATAGGTGAAGTAGGCAACCGTTTCAGTCTCCATAAAAATTTAAAAAGAAAATTATTTCTATATTAAGTAATTATGATTTTCTTTTTTATTATTTTAATTTACACCTTGGAAGTTTGTCTCATTAGTAAGAATTTGATATCACATTAAGTATAGAAGATGTCAACACTGGTTAGACAACACGTGCCATAAACTCACTCACATCTACATGGCAAAACTGATATGGACTTGCGAGATCTCTTCACACATTACATTATAGTTCAATTGTAATAACAAAATTTGCACGTGTAGGTATCCAACTGACAAGTAGATGTACATGTACAATAAACTTTTTTATTAATAGAATAGAATAGAATAGAAACTCTTTATTGCACACAAATTGAAGGAAGAACAGTACACGACCAGAAACAAGAAATACAGGAGTGCGCAAAGGTGGACTTATCACTACAAGTGATTTCTTCCAGTCAACCTTTGGGTGATGAGGAATAAAATACAGAGAAAGAATTATTCAACGTTATTGTCATCTTTATCTATGTAACTGAAGATTTGTGAATTTGAAACAGAAAGTTTGAGACAAATTTTTGTGGCTATTTGACAGATTATATGCTTTTTGGCTTCGCGCGTTCGAACTTCGACGCGAAAACGCGAGTACTTTTTCGTTTTTTTTTTCAGTGCTTTTCACTTGTCTAGTGGACATGTCCGAGTGTTAGTTGCTTTCATACTGTCAATGTAAATGGTAGTTTCTATGTAGTATTTTATACGTCTCTAACGACCAAGTTTCACATACGACGTCGTATCGCGACTGACCACCTACGCTAAAGAAATTATCCTGTCTTTTTACATGTGCCGATAAAGCAACGTACAGGTGCAACTTGTTCGGTTCGAAGCGATCCGGACAGCGCGCGGGTTTTCTAAACCGGTTAGAAACCGAACTGTGATCGAGTTTAGAAATTGCGGAAGAAAATGTAGCGGCGCACGCGCCGAGGATCCGACACCTAACGTCAGCGCGGCCGGCGGCGGCGGGCGAGTCTCTACGCCTTCACTACTACTCTGGAGGGAGACCCACGTGGAAGGCACCAATCAATGCTGAGCCAAGAATTATTTGCAAGTAATTGCTAAAAGCCTACACTTATGAAACTATCCCAGTTGAAATGTCTATGTCTTTTTGACACGCGAGCTGAGCACATGAATAGTTATCCATCTAAAAGTTCGATTTGTAAAAATTTTAAATTAAATGTAAACACATACTGATGAATTCTTCTCGTGTATTCTTATTCTGATATCTTGTGTTATTTAAGAACAATGAGACAAGACATAAGTATTGATGGTGTTTGATATGAAGAAAAGCTCGCAACGTTAATATTCTGAAGAAACCTACTACTTTATCAACATTATACTGTTGAATGAATTTATAAAAATGTATGTAATTGAATGACGGTGAAGAAAACAAAAATCCGAACTTTTGTTAGTAACACGACCGCAACATACGTCGAGTCTAGACGCTCCTGTCTATTATTATACTTATTATGCTACTATTTATTAGCGATATAATATAATAGTAACTAGTAACTATATTTTATTTCATGAGTGATGTTTGTTTCTCGAATCTCGAGTATGCCGCCCTGTAGCTACTTCATGCATCCGAAATTCCAAGAAGTATTCTACGTCAACACTAAACCTGAAATCCGCTTAATTTCCAACATTCTCTTCATTGCCAAATCACCACAAAAAGATCCACTCTACTCCACACCGTTACACAACACTCATATTGCTCCGTAGCAACTTTCACTAGAACACAACTAAAGAATCAATGACATAAAGCAATTTGTCTCAAAAGACTCACTTTCTTCTCGAAAAATGCCCAAAATATCCGCCATTTAGCAGCAAGTGAATTAGAGAAGGCAAGTGGACCACTTCTCGCTAGATTGATGTGAAATTTACTTGGACCGAGAGAAACGGAAAGTGAACAGAGGTGATAATAAATAAATCGTTTATTTGTTGGCCAAGTGCGGTGGAGGTGGTGAGCGCAGCAGGTGACTCGACTGTTCATTTACAACGCGACGTAAGTAATCAATTTGAAAGGCTTCGCGAGCATTCATCATTAAATCTTAAGGCTCTGCCATTAAAGCTAATTATAGAAAATAATATACAAAGTGAGCGAGTGTAACAGAACCTGGGCCATAGCATTTAGTGGGATGATGAGTTATCTTCGTCAATCTGAGTCAAAGTCGATTTGAGTTGGTTAGAGGGGAAATGAGGTGTGGTCAGAGCTCCTAAGCAAAGTGCCGGTTGACTTACTTCATATGCAGTTCATCATATAGTATATTCAAAAATACCTCATCGCTGCCGAAATGTGCAAAGAGCACGAAAAAATATGTTTCAAAATTTAAGTAAATAATTATTTTGACTACTTTTAATTTACCATCCCTGAAATCATAAATACTTTATTACTTGAAATGGAGGGAAGGACCTGACATGGCACCTACTTCACCCGGTGTTATGGGCTGGCATCACGGATGTTGTACGTGATGTAGCCAACCGTGTCAGTTTCCATAAAACAACTTCTGAAAAAAGTTGGCAACCCTACATGATGGAACAGCTTGTTCCGAGTACACTAGACACTATCTCGACACTCTCTCTTAAGAGGCCGCGCCGTGGTGTCGACGCAGGTGTCCCACACAAGAGCTCGGCCCCTGGCCCAAGGTATCATGGTCAATCTGTCCGAGTGCTACGGTTCTCTCTTATTTTATTTTATTTTGTTCGCAAAGAAAACAGTACAAACATACAAAAACGGTCGGATTCACGCACCGAGGCTTCCGCATCACAAAAAAAAAAAACTTTGAAAACACACGTTATACGTTTTTTATTATTTGCTGTTATCCTCTATAATATAACACATTCTGTGAAAATTTCAACCCGCTAGCTATTACGGGTTCTCATACAGCTGAAAGATAGACAGACCGACAGACAGCGTAGGCTGCCGTAAGTGGTGTGGAAACTTAAAAACAAAATATACGATCACTAACTATCGACACAACGCAAAGACACATGAAAGTAAAAACATAAAATGCATTATCACGAGGCTTGCGCCATATACTATACATATGTGAGTAAGAGAGACAGTTGGAGGATGGCAGGTGCATGCCAGATGAAAGCTCCCTCTCACTTTCCCCCTCCCGCTCTTTCTCCATCGAATTACTCAATCGACCTAGTGTTATTTTATACAAAACCCTTACAGGCGTTAAAATTGAAAATGAATTGCTTAGAAATATATTGTGTGTACTTTAAATATAAATAATAATTTTACCACCTGTCTTGGACGTTTTAAAACGTTTCGTTATTAGTTTGAAAAATAATTTAAAAAAATTTATATTTGTTAATAAGAGACTTTTTTTGTAAACTATATTTTATATACGTGGCGTAAATCCCATTCATAAAATATAGAAAGCATATACAATATAAACATCATAATTACTACATTGATTTTTCACAAGGCACAATCTTTGCTTAATAATTATTATTCTCGTAGCGGGCGAGTAAAACCCTGCGCGCACGCCACTCGTTGAAATCTTTTCCACTACGCCGCGCGAGGCGCAGTGCGCAGGCGCCGCCGCCGCGCCGCCGCCGCGCTCGTTGCTCGAGAAAATGACTGCATCCAATTTATTTGGCATGCTCACTCGGTTCGATTTCTTAACGGTCTTAGTAAGTTATGGAAGCATTAGGTATTCATAATTTAATCAGACTACTAACGAAAAAAATACGTGTACATGTTTTTTATGAAAATAGGTCCATTTAATATTTTTATTATGAGTATATTATGTTCTTATTTCAGTCCACTAAGCTATTAAGGTTTACAATTATGAAGATTTTAAACATTCCTACGAGCATATAATAATTATGTATTATGAATAAATTGGTATAAAGGCAAAATATAAATATGAGTTGGACCATAGTTCACAAGCTACGTGGGCCTAGCGAGTTTACCTGTGATATGGAAAGTAATACTCATCAACATTACACATAATTTTGAATTTGCTTAGGTATTAAGGTTATCCATAAATGTTCATATTTTTTAATGTTTAATTTCAACTGGAAGAGCGGCCACCGATGCATGTTAATCGACTCTCGCATTGCTCTCACCAAGTCCCCATTTGATAGAATAATTAGTAAAGTTATTTCCTTTGAAGCGCACCGCGAGATGAGCGGTGATGGGATCAGACGTGAGGGGAACTGGTTCAGTGCCCGCGCACACGTGGGAAGTGGGCCTGCCTGCAGTGGTGCGTGAGTGACGAGTGTGAGACAAGAGACTGCGCAGCAGGCGAGAAGTACGCAGGCGCAATCGTTGATATTATCGAAAAATTGCCATACTAAAAGTTTTATGCGAAGTGAAGCTTTGCAGAGAGACCCAATGCGGCGGGTGCACCGCGCGCTATCGGCGTTGCCTTCTGTTGGGTGTACAGTGAGCACACATATCTCGAGACAGTTACAGGCTATGTATATATCATCACGATATTTCTCTAAGGGGCTGAGTAGTGAACGAAAATCTCCCGCGAGGCTAGAAGCATACCTCAGAAACCCTCACCCGAAACTTTAGTCTAGTCGGGTTACGGGCAGAGGCCTAGTCCGGCAGCTAAAAGTCGCGCCTAGGGCTAATCGTAATAGGCATATTATGTTTATTAAGGTCTTCATCAAGGAGTTTCCTTACATTAGTTTTCATTTTTGATTGTTTTTATTTTTGCTACGCCTTGTACTATTTTGCTAATTTTTTTTTAATTTTTATGAATAGCGCGACATGTGGCATCGTTTCACCTACAAGTTGGTGTCTAACGATGCCCATGGACATTCTGTGATGCACGGGGATTGCGAATGCCATGCCGGCCTGGCATAAACATACTTATGAATTTAAATGTTTAAATCCAATCATTCCGAGTGCAAAGCTACTAGCAAAAGCTATACGCACGCTCGGCTGAACGGAGGGACAGCGGGTCTACCGGCGTTAACTCACTCGCTAACTACTCGCATATTTCAACCAATAGTCGGGCCGGATGCCTCACCGAACACCTTCTGATTGGTCGAGTGAGATCGTTTCTCATACTCACATCGGCGAGTGAGTAACGCCGATACAGGGGCGAACTGAGCGCGCCGCACGCAGGAGGTGTCGGTGTGGGCGCGTGCGACGCGCGACGCGGCGGGCGCGGCGTAGGTCGTGACAACTTTCCCCGCTTCACCTTGCGACTGCTGACTTTGAACGCGAGTAGGTTGGCGCGGGTGAATGAACACGTTGCGCGCGCATTTCCGTAGTGCGTTTGCGTGCGACGGAGACGACGCTGTAGTACAACTTCACGTCGCGTCGCGCCGTGGCGCGTCGTACGAGTATTTCAAGTGACATTATGTGTAATGTAAACTTATAGAATACGTAGGTATGACTTTTTGGTTTTCAGTGTCACCAGTGTCACAATTATAGTTCCTCTATTGTTTCATGGAATCTGACATAGTTGGCTACATATCCTAATATGTAGGTAGGTACCTGTTATATTTTAATTCTACGCTGTTTGTATATTATTTTCAATTAATATAATGGTTTTATGTTACATAATTCTAAATAAAAGCAAATATCTAAGGTATCTCTTTGCATCAGTTTATGATTTCAGTTCATGAATTTCACCAATGAAAAAGAATTCAAAATTTATCGCAAAAAATAAATCTGTAAAATTATGTACAGTTTGTTCCAAACATCTGGGTCGCATCAGCTTGGTGTTTCAAGATATGCCAACCGAATCGTACTTTCATCAGACAGACGCGGGCGGACGGTCGACTCTCACGGGTGCCGGATTGTTCCCACACGGCGAGATGAGCACAAGATGTGCACAATCGTTTCTTCAGATGACTAGGTACTTAGTGTTGATTGTTCTCTAGTTTAGGTTATCTTGCTCGAGTGATCGCGCGTGAACAGCGGCATAGCTTGATGGAGATAATATACGTCTATTTAGGTAGGTTAATAAAATCGATGTGTCTCATTACATTACTCATATTTTATTACAATAAAGGCACTGAATTAATAATTCTTTTTTTATGGAAACTGACACGTTTGGCTACATCACCTACAACGTCCGTGATGTCAGCCCGTAACACCGGGTGAACTAGGTGCCATGTCAGTGCTTCCCCCTTTGATCGTGCCGGCTACACTGAACTGGTCGGAAAACACAAACTAATTCAACATATATTAGCATGCGCATAGGTTGGCTAAAAGTGATCTGTTTGAAGAAACAAATCACTTTTAGCCGAGTTTCTGTAAATGTTTTGTGCAAAAATAAAATATCGGTAATTGTTTTCCGCCGAGTTCGGTTTAGCCGGCACGATCAAAGGGAAACACTGACACGGCACCTAGCTACGACAGGAAGATTGTTGAATGGGCCGAGACCTCGCGGGTGTAGTAAGTGCTGTAGCCAACAGTCTCAAGGTCACATGTAAATTAGTACAAGAGAATACCTAGCTCCGACTATGAATCAAAATAGCTTTTGTTTTAGTTTAAATATTTATAATTATTTTAATTTTATTAGATGTACCCAAGTAAGTAATTTTTCCAGTACCTATCTTAATTTAGTTTTGTTGTTTAACATGTAATTTACAAATTATCTTATAAATAAGAACCTAAGTAATTTTTTTATATGTATCATAATGTACATAATAATTATGTGTATCATACATAATGTACGAACAGCACGAGTATCATAGCGGCAGATAAAATTAAGCCATTCTTAGAGATTGCAAAATTATCCATGAGTAAAAATTTCATTTAATTCTATATAGCCGTTTATGAATAAAAGTTAATTAGTAAAATTCCCCTAATTGTTTGTAACAATTAGGGGATTTGAGACAATTTGAGTAGCCGAAAATGTGACTGAGTCACTTCACATGGCGCGGGGGAGGGGCGGCGGCGGTGCGCGGCGGGGAGGGGGCGCGGCGGTGACGCAAATAAGTAAAAGTGGTCTCGCCACCGACGATTACTTATTGTCGCGGGGTCATTGTTTCAATTCGATATTACGTTTACTTTCTATTGATGTCAACTCGATCAATTTCATTCATCATTATAGGACTTCAATCAAGTTTCAACTTTTTGGGTCAAATTTTTTTTTTTTTGGCCGGCCATATTCAATGACAACATTGGAATTGTTTTACATAGCTCGAAACCTGTCACGTAAGTTATTTAAGTTAAAAAATCATTTCAAAGTATTTCTATGGATCTTCCCAACGTGTGTGGATCTTCACAACCCCAGCAAGTTACCGAGCCTGATGGAGACCACCTTCAAATAATTCTTGCCCATCGCTTAAAGAGTTTCTAAGTACAGGAAATCTTCTATGCGGTTGCAAGGTTCTTCTTGAGAAAGATCGTCGTCGCTCCACACCAAAAACGTCGCTCCACACCATCCCCCACCGCTGTCCACTAGAATCCTTTTTACTAGCTTTTGCCCAACAAAATCACAAAGTAAGTCACTAAGGGCCACTCTCACGAAAAAAGTAAGTCACTAAGGGCGAGGCTGAAGGCCGAGCTGCGTTCAGGTTAACGATACCCGATATCCATGTATGTCATATAAATGAGCCATATAAAAATGAACCCATCCTTAGAGATATACAAAATTATCCAGGTGTACAAAAAGTCATTAAATTCTATAAGCCGTTTATGAATGATATTTTAGAGAATATACATTCGTATGGATTGATTACTCTAACATTAAAGTCACTACTCAGTACTCCAAGTAGATAGCGTGATGATATATAATTATCCTGAAAAGTCTTCTGCTGAATCGAATAGAACAATCACCATGCAATACTGATTTGAAGTTTTTGAACAAATCGCGAATATAAATACGCGGGGAGACAGAAAGACACCACGATTTTATTATTATTTTGTTTATTTTTTAAACGCAATTTTCTTTTTCTGATTACACGGGATAGTTGGTTGCCATCTTAGTAAAAACAAACTTTGGAAGTGGACTAAGAATTTGTCCTATAATGAGCCCCTATGTCGCGCTCCGGTTTGGATTTTATATTATGTTTTGATTTAATTGATGTTCGATTATTGGTTACATGTATGGGTAGGTATAACATGTACATAATGGTAGATGGATTTATTGATTTATGTTAGATCCCTTTTTTGCAACTTCAAGTTGAATTGCGTGTTCAGGAAAGATCTGAGGATAGTGTTGAATTTGAAAAGAAAAAATGAATACCCTTCAATAATATCTAAAAACAACTCTTGAAGCTTGGCCACCACTTCGGTATTGATTGGGTCCAAAATGGGTGCCACACGGCGATATCCTCTGCTCTTACATACTTACCCACTTATACACCTATGAAGTTGTAGGTATGTAGTTCTATAATTGATATAACTTGACAGCAGCTTGTTTCAAGAAGAGTGTTATGTCTCCCTCGCGCTCGGTTCATACATTATGTGTATAATAAATATAAATATAAATATAAAGTGAAACTTTTTAGTTTTATTAGTTTTGTTGTTAGCTTTTATTCTCTCTTTTTATCTACCATGTGCGTGAGCTTGCATAGCTACTTAATTGATTACCCGACTACGGTAAAGCCAAAAGGACGGTTATAATTTTGGCAGCGTTAGTATAACATACATAGATACGCTGCCAAAATTCTATAACTAACTAGGTGATTTCAAAATATTATGAGGCATTTTAAATAAATTTCGATAGTCCGCGAGTCAGGCTTTTTTAATGATACATTTAAAACGGCGGGGGCCAGGCGGTATAAATATGTAACTTTGAAATTTTTTCTTCAAATAAACACAGACGACAGCATTTTTGATCATCTTTCCTGGTTATTAGGATTTTGATATTATTAGTATTTTATACAATGATTTATGTATGTAGATGAGATTTGAAGTATTGACAGATTTAAACTGCATTGTTTATATATAAATAATGAGTAAATTATTTGCAAATAAAATAAAATAACTAAATAAGTTTGAATTGAATCACTTAGATTTGAACTTGAACTTAAATAAAAGTAACTTTGCAAGTTCACACCGTACACAACACGATATAATTGCGCATCGAAAAGCAAAAGTTGCGTCAGTAGCGGACAAAGCCGTGAATTTCTTCCGCGGCCGGTGAAAGTGAATCGAACTCCAAATCCGCGACTGTTGCACGTCGAACTGCGCGCTCGCGCACCGGTCGTTGACCCCAGCGCGCCGGCGGCCCCGCGATGACATTTTCTATTTTGCACATCGGATCACATTACCTACTATATGCAAAATCCAATATATAGAAAAAAAAGCCAACCATAAAATGAGAGGTGTTACAAGAGTTTAAAATTTTTTTGTTTGTCTGTCTGTACGCGCATCACGCAAAACCACTGAACGCATTTTGACGATTTTTTTTACGGTGACAGTGCATATTCCGGAAAATATATATTAAGTTAATATCTAAAATAAAAATAAAAAACAAATGTAAAAATTAAGGGGGGTCCCCATACAAGAAACGTGCCAAGAATAGATTAGTACATAATATTAACGCAACTAAATAACAGATGGCGCCACAGGTAATTTGCATTGCAGACAGACAAAAAATAGACGGATATGTTTTTTGACAGGTACAGTATAGAGGATCTACGGAACCGTCCGTCCGTGCGTTAGTAAAACTTGCACTTGGCCGTTTTTTTATAACCGCGTCAGGTAGAGAGAGAAGCGAAAATGGTACGAATATGCACATGAAAAGTCAAAACGAGTTCATTTTGAAAGTTGTCACCGGCGACCGTTACGTTCTATAATCTCTTAGACCCGCAAGCCAGATACTGATTTCTCATCTTACACCTTCTGAATAGAGAAAGATTGCAACAACTTTTGAACCTACCTAATACGCATTTATGAAAATTCTACGAGGAATACGCATTCGTTTTTTCGTAATTTTACTTTGTCGATGTTGTTGAAAATAAATGTCTCTAAGAAAATGTCTACTTCGATATTATATACCTACGCTTGAATATCTTCCTAATTTAAAAGTTCTTAAGAGCGCGGTACTACAGCATCAAAATGCGCACTGATATGACGCATTTTGAATAGCGAAGCGTTCGCTTGTTTTATAGTATTTGTTCAAAGTTTGTTAAACCAATTAACATTTCACGAATATTCAAATCTGTCAAAAGAAGTAAAATTTTATCTTACATCATCTGCAATTATTATAAACTCAAAATAATGTTTTAGAAAGCTGCAATTTCGAAACAAAGAGCATTTCGGAGTATTTAGGACCATTTAGTAGTACGTTTGTTTTTTTTTTCACATATTAATTGACATAAATAAAAATAAAAATCTGTCACCAACTTTTTAGAGAGGATTTTTTAATATATATGTTTTTGAAATTCGTTGAACAAAAAACCGAAACGAAAATGTGGCAAATTTTGCAAATTGTGCCTCACGCTGTAGTACCGCAGTCTTAAAGCGCCGTTGTTTTGGAACTGCCTTTTCAAGCTCCGGTGTCAAGGTCTGGATAAGAACATTAAAAATACATAAGTCTACCAAAGTAACAGAGAAATAATAATATTTCTAATTTCTTCTTTCAACGTCTATGCGCAAGCTAAATATATATATTATTTGTGCATGCATAGGGTTACTCTAGAACGATAAAAAACTAGGGGTTACCGTGTCGGCTCTCCACATAGCACGTCAGCATCCCAATAGTTTTCTCTCTCCATCGTCAGCTAGCTAGTGATCATCGGAAACGATTATCAGAACTAATAGATATTATTGTTTATGGAAAATGACACGGTTGGCTACATCACCTACTACATCCGTCAAACCTTGGTGACACTAGGTGCCACGTTAGTGCTTCCCTTCGGTCGTGCCGGCTACACTGAACTGGACGGAAAACACAAACTATTTACCTAGCCGTTTCAACCGACCTTTCATCTAGTGCCTTGGTACCAACCCGGGTAGGTTGGTTCGTAATTTTGCTTTGTCCGGGTGGGTTGGTACCAAGGCACCCTACCAGCTAGAAGGTAAGAAGGGAAGGGACCTACCTACGGTCGAGCGGTCACTCATCCAAGTACTGACCGCGCCCAGGTGTGCTTATGACCACGACCGACAGTCAACCGACCGCACCACTGAGCTACAGAGAGGCTGACAAATATTCAATTCAAATATTCAATGGACGGAGCAAACAGTTATTATCGTTCGTTTAGTTGTAACTACACTTACTAGAGCTATGGAAGACTGGAAGTACATTATGAGCATAGTTAGTAACGGCTCCGTAGCCCACTTGTTCCGACTCGAGAGCGGAAAAACTATACTGAATAAAACATAATTATGCCGGCCACGCGCCGCGCGTGCCCACTCACGAGTAAAACAATATTAATACTTATCCATTTATTTAGATAGATAGATAGAAAATCCTTTATTGCTTCAAGAAACATTTAAAAGTAACAAGCACATTCGAAAATTACCACGAGGTGCAAAGGCGGATTCATCCCTTTCCTTACACATATTTCTTCCAGTCAACCTTTGGATGTTTGAGAGTCGAATAATATATTGAAATGTAAGTAGGTAGCAAAAGAGTTGAGTGGAAGAATTATTATTGACGAGGGGTATAGAATCAAAGGTAGCTCTTTACCAATTTGTGGCGAAACGACATATGAATGCACAATTTTTCTTCATACAATTGGCTATTGAATTGTCATAAAAAACTGCTTCAAAAGCAGCTCTTTCCATTAAAAACATAGTTCAGAAATTAACAGTAACAATCAAAAACAGCACTATCCATCCGTTTAGTTTCAAAACTAGCACTAAGCAAAACTGTCCAATAGGAGAGCTCCATTAATTCTAACAAAGTAACGGGTCATTTAGAATAAACTGGATCTGAATAAAATTTTTTTTTGGTTTGATAGAGCTGTCTTTGATTCTATACCCCTCTGCATGTGTCCACGGTTGCGCGTGCGCAACATTTTCAATTAAAGTCGGAACGTCGGCAAACACGACGCGACTATTTTGTGACTTACAAACACAGACGGATAAACATCCTCTGAATTTCATGAAGGAAATACTGCAATTTCATGTAGGTAGACGAATACATTTTTGTTTTTGTTTTGCTAATAAAATAGTTAGGCCTTTCAGTTAATCTTAACAGTTTTCTCAACTTTAATAAAAATATGCAGTTTGATATAGTTTTGTCGTCACGGCTCACTTGCCACAGTATATCACCGAGTGGCTGGCTGCGCAGGCGTGCGCTATAATAACTAGAACCATCGCATTTTAGATTACTCTCAACGGTATATTAATTCATCAGAAACTGTTCGTCCGCTCTAATGGCATCGCAGAGTCTGCAGCTTAGAGTAGAATTCGATTAGAAATGCTACGCGGGACAAGGACACAGCTAGTCGTTGGGGATGAACATGGAGTGAGTGACACACTTTCAGTTAGTAATAAATAAATTGTTTCTATTTCCATCGTTTGAAAGTGAATAAAATTATCTGAATAACTGGGCATCCTAATTTTAAGCAGGTTTTATTGCTTACATTGTTAAAATTATCATTTTTCATTATGTCAGCTTCGGTAGCTCAGTGGTGCATTCGGTCGACTGTTGTTAAGCACACCTGGACACGGTCAGTACTTGGATGGATGACTGCTCGACCGTTGGAGGCTGATCGTGGTTTGGATTCCACGTAAAACTGTAACCCTCTTACCTTACTAGGTGGTAGGGTTTATCCCGCCCGGGTTGGTACCACCGCACTGACTGAAACCTCGGTCGAAACGGCTACCTATGTAAATTGTTATTGTTTTCCGTCCAGTGTAGCCGACATGAAAGAAGGGAAGCACTGTCATGGCACCTAGATCACATGGTGTTATGAGCTGACATCACGGATGTTGTAGGTGATGTCGCCAACCGTATCAGTTTAAAAAATAATAATATTGTCTTGATTTGAGGGTCTTTAATAAATTAACGAGGGATTATCAATTACACGTTTTAAAATAATTACTTTCATCAAATATTAAAAATAAATACTAATAACTAAATAATTAAAACCTAGCTAACAAATGTATAAAATTGATAAAATTAACCTAATAAATAAATAAAGAAAAACTAAATACTAACATTTAAGATTACTGTAAGTAAAAAACTTCGTCCAATTCCTCCGACTCCGCCACAGTACCCAATACGCTGGCTGCGTTGCCCCTTTGAATGGCTAGGCTTAAATAATTATAAATAAATAAAACTGCACAGAGCAAAAAGATTGTGCTTTGGCGCACAATGCCATACAAGAAACAATAGATGTTTAAAGGTAGACCATATATTGTGCATCGGAAATAGTAGATACTGCTATAGATAATGCTGAGGCACTCCTCATTCGGTTTCTGTTTTGTATGTGTGATGCTTGAGCATTACTACCGCACCACCACCGCACCGGTGCTCTGACGGCTGCCTACAGGTATGCCGGTAGCGAAACCTAACTTGACTGAGGCAGACCGTAGCACCAAATACTGGGATGTTTTAAATTGAACTAATTGCCTTTTTCGTCTTTTCTCGTAGAAAATCTTGTTCAGTGATGCTTGATTCTTATGACTATATAGGGGAAGGCATTTAGGAAAGAATTTAATGTAACAATGGTACAATTTACTTTTCGTACCATCCCACGTGCACCAATGTAAAACTGAGAATTTAAAGCAGAAAAAAAACAACCTCTTTTGTCTCTACTCTACTGCTCGCCAAAAAGTTATTGTTGAAGGTATGATTTGTTGAATGATAATTGTGGAAAAAGAAAACAGTTATCTGTCGAATTTGGTCGAACTAGCAGATGACGCAAATTAACGTGGTTACTTGCACTAGACGCCTCCGCGCTGATACAATGTAGGTATTGTTTTTTTCTACTTATTGGTTCGTAAATAAATTGAGTATAGTAAAGCTATAAGTATCTTCACACATATTCCGTGGCTCACACAAATCGCATGTTTCAAAATTGCTATTAATGTCGTGTTATGAGTTTTTGAACGAAATCATCTCGTAGATGATCTCGTCCATCGCACTCCATCAGAGCGCGATGGACGAGATGACTCGTCTATCGCACTCCAAAGACTTCAAAGACATTAACAACACATAGAGTGATTCTACCACGTGTAAAATGTACGCCTTTGTACGAAAATGAAGGATAGAAAATACAATTTTCAGGTAAATTTGCGTTACAATTTTGGACATAATTCTATTCAAAGCCTAAAAATTTATGTGTAAACTCCAGTCGGGCTCCAGTCTATTCAAATAATTCTTACGCATGACCATAGATAGCATTTTCTACCGCTTATTACTTGCTTTGATCTTCGTTTCGGTTCCTCATTCATTAAAATCCATTCATCCGTTTCGAGTTACTAACTCAACCAACAAAAAAGCGATAAATAAACACAACCACTCACTCGCATTCTTGCATACATAAACCAATGACCTCCCTTTGCGTTCGCAGTTTAAATGGAGAAGATGATTTAGTTTTTCAAGAAATCACTTGTTGAAACGGTTTTTAATTTGTTCGAAATTGTAGAGTAAGTAGATATACTGAAAAACATTAGTAAAACTTTAGGCACATGTTATATTTTAATTTTATGATTTAATACGATTTATAACCCGGATGGAGCTGCAAGCGAAAACAGTCCAATAATATTAGATCTACGAACTTTCCAATTTCGGATGAACCTATCCGAGAATATTATGTACATTAGTCTAACGGTTATAATGGTTGCTCGTTCTAAACGGCCGATCGTTTTGTTTCCAAAACTAAGCGGATGTAAGGTCAGTGATAAAAACTGGTTGCGGTGTGATATTTTTACTAATTGATTTTAAGAAAATTATACGCTGCTAGTTCGAATTGCCAATAAACATATATTTATGATTTATAGGAAATTCTAATAATGATGTGTGAAATTTATGAGAATTAAGGCTGCTACTCGTACGTCTAGAATATTAAAATCGTCGGCTTTAAATGATGATAAACCCGCTTATTCTTTAGCACGGTATTTTTATGTAAATTTGGTAGCTGAGTTAACAGCACAATAAACAAAGTAGTTTTGAAAGTATATAAATTATAATATTTTATTTTTCGTCGCGCACACAGCGGACAGTTCAACAGGAAGAAGAGCAAGGACGCCGTCTTACCTTCCGAAGTTAGTACTAGGTCGGGCACAGGAAGTGAAACCTTAGAGCTTATGTTAGTTTATAATATAAGTTGCAGCACTCAAGATGGCTTACAAACTTATAACTTATTTTGTCTTTTTTAAACTCTATGCAACGAAAAATGTATTGTCTAGTCAACATCACCTGAATTTCAAGTGCGAAAATTATTTCAATCCTGCTCTTTCATTTTCGGTTCTGTTTGATCATCTCACGAAGCAAACTTTATATTTTGTCATTTTAGGTATTATTTTAATACTAATGTCGTTTTCTTAAACATTATAGATTCATTTTCAATTTCATTGTCAAGAAATGTCGATTTATGATAATTTTGTTATTATTTTACAAGGTAATGTTCCAAAAGAAAACTGTGCCTATTTCATTAGCTTAATTAAACACTCAAGTAAAGGTTCACTCACCTTCATGAGGAGCGCGACCAACGCGACTAGCAGAAACCTCGTCCGCTTCATGACGACCGAGCTCCCAGTTCCGCCCTGCAACAACCCGAGACCCAACTTTACACACACTACTACACTTCACTATACTCCACACATTCAAACAACTTATATTATAAAAACTACAATTTATGTTTTCACTATTTTTGTCCTTATGGTGTGAATGAACCAAATTATTTTTTTTTTTTCACTATTTTCTGTTAGCGCGCAGCGCACGCGTTCAAAGCTGACGCGAGCATGTTGGGCGCGGCGGCGGCGGGCGGTTGCGCTGCAGACACTACTAGGCTACGATGCGCGGGCGCACCGTCGCCCCGCGCCGGTCGCCCCTCCACGCGCGCCCCCCTCCTGACCCAGTGACACAGAGCGGGAGCGGCGGAACTGCACCCACCGCCGTGCATGCCAAGTGCAGTGCATACCCGCCCGCCTCCGCCGCCCCGCGCGCGCCGCCGCCCACGCCGCGCCCCCGTCCGTACTCGTTGGGCGGGACTACAGCGTGCGCTTCAGGGCGCATGCTCATATTTTAATGGCTTTTTCTAGGAACTTATGAACAACACTTATATAAGTGAACATTACACCAAGGAAATAACAAATTTACACTCTAAGAATACTGATTATTGTAATAAGACGATGTAGCGTTGCCGCCTCATTTAATTCCTTTTACTATACTATTGTTTCAAGTAAGTAAAGTAATCCTTACTAATAATAGATCAATAATAACAATATAAATATATGTGTGAATAAAAGAATAAAAAAAATAAATATAATTTACAGGTTTCCGTACCCGTACTAAGCTTACGCCTACTAAGTCTACGCCACCGTTCGTCCGGCTGTCCATCTGTTCGTCTGTCTGTCCTACCTTTAAAGGGTTGTATCTTTTGAACCGTAGTAGTCAAAAAGTAAAAAAACAATTAAGGGGTTCCCCATACATGATAATAGTTTTTTCAACGTTTTTTTGTTTGTTTTGCTCTATCGTAAAGACGGTTATACATACAAACGTCAAACTTGGCGTGATTATAGTGCAAACTCTAGAGTAAAACAACAAATAATAATGAAACCAACCAATTACGTGGTGTGTACTGAAATCTCGGTACTCGAGTCCGACTTCCACTTGGCGGACAGTTTTCAACAATTATTATTATGTAAGTTCTTAAATTAGGACATAGTTTATTCACAAAGGTACTCGGCAATAAAGCAACTGATGTGTTAGGGCTGTCGCGAGGTGCGATCTATATGCACAGAAGGCGTGCCGAGCTGGGCCGCCCCTCTCCGCGCAGGCGTACTGAGCACTGCTTTCAACACAACAACTATTTCATTTCCAATCCACTCCGTCGTCGTGTGTAATTACGCCGTGTGTCGGAATCTAATGAATAATGTGAGAGGAATCACGATTGTGGAGGCGGCTAATGTGTCAATGGCGGAGCAGGTTGGCTGTAATATTAATCAGTGGTACACCATGCATGATGCATGCACGCATGCATTACTACTGACGAAAGTGATATTTTATATTTAAACATATTTGTTATATACATTTTTACAGGGTCAAATTATATTTCACTTCCAACACTAAACAAAGTTTGCCCTGTGGGAAGTAGCCTATCAAAAAAAAACATACACTTATCATTAAGTAATTTGCTAGTATGCATTTATTTTGAACACAAGATATTCGCATTGAACATAAGTTAAAGCTAAGTTAAGCTATCAAGTTTAAATATTCGAAAATTCAAACTTGATAGATCCATTTCAATTTATGAAGATTTTGTATTTATTTTAAAGCACAAAATGTGTGTTTCAAGAAACATTTTGAGAAATGTATGCTTTTATTATAAGTCTATTATGCATATAATATTGAAAATGTTAAATATACTGGTACTTAGTTAACTCACGAACGTTATTATTTGTTAAATTTAATAATTGTGTTCTTAAAATAAGTACGCAACCGATCTTGCTGTACGTACATGTGCCTACATTTTATCTCTTTTCATCGTGGGCATGTCGAATTAACCTAAAAGTCACTGGCTATTTTTATTTTAAATAGAAAACGCTTACGAGTAATCACGTGGCTTACTGCTTTCACTGATCAGCGCCGTATTTTGTACAACACTTCGCTTGCGATCAATCTCGTCTTCTGTTCATCTCTCTTTTTCAAAGGGCAGAGAGTGATGGACGTACTAAGCAACATTTCTAGTTCGAATATTAGAGAATAGTCTACAAAAATTACTACAACAAACTCGTGCCGCGCTCCGCCCAACTCTGATCAGATTTGAAACACATTTTCTCTATCGAAAATCGTAAAACTCGGCGGGACTTGAGCTGTTGGGGTAAATTTATGTCTATTACTATTTTATCTAGCGCCTCGGACGCCGGAGAGAATTGAGTTCTGTGTCTGAGTATTGACTACTGGCTTCGAAAGTCATTACTTGCGGACAATCTAAAGCGTAATAAAACGTAGCAGCAGATGGTATCAGGGTAAAAGTGGAAGCAATAGAAACTAAGGTGCGACCACAGAATGAAATATATATATATATACAAAGTAGAGTGCGCGTAGCTAGAGGGTGTCCCAGATTGACCGCATAACATTACCACCACGCGATTCCATTTCTCATACATAAGCTTCAAAATTGGTTATTATTATCTATGGCTTAACGGCTATGTAAATAGTTTGTGTTTTCCGATCAGTTCAGTGTAGCCGGCACGATCAAAGGGGGAAGCACTGACATGGCACCTAGTTCACCCGGTGTTATGGGCTGACATCACGGACGTTGTAGGTGATGTAGCTAACCGTGTCAGTTTCCATAAAAAAAAAAATTGTTGATATCCGGCTCATAGTTTCCATATGTTTCTGAATTTTATGCATAAGTAAATATGCAATTTACTGTTTGAGTTCCATACCATAAGATTTGAGAAAAAAAATACCATTATCGATCACAGCGCTCTCGACTCCCTACCTTGCAGCATAGATTCCTGTAAATCATTGGAAATTTTAATGTGGATAAAAACATATAAAAAAATATAAATAACATTTTTGTAGCTTCAATCGATCGACACCCTGATAAAAAATAACTTCATGTATTACATAAGGCTTTACAGTGGCGAGATAATGATTCTTTAAATTTGTAGCTAGCTAGAGGTATATCTGATTTGTGCTAAGCTTTATTTGTTTAACCGATTTATATATTGTCGTGGTCATTAATAACAAGTGCATGTGGGTTATAAATAGGTACTCATAGTTGGTTGCACTAACAAGCAAGACATGTTCCAGACGCGCCTGCGCTTGTAACCTAACACTGCCCCGCCCCGCCCCGCCGCCCCCGCCCCGGCGCGCGCGCCTCCACCACACACCGGGGCAGTTTCTCTCGGACGCAGCTCGTGCATCGCGCTCTCTGGTTGCGGTTAGAAAGTTACATCTCGATCTGGACTCACTCTTCACTAAATATGGATAAAGGCTTAGATACTAGACGTACGAAACCTGTACCTACTAGACCGATATGAGTACAGTATAATAATATACTCTACTAAACTTTATATTATAAAGTGTTCATTATTTAGTTATAGAATAATAAGTTAATTTAAGTAAATGTCGGCTTTAAGGTAGACAAAATCGACACAGTTAATGAAACACCTGCTCATAGGAGAGTAAGGGATTATGGCGCGTTTTTCACATGGATCTCACCATAAGGGTTCCTCTTGTATGTACCATTTTTATACGAAACTCTGAAATAAGCGAGTAAATTCTGCCGAGATTATTGGATTGACTAAAGATTTCCCAAATTATAAATATTTTAATATATTTATTTATTTGTACTTATATGTGTTCCATTCTGCTAAACGAATATATTTTATTATAAAAGAACATTTTTAATAAAAAAAAAAAAATCCTTACTTACTGACTGTATCAAAACAAGTATGCACGTTAATCCATAATAAGTAGAGGAAGGGAAGGTGTGGAACTAAGCTTGCGATGGCTTCACCGAACATATCCAGGCCCATCGGCAGTAGAGGAGGGTGTTAATCGACGTCGGGACTAGAGAGTCTTATGAGTCTTATGTAGCGAGCTTTATGTAGCTTATTCCAATGTAATCTAATAATATCTAGCCTAGCCATGTACTTATGTGAACGCACTCTTGAATATACCTATCATTAAAGTAAAGTTTGCTACTAAACGACAAGTGCATTTACACTTACAAGCGTACTTAACGTTGTTTCGATAACATAATAAAATTGAGCTAACACTTTCTCACATTTCGCGCACCTGCGCGCGCTCAGATCCGACGTATGTATTTGTATAATGAACTCGGCGCGGCGGTGTGGCATGGCGCGGCGGAGGGGCGGAGCGCGGCGGCGCGGCGCGGGGGAAGCGTTCGTCGGAGGCGCCCGCGCAGCCTTGGGCGCGTCGCTCATTATTTGAGTAGAAAGTAGATCTGACCAGAAGCTCCGATTAGCGAACCCAGCCACACCATCAGGGTGTACGCTTTTGCGAATCTTTGAACCCTTTCTAATGATTATTTTTTTTATTTAATCCGGTATGGGTGGCTGAGTCGGAGGGGCCAAAGAGCATGCTCCGACCAGCCAATATCACCTCCGAGAAGGTAGGTGCCATACCAGAGACTTCCCTGGATTGCTGGCTATACTGGACTAGAGGAAAACACAGCCGAGGCTGCTATGCGGCCATCTTACATCCAGTACCGTGGTACCAACCCAGTCGGCTACAATTTGAGCCTGCCACCTAGTAAGGGGCGAGGGAAGGGACCTACAGTTTTACACCGGTTCCGAACGGTGAAGCAGCAGGTGTAGGTATGCACGTAAATTTTTTCGTCCGAAAAAACTCATTGGTACACGCCGACCGGATTCGAATCTCGGACCTGGACTGGTGATTGCAACTGACACGGTTGGCTACATCACCATCACATCCGTGATGTTAGCCCATAACACCGGGTGAACTAGGTGCCATGTCAGTGCTTCACTTCATTTCATGTCGGCTAAACTGAACTCAACGGAAAACACGAACTATTTACATAGCCGTTTCCACCGACGTTTCATTCAGTGCGGTGGTACCAACCCGGGCGGGATAAACCCTACCACCTGTAAATCTGATAATATTTTCATGTTTTTTTCGACAGCATTTGTTGTTTACTTATATTATATCAAACGGACCCCAGTGCCATCGCAGGTACCTACTTACATTTCAATATATTTCGCCTCATTTCCTTCTATAATGTCTAATAGTGTTGTGTCCGACACTGCGCGAGCGCAGGTGCGGGAGCCAATTATATAGGAGATTGTGTTGATGTCATTAGCGGCGTCGGAACTAGGGCAAACATGATTATGTGGATCGGCGCGTGAGTTTGTGGTGGTTATATAGTTTAGACGAGCGTGATGTGGTTAGATTTGCAGCTCAGAAGCTGTCAGCCTTTCCCTTATTCGAAGGTATTTTAAGGCTATATGGCGTTTAGCACAGTGGGTATATAAGGCGTGGTGTCCGAGTGGAGTTAAGAATTTTGGAAATAGAAGTTCTTGCTCCCCATTATCAGCGAAGGAAATTAGAATTTAAGACGGAGGGATTCAGGAACGTCAAACGTAAATAATTGAAGTAAAGGTACATAAACCGAATAAGTAAAGTGATGCGATTTGATGTTTTTAGAGTTTCGTCGCAAAATATGAAAAAAATTTACCCCTATGGGATCACTCTTGTGTCTGTCTGTCTGCACGTTCGTCCGTCCGAGACGGTCAAACGCAAATATCTCCGGATATACTAAACCGATTTCGAAGAAACTGACGTCAAAATACGCCCCGGCTACATTTCCGGCACGACCGCAATGCGGAAGAAGAACACGACATATTTTCATAGCCGTTTAGACCGACCTTAATTCAGTGCGGTTGTACTAATCCTGACGGGTCCACCAGTTCTGTGCTAAGCTACATTTATGTACATATTAAGGCAAGCGGAGGGAGCTAACAGTTTCACGCCACCCATTCAAAGTCTGACCGAGCCCTCGTAGAAAATATAATGAGATGAGAGCAAGCAGCGGTGACGGGACTCTCAGCACGTGAACATGGTTCACCTTGATCGGTTTTTATTAATATCTAAGTACAGTTATTATAAAAGGTCGTGCGCTATATACTATTGGACGGAATGCAATTAAACAATAATTGTTCAATCGCACCGTGAGTGAAGCATAAATAAAGCTCAATCAACTTGTTCTTCCAACTCATTAATCGGAACCAAAGGCCAAAAACGTTCGGTTCTCTTCAATAATAGACTAAAGAAAGTTCATTGTGCTGTTGAAATACAGCGCTAACAAGTCGCGGGCGGGGCGGGGCGGGGCGGGGCGGCCCACCACCACCGGTTATCTGACACGCCTACCTACATATTTGGACGTGGGATTGCGGCTACCGATCGAAAATAAATATTTTCAATTTATTAATTAAGTAATGTTTGTTTAATTAAGGATGGACACTTTAGAACTTTTTTTTTTATGAATCCACTATACGAAGTCTGCGACAACACTGCTTGAAAGAAATTTCATCTGTTACTAGAAATTTCTTATCTTTCCAAATTGTAAGATTTAAGTAAGTATATAATTTAGTTTTAAAGTTTGCTAACAGATTAGACACAAATAAAAGGAGTAAATAAAAAAAAACACAAATCTATGTGCCAATCAAATGAATACCTATGTTTTCTGTTAAATATTTGTATGGAACAATAGCATATCTGTCTAAGAACTGGGAATGTTGCCGTCATTATTCATGCCGTGGTCCCATTCAAACGACCATTGATGATCTTCGATTACATTACACTCCGCAAAACCTCTTTTCTCATAATCCGGCCGATTCAACTCGTCTCATTGTGTCGCGGGTGCTCACATACGTACGATGATGTGTCGTCGGCAAGAAGCTTGGGAATCGAAAGTTGATTTACGTCAGGTAGCCATTGTGTGCAGTGACACATGGGGATGGATGGGGGTGGGAGTGTCACCGCGCTGCACGGTGCTAATTACGGTCATTGAACTCGCCTACTTCTCATTTCTTTAGTGACATTTCTGTGATGATTAACTTGTACTGGGAAAATTGGTGACAGCTCACGTTTTACTCGAAAAACATTCTCCATACCTCTGCTCTGCACACTAATTAAAAATCTAGAATTTTCTGTTCTAATTTTCTAAACAAATTTTAAAACGTGAGTAATAATCGTAATTAAATGTAAATGGAACATTTGAAAATGTCCCTTTTGATAGTTATTTTAATGTTTGTTAGGTAGGTTTATTTCTTTAGTTATGAATGTAAATAATTTGGTTAGAATTGTATGTATGTACATGGAATACTGAGAAAATGAGAAAGATAAATTATGCGCGACTCAAACATTATTTACGGTCGGCTTGGTCTGTCGCTCGTTTTCACTTATTCAATTTTTTTTTCCTTAAATTTCTTATTAATATATTCACTTTCGGCTGTGAACAAACTATACATTACGACTGATTACCGATTCAGTATTGAGAGATTTCACGTCTCTATCGCGCATGACTGAAGCCGACTGAAGCTGTTGTATGGATGATTGAATGTACGAGCGTGCCGGAGTGAGGCGGTGTCGGCACCGCAGCGCAGACGCGCGGCGCGAAGCGGCGCGGCGGCGCGCGCGGGCGGCGGCGCGAGGACACCTGTAGGTCTACCGGCGTTCACTCACTCGCCCGTGTGAGTGCGAGAAATGTGGCGAGAACGCTATATTGGCACCGGTGAAACAGACGAGTGACGTCAATCTCGCACTCCCACATTTTACTCGCTAGAGCTGTCGATCTAGTCGATTATAGCCTTCTCTCTAAGTCCTTTCAAGACGACAAGGACAGAATACAGAATGCTACGAGTCGACACGGAGTCGATCTATCAAACAATTGGCACCGGGGTTTTTGACGTTTCTTTGACAGATAAACTCCCCGATATTTGCCGCTAAACTCGCAAGCTAAGGATCAACTTTTTCGCGTTCACTTCATGAGAAAACTGACGAAAACATTGAAATAAATTTATTAACTGAACAAAAATATTATAAAAGTATTTACAAATACATAATAAATACTGTAGAAAATATAGAAATTATAGGAAATAAAATTAAAGAAATGGCAGAATGGCCGGGTCCCGGCATCCAAGCCAATAATTATTAAAAAAAAAAAAAATTACAGCGGTTCGTAATTCGTAAACAAACAAGCAACCACGACATTCGCTTCGCAATTTCTTTCTTTCTACGAAACATTTACGTAAGCGGCGGGCGGTCGGCGCGGTCTTGGCTTGGACTCTTTTGCTGGAATCCGGCCGACATGCGTCGATGAGCTTACAGCAAGAACATCGGCGCGAACAAGCGAGGTTATCACTCAGCAGAATCCACTCGAGGGAGCTCCGCTTCGCCACTTTACGAACGTCTAAAGAAAGCCGACGCTTTATAACCCACTTCCAAGGTATGTCTGTGCGACAGAAGGTTGAAAAACTACAATAGCTTTGCATCAACCTCTACTTTCTATGCTGAATCAAATGTTGCTCTTAATTATTAATAACCAATTCTAGTGTACAGTACGCGGCGGTAAATAATGTGCATCATGCTTTGATGACTTTGGTTGTAGAGCATTGTCTCGGTCATACAGATACCTGCGAGTTATTGCGACAGAGACGACACTCTACAACCGCACTGTCTAGTTTATCTCCAAAGAACATTGCGCATTATTTTAAATTGTATTTGCTAGATAATGACTGCCCTTCCATTTTATGCAAGTGATACTTACCAACGCACAGAGGGTCATATATACGCTTCCCACAAACGCTTCTCTCAACAATGAAGGTATTCTTATCTCTGGTAAAAAAAGTAAACAAAACAATAATAAGAATAAAATATTTTTATTTACACATACAATTTACACAAAAACCTAATTAGGTAAACTAAAGAACTAATTGAGCATCTTAATAATAAACGCTGAGCACATGCTGGCATTGATGTTGTGGAAGGACTTGGTGCTTGCAACCAGCAGATGGTAGTGTGCTGCACCAAACCCGAGGATGTGCTCCGTTTATGTAGGGAGGGTGTTCATTGTCCCAAGTGAGCCACTGCTGGGGTTTGTTGAAAACGCCCTCGGTTGTCCTGCAAGTTAAAACAAAAAATATCTTTAAATTATATTGTTTTGATTAGCGTAGGTACTTAGATGTATTTGGATCACATTAGACCATTACATTGCTTGGACATTTAAAAACAGGTGCCAAGTGCGAGTTCAACTCGCGCATTGAGGGTTTCGTGCTACCACACAACATACATTTTGTTATACACGGTGTTAACTTTTTTCGCGACATTACAATTTTAATACCGAATACCATTTCGTATACTGATTATTTTGTGGTACTAAAAAATAAAATCTAAAATAGTTTGAAAAAATTTTAAGGGTTCGGTTTTTTCCTCCAAAAAATTTTTGTTTAGTATTGAAATGGGAATTAGTTTATATGGTTACTGAATGTTTTTATTTAGTCTGAACTCATCGTACACCTTTATTATTTCTGTTAATCCCATGAATCTGCTCCCGGACTTAATGTAGTGACTGCTGCAACAGCCTGTATATATTATATAGCAATACTTACATTAAAACATTTTTTTTACCTGCAGAAACTGCCGCAGAAGCTCCAACTGTTGCCGCCGAAACTCCTCCTGAGACACCAGGCACCACTCTCTGAGGGCCATGTCCTGCCGCCTGTCTTCAGCGTGTACCCGCTCGTACTCCTCAATAACCTCGCGCATAGGCGGGTTGATTTGCACGAAGCTCACGAGGGGGGCGGCCAGCAGGCGTACCTTAATGGAAAAAAAATAATTTAATTAGGCATCTATCTTTTTTAACTTTAACACATAATTTTGGATGATAAAGTATCAGGCAGATGATATATCTTTATGATTTATATTTATGATTTAACGTAAAACCATCTTAAGAAATGACAGATTGTAACAGTGAAAACAGTATGTAAATTAATAAAGTGGTTCTCGAGTTATAAGGATATTCATATATTATATAGACGTGCGTCGGCACAATTATAGCTCGGTACTTTATTGTGAAAAATTTTGCTTTTATGTTACTTTTATTCAAGAGAGAGTAATGTTGAAAATAAAATTGATTAAAAAGAAATGTTTTCCTTGGTTTCTTCCCTAAAACACATTGGCTGCTTGCATACTAGACGATAGCGTCGCAGCAGCGGTGACATAACCGCGACGCGGCAGCAGGTTTCGAGCATACCGTCACGGTATTGCAAACATTTTTCCTGCTCTGCTGCCGTGACGTGACCGTCTAGATAGTGCATAAACAGTCGTTGGCTACATACATAAAATGAAGTATGTAAACAACACTACAGTAAATAAATACCAATGTGATTTAAAATATGCTTACCGGTAGAATGTTCACTATGACCTCGGAGTCCCCGAGTCCGAAGGCCTGTCCCAACACCGCCAGCATCCGCTCGTCCTATTGCTCCAGCAGAGCTACCGGTGCCGCCGGCCCACACCCGTTCCGTGGGCCTACCGCCTGGCTCTACCGGCCAAGTTTTTTAAGTGAACTACTGTCTATTGTCCGTCCAATACTGAAAAAAAAGATGAACATATTTGTAAAATATTATATTAGTACGACCATTGTAATACGACTTTTTAAGTTTGATGTTAGAAAGGAATTTGTGAATACATAAATATAACACACCTTGTGCTACTGTTGCCATGTTATGGCGCAGCCCCCCGATGCTTTGAGGCGCTCCGTTAGGCCCATCCAGAGGCGCGAGCATCGCATTCTCTCCCGACAGCCGGCCCCGCGCCAACTGCGGATTTTGTTTCATGAACTCCGCCATCACATCATATCTCTTTGCACCGCAGTTGGCCGGGAGCGGAGTGTGGATGAGGTGCCTGCACTTGGCTCATGTTGCGTTACACTCAAGTACGGTATTTATATTTTAATTTAGATTTATATTTAGAAGAAAAATTGGTAAATTCTTCTTCTTTTTTTTTTTTAATAAACATGACAGTTGATTGACTGACACTGGCACATGGTCTAGGTCGACATAGTCTATGCTAAGCACTCATTTGTATCAGTAAAAATGGTTAAAAGGTAGTAATTAATAATTTTTTTGGCATAAATGTTCACGAATTTCCATAAATTATAAATGCAACATATAAATAATTAGATAACATAAGTTTTTAATAAGTAATCGCAAGTAATCTAGGCCGTCTTATCTATGGTAGGTCGACACTCACTTGAACGCCGGTACCGATACGAATGACGCTAAAAGTGAGAAGGAGTACGAGTAAACTCCCTCGCATATTTCAAGCGAGAAATGCCGGTAGGGCCCCTGTGCACTTTTTATACATCAATATGAGAGGGGTCCGTTAACGTTGATTTCTGGAATTTCTTAGAAAGTCTTTACGTTCCAGGTTAGGTTAGTAAATTTTTTTAATACGCCATTGTCTTTCGAGCTGCCTATAAATTAATGCAAGTCTCCACGTCACATTTTACAGCTCTCGATATAAACGGTATACGAATATAATTTCAGTGGTTCTAATGAAATAAATATTCAAATGCACAGTTCTTGCTGTTTACGGGTATTGCACCTACATACCTACATTACAACACAAAACTCATACTCGCAAATGGTTTTCGCACTCGCTAAATTTCGTACATACGAGACTTACCGCATTCCGCACCCAATCTCAAACGTGACGAAACTCATCTTACTTTCAAAGATGTCAACGCAATGACACGAAAACGAACCACTCGAGAATTGGCCTACTGCTCATTGTTTGCCTAACGAATCAGCTTAGACTAACGAGTGGGAGATTTAATATCGTGAAAGTCCCATATGTCAACAGAACGACGACTGTGCGAATGTTCTGTGCGCGCATGTAGCATACACAACGTCACGCCTGCTTCCCAATGGGACGTAGAGTAGAGTAGAGACAATGGATCCTCACGTTCCATGGTCCCCGCCCGACACACCTCGGACCCCTATTCCGTGTAATTTTTTTTCATACACGATCGTTGTGTTCGGATATTACGCACTCGATCCGACTGGAGCACATCGCCCATAAATAACGAATAATTCTTCTATTTTTTTGTTCTTAATATTCTTCTACTTGTTGGTACTACACGTGTGTTTAATTTTATATTATCATCTTATAATTTACACCTAGTTACTGTGAAAAATATGTGAACATTTATTGTAATGTTTCAGAAATTTACAATAAAAACTTTTTATTTTTACTTTACTTAATTTTTTATCTAGCTGAGGGATAGGTAGGTATGTCTTCAACCATATTGACTTGCACCTCTTTGCGTCAGAGTAGTTTTGTGTCACATGCGTGCATTCATAATTTTTAATTGTCTCATTTCGAATTTTTCTTTTTAGTTTTTTTTTATTTGTGTAAAATTTTATATTATAGCTGTTAAATAGAACACTCTGTAATCAGCGCAATACGCTGCGCCCAGACGCCATTTTCTCATAGTTTATGTAATATAGTGTATTTGTACTATCTATAAATTGTAATTATTATTGTGTAAACCTTTCTATATAGCCTATATAAAAATATTCATCATCATTTCATTTAATTTTATAATTAATGTACCTAAAAGAAAAAATAATAAAACTCTACACAAAATTTAATTATCTAAGCAGAATCTTCAAATGGATAAATATATTTCCATATATTATTTATAAGCCCATAATATTTCCCCCCAAGTACGGTATCGGGTCCTTCAAGAGGGGCGTGAATGGGCACCTGTCAGGCCGGCATGGCATTCGCAACCTCCGCATACGACCGAATGTCCATGGGCACCTTACGAATCATGGTGGCGCGGCGCCACATGTCGAGCTTTCAAAAAAATACCAACAGCGCAGTTAATACTAATAAATTCAACATAAGTATAGCATTCGGTTAGTAATAAATAACTCAGCTTCTTATGTTATCTTCTCGCGGAATCTACCCACGAAACACATTACAGCATCGTCAGCGGTACGCGCAGCCCGGGGGCCGGCGCATGGGAATTCCTCTGTAGCCGTTTTGAGAGGAAGCGAGTCTAATTGTTTTTGAGAGAAAGTTTTATGTGAAGATACGTGAGATCACTTATTTAATGATATGAAAAATATTTTGACTGACACCGCGGAATATCCAAGAATACGTACAATATCCTGCAAGCAGAAGGCGAACTTACTGTGCAATGCAGTATTTTTTATGGAAAATGACACATCTCATCATGGTGAACTGGGTGCCATGGCAGTGCTTCTCTTCGGTCGTGCCGGCTACACTGAACTGGACGGAAATCAGGAACACAATAGCCCTTTCAACCGACCTTTCATTCAGTGCGCTCACCTAGTAAGGTAAGAAGGGAAGGGACCTGTAGTTTTACTTGGAATCCGAACCACGGTCAGCCTCCAACGGTCCAGCGGTCACCCATCCAAGTGCTGACCGCACCCAGGTGTGCTTATGATCACGACCGACAGTCGACCGACCGCACTAACTAAACGTATGCTGCATAAATTTCAATTGACGGTCGGTTATAAATTGTTCTGCCATCAATTTAATATCATTTGTTTCTAAAATATACTATTAAAAGTATTTAAGAAACGTAAGCAAAATAATGTGCGGATCTCTAAGGATCGCAGTCGCGAATTTAGTAGAATTTTATACTTCAAAAATATTTCACAAATTACAACATAACCATCATGCTAAATAATATAAGAAATATTTTCGTTGTTTTCCTAAATCAAAATAATGCTTGTTTAAGTACTAAAGCGAATAAAACCTCAAAATTAGGTGGCACTTTACCATTTTTTTTTCGGATACTTATTCACACCAATTCGAAAAATTAAAACAATTGCGTCCAAGATTGAATTCTCTATTTAAGGCTTTGATTTTTTAATTCTTACAACAAAACTGGCCTTCGAAAGTTTACTTCGAAGACCTAACACATTATTCTAGATGAAAATAAATATAACCGCCACATTCTTACAGACCCAGTGTCCACTCATTGTGTCTAAAGAGTACAGTAATTAATTAGTAAGGGATGTTCGCATGGTATCACACAATGAATCTGCAACGATGTGAGGTGCGCGAGCGCCGCAAATTCACTCGCTTTCTAACTCATAGGTAAACGTCTTGCTAGACGAAAAGAAACGCCAACTGCTTTGTAAGCGAACTCCCATTCATTAATTATGTAAAACTTTCGAGTCGTTAACTACAACGTAATGGAGTTAGGCAATTAAACGGACTTATTCGGAATGAACAACGATTTACTTATCCACGAGTTGTCAATATATGCTAATATACGAGTAATAAATCTTTAGGGGATGGCCATGGAGTAAGTTACTTTGTTTTATGAGATACTGCGTTGTAGACTCTGTGTATGATACTAAAACTAAATTGACGATTTTTAGAAATCTTTTCTTTTACATATGTATGTATGTTCCTCCATAACTCTTAAACCGATCATCCGAATTCGACAAAACTTAGTACATAACACGCCCATTTAGCTATACGAGACACAGTATAGGCTAAATAAACCGAATTTTTCCGCGCACCGAAATAAAGGTACGGTAGCGGGCTTACTTTCTTCTTTTTAAATACGAATTTTACGCTAGCGAAGCCGCGGGAAAAAGCTAGTTATAAATAAACGGACACTTTGTTCTATTTGACGAGCTTTTATGAGCCCTTGATTATTTTCTGCATTTTTATCCGGATACCTTTTGAACTGAAAGAACGTAATCTGTATTACACAAAAGCGGTCAAGAGCTATTCAGGCTCGCACAAATTATGGTTCCGTACTAAAACAAAAATGTGTTTTTTCCCCTAATAAATAATAAATAAATTATTTAAGAAAATATTACATTGTCGAAAAAACCTGCAGTCTTCCTGATCTATAGTTAGTAGATAATTAACCCTATGAAAGTCAAAATTAGCTATAATCATTAAAATTGTAAAAAAACCTACAGTTAGCTCTTTCAAATGATACCCCACACGATATGTTAGTTTAAACTTTTTTTTATTGGTATCAAATTGGCCCCCCATATTAATGTAAAATAATTGTTTATTTACTTTTTGAGCGATATATATGCGCGTCATCAAGGTCAATCATTTTGCCAAATTTCAAGTTTCTACGTTACTTAGTTTTCGAGAAAAACCTCTGTGACAGATGGACAGACACCGGAGTGATATTGTTACTGGACGTAAAATGGCCGCATCCTTCTCCTCTAGTCCAGTATAGCCAGCAGTCCAAAGGTAAGTCTCCGCTATGGCACCTTCTTGGAGGTGATATTGACCGGTCGGAGCATTTGCTCTGGCTCCTCTGACTCAGTCACCCACACACAAGATTACTTAAAAAATCTCAAATCTGACGATTTTCTAAAACGCGCGTCGCTGTTTAACCCGCTAGCGGGTTGTTTTAATTGCCCAGACACAATAAAGTAATTAGAAAATGAAGCTTTTAAAATAACCAATTCAATCATACGTGCTAAACATAAAAACATTGGTTAATTAAATTAATAAAATTAATTGAGTCATGCAGCAGGTGGGTCATCGTGCCTTACTTGCTATTTGATCGATTGAATCTTGTTCGAATACTTTGCGAAACGTGGTGGTCGGTGTTGTGCTGTAATTTACCAGAGTTCTTGCAGCACAACACCGATTACTCTGCTTACTCCGATTGTCGGGATTCAGCGTGTGTGATATGTAGGTATGTATTAAATAATTACACAACAAAGCCTAAACCGAAGACAGCTTTAACGAATGGATATTGGATTGATTACTCTATAGAGAGGTCAAGATGTTAGAGATAAACGGTTGTACGTATAAGCAAGCCTTCAATCACAATTTCTTTAATGCTATGCTTGTGTCGGGCAACTGACTGCGTTTTTTGTGCGATTACTGTCTATGTAACATGTGCTATTGAAGTCAAATGGTTGTACGTTCAAAAGAGAATTCAAGATACATTGTTTGTCAATCAAAGTGACATTATTGGTGTATCGTTGCACTGATTGCATAAATAAATTCATTTCACATAATTTTAGGTTCATTTCATTATACATAATTTGACTTTATGATTATGTGAAATATCTTGTTCATGTTTCTGCATTTTAGACTGATATGTCACTGAACTCTATATTATAGTACGCTGGTATGGCGATACCTCTATGCCTTACAAAGTGAGACATATTTTTTGTGCCGAATTGATACTCATAAAAGTCCTGGAAACCAAATTACTTGACATTTAATAGACAAATAGCCGTTGTGTTGTTTTAAAATGTTTATTGTGGGTGAGCTTGATTGTATTAGGGGTAGGTACTTACTGTCATGTTTCTTGTGGTGGTAATGTATTTAATGAACTACAATGAACGAACTGAACTACTAGAGCTACAATAAACGCGGGGTAGAGCGAGACAGAAGACTAACCGTCGAGCGAGACGGTGTATCGACGCTTCCGGTACGAAGAGGAACGAGATGCTAGACATAACACCGGGTGAACTAGGTGCCATGTCAGTGCTTCTCTTCTGTTGTGCCGGCTACACTGAACTGGACGGAAAACACAAACTATTTACATAGCCGTTTCGACCGAAGTTTCATTCAGTGCGATGGTATCAACTCGGGCGGGTTGAACCCTACCACCTAGCAAGGTAAGAAGGGAAGGGACCTACAGTTTTACGTGGAATCCGAACCACGGTCAGCCTCCAACGGTCGAGCGGTCACCCATCCAAGTACTGACCGGCCCAGCGTTGCTTAACAATCAATAGCGACAGTCGATTGTCTGCAACACTGAGCTATCGAGGCTGACGTAATCAGGGGTATCAGTTCTAAAAGTGGTTTATAGAGCTTTCTACTAATAATATATATATATATATAAATAGTGTTTATAATACCGAAAAATGTTTTTCAAACATGATAATATTACCAAAACGAGAGTGAGATAATATTCCACAAGTAAACGAATTCACGGATAATACATAATATTAACAATCCCATACTATTAGTCCATGGACGCTTACTACTGCAGCAGCTATCAACACTGCAATCGGCACAAAAATAATTGTCTAAAGCCAGTACAACGTACTAGTTTAATACAGTTCAGTGGTATAGTAAAAATAATATAATCGTAAAATTTTAAAAATACATACCGGTCGAATGAGAACGTCTTCTTTTTTTTAAAGTCATTAAAATAATTTAAATACATATTATATGGCACACATAGTTATGCCTCTGAGGTATTTTAATTACATAAATAATTAGTTTTATTTGAAATTGTCTGAATTTTACATTATAGCATTGATACACTTGTATCGATTGAAAAAACAAAAATATATGTTTTTCATAAAGATATATTTATAAGAAAGAAGAAAGAAAGAAAGAAAAACGTTTATTCAGCTAAAACTATAAAATAACAAAACAAGATTATAAAATAAGAAATGTAAAAATCATTTTTTTAGCTGAAAGGGAGCAGACACAGCACGATGCAAAACCTAACAAGTAGGTAGTTGCGGCTGGTTTTAAGTCTGCCCCCTTTATTCAAAAATAAATATATCTTTATCCCGATCGAGACAATAAGAAAATTCCTCCACACCTGACCTAGTGCCCGCGGCCGCTCCCCTCAATTTCCATGCCCAATATTCCTATTCTATCCTAATCTAATGTCAGCACTATTATTTGCGCTTTAAGGTTCATTTTACAAGCACTTGGTTTCCTCACGACCTTGCCAAAACAACCGCTAACCTGATCAAGAATTTGGCACTCTCTTCTCCTTTGAGTTCATCCTACTCGAGGTCGTGGTTGGTTTCTCTAATACCTCGCCTCTAGTGCTAAATACCTCTTTGGTGTTTACATTATTTTATTTATAAAAGAAATCTAGAAATATTGTTTACTATAGCGGCGTGTCATGCAAAGTATTATACTGAGTTACTTAGTGGAACACTGGACCAACACTGGGATATTATTGAGTGACTTGTATAATATATAAACGACAGAACCAGTTGCTCAGTGTTGTGGTATTTGTGTAACATTTTAAATATTGAAACACTGTTGTAATTAATGCAGATTTTTTTATGGAAACTGACACGGTTCGCTACATTACCTACAACATCCGTGATGTCAGCCCATAACACCGGGTGAACTAGGTGCCATGTCAGTGCTTCCCTTTCCCTTGATTGCACGTATTGTCCAGTTTGTACGTATGAAAATTATCACTTGTCTTGTCACCATCATCAGGTTAGGTATATAATATATATACAACCGACCTCTCTAACAGGTTTAATTTTACTGAGAATACGCCGAGGAACTAATTGTAACTAGTTGTGTCAGCGGCTCCGCTCGCGGTGAAATCAGTTTAATAGTAAATCGGATTAAATTCGGAAATCATCGATTTTTTTCCGAATGTGTTCGCTTTCGGCCACATTGCTCAGCTCATTTGAATAATAGCGTAATGCTATCTTGCAGAGTTATGTCTTATTTATTACATAAGTTAAAACCGCAAGTAAATAGGTTGAGCCGTTCTTATAAGCTACATACATACACACACATACACATACACACCCCTCACACACACTCACCCTCATACACACACACACACACACCCTCACACATAATTCTCAGTAAATTAAAGCTGCCTCGATGGCGGTCTGTACGGGTAGAGAACTCGTTTAGAATTTATGAAGTTGAAGGGAAGCACTTACATGGCACCTAGTTCACCCGGTGTTATGGGCTGACATCACGGATGTTGTAGGTGATGTAGCCAACCGTGTCAGTTTCCATAAAAAAAAAAAACAATAGTGTACCTTTCACCGAGAAACTAATCATTTAACCCATATAAATCCAGTAAATACGAGCCTTGAGAAAACATAATATTTCTACTTTCATAACCACTCGCGGCCATAACTTTTATTATCATCTACTCAGAACTCATCACGACACGTTGTATGGACTCTCGTTGCCTCGTTGACTTTCTTACTTGTTATATCAGATGTAAAGTTAGTTTCATCTTCACCCTCCATAAGATTTATCTCCATCAGATATAATGATGAACATTCTAATAACATTAAAATGAAGCTTCACTAAAATAGATGCAACCGAGATAATAGTTCGAGAGAGATTACATTGATTTATCTATTTGACATGGTATATGTCTTAGTTATATTACTCGTACATGCCGGGTCGCATCCATTAATTAAAAGCGAGATGCCATATCGCTCCACGCTAAATTGTCTTCGTTGCGCATGAGAGTTGAGTGAGACACGTTCGTGGCCCGTGGTTCCATCGACGGCTGCGCTCGCGTCGTCGCGTCTCCGTTCCCAGCGGGAAGCCTCAAGGTTGCTTCACATTTTCCTACGTCCGTAAACACTTTCACCGACCGCCCCGCCTCTCCCGCCGCGACCTTCCCTCTTTTCCCTTCCCTGGACCCTCCGCCGCCGCCCGCCGCTGATGGTTCGTTGCTCTCCAAAACACTAGCGATCAATGAACGAGCCCGCTCGCGGCAAAATTAACTCAATCTATTCTAATGATAGAGTTCAAAATGATCGCCGCTCAGCTTGAAGATGAAGCTCGTCATCGCCGACGTTTACGTTCAATGCCCGCGGTAATGACACAGACAAACTCTACGTGGCCCACTTTCTCCCTCGGAGATGGTGCTCTCTCGCTCGCGCGCGTACGAGATATGGGAGGTGCGAGAGAGACGAATGCACG
The DNA here is from genome assembly GCA_946902875.1 of Nematopogon swammerdamellus. Lineage (NCBI taxonomy): Eukaryota > Metazoa > Arthropoda > Insecta > Lepidoptera > Adelidae > Nematopogon > Nematopogon swammerdamellus. Next base: position 11,673,803 of record OX336333.1, read on the forward strand.
AGGTGCTGGACGTAGTGGCTTTCTTCCTCGCTGCACTCGGCATTGAAGGTGTTCAAAATCCGGAAACTTTCGGTTTGGTTATATGAGAAGTGTGCGGCGGAGGCGGCGCGCTAGGGCGGGGCGTGGGCCGGGCTCGCAGATGCCTCAATTCGATTCTAATGGTAATAAATAATTAACTTAATTCGATAATTGTTCATGACTGCGTGTTTCGTATTATTTTCGATAATAATGCCTAGTATTATAGTGATAGTGTATTTTTTTTGGTCCGACTTTTCTTACGTAAGAAGCATGTACTCGAATGCCTCTTGCTCGTAATTTGCATGTTTATTACATAATAAAAAAACTGTATAATTTAGTAGTTAAAGAATTGATTCTTTCAATTTATAGAAGGCATATACAAACGTTCGTAGTGTAATTAGAAAGCAGAATATGTAACATCCAACGGTCTCACCTAATTCTATTGAAAACGTTGGCCATGCACCACGTAAAAAAACACATTAAATTTTCCAATAACATATTTTGATGTATAAAATTTCGCCAAAAAGACGACAAGCACGAATCTTGATTCGGCTGATCAAAAGTTTTATTTTTCTTATCGTTGTTACAAAGAGCAATATAACAATATCTGAGACAAATCGCTTGTCGGAACACCATCAAGTTTTCTAAACATTTCACAAAATGGAATAGCACGGGACAGTGCTGTTTTTTACGTATTTCTTTTTTATCGAAACAATCAAGTTGGGACTTATTTATGCCTTTGTTCTTTTGTTATTTATTACAGACATCCTAGAGTTGTGACCAGGAGTGCAATAGTTCAGCTGAACAATCCAGACATATTCGATGGAGGGTGCACTCACTATGTAAGCCTGAACCACGCCTCACGCAATCTGAAGACTGATCGCAGATAGTTAAAATAGAAAAAAAACATAATTTCATGAATACTTATTTTTCTGGTCACTACATAACAGGTATCTAAATTCAGGGACAGAACACTAAATTAGATAAGGTTTCTTGGTTTCTTGTCCTGTTATTTTTGTAATAATTGTTTTCAAATGCCTACTCATGATAAAGTGAAGTTTCGAATAAAACAATCACAATGATAATAATGAAGTTTTTTTTATGGTAATTTACTCGGTTGGCAACATCACCTACTACATCTGTGATGACAGCCCATAACATCTTGGTGAAATAGGTGCCGTGTAAGTGCTTCCCTTCGGTCGTAACCGACCTTACATTCAGTGCGGTGGTGTCAAATCGGATGGGTTAAACCCTACCACCTAGTAAGGTAAGAAAGGAAGGGATTTACAATCTTACGTGCAATCCGAACCACAGTCAGCTTCCAGCGGTCGAGCGGTCACAAATTAATGTACTGACCGCTCCCATGTGTGCTTATGATCCGATCGACAGTCGACCGATCGCACCACTGAGCTACCGAGGCTGAAGTTATTGCGAAATAAACTACTGACAGTAGTAGGTAGTTGTAAGAATATAAACATTGATACTCTACCTACATGTTTATGAATTCAATATCGAACCTATAAAACTAGTCGTGCGCAAGTGATGAACAAAGTTCAGCGAAACGTAAGGGGAGTGAACACTATGACGGCCACGGCGTTCTCGATCCGTCGCTCAGTTGTCTGTCTGTCCGTCGCCGCGCGCCGCCTCCGCCGCCGGTCCGCGGCATCGGCGGCGGCGGCAGCATCGGCGGCGACGGTGCACATTTCAATTACTGGCCATCAATCTGGTGGCCGCCCCGTCGCGCCGGCAAACTACCTATTCTAATGATAGAAGGGCAAATGAGAATGAAATAATATGGAGAGTTGATGCGCGGTCACGCCATGAGACACCACTTTGCACAATTAAGCACGAAGCAAACAAATTCAACTCGACTAGCAGGTGAAAGGTCATCATGTACCTACTCGTACAAGATACAAATATGTGTGCGATCATGATCTCGCGCTTGTAGACACTCTTACTGTATCACTCTTATGAACAAGACGCGACTATGCTTGGTGCCGTTTGATGCTAATTGTGTGCATTTTTAGATTATATGCAAGAGTATGCAATGTATGATCGCAGTTATACATACATACACACCACACTCGATATCTCGGTAATCGGAGTAAGCAGATTAATCGGTGTTGTGCTGCAAGGACTCTGGTAAATTACAGCACAACACCGTCCACCAAGTTGTATAAAGTATTCGGACAAGATAACTATCAAGCAGCAAGTAAGGCGCGAAGACCCACCTGCTGCATGATTTGGTGGAAATACCGTGCCAAAGTGAGAGGTGGCTAACCTGAGGTAGCTAACACTTTAGCACTGCATCCTTTTCCCTTAGTAGCCTTTTACGGCATGGGGATGGTTTTACATACACTTTACCACGCTAATGCGGACTGCGGGCTGCGGGACCGAAATAGATTGAAATCTTGAAATTAATAAGAGGGAATTTACTTTCCTTTATGCCTCGTGTTATTGTAAGTTAATTTGGTCGGTTCGATGCATAACTGAGTTCAGATGATAGGTGTATTTATTTAATTCAATTATTTGTATTATTTATTCTACAGACTAACTTTTTTTTTCATAATTCGTTTTCTAACTTCAAAAGCTTCAAAAATAAGGGTTTTGTCCAAGATACGTCATTGGTTTTGTCCATTATTTCGCAATCGACAACGTGTAATTTTCGACAAAGATGTATCCGTCAGTTCTATTTCTGACAACTGACATTCTGATTCATGGATTCATTTCACGAATCGCACTATCATCGACTTTTGACAGCTGAAGAAGAAGGCGTCGAGACTGGCGATATGATTGATACGCACAAGCGGAGCGCGGGGCGTCGGGGCGGCGGCGGCGGCGCGGTGTCGCCCCCCGGCGCGCGCGGCGCGCGTGTTTACTGAATCCAACCAAACTCTTCACAAGGACGGAAGAGGCATTGAACATTAACTATACATATTTGCACACAAAGCAACATTCGAATATATGTGTATCTCTGTCGCACTTGTGGACTCACGTAACTTTATTACAACCGTTTTATGTGCCATTGACAAATAAATTGTACAAAATGGGGTTTTTAAAAGGTGTGTACAAATGCTCCAGTCAGGCCTGCCCTGCATGACATTCACAATCACCGAATACACATAGTAATGAGTATACCTGCGAATGGTGGAAACACAGCGCAAGATTTCATCGCCCCGGCGGTCTGCGGCGCGGCCGCCGCGTCGCCGCTTATTTGGAAAATATACCTTTACCCAACGCTCGTGACGTCACTGGCCGCGCTAGCATCGGGTATATTTTCAAACACAGAAAGTGAAAATTAAGCCCTTTAAAATGTACCTTCACCTAACATTTGTGACGTCACTGACCGCGCTGGCGTCGGGTATGCTTTCAAATGCAGGAAAGCGCGCGCAGGCACTTTAAAATATACCCGACGTCAACGCGACGGCACGGCGGCGATCTTCGGTCTCTCGGAGGAAGGAAAAAGGAAAGAAATTTAATTGACAAACAAAACGACATGCGCCGCCTCAACATTAGGTTAGGATTAATATATAGAAGATGCGTCGCTACGCGACGCATCTTCTTTATATTAACCCTGGTTATTTTTTTTTAAACCACCAAAATATCACTCATACCACTTCCCTTCCTTCATACGAAATATTAATAACAGCATTATCGTGATGGGATCGGGTATACATTAAAGGAAGCCAAGCGGAGTTTCGTTACTTGAAAGTATACCCGAGAAAGTGTTGCGCTCGGGTATATTTTCAAGTGACAAACTTCCTTTGCTACTTCTTGAATGTATACCTGAGCTCAACACTATGGAGCGTTGGGTAGAGGTATATTTTCCAAATACGCCGCGTAGCCCCTGCCGCGCTTCCTATCGGTAACATTGTATGAAATGCAGGACAATAGCAGTTCTATAATTTTGAATGATTTGTCTGAGCCGAATTTGCGAAGCTTTCAACTCATTGTCGAGTATCGAATATCTAGTTGTAATAAGGTGCCTGGTGGAGTCATTACTGCGACCCCTGCGGCTCCGCAAACCAAATAGTCGCTCGTGCAGCGTGATACAATGATTGAGAGCAATTTCATGAGGTCTGGCTGGCGCGTCGGCCACTAGCGTCAGATGTCAAGTAGCTAGGTACTTACCAAGGTACCGGTCGAGTATTTAGTCAATATTAATATTGACCTAATTTCTGACAGTGGTTAGTGTAACTTTATATGATCCAAGAGTGTAACAGTATAAATAGCTATTATTCTTTTTATCTTATATAAAACACATACACATACTACACGCTGTGTCCCGACAATCGGGATAAGCCGAGTAATCTCTGTTGTGCTGCAAGGACTCTGGTAAATTACACCACAACACCGACCACCACGTTTCGCAAAGTATTCTATTATTATTAATTTAATTGTATATTATCCTTTAAATTGACATAAATAATACTTATATTATATTCCATTTACTAAGATCAAACTGCTCAATTGCAACTTAGTATTACATAATGTAAACTTACACAGATCTACAGCCCAATGCCCTTGTTTCCTCAAGTATTTTAATATAAATGCAAGCGTGATCTGAGGGGGTTTGAATGTATAAAATAAATATGTGTTGGTTACTTATAAAGTAAAATAAATAAATGAAAAATTATGTTAAAGAAAAAAAAACATTAGAATGATTACGAAGAAATCTTGATGAAGTTGAAGCCGTACATCAGCGCCAAGCCCTTTTTTGCCAAGTTTGTGTTTTCCGTCCAGTTCAGTGTAGCCGGCACGACCGAAGGGAAGCACTGACGTGGCACCAAGTTCACCCGGTGTTATGGGCTGACATCACGGATGTTGTAGGTGATGTAGCCAACCGTGTCAGTTTCCATAAAAAAAAAAAAAGCCCGTTTGGCAAATTCTTCAACATGTGTCAATTTATTATACATTCGAATGCTACAAAAATATTGAAGGAAGGTAAACAATATCGACGGAAAGTTGGTGCAAGCTCCACAAGTTTACACAACATTCATATTTTGCCAAAAATGCTTTTATTTAATTTACTTTTCCATCATTCTTGAATTTGTTTATTGCTTCCGAACTGGGTGGCTGTGCTGAGCCTCAGGCGCAGCCAATTTCATCCCCGAGGAGTTCGCCATGTCAGTCATGCGGCATGACTGACATGGCGAACATGGCATGGCATGACTCATGCCATTCATGTCAGTCCGGCTTGGAGGTGGACTAATGTCGCGCTGGGGAAAGGCTATTGTATAGAAACATGTTTAATTTTTGTGTTGTACTTATCTATATAAAATGTATTATGTCCCAAACATGGTTAATTTTATTTTTCTCTCAATATTTTATTTATATTTTTTTCTTTATACTTTAATCCTTAATTTTTCTGAACGAAACTCTACAAATCTGTTATTGAAATTAACCCGCGATTTGAAGATTCGTGGAATGTAGTGTAATTTGAATGATTTCAGATTTTCATTGATTTTGTAAATACAGGTTCCTATGATAAATAATTCTTCTAAAAAAAATTTCTAAAATTACACACAATCTGAACAATTAGATGTGCAGCCCAAAGTACCGAGAAACTCGCCTAGGCCAAAACATTTTTCCTCCATATAAAATGTATGAAAAATCAACTTCTGAGACATACATTGCAGACAAAATTAGAGCTGTGTATAATTTCTGTTATAAAAGTTTATAAGACGGTTTATCAAAAATTATACACTGGCGCTCAGGGTTTTTAATTTCAATAACAGATTTGTAGAGTTTCGTTCAGAAAAATTAAGGATTAAAGTATAAAGAAAAGAATATAAATAAAATATTGAGAGAAAAATAAAATTAATCATGTTTGGGACATAATACATTTTATATAGATAAGTACAACACAAAAATTAAATATGTTTCTATACCCTCATTCCACAAATGTGTGCAAAAATGATATAGCGCTAATATTAGAGATTTAAACCAAATTAACGGTATTTGTAAAATAAATCGAACGCGTAATTAAATATTCATAAATCATAGTAGGACGCGTGTTTTGTACCGGTTTCTGGCGCCCGTGTCTTGTCTACATGTACCTCACGCATGCGAAGTGACATACACGTTTATCTTTACGGGATCATAATATAATTTGTTCTAGATTTTAAAGATAAGAATATTTTTTTACATGAGTGATCGTTCGGGCCGATTTTTAAATCAATTATTTTTTGTGTATAGTAATAAGGTGCATAGGTAGACAACCACTATCTCAGATCACTTACATATGCTCATTAAATTAATTTGTGCCAAATTAAGGCACGAAATTTTAAGATTTTCAATTATTTTGTTTTCCAAGCTAAAAAGCTTAAAAAATATTATAATTATTATAATTTACATATTGTATCATAACGTGTATCATAGCGAGTTACATGAGTATGTAAGTCTGTTTGCACTTTTTGAACGAACTGTACCCACACAAACAACCTACGCACTTCCTATAGCGCCGCGCCACATCCGCCGGCCAGTGGCTACCACTCGTGTGGTCGATAGAACAATTCTGGTTATTGCTAAATTAACGGTATGTTATCGACAAACAAAACCTAATTACCTACATACAACAAGATGCAGTGCGGCACTGTCTGTTCTGTGATCTCACTGAATTTATTATAGGGGAAAGTTTCGAATTCTTTATATTTACAATTGTTCTAAGTATATATTTATCTTATTTATCTAATTGAAATGTGACCTGTTTTCAACGACACGAAAATTTGCACATATTTTTAAATTAAGCATTTCTTTATTGTGCCAATGGGTTCATTATAATTATTGATTGCACGATGATTAAGGCCATATCGCACCGGGCTCCTCAGCTTTTTGACCACCCATAGATCCGGCAGTGTACATAATTACATATTTTGCCATCATCGTTGGTTGAGTCTATGTAGTGTAGACATTTCGAATATTCTTGTTTCGCACGTTAAAAATGTGTGTTTTTTTTTTTATGTAAACCAGCATGGGTGGCTGTGCCGAGGGACCAATGGTGCAGTCGACAGAGCCAAAATCACCTCTCCTCGCGAAACCACGCTCAGTTAGGTGCCATGCCAGCAGATTTGCGGACTGTTGCTAGGCTGTCTAGCCCGTTAATACGACGCTTGAAGACACCCAGGTTAAAGGATTCAGGAAATACACTCGCCGGAAGACAATTCCACACTCTAGCGGTGCGACAAAGAAAAGATTTAGAAAACCGATGGGTTCTCAAAAGCCCAATGTCAACAACAAAAGGGTGCTGAGTCTCTCTGCGACGAGTCATGCGGAGATAGGACGGGTGGCAGGGAATAAGGGATGCTAGTTCCGCAGAGCAGCGTCCGTGATAGTATATCTGTAAAACAGACTAAGCGAACCCACAAATCGTTTGTGACTCAGGGACTCCTGTAATGAGTAATGGTTTTCTCCGAACATCTTTCCTCCTTCCTACATAATCTAGGCACGACAAATATCGGGGAAATGGCCTTTCTTGTCGCCTCCGCTTACAATCTGAACTGTTATATCTTTGGGGTCAAAGTGGCTGTTGCCGGGACTCCAACCACATTCAAAAAGAGCCCCGACACTTAGTTAATTAAAGGCGTCGGCGGACTGAGTTTATTTTTTTTACTTAGCGGTCCCCCGACGCCTTTGATTCACTTAACGGAATTTATGTTTTACTTTTTGAAGATTTTTGACGTGTCGTGTTTTAAAAATTTGTAATTTAACTTTTATTTCAAGCTTTTTTTAAGAGACGTAATAATATTGTTAGGTTGGGATAGGTAAGTACATTACAAGTACATATATTAGTTTTGTAAGTATTTCTGTTTATTTAAGTCCTATAGGTGTGAGAGTGAGTGACGAGTGAGAGTGTAATACATTTCTATATTACTGCAGAGATCCCTTCACCAATTAGGAAAAGTGTCTTGATGAAAATGATCTTCTAATCGGCTGAACTGATCTTCATCAAACATAGCTAAGAGCCATCCCGGTTAAACCTAAACCTAAACCTTTCTAATGAAAAAAAAACCGCAACCAAATCGGCCCATCCGTTGGGAGTTACGATGCCACAGGCAGACACACGGAGGCGTCAAACTTATAACACCCTTCCTTTAGCGCCGGGGTTTTATTCTGGGCTTGCTGGATTGCCTTCATGGTTTGCATTTTTGTAAGGAAACAACGATACCTGCTATACCGGGACGGTCGCTAGATAATATATAGTATGACAGAAGCTGGAGTGTGGATGTTGGTCACGATGCGCGAGCCGGGAGTAATGCAGCCTCTATGTAGATCCAGCGAGTTGTCCGCCGCGCAGGCTTCCGTATCTTGAAGAAATTGGCCTCGTTTTCCGAGAAAATTACCTCGTTTGCATACACGCCTCGATTGAAAACTATCTTGCGCGCTTCCCCGACATAGATCCTATAGGAATAACGCGGTCGCATCGGGTGTACGCCCTGATTTAAAACTGGATTCCTATTATGGAAATGTTATGCGCATATCGGCGATAAATACTGTGGTTTGTAGGCACGTTCAGCAAATCGCCAGTGATTATTTTGGCCTAATAGACTAACCGCAACGTCGTAATATGGCATTTTTTAAAAGAGATTTTCTTTTTCAATCATAATATTTTGATTTGGAGATAGCTTTGTGGACTTGTGGTTTTCCACCTACGAGTAATTTGTGTCTAAACAAATATAGACTTTCTTACCTTACTAGGTGCCAGGTGGTAGGGTTTATCTTGCCCGGATTGGTACCACCGCACTGAATGAAACGTCGGTCGAAACGGCTATGTAAATAGTTCGTGTTTTCCGTCCAGCTCAGTGTAGCCGACATGAAATGAATGGAAGCACTGACATGGCACCTAGTTCCCCCGTTGTTATAGGCTGTCATCACGAATGTTGTAGGTGATGTAGCCGACCGTGTCAGTTAACAATAAAAGAAAAATACACGAATATATCAGAATTAATGAAAAACTAGTACCTACATGAGGCAGTAATTTCAAAATTATGAACCAAACTAGCTTTGCTCGCGGCTCCGCCCGCTCTCATATTTGACTTCTCTGCTAACCTCATAAGCCATTTAGCGTGATAGTATGTAGCCTCTAGTTGATGGGAAGAATGAAGCTATCCGTAGAATGTTTTTTTATTGAAATCGGTTCAGTGGTTCTCGAGTTATAAGCGGACAGACAGACAGACAGACAGAAAGCAGACGTTGGATTTTATTAAAGGTATAAGGAAGCAGTTGCTTTCCAAATACCGTTAATGCAAGCGCAGGTGCGACTATTGGAGGCTTACGTTTCAAGGCAGCACTGGTTCAACACATTCACTCCGCGCTGAAATTATGGCACGCGGCGTCTCATATTGTCGTCACCGCGCTCCTCAACAATTAGCCGGCACTTGCCGCGCCTGAAGCTTCGAGGGAGACTCCAATGGAGGCGAAGCGATAGAAAGTGGGGCGACATACTTGTGGAGACTAAAATTCTTGTAGAGCATGTGGACTGGAGTTAAACTGGAATGATTCATGTACTGGAAACTACTGTAATGGTTTGAACTTGTCTATTCATGTGTAATATTTGTGTTCAATTGAACTCGTGCAATTGCTGTGGTTATGTCATAGTTTATTTTAGTTATTACATTTATAAACGGTCCGTCGTCGGTCGGTCGGTCGCCGTCGAAACTTTCGGTTCATGGTCGGAGGAGGCGACAAGTTTTGCCCGTGAGAGGGTCGAGGATGGCGGCCGCCACAGCAGGCCACCCCTCAGGCCTCACCTACTTCCGGCAAAGGATTAGCCCTGATAATCCTGAGGGAGCGCCGCCGGCATCCTCGGCATTATCCCACGAGCAAAAAGATTAGACGGCATTTATATTTTACGTTGGTTTTGTTATAGGTTACTGTATTTTAAATTAAGACATTTATTTATTTATTTTTAAGATATTTATAATTTTAAATTGTTATATTTAGTTAGATACATTTGGTTTTAGATTTAATATAATGATTGTTTTAATATATTATATTCAATACCTTCATTCTGTTGGAAATAAACTATTTCACATAAAGTTGTTCGTTGAGATCTCAGATCAGTACAGGTTTTTAACAGCTCAGCAAACCATGTAAGTACTTAACTTAATGTAAAGAATTCCTCGCATGAAACCGACGTAATGTCTGAGAATATATTAGACAACATCGGTCGCATTTCGCTCGAAACGTCAATATTAACTTCCTTTTGCCGTTGTCTGGTGAATATATTCAACCCCACTATTCAGTATATGGGCATATAGCTCACACAATAATGCGTATACGATGCAACGTCCCCTTTTTATTAACGTAATGTACCACAATCGTCCAAACAGATTACACACTATACTATAACATCCTATGTAACATTGAAGATGGCTTTCAAGATAACAACGAAATTCTCTGCGGCTATTTCTCAGATAATGGTAGGGTCTGTGAGCCCGGGCCCGGAAGAGAAAGTTGAGGCTGCACAAAGAACTATATTCTATTCAAGGACGAGGTGAACGACTTGCAGCGCCGCGTTATGTAACTATGAAGGGTCTTCGTGCGATGAACTTTATTGCGTCAGCAATGAGTAAATAAAGAGGTGAGGAAACCTTTCCTTGAACGATAAAATAAGTGACTATCTAGGTAGGTACAATTTAAGCGATTGGTAGTAGAAGTGCTTGCATTGAAGTTACAGAAACGTTCGCAGTATTTTTGGTGAACATTTATATAAATAAGTTTTGAACCAAATTTTTGAGATCATTTTTAGAATTGCTTACATAAGAGTAGATTTTTTTATATATATTTGAAATTTAAAGCAACATTAACCTCTGCCTCCCACCCAATGAAATTTAATAAAGGTGTGATATAATGGGCCAATGTTATAATCTAGTTTTTAGTTAAAAGCCAAAATGTAATGTGTAATGAAAAATAAATAATATAAAAATATCGTTGAAACATTATCATAATACGTGTATTGATACTCGTACATTAACGATTTTCCTACAAAGTCAAACATGAGTCGTATTACGCAAGAGTTGACAATCACGGCCGAGATAAACAAGACAGAGGATTTATCAGAGGTTTCCTGAGGAGGTCGCGGTGGTGGGGCGAGGCAGGCGGCGGCGCGGCGGAGGCGCTTGCGCAGCGCAGGGTCAAGGTCTCGCTTGCTCAGCTCACGCGCGCACTTTCACTCGCGCCGTTGCCCCTCCGCGCGCCCCTGGCCCGCACTACCGCCATCACCGTCACCGCTGCCTTCTGCCTCCGCACATTACCACCTCCGTATACTCTGATATGATATGCTAAACTATATTCATCTCTACTATTACCAATTTCACGTATGTTGATATCTTTGCATGTTTGTTAGGTACCTACCTACTCTTAAAATCGTTCACTTCAGGCCACTGCTGGACGTGAAATTTCCTATGGACGTAGACAAGTAAGACGAACAACGCAATGCGCTTCAAAGACCACCATCGACGCAAAATAATCAACTATAATCCAGACTTGTATTGTCTTTTTTAGGGTTCCGTATCCACGCGGAAGTCTATTACTAAGCTTACGCCGTCTGTCTGTCTGGAATCGGTCTCTACGGTATACGTCCACTATAATAGTATAGAGTGGCCACAGATTGATCGGATACTGACTGACGATGCCGATGGCGGGTAACTTAGCTTGATGTAATAATAGCACAGTATAATTGTACGGTTAGTATGACTAAAGAGATTTGAAGGGCAATTTAAATAGCCTCTCAATGGAAAATTATGGGCACCGATACGTTATGCATGAAATCTGCTGCGGTGTACTGATTTATGACGATGAGAGCAATTGAGATATATTTTTATGAGTATTCGTAGTGCGTATATTAACATGATGTAAAAGAGTTTCGATTAGTAAATGCTTACCACTTTCGGTTATCTTGGCGGCATAAACGGTCCGATATTCTTCACTTTGAAAACCTGTAAAGAAGAAACAATAGTATTTAAAATTCGCTGGAACTTATTATAAAAGAAAGGACAGCCATTATTATGAAATTATTTGGAGATTGGAATAATTTTTGGATAGTAAACATTTTAAGAATTTTTCGCTTTCGGTGTGAAAACTCTTGGGCCGTGGAGCCTGGGCGCTGAAGCCTAGTTGAAGCAACTGGGCCAACAGCCCATAGAAGCTTGGGTTCGGGAGAATGTCACGCATGCGCTCCTTATTAAAATAAATCTGTCGTGATTCCGTGGAGGAACGTTCCACGGGATATTTTGTCGTCCCAAGAATCGCCTTGCGACGACAAAATATTATGTCAACGATTGTCTCACGAGTTAAAATTGAAAATAATGTCTCATTTTTGACATTAATAGCTTCCTTTATGAATACTTGTAAGTTAAATAATAATACTAACAATATAGCTCCGTCATTATCTCTAGTTAGCCTACACTTATTCCGGACGTTTAAGACGAGACGGAAGTTAACTTTCTTCATACAAAATCGTCTTTCGGCATTTATGTTTCTAAACCTTATCCGATTAAAAAAAACATTCTTGTCTTAAGGACAGTCCAATCTATGTTCCTATCATTTATTGTTTAGAAAAATATACCTACAACAGCGGAGCTAAAAAAATTTATTTGGACCGAAAAAAAATTAATTTCCTATTTTTTTTTGTCATGTAGTTCATAAAGCTTCACTTTAGATATTCAAAAAATAAAAAAACAGGAACGTAGATTCGACTGTTTTTATTATAACAAAAAATTATTATAATAATCGGTTTAAGGGGGTTAAAAACATAACAGCCGAAAGACGATTTTGTATGAAGAAAGTTAAGTTTAGATGCTGATAGAGTTGGACGTCATTTTGTTACATCACTGCAAATTAGATTTATTGTTCTGTACCAAGAGTGGAAAAGTACTTTACTCCTGTGTCTGTCTGTTCATCCGTATGTCTGTCTATCCGTCACACACAAGCTCCCAGAACCCAACAGTACAGGCTAAATACTTATGCTGTTGTTTATATATGTATAGATAGTTCGTTGTAATTAAGGATAATAATACGGAGTTTATCAGGTTATGAATATTTTTTTAAATCAACCCTATCGTCGGGGATGTCTAATGAAGACTATATAGTGGCCAATAGAAAACAATTGTATTATTACATTTATGATTATTTCCTATGGATTACTAGCCTTCATGATTATTATCATATACTTTATTTCTCTATGATTATTATATACATATGATTATATAATTTCATTATAACTAAAATTTGTTATATAGAACAAATTTAAAAAATTGGGAAAATTGCTCGTCGCACGTCATTTCTTCTTCCGAAACTATGAATCGGAAAAATGTGATTTTTGCAAGTGTATGTACAATAACGTCAACATTGATCAAACGGGATAGGCAATTATGAAAATGTTTATTTACGATATTTTCAATATGTTCCAGCACCAAATTGTATCGGTATGGAATTATTTATTATTATTTCTTTTTATTAAAATGAAATTTTAAATTATATTTAATTCAGTTTTTATTGGGTATTTGAGTTGTTTAAATGTTTAAAGCTGTTGTATTACCCTTGAAAGCACTGATTGCGCGAGGGCCGACTCGCACTCGACTGATTTTACTTTGTACTTCATTCATTATACTTATAATTTATTTTACAATTCTTGCACCAGTATAACCTTACCACTTTCCATAGATTTCTGTTCGACTCTTTTATAACCCTATTAATCCCGATTTCGACACTTATAAGGTATACACATTCTACCACTGAATTGTATATTTCTCTGTCCAGCCAGATACGATATAAGTAGTTGGAAGTCCACGGTGATTCCTTGTATACAGAAGGGTATCTGTGCAGTAACAATTAACACGCCCATAACAGTTTGGAAAGTTTAGAGTGTTCTGGCGGGTAGCCAGCTTGGTCAAACTCATCTTTAATTTATGAGTAGTTTTTGTAGACAAGCATTTAATAATATTTTCTCAAAGAAGATTAGGAGACAGGCTATCTTCTTTTAAAGTTTAATTACTACGCGCTTTTGGCCGTTTCTGTTTCGGCATTCATTATACATACTTCGAAATGATGGCAGCTCTTTACTAAGCGATACAAATTGATGTATTCCATACATGTCGAAGTATAAAGCTTTATTTACCACTAGCTGAGCCCGCGGCTCCGCTCGCGTGAAATTCGTATTCCAAAGAAGAAATTAACTAACTTAGGGCGAGGCCGAAGGCCGAGCTGCTTTCAGGTAAACGATAAACCTTTCTCAAATAAAGGAAGTAAGTAAGGGCGAGGCCGAAGGCCGAGCTGCGTTCAGGAAGACGATAAACCTTCTGGAAGAAAGGAAGGAACTAAGTGCGAGGCCGAAGGCCGAGCTGCGTTCAGGTAAACCAAAAACCCTCTTGCGCCTTCGGGCCTCGCCCGAAGGCGCAAGAAAGGAAGTCTTCCTTTCTTCGATAGAATATAATATCGTTTACTCAATCTATTTATTTCATAAAAATAAAAAAGTAATATTAATAACTAAAGAATTAAACCTACCTAACAAACATTAAAATAACTATCAAAACGGGCATTTTCAAATGTTCTTAGAGCACTTGCGGCATTACCCCGCTGGATGGCAAGGCTTACCCTTTGAATGAAGTACATAAGCCCTTGATGGCGGGACACCAGTTGTGTCAACCAGCTCAAGCCTCTTTTGGCTTCACTGCTCCACGGACCGAGGGTTTCAATCGCAAACGCAACAAATTGGAAATCTTGAATTATATGTCTATATTTGCTGCGTTTGGCGCTCTCCGCCCCAGCCTCGGCCGCGCCAGCCGCTCTTGAAGATGTCCTAACGTGACTTGGAGCCAATGTGAGAACAAAAGTGGCGTCCCACATCAAAGAACTACCCTTAGTCCATGGCAATAAGGTGATAGCATCGGGCCTCTTGCCATCCAGCCGGGAATAACCGTGAGGGTCTAGGATGCACGGTATATTTGCCGTTAGAAGCGTGGACTTTATAATAAAATTTAAATTAAATTAACTCAATCTTAATATTAATTAACTTTATTCGAGATGGTTTAGCTTCTTCCTGAACGCAGCTCGGCCTTCGGCCTCGCCCTTAGTTACTTGCTTTCTTCGAGATGGTTTATCATTTGTCAGAACGTAGCTCGGCCTTCGGCCTCGCCTTAGTTGCTTACTTTCTTCAAGATGGTTTAGCTTCTTCCTGAACGCAGCTCGGCCTTCGGCCTCGCCTTTAGTTACTTGCTTTCTTCGAGATGGTTTTTAAATTATCCGAACGTAGCTCGGCCTTCGGCCTCGCCTTAGTTACTTACTTTCTTCAAGATGGTTTAGCTTCTTCCTGAACGCAGCTCGGCCTGCGGCCTCGCCCATAGTTACTTACTTTCTTCGAGCAGGTTTATGGTCTTCCAGAATAGAGCTCGGCCTTCGGCCTCGCCCTTAGTTACTTACTTTTTTCAAGAATGTTTTTCTTCTTCCTGTGAACTCAGCTCCGCCTTCCGCCTCGCCCTTAGTTACTTTCATCGAGAAAGAATATCGTTTACGTGAGCGCAGATCCGCCTTCGGGCCCCCCTTTAGTTACTTACTTTCTTTTTTTAAATACGAATTTCACGCGAGCGAAGCCGCGGGCATCAGATATATAAATTTTATTGCACCAATGACAGCGACATAACTTCGACTTTCAATTATTATTTTTATTTATCAAACAATTTGTCACCGGCCAGCTCACGTCGAGATGACAGTTCTCCGTTGTCAACATGACATTTAAAATTGTTTTTTACCTTTACTTTGGATTACGTGATTTTCTATTTTTTAATTATTATGTTCATCCGGGATATACACTGTCACTATAAAAAGTTTCGTCAAATTCCGTTCAGTGGTTTTTGCGAGATGCGCGTACAAATAGACATTTTTGCATTTACGATTTTATGATATGTATAGAAAGAATAGATATGTATAGACTAATTGTGTTCAAGTTATAAAAACGAAGAACTGTCATTTTCGTTGTATCTACTTATTTTTAAATTTCGAATGAATATTTTATTCAAATTGTATTTGCTGCCAGTTCTCAAGATATAATTATGTACTTTGGACTACGTGATTTTAAACGCGCTATAATGTTTATAATTGTAATTTTTTTTTTATTTTTGTTATTTTTTTTTACGTATTATGTTAACCCGGCATATAAACTGCCACTATACAAAGTTTCGTCTAATTCCGTTCAGTGGTTTTTGCGTGATGCGCGTACAGACAAACAAACAAACAAACAAAAATTTTAAAAACTGTTCTAACATGTTCAGTATCTCATTTTAAGCCACCCTGGTTAGTTTTTTTCCGAATACATTCAATGTACAGACTTTCTTACCTCTACGATTTTATTATATGTATAGATTCTGAGTTTGACAGGTGCATTTGCTTCTAGTGGTTACCTCCATAATTAGTATTTCATATAAAAAGAGTCTTTTTTACATCGATTACGGTGGTATTTTTAAAAGACCACCGTAATCTCAATGACATAGTGACAAATTATGATTCCAAATATGCATATTGATAACTTGTGTACACGGATATCTTTTATTACGTTATTATGGTTGAATATAATATGTAGTTTGATAATATTTTGAGTCAAGGACCAAATGAAATTGTAATACACCCAATTATACCTTATTCCAATATTCGTACTGAAATTTGGTATTTTATGTCCAGAATTTGAAATACATTATTTAATTATGAGTGATTACATAGTTAGAATAAATACTTGAATAGTTTACTGCATATGTAAAATACATAGGTACATAACAGTCATGTTCAACATAAATTATTACGACAATGTTATCTACATTGTGTTACTATTTCGTGTTATATATTACTACGTGATAAAGAATAGTGAATGCGTACCGAAGTTATTGCATATTGCTCCATCGCTACAATTATCTAGGTAGACAATGCACGGTGCATTTCGTAACTGGTACACTAAGGAACACGACCAGGCAAGGCCTTGCTTGCACGCGCTTGTGTACCAACGCTCATCTGCCTATCACGGGATCTGAATTATTGTAATAATTCAAAATTAAATACTTTATTACAAAGTTTAACTACAATGAAATTATACAATAAAAAGTATAAACAATGAGGTAAGATTGTTTCTTTTATTGTTACCAATATACCTAATACGCAATTAAGAAATTATTTTATTGCAAGTGCAATGTCCGGTTCCGCTCAGAACTATATGAGTGAGTATCCATAACAGTAGTAATTAAGGGTATAGCCTACTTGACCAACTTGGCGAACTAGGCGAACTTGACCAAAAATCAAATAAAATTATTTTGTCTAATGTAATCATCACTATATGTAACCCGACGTTAAAGTTTTCCGGTCTTTATTAATCTCTAGAAATGAAAATATGTTCGTCAAATTAAAAAGGTCTTTCATGTCAGCCGAAGAATCTATTATGGGTAAATTTTATAGTTTTTTAATAGCTCGGTGCACCGAGCTATTAAAAGCTTCATAAACTTTACACGGCGAATGTACTTGTGACAGTGAGGTTATAACTCGGGAGCGAACCGAATCGTGACGGGACAATCGCACTTTCACTTTCTCGCTTCCTCGCGATAACATATGAAAAACGAGTGGCGGGCGGAAAACCCAGCGGGAAACAGAACGCCGCCGCCGATTAAGACGCACTAGCACACACTGACCAAATAGATATTCATACTTAGAAGTGGCATTCACTTGCCGAGCAGGTGTCAACAAGGCCATGAAGAGTCCATGGTAACCTTGTTTACACGCAGAGGGTTCCGTGGCCATTTCTGTTTTCGAATCACCGCTGCCTTCCCACCGGGACGAACGCGATTTCCCTTTTATCCATTTAAGATACACACTTAAAATAGTTTTCATGCCGTAAGCACTACATATGGACTACTTACATATTTTTTATATATTTGAGCCATTTATTTTGGAATGGTCGCATCGTAGAGCGCGAAATTGATATATATATCTATAATATTAAAAACAAATAATAATATTTTTACATAGGAATAAGCTTTTAATGATCTTTTCACCGATATAGTATTGTAAATAGTTATAAATTGAACTTTTGTCTATTAGTAAAATTATAATTAACTAATTAATTTAATTATTTAAAATTTTAACTTAGTTTTTCCCGCCCCTATTAATTATGGTTGAGGACCCCTGATATTGGTTACCCTTGCACTTTTGTTGCCTCGCCGGAACCTATAAACATTCCAAGTTTAACATCGAATATCACTTGACCGGTTTACGAGCTACGGACTGTGACAGACAGATGGACAGACGGACAGACAGACATCTGACCGACTTTATAGAGTCCCTGCCTGGCTGTGGAACCCTAAAAACTAAATTACAATTGTATTCAAGTATCTGTTACACTTCTTCTTTCGGGCAAATGAAGTGCATGCACACCAAATGTTTATAATAAATAATATAATAGGATATGCAATGCTTTCTCAGAGTATTTGTTCCCTTGCCCACAAGCCCATTGTGCGCGCGCGCATGGACTCGTGAAAATAGCGCACATTGTCTTCAGCCATTGTTTTGTGGAAAGGAGGATTTCTGTTATGAAACGTCAACGAACTCACGAGCGCGGAAAATGGTCGCGCGCAATCGCTCGACTCGATTGCAAGATTGTCTCGGAATAATAACTGCGGCCGTGTCGGCATTATGTTAGCGTACAGAGCGGTCTCTGGTGACCTCGCTCGCGCTGCTTCTGAGTTTTGTTGTAAAAGTAATGTTAAATCAGCGGCTTAGCTTCGGCTACAGAGAAAATTTGTCACTTCGATTTGAGTTCATTTGATTTACTCGTAAAATACTGAACCGATTTAGGTAAATAGGGTTTCGTTCGGGCGATATGAGCTGTGATGTTTAGAAATTATCAAAATCTTTGTAACATCACACTATCTCGTATAGGGACTGAGTGGTATGTAACGGTGTCTCCAAAGAGCATGCCAATAAATTAGGCAACGACCCTTTTGTCACCTTACAGCTGCTGGCATCTTGCCTTGCTGAGTGTGGTTATTGGCTGAGTTCACGGCGGGCGGCGTAAATAAATCAATAATTAAATAGTAATTATATCATATCAAATTTGTATATAATCAAATCAAATTTGATTGGTTTTTATTAGAGAAATTCTTCAATTTTGGTTCCTGTATGAATAAATGTAATCATGGAGTCTATCTATGGAACAAAATTTAAGAAATCCTTCTTTAGATCTGTATGGCAGACATCTCAAGTGGCTCCCAATCCTCTCCGCAGAAACATCCTTACTTTCCTTTATTTTCGTATGAACAAATCTTCTGCTCCCGAAGTATCTATCTTCCCGTTTTCACAGCCTATCTTCTCACGGTGTCCCCCTTCTGTCAAGTGATGACAATATTCTAACTAGCTCCTCTCATAAACTGGCTTTTATACGAACTCATTTACTGTTTACACTGCTCGGCTGTGAAATTCCCTACCATACTTTATTCAACACTGCAAATCGCTTCCCTTGTTCAAAAAACATCTAACACTGTATTATCTGCGACAGTGTGAAGTGAAAACCTAAAAAAAAACTTTTCTTTAATACGTGGATGGATAAATATGTACATATATTGGTATATTATATTTGATATATTTACTAATTTATATGTATTAACACATGTATGGCGATTATTAAGTATTTTATTATTATCTCCTTTATTTCACATTTTTAAATACATTTACATTAATTTTAAATATATTATAACTATAAAAAGGTATAAAAATACACAAAATTAATAGGTATTTAAGTAATTAAGTATTTTTATTATTATTTTATCTTCATTTCTCACGCTCAACTCTTTTGTTACTACCTACCTACCTACTTACATTCCACTATATTAGTCGAATCTCAAACATCCAAAGGTTGACTGTAAGAAATATATGTAAGTCCCCCTTTGTGACATGCAAATTTTTTTTTTATGGAAACTGACACGGTTGGCTACATCACCTACAACATCCGTGATGTCAGCCCATAACACTAATGTTCTAATGTGCTTATTACTGTTGAATGTTTCTTGGAGCAATAAAGCATTCTCTATCTATCTAACTACTGTATGTAGAGGTATGTGCATAACTCTTTTCTCACAACAATCTATCTATACTTAAATATATAATAAAGTTGTTTAAAATATTCTAATGGGGCATGCATTCAATATTTACTTATACAGTTTAATGTCGCTCTTATCCGTATTAGCGGAGTAAGCGAACTTGTTTTGGTCGGATCGAGGCACGCACTTGAAAGTAGTGCCCAGGCGCACGCACGCAGCCAGCGGAACTAGTTCCACCACTTGTATTGCCTTTCAGATGGTCGGAGCAACTAGTAGGCGGGCTTGAAGTAACATCTAACCGCGGAGAGTAATTAATAGAAAATTATGTTGGTACAATTTATTAAGACACGTTAATTAATTAAAAATGAAATAATTCCTATAACAACGAAGATAATAATCGTATCTGGATTGACTGGATGATGTATTCTATAACAAGTCGGCTCTGTGTAGAATATAATTGCGTAATAAAATTTTTTGATATAAATATATAAATATAATATAATATAATATATAAATAAGTTGATATAAATTACCCATCAAAATTTGACAAAGGCTCTACCTGATACACTTAATTAATAAGTCCTTGTAGTCAGACCTCTCAGTAAAATTGTTAATCTTGCTCTCAACCTGTGTTTTCGATAGATTGTGGGCAATGTTATTTATTATGTGGCTAGTCACTCGAATACTTGTAATAATATAAAAGCTGTGCTCAGTTTCTCACTGGTTCTTCTTCGTGGGTGTAATCGACCCGGGTAGAACAAATTGTGACAAGTTCGAGTGCAGTTTTACTGCCATATGAACGATAAAGAAACATATATAGTACCAAATTTCTGCAGTTAAGTACTATACATAGCTGTTAATAAACTAACAATAGCCTCCAGGAGAAAGGGCCATTCATAACCGGAGCCAGCTAGATCTTATAGTTATTTTGAACAGCTCTTCATTGACGGTTTTTGTAACTTTCATAGGTCACGATGAAATGTAGATCTTTAATGTTTATTGGCAGTGAAAATGATTGCGGTGTCACAGATGAGAGGCGATTCCGCTTATGCTGAATCTGTAAAAAAAAAACATTGAACCGACTTCTAACCATAAAAAGTATTAAATAATATTGTGATCTTTAGTAGAAGGCGGTACAAAAGCACAAAAGGGTCCATCTACAGGTGTGCTTTTGTATCGCCTTCTACACAAGATCTAATAGTATTTAATACTTTTTAGGGTTTGAAGTCGGTTCAATTTTTTTTTAAACAGTTTTTTATTTCCCACCCTTAGGGGTAGTATTCTTTCAAAAAAATAATAAAAGGACCACCCTTGAGATATACCCTACTCATGAAAAAAGAATAATTAAAATCGGTTGAGAATGGGCGGAGAAATCATACACAAAAAAAATGTACGTACAGACGAATTGAGAACCTCCTCCTTTTTGGAAGTCGGTTGAAAACTAGTTACAATCGACTCTTAACAAATTTTTTATACTTCAAAAGGTGAAAAAATTTTATACTTAGCTACAGTAAGAGTGTAATTATTTAGTTTTTATTATTTATTAGGTTAATTTTATTTAATTACTTTTACTGACTGTGTCAAGTTGTTTTACTGTTTTAATAAAATGGTTTAAAGGTGAAAAATGTACATTTTCCTAAATAAAATCGAACTAAAATTTATATGAAGTCTTTAGAGTGTATTTATGTACATATATATATATTCAGAACAAAAAATTCAAGTATGTATTAGAAAAATGATAAAAAGAAATGGTTGGTTTGGTTGGTTATACGATCCAGTTCTGATCCTGATCAATGACCAAGACAAAGGTATTGTGGCATGTTATCGTGAATACAATTTAACTATTATTTCTAAGGATTAATTTTTCGTAGGCTTCATATTACATACGATCCGGAATAAGCAGTATAATATCTTATATCTTTTATAATTGTATAAAACTCCCGACCCTTAAAAAGCCAAAAATAATTTCCATTTGCTTACTTTAAAGGAGTCGGAGGACCGCTAAGTAAATACTGTGTATATAGTGGTTGTACTAAGTTTCATAGAATTCGGAAGATCGGTTTAAGATTTATGGAGGAACATACATAAATACAGAAAAGATTTCTTAAAATCTAAAATCTAGTTTAAGTATCATAGAGTCTACAGACGCAGTATCTCATAAAACAAAGTAACTTACTCCAATGACCAACCCTTACAGATTTATTATTAGTATTGATTGATTCCGCTGACGCAGCGACACAAAATGCCCCTTAGCATCCGACATGAGAAGACAGCACAGCTAGTATTGCACGATTTCTTATCCGTAAAATCTCAAGAAGGCCCAGGTTTGTGTCCAAATTATTTTCTAGTTTTTGGTACAGCTGACGATTTTAAATAAACCCGTTTAACTTACTCTGAAAACATGAAATAAAAAAAAAAAGATGAAATTAAGAGCTTACGAATTTTAAATTGGTTGCTTCAGCTTAATGTACTTCGAAGCGTCGATTCTGTGTTCGCTTATAAGTCGAGAACTACCGCAATTACACATGGAGTTTTCACTGATGTTTTCTGGCACATCTAACGATGGTTACAAGATGTTTTGAGCAAAGCTGCGGCATCACCTAGTTACATAATAATATTATGTAACATTTAAAGGCCATTCATTGAATGAACATACCCGAGACTTTACAATCATCATTGACCGCTGAATTGTGTGAAAGGCGCCATTTCCGCATCCATCACAGGTTACTTAGCTCGCCGACCAAACATAATTGGAGCAAAATAATTATAAATCTCACTTTCTCCGGTCTCATACTCACTCTTGACTAATTCATAACTTACTTGATGCTGTACCGACCGATGTACTTCGTGCTTGGTCGCTGTCGTAATTAACGTTCAATTAAAAGCTCATTCGCCGGAGCGCGTAGAAGTGATATGACAATCATAGAGATTAATTTATCAGAGTTTGTGGTAACTCCTCAAATGTGATTAAATTTCATATTGCATTACGTTCATATTGCGAATAAAAAAAAACTCGTAGAATATGTCAGTCAGCCAGTCAGCGTGTAAGCCCACTGCTCTGAGTGCCACAGACGCCTGTCCAATTTTCCTCCAGTCCTCCCGGCCTTCATTCAGCGGTACGGAACCACTACTTTCCGCCGACCTACTTGATGCCTTAGGTACTTGTAGGTTCATATTGCTTTAGGTCAATATTACATATGTAAAAAATCGGTCAAGTGTGAGTTTTACTCGCGCACGGAGGGTTCCGCAGATCAGCTATAGCTATACCATACGTGTAAAAAATTCATACCCTTCTATCTTTTGTCTCCCTGCATTGCAAACTATTTGTGGCGCCTTCTATTATTAAGTAGCGTGAATATGTACTAATCGTTTCTTAGCACGTTTCTTGTATTTTTCTTTATTTCCCTTAATTTTTTACTTTTTGCTTTATTATTATTTGTTGGCATATTCGCCATAATTACACATATTCTGTGAACATTTTAACCGGCTACCGAATATGGTTCAAAATGAAGATCTCGGACGGACGGACGGACGGACAGTGCTACTAACGGATAGAAACGTTTTGAAATTCATAATAATATAATCTATAAGAAATGTTCTTTTTATTTGATTTCAATATAATTATATATATAGGTGATGAGTAAAATTTATGAGAGTGTGGTGTCCAGGCCTAGAGCAGTAAGAGCCAGTTAGGATTATTGTGAAGATAACTGCCATGAAATAATAATTCCCATGACTTATATACTTACTATATATTATAATATACTAAGTAGTATATTATTTCAGCCCGTTCCAGTCCTAGATATCCGTCTGCGTTTAGACTATAAACTTTACTAAAGAGAAACGAGCGACTAGAAAGTCGTTAAAATGACACATTGCATAGAAATTGTACTTACGAACAAACGAGCTCATAAATTCACTTGTTAGCTATCAGTGTCCCGATAGGGCCCCTATCCCCTACCTGTTAGTTTTAACCTACAGCCACAGCAAAAAGCGAAGCAATTTCACTTTTGCTTTTGCACATAACACGCACTTTTATTTAACCTGTATGCTCCTTTGGCTCCCGATTGGAGCCCATAACTTTTTTCCGGCAATTATCTTGGTCCCCGAACGGAGCCCATCTTTATTCTCAAATTACGGTCGCACGAATTGGTCTATTGCTCTTTTAATCGTTGAGCAGGGCTATAAGTGACACCGGCAATTATGAACTAACCATTTTTTCTTGTCTCCAAAGACCAATTATGAATAATAAAACGAACGCTAGCTGTCAGCTGACAGTTTCTTTGTTGACATAATTTTCGAGGTGACGCTCCTTCGCCAAATTATTTATTATAAGTGTTTTCAAGCGGATCTTTCAGGAAAACGTTAGTAAAACGTGTTATTTATATGTTATTCTACCTATAGAAGTTGCAGTACAAGCTCGGTTGGCGACAAAAGTCGTATTTTTCGTCGCTCAAAAGTTAGCTAAAAAATTTCTTTTTTTTTTCTGATTTTTTTTTTCTAACTAAAATATCTGGTACTTCTAAATCTCGTCAGAATATCTGAGTAAATTAATTATTAAGACAATTAGATGGTTCTTACGGGAGTCTCGACTCGAACCTCGGGCTTGGAGCAATCAATCCCCGATCATGAATTAAATATCACTGGATAATTTCATAATTCGAGGGGAAATTCGTCGATTTTCGTAATTTTACCAAGGAGGGTTTGCCGAAAAATTAATTCACAACAGTAAGCCCTCACTTATTTCCCATGGTTTTGAAGGTCATTTCATTGGCTTTCTAGAACAGAAGAGTTTATAGATCTAACTTCATTAGCTTCCGAAATATCTGGGTTTATGTCGAGGTTGGCGCGCAAGGTCGCGCGCGTTTTACCGCGCGCAAGCCGCGCAAGCCGCGCGCGGTAAGGCGCTGAGAGTCTGGGGAATGTAGACATATTATAACTGAGGAGCGGCGATGCATTTGTATAAACTTTATTTATTCGTTTTATTTTAATTATTTTCTAAACAATAATGAAGGATG
This sequence comes from Nematopogon swammerdamellus, assembly GCA_946902875.1. Lineage (NCBI taxonomy): Eukaryota > Metazoa > Arthropoda > Insecta > Lepidoptera > Adelidae > Nematopogon > Nematopogon swammerdamellus. The sequence goes on from OX336333.1 coordinate 11,698,908, forward strand.
TACTAAATAACAGTATATTATACAATTTATTGCATCTTACTACTAGAAAACATCTACAATACGCGCGTACAAGTGAGCGAGCTAGCTGTCAAATTAAAATTGCTAATGTCCAGTTCTAGGTACGATAAGAAATGAAACGGCACTTTATAAAAGAGAGATGCACTTACTTGCATTTTTGGAATAACTGCTTCTCGCTCGGCCGTGCATTCACAGTTCAGTATGAGTCTACAATCATCTCATAGTGTCTATTTGTATTGTGTTTTGTGTGGTGTTCGAGTTAATGATCGATGAGCTAGAAGTGTATCCGAAGTTCGAAGGAGATAATAATATTGTTGTTATGTTTACAACAGTATTAACTATTAATATTGAGGCGCGAAGAAGAGCTATCTAGTTATACATACTACCTACTTGTAGACTTTCCAATAACAATTCTTCGAAATTCGTGTTGCCGGATAGACCACAGATACACTTCATTTGAAGCCAGAGAAGTATAAATAAATATATTACTTAATTCGTCAGAATTTTAATATATCGAATTATTACTTGATGACGTCAATTACAACCAAGTCTGTCCCACTAGTTCGCGAAGACAGTATGAGAAGACTGGATACTATCCTCGTGCGAGCGCGCCTCACAGATTCGCCACACTTTCACTTGCATTGTCTCGTTAGCGCCGCCATATTGTTATGTAGATGGAGCCTAATTAGATTTTGCACGCCCGCCGGTGTTCAGGTGATTCAAACCGTTGTCTTGTGCCATCACAATAGTTATAATATGTCACGAGCGTAGCGAGTGCAGTGCTCGACTAAGTATACTTACATACTTTACTATAGCATGCAGAGGTTTCCCTTGCATTTACTGCAGTGATGTTTATTGACTACGAGACCGCCAGCTACTCCTATGAAAATATCTGCAAATAAATATCAGTCTGATATTATATAGAGACAAATTATGTCATCTTCCCTATTATGTATTTTTAATGACATACACGGTTCGAATTTCGAAGTTGCTGAGGGACCAAGAGTGATCCGATTCGTATAGCTTCAGATAATAATAGCTTCTTTTATACTTTAGCGAGACATTATCGACTTCTTCCCCATCCATATTCGTCACACTCGCCGGAAACGCTCAAAACATCCATGTGTCCGGCTCCGGCACGCAATTTGTCCGCTCCTCAAAATCGTTCCTGAGTCGTATCGCGAAAATATGACACGGTCTTTCGGTGAGTGTGTTTCGACTCCTACAACCTGAGTGTCTTCAAAAGAATAAATTGTCTGATTACCTTTTGGTTTGCCTAATAGCTGGCATGGCGCCTCACTGAGCAACGTTTCGCGAGGAGAGATGTCATTGGCTGTGTGTCATGGCAATTCTCTATTATTATACGTTATGTGGCGGGTGGTCGAGTGGTTTAGGCATCGGCTTCTCAGGCGAGAGGTCCGAAGTTCGAATCCGGTCGGCGTGTACCAATGAGTTTTTTTTTTGAGAAAAAAATTACGTGCACACCTACACCTGCTGCTTCACCGTTCGGAACTGGTGTAAAACTGTAGGTCCCTTCCCTTGCCCCTTACTAGGTGGTAGGCTCAAATTGTAGGCGACGGGGGTTGGTACCACCGTACTGGATGTAAGATGACCGCATAGCAGCCTCGGTTGTGTTCTCTAGTCCAGTATAGCCAGCAATCCAGAGAATTCTCCGGTATGGCACCTACCTTCTCCGAGGTGATATTGGCTGGTTGGAGCATGTGCTTTGGGCCCCTCCGACTCCGCCACCCGTATCAGATTACATAAAGAAAAACAATATTAAAAAAATCCATTATTGTGAATTATTTGTAATTATTATGTAGAAAATCAATATGTAATGTAAGTCAACAAACAAATTAATATAGCACTAGATTAACTTACTGAAACTTAATATTGTCATTACTTTAAAATCTATTGATCCAAAAAAAAATTATGCCATTTACAAAGAAAACTGATTTAAGGGAATGCTTTGGATATATCCAAAGTATTCGATCACGTCTGGCATCGTAGACTCCTTAGCAAGCTTCCGGCCTACGGTGTTTATACCGTATCGAATTGTGAGTTAGAATCTCTAGCTTTTGAGTGGTCGTTCGATCTTTGTCACCCTAGGTGGTTCTTGCTCAGCCGATTACTTAATCAGTGCTGGTGTTCCACAAGGATCCGTGTTATCCCCTACGCTGTTTCTGATATTTAACAACGACATGCTCTCGCTTGGCGAAATAGATTGCGCGGACGACAAGACGGTGCACGAAGGGCTAACTAAAGACTAGAGAGGTTTCAGCGGCACATGCGAGACGCGACACTGTTGTTCAGGTTGACCTAGTCTTCGAAAAAGTTTTTGGGGGAAGAATTTGGTCGAGGCAAAGACGCTAGACTGCGATTGAAGCATATCCGATAAAGAGAAGCGCAATAGAAGCGAGGTGCGAGGTGAGACGTGGGGATGGACGGGCGGGCGGGCAGCGGGGATGTACACAGAGGAAATGGCTAGGGAACAACTTTGAAATTAATTCAGTCTGGTCAAATTCCAAAGCATTTTTTTTAGATCAAGGACATGCCCTGTCTTTATGTATCACTTAACTCGACTTTAACTAGATCTCAGAGGTTGTTATTACTCTCGATACTAGACCAAAATGCGAATAGTAGAACGTCGCGTGTTCGACCAGCTATGCGTTAAACACCTACCCCGCAGGTTGTCTTGTTAGATGCAGATCGCCGCGCCTCGGGACTGAGCAGTAGGCATATCTCGCCAGTCTCAATAAATCGTTATCCCGCGATAACTAGCGATAATCCCGCGTGTTTGCGCTAAGATGGCGGCGAGTCGGATGCTGGTCCCAATCTGTGCGGAACTCGCTCTGACACACTGACTCGCTTTCCAACCGCTCCGCTGCGCGCGCACCCGCCGCCGCGCCCGCGCGCGCCGCTCTCTCGGCGAGTGCGCGTTCACACACGGCGCCCGCGCCGCTTCCACGCCACGCCGCGCTGCCGCGCCGCCGCCACCGACTACGCTGATGCACACACCGTGCGCCGCACGCATGGCTCAATATAGTGGGTACAATCATGCCTATTAAGTATTATGTGGTTCAATTTAGACTTCTCCGAACTCTGGTAAACATTCCAAAAACATAATTTAATGTTTCACATAAGATCGGTTTTTAATTTCGCAAAATGTATTTAAAAAGGCTTTAGATATGTAGTTAATATTCCGATGCAGCAGCGGTGGCAGTAAGTACAAGATCATCCTACGTCTTTTGTCAGCCTCGATAGCTCAGTGGGGCAGACAGTCAACTGTCGCTTTTGAATGTTAAGCAACGCTGGGTGCGGTCAGTACTTGGATGGGTGACCGCTGACCGTTGCAGGCTGACCGAGGTTCGGATTCCTCGTAAAACTGTAGGTCCCTTCCCTCCTAATATTACTTGGTGGTAGGGTTTAACCCGCCCGGGTTGGTACCACCGCACTGAATGAAACGTCGGTCAAAACGGCTATGTAAATAGTTTGTGTTTTCCGACCAGTTCAGTGTAGCCGGCACGATCAAAGGGGGAAGCACTGACATGGCACCTAGTTCACCCGGTGCTATGGGCTGACATCACGGACGTTGTAGGTGATGTAGTCAACCGTGTCAGTTTCCATAAAAAAAAAAAAAACGTAGAAAGAAGTTCTACCTTTTATTAATCATCAAAGTTTTTCTTCACAAAACAGAAAAATTAAATTATTGACTAGTTATGAGAATGTGCTTATATGTGTGAACTGCGCCTATCATCCAGCTTGGCCAAGCGAGCAATGTGTCCACGCATGGGAGCCGCACGCACTGCACAGGGACTGCTCACCAATAATGTACGATCATCGACTGGTGAGATACACCTGTATTCCTACCTTACACCTTACACACTCGATAAGTCCGCCCTTTAGAAAACTACACGCAATGAGCCAGTGCTCGTGCGACAATACTCTAAAATATTCCTATTTGTGTGCATACTTACTCAACTACGTACATTATCTTATCAGCCACAACGCGATATTAGTTTCATTGGGGCAATGCGCGCACAATTTTCCACCTATCTAGATGAAACTCAAAAAATTCTTTAAAAACTTAAGTGAAATGATGGAGTAATTACAGTTGGAAATTGTTTTAGGTTCATTATGATGTCATTCTTATAATGATGGTAAAATCAATTTATTGTAATAAAATTAATACAATTTAGGAAATGCCACATATTAAGATGATGGTATTTAGCTTCTTACTAAAGGAATTCCATTTCATTCTTAATTAAATCGTACAGATTAATTTCATCATATCCGGATAAAGAACTCATGAATAAATATCTCGCTAGTACCTAAAAACTTTATTAAGAGAAGAAAGTGTTCGGTAGCCAGGCCCCCCGTAGACTTCTGTGCAGAGTACTCGTTACTCGTGTAGCAATAATTCAACATCTATGATTTACTGCGAACATCTGGCGTGATACAAGAATAGCATCCAATTCGATATCGTGACATTGTATGTTTGTTTGTACATAGTGGTCATTTGTCAGTTTAAATGTATGTTGGAGTGGAGGGAGAGGTATGATCGAATGTGAAAGCTAAGATAAAAAATAACTCTGCTTTAATTCAGCGTCGATTTGATGGTACATTACATTACTCTTGAACATGTAACTGCATTAATTACTTCACAAGTGACATTACGAGGACTATCTCTTCGTTGTCGCCCGTATGACAGCTAGGCAATCCCTTATGTACTTACTTTTTTTTATGCAATCCGGTATGAGTGAGTCAGAGGGGTTAGAGCACATATTTCGACCAGCTAATATGATACCGGTACCGGGCGGTGAAGCAGCAGTTGTGACGTCGGCCGCATTCGAACCTCGGACGCTGAGAAGAGTCCATGCTAAGACCGGCCGACCACAAGTCGCTTAAAACTTTAATTAAAACGTAAATAATTGATGAACCCGTTCGTCAACTGTTACTGTATGTGAAGTAAATATTTAACCAAATATTTTCGAATAAATCCGAGAGTAGAGAGAGCACTTTCTTCTTCCCCGGCGCCTGCGCAGCAAGGCCGTATTTATTTGCCGGGCAAATAAAAACTCTCGCTGCGACCGTTACCTACTTTAATAGCTGCGTTAAAATGCGTTGTCGCCTTGTCGCATCGGTTTCTCGATATCTTGAGGTGGAAATATTTATACGGATTTACGGAGCAAATTTACGTTGTCTTGGAGAAATTAAATTCAGCAATAAGTTCAAATCGACACCATAGAAAACGTGTCTTATTACCTGAGCAGGCAGACTATATAATATGATTCAATATTGTCAAAACTAGCTTGAAATGGGTATATTATGACGTTTTACCAGTTTACATTCCGCTACTGCTCGTAAGCTATTCTGGCTTGCCTGTGACAGTGACGAGTTGTGCTTTTCCTCCAGTCCAGTAGCGAGTTTTCTTCAAATAGAAAACCCGGCCGTCAGAACCGGCCCCTGCGCACTCCACCCCGCGCCTCACCGCACCACCCCGCGATCTCGCCGATGAAATATCTAAATGCATGCACCTTAAACGGCATTAACTAATTCATCTACATTGTCGAGGAGCTCACGCGACGCGCACGGCAAACGTGACCCTAACCGTACCAGCACTAAGCTCCAGAGCGGACCGACACGCGTTTAGTCTAACATTCAATAAAAATGGAGTCATTTTCCCGGGAAATAGGTGAGATTTTTGCTCGTCAAATATGGTTCGAGCGTGATCTCGCGCCACAAAGTGGTTTTCACGCCACGCGACCGGGCGCTACGGAAGAAAGCACCAGATCAGATAAAATATTATATTTGGAAGACGTTAAACGAAGACGTAAGAAATACAGGCACGTGTACACCAATTAGATACGTGCCTGATCATATTGCACCACGACGACGACGTTTGGAATTCACCACTTCTCCCTAGTCTGTGTTTAGTAACTCTTGTAAAGTTTAATCAATTCAAATAATGCCTCCCCCGAAATCCAGCGGCGTGAGAGCTGTGATGAGCTTATTTTTAGACACTCGAATTAACCACCCAAAAATCTATTTTCTGAATACGTGCCAGAATATGAGTTATGAATAAAATCGACAAATCTAGCATGAAATTTTTAGGTAAAATTTTTAGGGGTCTGTATATTAAATGTTGTACATTTAGGCTTGTGTCTCTGTATTTTGTTGTCTTTATATATCATTTGTGTATAAAGTGTGTTGTTATCCAGTTCCTAGACCATCTGGCGGGTGTTTGTTGATAATGTATTTTGTCCTTTGAATTCAGTTTTTCCTATAATGTTTTATTTACTCGTAGACCTACTCCCACAAAATTATACCACATTAGTACGACTATCTATTTGTACATATTAGATACCTATTTAACATAACGCAGGGAAAAGTCGACCACTTTTTGCAATTTGCGAAACGTATAACAGTACCTAGTTTTAATTCCATTGACATATTCGCAACAAGTCAGCGTGCTTTTAGAGACATTATAATGAAAAAATTAAGAATAGGAACTTTTAATATCAGTCTCAGTAAAGATTATAATAAAAATAGAAACCGAAAATAGAAATAATGAATGTTGTAAGTTGGAGTATTAAAGGTTGGAGTGTGCAAAAAGTATTGTTAAGTTTTAAATGATAGTTATTTGTTAGTTTATTTGTTAATTGTAACTCTTGTTTAATTGGGTGGTGGGTTTATTTTACGCTAATTGTAGCATAGTATATAATTTGTTCTTGTTAGTAATGTTATGAAAAATATATATATAATATAGTATTTAAGCCATACTCTAAATAATAGTTTTTACTCTGTGGCAATAGATAGGCTTTAGATTAGTTACTATTATTTTTTGTGTGTTATTTGTGTTGTCATGTTTAAAGCTGTTGTGTTGTCCTTGAAATAAAATAAAATAAAATAAATAAAACATTATACCTAACTAATTTTCCATCCTAGCTTTGCTATTATATAAATTCTTTCATTTACACATTCTACACACCTAAATGTTGATTGTAAGGAATCTCTTCAAGGGATCAGTCCGCCTATGCACCTCATGTACCTGTATTCATTGCCTTATTTTTCTTAAAAAATATTTGCCGAGTAATAAATAATTTTCTATTTATCTATCTATAGAAGTTCTAAAATTTAGGTGGTTTTATCATCACTCAGATTTAATATAATCAAGTAGCGTAAACATATTTTCAATTGCATATTTATAAATTAACCTAACATAAATAACCTTTACTTTGGCTGGCTTTACGCGTAAATCAAGCAAAGATATTAAGATATCAAGACATTCACCACGGTACGTAAATTCAATACGCAAATATCCGATGCTAAATGTTGAGAGGAAAGATAATTAAAACGATTTCAATTTCACTGGTCAATATAAAATGTAAATAATGTTGATTGAAAAAAGAAAAAGAAAACCACCAACCAGGTTGCATAAAATAAAGTGTAAAGCCGGAACTGTCAAATGACATTAGTCTGATGAACTCTCACTACAGAAAGCGACCCGCATGTTGCTGGTCTGAATTGTTACTGTTACGAAACAATGTTCAAATCGTATAGAACTTTTCCGAAATCTATCATTAACTATATCCTGTTTTCAGGGCAGTCACTGGCAACGCCTATTTACAATACAATAAAAGCGTAGTTTAAATTTATAAAACAGCAGTAAAAGAGAAAATTATTTGTTAACATGGTACACTTAAAAACAAATTCTAATATATTATATAGCAACTGAAAAGATAGTCTGGTGAAGTCTGATTTTTTTCTGCGTTGTCCACCATAACTGTATATGTACCAACATAACAGGTTGATTATTGACGTGTTTTTTGTGGCTTGTTCCAGGCCACTACAACCCATAAGTAAAAATTATACTCAAGAACCTAAACATTTAACATGAGTTTGAATTTACGCGCACAAACTAAAATTAAAGGAAACTCTGCCGTTGAAATCTTTTGTATGAAACGAAGCGCCCATACCGGCTAATCAGCTAGGCATATCATAAACTTGCAATAGCATAATAATTATGTTCTAATACAATTATTATTTTGCTTATGCAGTTTCAGTAGATAAGGCCATCTTATCTTTGTTCCAATAAGGTCTAACCACAGTGAGAGAAAACGCGGGACGGCCGGCTGGACGAAGACGGCCCCCAGATCGCTGTTCTGTGGATCTAACATATCCATAAGCGTACATTGTTGAAACGGCCAAGTCTAAGGTGCTGAGTATTGAAATAAAACTAACTAAACAATCTCAGTTGGAGATCTCATCTAGCATGCGTGTATGCACCGCGTTGCACGCCGCAGTTGCGAAAGCCCCTAGATCCGAGAGACGAACAATGGAGAAGCAACTCTAAGCACTTGGCTTGCGTCTGTCTGCGTGTGAGTGCTAGCCCACATCGGGCGAGCTGTGTGTAGTAACTGCGAGCTAATAAGGAACATAGGCATAATTGTGAATGAAGAACAGCATTCAATTGTGTTCTATATGAAGCAAATGCTTGGCTAACTCTCCCTCCAGCTACACATGTGACTCAGTCTATAACACCTTCTTCTTATCCGAACTTGGCTTATCACTAACCGTACGTGGGGACAAAATATCGCAGTTTTACCAACATCTTAGGTAAATTGGATTATCTAACATCAATACATCAAAACATATAGTTAAAAGTGTAAACATGGCGTTGAAGAATTAGAAAAAAATAATAATTTGTCAGCCTCGGTGTTACGGCGGTGCTATGTATCGACGTCCTTTCGTGAAGTTAAACACACCGGGCGCGTCCAGAACGTGGATGGAACGTGAGCGTGCGTTGGGAGTGTGTGAAGCGTACTATCATGATGATAGAATGCAAGATTTCTTTTATTTTGCCTATTCGTCGGTTTGTCCAGCCGCTACTGGCCCAATTGGCAGAGAGTTTTCAGATAAAGATATCGCCACGCCAGATATCGATCACGCCATTAGTCATATGAGCTAAGAATAGTTGAAAGTGAACGCAGTCGGAGAAATAAAACATTGTTATATGTATTGATTTTATTTCATTATAACTCTTAACTTTATTAACTCTTTAGAATGTTTAGTTGAATATGCATTGATTATGGAATTGATTTCTCTAAACTGGTATGATCAAACAAGAAAACAAAGCGAGCGGACACCGGGCTCAACTAGTTTCACATAAATGTCAAAACAGATCCGTTCATTGCGTCCCCTTTAATTAAAGGTGGTTATTTATAAAGATGTCCACGAGTATGAGTCTCACATTGCGTATGCTAATGCACTGTCCGGACCGGCGGCGGCGGTGCGGCGGCGACTCACATACGCTAGGCTGACCCACTTTCTTAAGATACTGACTCTTGTTACAGACTGTGATAGCTACTGCATTGCAAAACTTATCTCTAACGTCACTGCAATAAGGTGCAAAATTGAGCTGAACACAACCGTGCATGTTTTCCCGCAGCATGCTCGCAATGAAACATTCGTAAGTTTATGCAAATGCGTTTTTGAACGGCAGCGATACGCGAGCGATAATTTGAACGAGCGAAAGTAAAATTATGCAACTTTCTATTCAGTAATTGCGTCCAGATAAGCTAAAGCGTGAAGTTACTCAAAACTATCGAGATACGCAGCAATTAGTGCGCTCACTTTATCTTGCTCGTGGCAATGACCCAGACCTAGTGAGGCGTAGGTATCACTAGGCAGGAAGCCATCATCCGTTTTAGTAAGTACATATAACTATTGATTGGTAAGAGTTTTACACCAAGTTGTAAAGTAATTTAATTATTTTTGTAGACAAAAAATTAAATAATATATATTTTTTAATTGACTGTGCGAAGCAAAAAGAGGGTTGTTTAGTAAAATATCTTAAATTATTTTCTGTGTTTATAAATACAAATTTTAAAACAGTTTTTCTCTAAGTCGAAGATAAGAAATCCTAAATTGTACATTGCAACCCTTACCACCGTCTCCATACATCACTCACACTCAGTTAGTGAAACACCCAATGGCACGTACCTCCTCTGTAAGTTTTCAGCGCGTCACAATCGGGACCGATCTGACACGAAACAGTTTCAGGATAACACAAGCGGCTACCGATCACTGTTTCCTCAGTTCACTATCACCGCTGCACTGTCACAGTCCCTATTCACTTTCGTTTTCACTGTTACTTGGTACTCGCTACTGGTAGCGACGCAGCGGTGGACGGAGAAACACTGGGTCCGAGTGATGGAGTGCAAGTTGGTTTTATACATGTGAAAGTTGGGAGTGAGTCAAGTCACCGGCTGCGGACGCGCAGGCCGCGTCAGTAAGGCTTCGACGGTATCCCGGAGGCAGTTACGCAATAGGATGTAACTTTTTTTAAAGACGTAACAGATGATTGGGCTCGGGGAAGGCGTATAGCAACTTAATCGAACGAATAAACTTAAGCAACAATGTTCCTCGAATAGTCGTGCTTCCCTAGAGCTATGGGGCGAGGAACGTCGTGTAAGTTGCATCGTATGATCGTTTGTAGGTTTCCGTATCCCCTACGGAAGCCTACGCCGTCTGTCTGTCTGACTGTCAGTCTGTCTGTCCTACTGCTGTATCTTTGGAACCGTAATAGGAGGCCGGTTGAAATTTTCACAGAATATGTGTTATTATGGCGGATATAACAACAAATAACAAAAAATAGAAAAAGTAAAAAATTTAAAGTGGCTTCCCATACAAGAAACGTGTTTTTTTCAATGTTTTTTTTTTGTGGTGCGGAAACCTCGGTACGCGTGTCCGACTCGCACTTGGCCGGTTTTTTATATGCAAACTGGCACGGTTGGCTACATCACATACAGCATCCGTGATGTCAGACAATAACACCTTGGTGAACTAGGTGCCGTGTCAGTGCTTCCCTTCGATTGTGCCAGCAACTGAACTTGACGGAAACCACGAACTACTTACATAGCCGTTTCGACCGACTTTTCATTCAGTGTGGTGGTACCAACCCGGGCGGGTTAAACCCTACCACCTAGTACGGTAAGAAGGGAAGGGACCTACGCTTTTACGTGGAATCCGAACCACGGTCAGCCTCCAACAGTCGATCGGTCACCCATCCAAGTACTGACCGAGCTCAGGTGTGCTTAGGATCACGATCAACAGTCGACCTACCGCACCACTTTGTTACCGAGGCTAATATTAATTTAGTTAAAATTTCGTCTAAGAAACAAACAGAAAGACAATCCTGAAAGCCAGTGGTCTTGGGCGGAACAGTGGAGGGACTTATTCCTACTAAACGAGTTCCAAGATCCTGTAACGAACACTAGATAAGTGAATATAAGTATTTCTCATTCGAACTAATAATAAATGTTTACTATATTTCAAGAACAATTAAAATTTAATAATAAGTAATTTGCCAAAAAAAGAAACATCTGAATCTGCAAACGCAGGAGATATGTATGTATGTAGGTTAATATTATTATACCATCTAATATTGTTCCTACGCAGGGATCTCAGATACTATCACATAATATATGCTTCGAGTTTGGGCTCAAACGGAATTCTAATCAGTTTTGCGAGGATTCCATATCAACTTCTTAATGTTCCCGTTAATTGAGTATAAAATTATCAAATAAAAATTAAATCAAAAATTTTCAATATACCCATGATAAAAATAAAAATAAATTTGCAATCTACAGTATAGATAGAGATACACATATATGTGTGTAATTAATTAATTAATTATATATATTATGTATGTGTAAGTATATTGATGTGTAATTTAACAGCACCAGGATTAAAAATTGTGTACTCGTATGTATGAAGAAGGTCGAATAAAATTTCAACTCAACTATAAATTCTTACCTCTCATACACATAATCACCAAGTTTCTGAGTAAAAAAAGTACTATGTATTGTTCTGATGACATCAACATTATTTTATTGCAATGAAGCGGGCACAACAATTTCACAAAATCATAAGTTATGAACATTAATTTAGTTAATAATACGAAAGCACTTGTTACAAGACCGTGAAGATTTGAAGATTCGAAACTATGCGTATAGATATGCCAACTAGAACATTATTATGAAGTAAGTACCATGCCACACAATGCGGCACGCGTCTCGCGCCGCCCCGCCCCCGCCCCGCGCCGTCAACGCACCAAATTTGTATACCTACTGTCTTCCGAAAGCGAAGCTTTTGTCGCGAGGCAGCCTCCGCAAATCCGGACAAGTGCGTCGCAGGCCAACTAGCTATTCGAAAGGATAGAACTGCTATTGTAATACGTTGCAAACAAATATTGCCTTAACATATTCTATAGCTGAATACAATTCGCATCGGCGCTTATAATTGTTAAAAAATATACTTGAGTCAAGAGTTGTGGACTTTTAATACAGGAGGAGACTTTAATACAAGAGTGTGACGGATAATACAAGTAATAACAAAATATACATTATTCATTCATTACACACACACACACACACACACCAATACCTAACGGAAGTACAGATAAAGTTGCAACGCTTGTAATTTCATATTTCTGCACTTTTTCCCACCACCTCGACGAGATGATGGCCTTTCTATCCCTCTAGTTCCCCGGCCGCAGGTATCACGCGCTCATTACTCTCGCCACATCGTAGTTCTGTCCAAAAATCCAAACAAGAAGAAAGGCAAGTCGAATGCGTGCTCCTCACAATGGGCAATTTATTCAATTTCACTTTTTCTCTCGATTTCATATTTCGGTGCGATTTCAGCGACCGCCACGGCGGCAGAGCGGCGGCCGCCACGTGGGAACTGCTTCACACTCGCCAGTTATTTTAATTTATTTGAGATGTTCTCAAGAACTACTAACTACTAACCATTGTATTACGATACTTGAACACCTATTTTGCTCCAATAAGTAGGTACTTGTATGTAATTATGGCTCTCTATGTAAAAATGGCGGATTCTGTTACTCTAATAATAATTGTGGCAGGAAAGAGCTACTTTCTGTCTAAGTAGCTCTTTCAACTAGACCGTGTGGGGTCGGTACTTTAAAAGAATAGCCCCACTGCATCTCTCCCCGTGTATGTCGTAAAAGGCGACTAAGGGATATGACTCCCTTCTTATATTACTAGGTGGTAGGGTTTAACCCGCCCGGGTTGGCACCACCGCACTGAACGAAAGGTCGGTCGAAACGACTATATAAATAGTTTGTGTTTTCCGTCCAGTTCAGTGTAGCCGGCACGCCCGAAGGGAAGCACTGACGTGGCACCAAGTTCACCCGGTGTTATGGGCTGACATCACGGATGTTGTAGGTGATGTAGCCAACCGTGTCAGTTTCCATAAAAAAAAATAAAAGGCAATATTGGCAGATATAATACTTAATAATGAATCCAAATAGATTTTTAAAATGCTATCATTTATAGTTTATAAATATTGTTTTTAATGAAAATTATAAAATCGTTCATGTGCTCACTCTCACACTAAGGCTATTTCATCCTACAATAAGCTATTGTTCTTATTAGCGATGGATGTTTCTCTAAGTAGGAAAGTTCTTACTTGGATCCGGTTCAATTATTATTTTAACGTGTCAACTAGAACTTTATGTAAGTAATCATTCCGAAAGATGTCACTAGTTTCTATCTAATAGGTAACAATAGTAACAAAAGTAGGTGTAACAATTAGAAAACAGTAAGAAAGTCAGGGGGAAATGCAATAAAAAAACAAACATCCTAAAGCAATATATGTAACATCTTTTCTATGATAATATAAGTACATACACCTACCGAAACTAATAATGTTACATTTACGAATGGCGTAACAATAATTATTCTATATTTAAAATCATGAAATGAATAAAATAAATTTACTCTTGGCGTCTTTTTCGTATAAAAATTCCAGTTAACAGAAACATACTTCACCGTTCAGAAATGTATATGTAGAAATGTCACCGGACGTTACACCGGTTACTTAACTACGGATTTAAAATGTGAATCAACTCCGTGACCCAATGATACATATTTAGCGAGTCCGGAACGTCGTCGCTTCTCAGTCATTCTCATTCAAGTAGCGCAAACGTTACGTAAACAATGTACATCAATTCTACGTTCAATCTCTACTTTACTAAGCGCGTCTTGCACCAACACGAGTTTAAAGTTAAGTAGCGAGTTATGGATTTAAACGCGGTTCACACATACAACGGGTGCTAGTTTAACGAGTTGAACTGGTTTATATATTGAACTTGTGTTGGTGCAAGTGGGCCTAAATCGTGCGACTAATAGAGGGAAGCTTCAATTCATTGGAATATAGTTTGAGTGACATACTTTTGCGACTGTGGTTGTAGCGACTTTTTCTTAATTTTATTATTTGTTGTTATATCGGCCATAATAACACATATTCTGTGAAAATTTCAACGGGCTACCTATTACGGTTCAAGAGATACAGAGTAGTATTATATTCTTTGGATACAGCCCTCGAACAGACGGACGGACGGACGGACAGACAGACAGACGGCGTAGGCTTAGTAATAGGGTCCCATACCGGATACGGAACCCTAAAAAAGTTAATTTTACAGTAGGGCACAATTTGTGTCGTACAATTCAGTTTAACTTTGGAAAGTGAGATCCTCCAAGTTGACTTTGTTACATAGCCTTCACAGTTAGTCATCCTTCGTTGTCGTTGCCGAATTGTTGCGTTGCGCAATGGCATGCACGATATCGGCTCGTTTGCATACAATCGGCTTACCTAACACCATTCAACAATTGCAGGCGCATCAACACAAACGTATGATGTCGTGAGTGAAGTTGTCGCGGTTCCTCCGTGTGCTACGCATAACGAAACCGAGAGAGCAGAGTTATAGTAGTGGATACGGCGGCGCTTCGTCACGATTAAGAAAATAAAGAAACATATTTTCATCACGTATCACATTTTCTGTTTGAGAGAAAATCCCTTGAGAAAGCACGCTTAGCATGCTAAATGCAAAATTCCAATTAGAAATGTATATCATTGATTAATTTTATACGAATTACCATTTCATTGTATTTATGAATACGTTCCAATTTCGAAAATAGGAAAAAAAAGGTTGCACTCCGGGAGTGCCGGCAGAAGTGAAAACTTAAACATCAACGTTGTGCATTTTTGAATATTTTGGAATGGTTAGGGAATAATTTCGCACGAATTGTTTTATTTATCAGTATAAAAGTACTATCAAAAGTACTATAAAAGTATTTATGTGGTAAAACACAATATTCATTTATTGCGCTATCGTAGACAAACATGACAATTTATATTACATAAAAAATTTAACACTGCAGAACTATTATAATTATTTTATAACAAAAAGTTTATTTCTCAGAAAAATCAACTTTCATCCATAATTTCAACGAATCTTACGCTTTTTCGATCAGGCTACGAATCTGACGCGAGTTTAACATTTTTTACCCATCTAAAAAAAGTGCCAAGCGCCGCTAAAGAAGTTTTGAATCTTAGGCTTTTTCGATCAGGCTACGGTTCTGACGCGAGTTTAACATTTTTTACCCATCTAAAAAAAGTGCCAAGCGCCGCTAAAGAAGTTTTGAATCTTAGGCTTTTTCGATCAGGCTACGGATCTGACGCGAGATCTGACGCGAGTTTAACATTTTTTACCCATCTAAAAAAGTGCCAAGCGCCGCTAAAGAAGTTTTCACTTCAAAATGTTTTTCTATGGGAGCTGACACGATTCTCTACCTACATCGCCTGCTACACGCGTGACGTCAGCCTATCACATCTTTGTGAAGTAGTTAGGTTCTGTTTTTTTATCTAATCAAACATGGGTCGCTGTGCCGAGGAACCAATGTTGCAGCAGGCAGAGCCAAAATCACCTACATGCATTTATACATATATAGCGTCACGCCTGGTTTTCCAGTGTGGTACGGGTAATACGCACTTGACCCTTTTGAGGACATGCCCGATCTGGTCTTGGTACGTACGTCTAGGGATAGGGTGCCCCTTCCCTACTCTTCCACTCGCATTCGCTTCATAAATTTCTTTCGTTAGTCTCCTATCATCTATGCTTCCAACCGACCGAACCGTAGAAGCATTCCTTACTAAATCTTCTTTCAGACCACAGCGCTCTCGCACTACACTACATATTTCTCAATCTATCTTTCATTGTCCAAAATCACATCTCCTGGCGAAATCACGCTCAGTGAGATGCCATGGCAGCAGATTTGCGGGCAGTTGCTAATACTACATTTGAGACGCCTAGGTTAAAGGATTTAATTGGAAGTACACTCGCCGGAACACAGTTCCACACCCTTAGCGGTGCGAAAGAGAAACAATTTTCAGAACTTCAAAATCGGTTCTTATCTTCTCGACAGACAGTTCTCAAAGCTCAATGTCAACAACAAAACGATCCTGAGTCTCTCCGCGACGAGTGCAGCGCAAATAGGACCGGTGGTGGCTGGGAATAAGGAATGCTAGTTCCTCCAAGAAGCGCCTGTGGTGATAGTACCTGTAAAACAGACTAAAAGAACCTCCAATTAGTCTCCGATTTGATCGTGTTTTATTGATTTGCTTTCGCTAAGTCGTCAGCCAGAAGTTATTATTATTATATTTTTTATGAAAACTGGCACGGTTTGCTACATCACCTGATGTCAGCCCATAAGACCTTGGTGAACTCGGTGCCATGTCAGTGCTTCCCTTTCGGTCGTGCCGGCTACACTGAACTGGACGGAAAATACGAACTATTTACATATCGTTTCAATCGACCTTTCATCCCGGGCGGGTTAAACCTTATCACCTAGTAAGGAAGAAGGGAAGATACCTACAGTTTTACGTGAAATCCGAACCACGGTCAGCCTCCAACGGTCGAGTGGTCACCCATCCATCCACTGACCGCGCCCAGGTGTGCTTATGATCCGACCGACAATCGTACGACCGCACCACTGAGCTATCGCTAGCTAGCTAGCTAACTATTTATTAATTCCTCAACGAATACTATAGGACATCTGAAAATGTAAGTGCGTGAACGGTTCATAGACGGTAAACAAATTATGTTAATTTAACATGCAATATATATCTCAGATTTAGATTGAAACACATCGCCCAGTCGAAATATGCAAACGTTTAAACGCAGACGCAGAGGCGCAGAGCCAGCTAGACCGGGCGCCCACATACCAACACATTGTTCCTAGACCACAATGTGGCGCTGTCGGTCGGCTGTCGGACCGGAAGAGGCTTATTGGAGCGGATTCTGCCCTCCAGCACTCGTGCCAGAAGAGAGGAGCATATTGTAAACCTGCTAGAATGTTTACTCAACGAGGCATGGCTTCTCTTTTTATTATGGAAACTGACACGAGTGGCTTGATGTTAGGAATCCAAATGGGGTGTTGATAAAATATTTAGCTTTTTATTATCTTAAAGTATAGCATAAGCCCGATGTCTAAATAAACATTTAAGCTAAATACATACGGACAAACGGCAAACGTTCCATTATACATATCGAGATAGGAAAGTCAGCAGGTTGGGTTTTTCATCTACATGTTGTATACATATGTTGGCATTTCAAATAATAAATTCAAGGGTCTAAATGAGGAAGACAAAATATGGTCATACTTCATTGTATGTATGACTTAATATTTTTTATCATTTTGTAATTAGGCTGTCATCTGCTAAATATAAAAATAAATAAATAGACATGAATACCAAAGATCAATTCATCACCCTCACTTTTCGTTAGTTACAACACAGCTGAGGCCAAACAAATATTTATACTTAGGACATCATCCTGCCCGTTTATGATCCTATGCAAATATGATCTGCCTACACAGGTCATTGTTCAAAACACGACTGACACTTTCACTCGCCCCTCCCCGCTCGCGCCGCCGCCGCGCCGCAGGAATGTGTGGCACCCCACGAGTAGAGCTTTCTTGTGTTTTACCCGCAGGTGACATCATCACTAGCTCGTTATGGTGGCAACAACAAGGCACTTACTTACTGTATATATATTTTGAATTAAGAATGTATGAAATTGAGAGTATTTATCGTGACAATACTTCACATGCATTCATTATTGAGTATTTTATAGGCGTCCGTCCCTCACTCTGACCGATAAGAAAAGTATTGGGTGAATTCGTTTTGAGTAAAGGCTGAAGATTCCGACTTTTCTTCTTTCAATTACCTTTTGATTAAACTTATTTAGTACCTAACACAATTATTGGTCAAAAAGTATTTTGAACTTCTTTGACCAATAATGTATTTGAATCTATATGAACATTTAATCAAAAATGTTTGTGCCTACTTTATTAACGCAATTCGCTATATCTGTCGATCCAATTCGTAATTAGTGAGAAATATATATTTTTTGAAAACACGTATTTGGCTGCTCCTAGCGCCTTAAAAGACCTAACGTGACTCTCGTCAAACGGCGAATCTGTCGAACTCTTACTTTCCAACCCGCTATGTGTGTGATTTTTTACGCTACTAAAACACCATTAAAGCTAATGACTATTGCTCATATCCTGTCCATTCATCGCACAAAGTAAAGAATCTTGTCTCAAATTTTGAACTCTTGTGTTCGTTTCGGCCCCAATGACGTGCCATCCTCGTTTCGCAATGGTGCCCACGTGACGTCTATACATGCTTCGCTCCTTACCTTACATTGCGCCGCCATTATGTTCGGCGTGTTGCGCAACATTTCGTCCAGGAAAGGCCCATTGAGCGAACACCGACTGCATCCGCGTGGAGTCAACTGCACGAGTCTTGGGCGGGCTTTAAGAGATTTTAGGCAGAGGTTTGTCTGGTTTTTTTTTTATGTAATCCGGTATGGGTGGCTGAGTCGGAGGGGCCAAAGCGCATGCTCCGACCAGCCAATATCACCTCCAAGAAGGTAGGTGCCATACCGGAGACTTCCCTGGATTGCTGGCTATACTGGACTAGAGGAGAACACAACCGAGGTTGCTATGCGGCCATCTTATATCCAGTACGGTGGTACCAACCCAATCGGCTACAAATTGAGCCTACCACCTAGTAAGGGGCAAGGGAAGGGACCTACAGTTTTACACCGGTTCCGAACGGTGAAGCAGCACTGGTGTAGGTATGCACGTAATTTTTTTCGCCAGAAAAAAACTCATTGGTACACGCCGACCGGATTCGAACCGAGGACCTCTCGCATGAGAAGCCGATGCCCAAACCACTTGACCACCCGCCGCTTGATGGCACGCATGAGACTGGATGACTGAACATCTTATAACACTGAAATTGGTTCATGCCCAAATAAACTATGAAAGTGTTGGCGATAAAGGTATAGTAATGTTTGTCGATCATGAAGGAGTTTGATCAAAGTAAAGAAGATTGGGTACCTATGTAAAATGAATAACGAAATTGCTAGTAGGTAGATTATGACTTGTCTGGTTGTAGGTATGTAATAAATGCCATTGGTTTGCAGGAAAACATTTAAGACCGTTTGAGTTCGGCTTACTTCATAGAAAAAATAAATTACTATGGCTTTAACTACCTACCATTGAACAGTGTAAAATAAGTCCACTTTGAAACTTTACTTGCTTTCACAGAAATATATTTTCGCTGAATTAAGACTTCGTTCAACTGGTTGAAGAGTTATGCGGTCGACCTCCTCCGTCATAACCGCCATCGGTGGTTAGTCACAGTGAAAGTGGCGTGCTGACGTCAATGCTTAGGGCGACGACGTCCTTGAGGCACCCACGCGGTACTGCTCAAGTCCGGGTTCTAGCAGGATCCTTAGAGAGAAAGTAACTTTTAGTGTTCATTGCCTTCGTCGTCAAACATAGAGTACTTACTTAATCAAGTTTATTCATTCAATGGACGAGAAAAGCCGTTGTTGCCAAGTTAAGTAGCCTATTTACTGTTTCTATTTTCTTTAACCATATAAAGATCATGAAATGCAACTGAAGTTGTGCATGCGTCTCTACACAATGCTTCGCTTATCTACTGAAAAGGGCAATCTGTATCTGAAACTATTTTAAATACATAATCAAAACCAAGTTTATATCAAAATGAACCTACAGCATCACAGTGATCCTTGCTCCGCCTTTGTCTCTTCTGCCGACCTCCAAACACTTTCACTGAGTGCGGGCGTGACGGCGGGTGCGGGGGTGCAGCGCGTGCGCCGGGCGGGGGCGGCGGTGGCTGCGTGTGCGCATGTTATGGCTCGCTGTCAACGCCAATTTTGTAGGAATTCCGATTGGTATGTCCGCGAAATGCGAGAGAAAGTTGTATTGTGTTGTGTTCGGAAATCGATCGAGTTAACGCGTTCGACACGGGCGCGCGGTGGGCGGCGCGGGCGCAGCCGCCGCCGCCGCCGCCGCCGCCGCCGCCGCCGCCGCCGCCCCTCCACCATAACGCCGCGGGGCCGTTACGCCGGCTCGGCGGCGGCGGCGGCGGGGCGGCCGGTCCTCGCGGAGATTAAAATTTTAAACGCTTTAGGCCCACTTGCACCAACACGAGTTTAGAGTTAAGTAGCGAGTTATGGATTTAAACGCGGTTTAAACGCGGTTCCCACATACAACGGGTGCTTGCTTAACGAGTTAAACTGGTTTATAGTTAAATTCGTGTTGGTGCAAGTGGGCCTTAACATTTTGAAGTTGAAGTAATTGCTGACATATTTAATTGTCATAAAGATACATATTGGTTAGATTTTGAAAGAAAATGTGTGTGTTACATAAGTACCTTGATCACTATACCTACTCATAACAGATACCTACACATGACTGCAGATAGTGGCTATACCTATATCTCTCAAGCACATCGCTAGTAATTAATGATTTTTGTATTTTTATTTATTTCATCATATTTCAAACAACGTCCATGCATATAACTAAAACTCTTTAGTTCACAATGTGATTATTTTTTTTCCTTATGTTTCTGTACCCCATACGGAAGCCTATTACTAAGTTTAGGCCGTCTGTCTGTCCATCCGTCCGTGAAACATGTTTTCTACAACTTTTTTTTTTGTGGTGCGGCCACTTCGGTGGGCAAGTCCGGCTCACACTTGGCCGGTTTTTTATTGATTGAAACAATGATAAAAGTGTTGAACTCCTGCCGCCTAGTCACTTAAACACAGTACTTACTTCCTTAGATGTTCTACTTATACCTAAAGTAGGCGGAAACATGATGTCCTGAGTTAGATGGAAGTATTTTTGAACAGTTTTTGTCAAACACGAAAAAAACTAGTTTCCTTAGAAGTTACAAATAAATTTTAAAATTATTTTGCCTTTTAAAATTTCCTACTAATTTTATAAGCAAGTTATACAGGGTATTTCAGGATAGGCTTGAGTAACTTCAGAAATAAAAAGTACTCATTATTAGAACAAAAAAATACTTTTTACTCAAATCGAAATTCCGTATTTTTTTTTCATACAAAAATGGAAAATTGTAATAAAAACTCGATGGACAGTGAGTATGGGGAGATTTGGCGATAGTGTTGTCTAGGACTAGGGAGTGCAATGACCTAGTCCAGTCCCCTTTTTCTTTTGACGGCATTTAAATTTAAGTGTTTGGAATTTACCTATATGCACTATAATTCTACTAGTTAAAGCATGTAAGTCAGCCATTTTATTTTTATTATTTAAGGCGCATGTTAACCGTCCACCAAATAGCGATGAAACAATTTTCACCAAAAAGTACTATAAAATGACCGAATCTGGGATAAAGTTTCAGAGCTTTTCGTCTTCAAATATGGACCCCTTTGGAAACCTGAAGTTACAAAACCCTATCCTGAAACACCCTGTATAATAATAATAATAAGCTCTCCGAGATGGGGGTGGTGGTGGCCTACGTGTCTAGTACCACCCATCGCTCGAAGCTAGTCTCGCGTCGTCTCGGAGAGCTCCGTAGCCACGGCCTGCACCCGCCGGCGCGCTTGGAGGCAGGTCTCCCGCCGCCGGCGGTATTACCGTTTTTTTTAAATATTTTTATTGATTTTGTGTATTTTTATTAATTTTTATAGTATATGTATATATATAAAATTAATATAAATTATTATAAAATGTGAAATAAAGAAAAAAATAATATAATAATAAGAGAGGCTCTCGTTGAGTGGTTAGGTTAGAGGCCAGATCCAGAAGGCCGCAGAATGCAGCCCTGCTCGACACTGCGCGCATCGTCCGGAGGTTTCTCTCCCTAGGGCCCGCCCGACCATCATCGGTAGCCTGGGTTCGCCGCTCCACCGCCCCCGCCGCCGCCGCGCCGGTCGCGGTGGTGGAATGGAAAATACGTCGGTTTTGTAATAATTTTAGATATAAGTATTTTGTGTGTTAATACTAGACATATTTTATGTATTTTTTTTTTAATAATTGTGTTAATAAAGGAATAATAATAGTAATAAATACGTTATTTAAAATATAAATTATCTCTCAGATTTTACATTTCTTGATATTGACATGTCAATAAAATTCATTGCTGTGCATACTTGCAAAGACTGTACATGTTTACTATTTAGGTCCATACTCATTAAGAAACATAAATGTTCTACATAAATTTGCAGGAAAAAAATGTAGGTGAACCGAATCGAGATGACTCTATCAAGCAAGCGTCGATGCGACCGGTAGCTGTCTGCTTATTGGACCGTCAAATCGTACTTCACTTCTTGAATTAATTACACTCATTAAACCGGTGTCAGGTACATATGGCGGTCAATAAGACGAAAGAATCGGTCGACCGTATTGACATATGTGTTATATTTTTATTAGTTAGTGCCACAAATATTTACGACAACTGGATAGATCACGTGTGATTTGTACTCCGAGCCAAGTAAGCTTGCCACTGTTATTGTCTGTCGAAGCGAAGTCTGCGGTGTCACATCTAAAAAAATATAAACTATGCCAATGCTTTTATTTATTTTTTTATTTTTATGGAAACAGACACGGTTGGCTACATCGCCTACAACATCCGTGATGTCAGCCCATAACACCGGGTGAACTAGGTGCCATGTCAGTGCTTTTTTTACGGAATCTG
This sequence comes from Nematopogon swammerdamellus, assembly GCA_946902875.1. Taxonomy (NCBI): domain Eukaryota; kingdom Metazoa; phylum Arthropoda; class Insecta; order Lepidoptera; family Adelidae; genus Nematopogon; species Nematopogon swammerdamellus. The sequence goes on from OX336333.1 coordinate 11,721,834, forward strand.
ACAAGGTTGGCTACATCACCTACCTACAACATCCATGATGTCAGCCCATAACACCGGGTGAACTTGGTGCCACGTCAGTGCCTCCCTTTATTTCATGTCGACCACACTGAAGTGGAAGGAAAACACGAACTATTTACATAGCCGTTTCGACCGACGTTTCGCTCAGTGCGGTGGTATCAACCCGGCCGGGATAAACCCTATCACCTAGTAAGGTAAGAAGTGAAGGGACCTACAGTTTAACGTGGAATCCGAACCACGGTCAGCCTCCAATGGTCGAGCGGTCACCCATAGTGTTTATATCCTGTTTTATTGTTCTTTATGTTTACTATTAGAATATTTAATTAAGTTTGTTTAAATCTTTGTTGATCTTGCGTGTTGTGTGCTTACAATCTGGGCCCATCTGAAAAACTGCGCTATCGGGCCCTCTTGCACCCGTAGCGCATGCTGACATTGGTCCATATTGTCATCGGATCGTTCCTTTGGTGTTATATATATTATTTAATAGTATGTTCTGTTTATGTTTTTATTTTATGTATATTTGTTTTTTTTTAATTGAAGACAATACATTTTATTTTCTTTCTTTCTTTCTTTATTGGCCTCCCTTGACTTTAGATACAATAAAATAATGTCATAGTCTCTCTCTAGCTTCTACGAGTAGCTACCCCACTGCGCAAACTTAGACATTATGCCAGATTATAAATTAGTTTTTAGGTTCAAGCTGAGCTGAAGTAGATACTTACATAGTTTGCAAGCATAATAATGTTACTCATCTGCTTCTATATTATGAAATAATGAAAAAACATTCTATGGGTTTTTTTATTTATTTATTTACACAGATACATACAATGAAAGGTTGAAACAGGTAAAACCAAACAGAGTCCGCCTGAATACCAATAATTCCCAGTAATATAATGCAACATTTCATTATAGATGGCGCACTTGAAAATTCAAATGAATAACAGTAAAGATGTAGTTTTATGATTTAGAATAGACTGGCGGATTTCGTGCTAATTATAATATCATAATTAGAATTAACCCTGCTTGACAGACTGGCTGTAAGTGTAAGGGCGGATGGGGCTGGCCTTGCCTTGACTGTCGTAGTAGTTGATGAGTTGCTGGACGCTGCCCGGGCCCGGGGTGGCCGGCTTCGGCCCCGCACTCGGCTGCGGCTGCAGAGGTCTCGGAGGAGTCACTGGCGCTCTCACAGGCGACTGTAACATTGCATTATGGCTTCAGAAAGCTGCTCCGATTACGACTTGCATGCTCTGAAATTAGTATGAACACGGGCGAGCAATGTGCTCGAAAACATAGCTTCTGTAAAAATATACACGCCTTTCGCAATAAATTCGTAAATTTTCTACATCTTAAAGTAGGTAATGAAAAAAATATTTGGACACTTCTATTTCAATGCTTAACGTGTTGATTAAAAGTTTGTTATCATGCGTCCCTTCAAAATATCTGAGATGTATACATAGCACATAACAGAAATATTTAATGAAACCAATAACAATAATTGTTTCAGCCTAAATACTTACAGGAGATGATGAGTAAAGCTGTTTTGTTTAAAAATAATGTCTAACAACCACGGTAATTTAAAAACCCATACTTACAGGAGGCCTAGGAGTAGGCGTCACCACCGCCGGCGGTAGCACCTGCGGCAACACCGGCTTCATCGGCTCTATCACCGGCTTCCGCGGCGTTACAACCGGCTTGGGCGGCGTCACAGCGGGCTTGGGCGGGGTGCTGGGCGGCCCGGGGGCGGGCACGGGCCGCACGCCGCCGGGCGGCCCGGGGGCGGGCGCTGCCCGCACGCCGCCCCCGCCTTCCATGTTGATGAAATCGACATTCGCACTCTTGTCAAGGGGCTGGACAACACGACGCCCTGTAACATTCGCGTTTATTGAGTAGGGCTATGTAGTTCAAATATCTTCTTATAGCTTAATATACTCTTAGGCATACAATAAAAAAAAACGTGTATTGTTACTAAAATAACAAACTTAAATACTCTAAAAAAGTATAGTGATTTACATTAAGGGTCACTTAGCCCTTGGGGCTATTAATTTATTCTCTTACATACACTTCAATAGCCTTACTTTCTTGTTTATCGTAAATCCAACATATTTCTGAGACGAATTCTGTCGTGCCGTGCGAGTACCAAGCTGAGTTTATCCACTAGCGTGGCCAAAGAGAAACAAGTTCGTAGTTTTGACAACAGATGGCGGTAACGATCTATATTTATAAATAACTTATCTACCTACTTCACTTCAGCAATCACTGCTTATTTTATAAATTTTAATGGTTCTGAATGATTCTTATTTTTAACCCCCGACGAAAAAAACGGAGGGGTGTTATAAGTTTGACGTGTGTGTGTGTGTGTGTGTGTGTGTGTGTGTGTGTCTGTCTGTGGCATCGTAGCTCCCAAACGGATGGACCGATTTGGATGCGGTTTTTTTTATTAGGAAGCTTGTTTAATCGGGATGGTTCTTAGCTATGTTTTTAATCAAGTAATAAAGTAATTAAGTAATAAAAAAAATAATTATCTTAAAAAGTGGACCGATTTGCATGCGGTTTTTTTTAAAAAGCTTCAAATAAAAGTTAAATTACAAATTTAAAAAACCCCCGACTCTTAAAAAGTCAAAAATAATTTCCGTTTACTTACTTAAAGGAGTCGGGGGACCGCTAAGTAAATTAAATATAAAGACTCAAAAGTTGCGCGGGAATTCACTTAGCGGTCTACCGACTCCTTTAAGTAAGTAAACGGAAATTATTTTTGACTTTTTAAGAGTCGGGGGTTTTTTAAATTTGTAATTTAACTTTTATAGGTACGTCAAAATAATTTCTTTTTTATTTATTTGACTTGACTTTTCATATAGGGACCATGCAAACTAGAATTAGCCTTGACTTTGCCCTGAATTTATCGAACCTGCGAAAACTCTTAGTGGCTTCGCAAATTTATAAATAACATTTATTTGACACACATATATATAATAGAGGTTATCTCACTCACCGCCTTCAACGCTCCAAATCAGATAAACAACAACACAAACTAAGATCTTCATATTGTCAGTAGAACCTCGCTACTCGAATGGACTAAAGCAACTTCCTCAAACTGTAGGTAAATGTAGAGTTTATGTGTAGGCAATTATATACAGCTATGCTAATATGTCTTGACCCGTCTCTCTACTGCAAACACATTGAATGGTCTACCGGCGCGGCGCCGGGGCGCGGCGCGTCTCTGTCACAAACTAATGGTCGTTAAGGTGGGCATATTGGCCATTAGTTAATGCAATGCCGCAAATTTTCAACTGACTAACGCGATTGCACTGAATCGTAAGATATTTTTTCACCCGGATTCATCTGACTCATGTGTAGGGAATAAGAATTGTATTGATTTTGGGACAAATAAAAGTAACATAAGGATACTTTGTTTTTGTATATGATTTTCAAGACTTATTTCACAGTGACGCAAAGACTTATCTTATTTTATTTTAATGCCTTTCAGAAATAAAATGTATCCTCAAATGTGTTCAAATATATTATGGCGAAAGGAGAGGAGAGAACACATTCTCCATCTTCGCTGTATGCTGTGAGTACCAAAATACTGTTGTTCTACTCCACACTCACAGAAGATAGTGGCAGGCAGTAGAAGCGAGCGACCAAAAGCGACTGACCTTTATCGATGACCTAACCCGGCTGATAGGAAGCGCAGCGATTCTCGGTACTGCCTTGTGTTCGACAGTAAACATGACTCTTAATTGATGTTTTCTTTTTAAGTAGATAACTTTACAAGATAAGTGCGTATCTTCGAAATTGGAATTAAATTCAAGATTTTTTCTCCGTTGTATGAGCGTAGGAGTACTTAAGTTTGGACGATAGCTGGGCTATCAAATAGTGTGAAGGTTTTTTTTTATGGAAACTGACACGGTTGGCGCTACATCACCTACCTACAACATCCGTGATGTCAGCCCATTACACCGGTTGAACTAGGTGTCATGTCAGTGCTAACCTTCATTTCATGTCGGCTACACTGAACTGGACCGAAAACACGAACTATTTACATAGCCGTTTCGACCGACGTTTCGCTCAGTGCGGTGGTACCGACCCGGCCGGGATAAACCCTACCACCTTGTAAGGTAAGAAGGGACCTACAGTTTAACCTGGAATCCGAACCACGGTCAGCCTCCAACGGTCGAGCGGTCACCCATCCAAGTACTGACCGCGCTCAGCGTTGCTTAACTACAGTCGACCGACCGCACCACTGACAGGTTTCCTTTTATGTAATATCCTAGGCCACTTGCACGTGTATAAACTGGATAAAGATTGTCGTATGTCGTGTATATACGGGAGCAAGACTAAACCTAGTTAGAAGAAAGAAGTTATTTATTTTGAAACAAATATTTTGAAATTATGACAATGTTTTCGGTTACGCGGTATGCATACTGCAAGCGACTCACTTTATTTGTCGACGTATCGTCCAACACTCCGGGGACATCTTCATGACTCGCGGTACTGCGACGACCTGGAGGACACCCGACACGTCGTCGTCCAGTCAGATGTCAACGTGGGACGAAACGTCGACAAATAAAGTGAGTCGCTTGCAGTATACCGCGTAACCGAAAACATTGTCATAATGTGTAACGGCGCGGTAAAAGCCTAAACGAACAATATTTTGAAACATTACCAAACCTAGGAGATTTATCCTACGAGTATTTAATTTTTCGTCTAAAGTAGAACCCCGATTAGCCGGACACCGGTTATCCGGACTCAAGTGGCTGGAGAGGCAGGATGAATCGGACCATATACAGCTGCTACAACTCAAACGGATCCGAGTTTTAGCTGCGATGAAAAGATCCAACTCTTTACAACAATAAATAGATACAGATTTAGTCTCAAGTTATGACTATGCACATAGTCAGAGCCGACTGTCATTGTCTCCCTCTACGGAGACCAAGCCATGCTGCATCGTCATAGCCCCACTGCGACGTTGCTATCGCTTACTCGCTCTCGCTTGCCTAACGATGACAGGAGCGAGAGAGAAACATGAAATCGCTCACCCTTCATCGGTCGACCGTCGCAATCTTCGTGTTTCTCTCTCACTCCTGTCATGGGTAGGCAAGCGAGAGCGAGTAAGCGATAGCAACGTCGCAGTGGGGCTATGACGATGCAGCATGGCTTGTCTCCGTAGAGGGAGACAATGATAGTCGGCTATGACATAGTACGTACTTTTATTTCTCGATTGATTTTCGATTATACGGACCGGACCACCCCTGTTCCCCATTAGTCCGAATAATCGGGATTCTACTCCTATTCTAAATACGGGAGTGCAGCGCAGGAATCCTAGCGACTGCTTCGCTCAGACGTCTATTAAGTGAGCTGAGATCATCATCCTGTGTCTTCATTAGGCCGACATCACGTCGGCGTCTGCTGACACTATTTACTGCGCATTTGCATATCGCTCTACATACCGACGCGCGAGAATATATTTATAGGTGCTCATGATTGGCGTGGTCCACACTAATACGATTTTTGAACCTGAATCAATATTCTTTCAAAATAGTGCGTCCCAATTTCAACATGGTGGTCAATTAATGCAATGGCAAAAACCATCCACGTTCGTAGGACAGCAGGCAGTCATTCATATGTCATCCTGAACCACCAAGCATGGACGATACTCTACGTCCACACCAACACTGTTCGGCATACGGTAAAAAATTTTAACCCCCGAGGAAAAAAAACGGAGGGGTGTTATAAGTTTGACGTGTGTGTGTGTGTGTGTGAGAGGGTGTGTCTGTCTGTGGCATCGTAGCTCCCAAACGGATGGACCGATTTGGATGCGGTTATTTTTATTAGGAAGCTTGTTTAATCGGGATGGTTCTTAGCTATGTTTGTAATCAAGTAATAAAGTAATTAAGTAATAAAAAAAATAATTATCTTAAAAAGTGGACCGATTTTCATGCGGTTTTTTAAAAAAAGCTTGAAATAAAAGTTAAATTACAAATTTAAAAAACTCCCGACCTTTAAAAACCCCCGGTCGGGGGTTTTTTAAATTTGTAATACTTTGTAACGACTTTCTACTCAAGATTTGTGTCTTAGTAGGAACAATTTTATCAAAATATGGCTAAGTACATAAGAAAGAAGACCGGAAAGAGCGGAAGACCGCGTATGGTGGCGTGCCTTGGGAGAGGCCTATGTACAGCAGTGAACCGATAAAGGCTGATGATGATGATGATGATGATGTGTCCCTGCAGAGGCACACAGATATTGAGTAGAAAAGTCGACACAAGTTAACATTTAACCCTAGCTTAGGTATACCAAATGGTTTTGAAATTTCATATTTTTCCCCTTTCTGCTGTCTATTGAAAACTTATCTTTTTTTGAAAACTTATAATTTTTTTTACTAGCAAGCAAACCCAACAATGCCTCCAGTTGAAACCCGTACAACGTGTGATCGTGTGTCGAATGTGAACAATGTCTTCTCATCAAATTGGTTCGATGCATTCCTATCGGACAGAGCTGCATTAAACATGAGACAATTTTCCCGCGTCGCTCGACAGGGATGTCCCAAGTTTTTATTCTAAGCGAGTGCATATATTTTAAGTAGGTAGCTATATTCATTTAAATGGTCTAACTATGTATTCAAGTAGTCTGCCTAATAACATGTCATATCTAGTTATATGATAAGAAATCATGATTTCAAAGACTTAATATAACCCCCCATAGGATCAAAGTTGAAACCTAGTTCTAAGATTAAATCTAATGTAAAAAATTTCAGTAAGTACCTATAGTATATCTATAGTAGTTTTAAGACAGAATTAGACGTTTGTATTTCTAATTATATTCCCAACAACAAACTGCCCAACAAACAAATTGGTGCTAACGGCAGGTTGTTTTAGATCTTAAAGTGGTATATTGGATTAATTTAACTCAAGGTTTAAGCGTCACTCACTTCTGTAGAGCTGACCGAGATATACATACTCTTCAACCTGTTCGATCACTTCTCCGCCAATAACAATTTATTCTCCCGTCATAACCTCGGTCGCCATGACCTTGGTTTTGTCCCGGTTCGTCTTCACACCCACCTTCATCGACGCTGTATAAAGGTCTTCCAGCATTATCTGAAGCTGATATCGGGAATTTGACAGAAGAATAATGTCATCGGCGAAACGCAGATGACTGAGAAGATCTCCATTCACGTTTATACCCATGTTGTCCCACTCAAGCGTCTTGAACACATCTTCCAATGCGTTTGTGAAGAGCTTGGGTGAGATCACATCCCCTTACGCCTTTGCCAAGGAGGATGGGTTGGGTATTCTCGTAGAGCCTCACAGTCATCGTCGCGGACCGATACAGATTTCGGAGTACATCGATTTAGCGGTGGTCGATTCTGGACCTAAGGAGGGAGTTTTCGACAGCCCATTTTTCAACTGAGTCGAACGCCTTCTCATAGTCGACGAAGGCTAGGAATCGAAGGCTAGGATCGAACGGGTTGAAGAGTATGTATATCTCGGTCAAATTCTGAGGCTTGGTAGATAAGGTCTGCTTAAGGTCGTGAGACGAATTAAACTGGGTTGGGCTGCCTTCGGAAGCTAAAATTCGTCCTGAGAGCTGACCTTCCGCAAAAATTTAAAGATCCATATATATGACCAGTGTATCCTCCCGGTTATGACGTACGGGGGTGAAACGTGGACTCTGACGGTAGCTGTTGTCCAAAGGTTGAAAGTTGCCCAGCGTAATGTGCGTAATAAGTAATGGAGCGAGCCATGCTGGGAATATCGCTACGATATGGTGCGTAACGACGAGGCAATCCGCTTGGAGTACTTAGCAATATGTGTCTCTTTTTCCAAAAGAGCAGGTCGAGTTTTCTATTTGAACGCATGTATTGTACTTTTGATACTTTTGTCTTTTTTAAATTCCCTTTTAGGTATTACACTTGATCCGCTTTTTTGTAATGATTAGTATATAGGGGTCCGAATCTAGTTTTGTTATTGATCAATGCTGACAACTGCTTCAGATAACCGCCAAAATAATTTATAGATACCTATAGAAGGTAAGTACTACATAAAAATCGATCAAGTGACAGCCCTAGCCGAGTCCGGCGCGAGGCACGCGATCGCATAACACAGCTGCACTGAAGCGGCTGCGGAGCGGCGGAGGCGGGGGGCGGAGGGCGGAGCGACACGGGGCGCGGCGGCGCGGCGTTCACCGCGACTTTCTTCTGGAGCAAAATGAAGTATTTATGAATAGATACTAATATTGGCTCTGGGTTGAGCGGAGCGAGTGTCACATTATAACAATAAACATATTTAAGGTAAAAATGGTAAAAAATATTTATTCTTATAAACACAAAAAATATACAACAGTCAAACAAACAATAATAACGTAATCTATTGTAGTGTTTTCATTACATTTTTACATGTTCTGCCCCTTAAACTAGCCCATAGGCTGTACTATAAGGGACAGTGCTTCTTACATCTAAACTGAAGCGGGTCGCAACATAATTATAGTAATTATATAGTAACTAAACATAATGAAACTGAAATGTCGTACGAAGGCTACGTACGACAATTCAGATTTTCAACTGTACAATAAGCATTAAATTTTGTGTTAATATGGAGGATGGGCGCGTGGATGTACGTGTACGCGTACGTGAGGGTGTGTGTGTGTGTATGATCGTGTGTGTGAGGGTGTGTATGTGTGAGTGTGTGAGGGTATTCCTGATTTACCGCAAAATATCAAAAAGTATTTCAGTGTCTTTGTAGTTTTTTTCCAGCAGCCACTTCTGGACCTTCTTTCCCCTCTCTCTGCAAGTCAGATTATAAATAGTTGTCTGTTTATTAATTTTATTAAAAAGATAGGGTCCTAGAAACCGTTGCGTCCTCTGTCCGAACCGAGTTCTTGTTTTAGGCACTGGCACAGTCTCCGTGACTCGTGTACATCTCCGTGTTATGTCTTGTTTGTCAGGTACTGTTTGCCTTATTAGCGAATATATTAAGTTGACGCACCGAAAGCAGACCTGTTTCACTGTGAAGATCGTGTACGGCCTTTTGTGTGCGACTCTAAGGAGGGCTCTTTGAGCTCTTTCAACCTGCAGCAAATGCTCCTTAGCCGCTCCACCCCTCGAGAGTACACATTATGTAAGTAAGGACTGTGCCAGTGCTGTGTAGACAGTTTTAATGAGTGTTTTACTTGTTACGTTTCGTATACGCTTAAAAATATATATGAGCTTTCTGACTCGCCCGGCCAGAGTTGAGAGGTGTGCATCCCAGCCAAGGAGGATACAGTATGCTCGGTGATCCCAGCAGAGCCTGTCGTCCAGGGTCACTCCTAAATATTTTATTTCATTTGCAGGAACTTTTCCAGTTCGACGGGACCACGGAATTCCTCGTGGAATAAGCTGCAGAAAAAGCTCACTTAAACGTTTTTCCTAGGACCCGTACTTTTCGAGATAATCAATTAAAAGGTCAGTTTTCGATATTATACATGGTTTTGGCGACCCTTCCTAACGCATAAAACCTCGAACTCCTCGAAAACCTTGAAAAAGCTACTCAGCTTTTTTGAAGATTGTTAAATGAGGAATCCTGTAGCGGTAAGCAAATCCGGTCAAACTGGGACACCTACATATATATTCCGTCGTCTGTAACAGTAGCGACCATTCGTTATTTCTGGAAGAGTTCTAGATACGACGCATAATTATTGCACTTTGCTACATCTTATAGAATTTTGAAGATTCAGACGTCAATACATTGAAGCAGTAGAGGAACGTTCCCATACCACGTGACCGATTTTAGGCCATTTTTGAACCCCCCTCCCTCCCCCTGTGACCATATGTGGTACCTTGACTAGCCCCCCCAGTTTTCACGTGGTTTTCCTACATTTGCTGTTTTTTATATGGATTAAGCATAATATTACGGTTGTACAATTGACTTAGCCTATAATGAATGTGTATTTTATTTTAATATTATTTCAATAGTTGTATGATTGAATGTGACCAGGCGAATCTTTTACGCGCCGCCGTGCCAGTCCAGTCTACGCCAACGAAGCGATTGTTTTTGTGTCTCAGACCGCTGCTGTGTTTTTTTAGTCTTTTTAAAATAATAAATTATATTTTAATACCACGTGACAGGGTGAATGACAGACAGACAGACAAGCAGGCAGACGGCCCCGTAGGTTTACTAATACGTACGGGGTACGGAAACCTAAAAATTATCCCCCTCAAAGAATAATGCAGAAAACGGAACGAATACAGGTCCACAGAAATGGAAGATTATCGAAGACAGTTTGTTGCATCAAACGCCACCAATATTGCCTCGGGTAAGTAAACAGGATGTCGGGTGAGTGGAACTTGTGAGACATCTGGTGTTTCGGTCCGTCGACCACCAAATGTAGAGGGTGGAAATTAGGTCAACTGACTGCGCTTCTTTCTTAGTAGTGCCTCCCCTCCAATATTATCATTCACTCAAGTATAGTTACCTACCTAAGTAGGTAGCTTTTCATGAGTTTTGTTAATATAATCAAATATAAATCAATAACTTTACGTACCTACTTATATGAAAGAGGAAATCTAGTTTGAATTTAATGTAATAAGATTATTATTTTATAACACAAGTTTACATCAGTGACATAAATAATTGAAGAAATTTGAAATAATATTTAGTTACGAATATGTGACCGTTTTTATTATTTATTTAATATACTTTCCCATTTTTAAATTAACAAAATTATACCTAAACTTGTTATTTTTTTCTTTTTTGAGATATAGGTAATTGAAATGTCAAAAATTATACTTACCTACTCGTACCTATTTGATTATTACAATCCACCAGCTTCTCGACGTCCCTACAGTTAGCGAGGAGGTCCAATCTATCAGCAAAAGCTACATGAATCGACTCCCGCACCACCCCAACAGACTGGCTGAACAACTCACCGAAGAACCTATATTAAAGGAGACTCAAAAGACGATGCATAGTGGACCTATCCAAGTAGGAAGGTCCGCTATCACAATGTAGAGTTTGGCCCACTGGGGTCAATTCTCTGAAAGCCACAACAGTAATCAGAAAATCTGCTAAAAGTAAAAAAAAAAAAAAAAAACTGATCGCAGATGGAACAATAACAAAAAAAAAAAAAGTTTACATCAGTGCCATAAATAATTGAAGAAATATGAAATAATATTTTGTTACGAATATGTGACAGTTTTTATTATTTATTTAATATACTTTCCCATTTTTAAATTAACAAAATTATACCTAAACTTGTTATTTTTTTCTTTTTTTGAGATATAGGTAATTGAAATGTCAAAAATTATACTTACCTACTCGTACCTATTTGATTATTTGTTTCAATGATATTTATTTGTTTGAAGACATTTGATCTCCGATTCATTGACTATTGTTTTTTTGTTAGATAGTTTGATTTTATTGTAATGTTTCTTGCTTGATATTTATGTACTTTGCTATGATGTCTGCCTAAAAAATGTGTGCCTAAATAAAGTAATTTATTATTACTATAAATGAAGTATATTTGTTACACATTTTGTCCTTTAATTTCGAGGATGATTCGCACATGAAAATACTAATTAGTTATATTTAGTCGACGCTACCTACTTGTACTCGTACTTCCCATGACGGAATAAATGTTTCTCATTCGAACGCCTCCACTATCATGATGCGCATACAACTACAGAAGATCCATACAAATAAGGTAACCAAGTAAACTAGATACTTAATATTCCTTCTTCGGCAGTGCTGTCAATTGGCTGCTTCCGTTCCGGTGTAGACGGAAAAAATAGTTTTATGATCGAAGGTACTGTGGAAGGTACCGTCTGATCTAAAGGTGCAGACTCGTCTAGATCCTTGTCAAACTCACACGCACCGCGTGCATGTTCATGAGAGAGCAAAATCGATATAATAATTTATATGAAAGAGTTCTATAAACATGTGTATTTACGCGTTTATGTGTGACTGTTCTGTTCGTACACCTGCCTTGCCTCTCAGAATGTTGCATTACCTCAACAGCGACAGTTAGTAGTATATGCACGTGCGAATCATCGGGCGAAACGATCGAGTCAGAAGGAGACCGAGCTACCTACACCGATCGCTTCAACCTAGACCATGGGTGGCCAACCTTTTCAGCAGCGCCGGGCCAAATTTCACAAATAGGTACCAAATGTTGCTGGGCGGGTCTCACAAACAAAACCTTAGTTTTAGCATTAAAACCAAACAAGAAATATGTTTTGTTTAACTTTTATTTCATAAAATAAATTGAAACTCTTCAGCAATAATGATTTCTTAATATTAGAAACGCAGAAAGAATTCTAACTATAGTTAACTCAACTGTATTGACATAGGTAGGTACCGCGTTCATAAATGCTTCTAAAACAATAAATGAAGGCATCCAGAAAAGTCCGGAAAACAACATGGTAGTCTGAAATTCATCTCAAAATTATAGCCTCAAATGCATCTCAATCAACAAACAAATAATGCTTGTTCATGTCGCCGAAGACGCTAAGAACGATTAATAATGGACTATATTCTTTTATTTTATATTTTTTGGTTTATATCTTAGCATATCTCTTTCTATATTTCTTTATTAGATAAATGATCCTGGGGGACGTGTTTTTCTCTTCATTTTCGGCTTTGCGTTTATCTAATAAAGAAATATTATTGGATTGCTTTAATCGCAGATTGAATATAGGCACTAAATTCAATAAAAAAAATATATATAAATTATAAAAAAATCCATCCACCGCGGGCCTCAAGGTGAGCCCGGCGTCGCGGCGGGCCGCGGATTGGCCACCCATGACCTAGCTAGACCGTGCTGCTATTCGCTCTGCCTGAATACGGGCAGACACGAACCGCGGTACACGTTCTCAATAACATTCGCCATATCTCAGTGGAGGCATTGCGTCACCAGAGGTCGCGTGTATCTCCCACGCCACACCATTAAGTACACAGATCATACCGGTTATCACGGCTCGAAAATACCATTCGGCTGGACACATCCTCTCGGACGGTCCGCTTTCCGCCATGTTCAAGCTAATACTTCTCGCGTGCGTCCTAGCGGGGTCCGGAAGGGCCGACGACTTGGGCCAGGCTGCCGGGCAGATCTTCAGCAACATCCTGCCGAGCCTGATCGGAAATGCAGCGAGGTCTGACTCGCAGGGATCGGCGGTCAACACGATCCAGCAGATCGGGACCGTCGTCGGCGGCGTGGTCGACTACAACAAGAAGAAGAGCTACGAGGATATGCTGAAGCAGGTTGCCGACAGCACCACTGATGAGGACCTCCTCAGAGTGAGCGAGGAGCTCTTCAATATGGACTACAACAACGCGGCCGCCTATATCCAAGTCAACCTACAAGGCAAGACCACTGCCATGTCGCCCAAGGACGAGGCGCAAGCGAGGTAACACCTTTCTACCATTGCTTCGTTTAGGAGAGCTCCATTAATCCTAACAAAGTAACGTGGCATTTAGAATAAACTGGATCTGAATAAAAAATTTTTTTGGTTTACCAAAAATTTGCAAAATTGATAGAGCTGTCTTTGATTCTATACACCTCTTATAATCTTATTTTGTTGGTTGCTTTGTTATTTAGTCTTTAATATATATATTTTTGTACTTATAATAAATAACACCTCGGAAGTTCCTGTGTCGCTGGAATTGTGCTACTGCGATGCTTTTAATCTCATTTTATAGTGTCGCAGAATCTAACATTATGCGACGACGCCTCATTGTCGATTCTAACTCTCGCTTATAATTCGAGAATTACTCAATCGATTCACATGCGGTTTTCACTGAAGTTGTCTGGCACATCTAGGGATGGTTATAGGATATTTTGCAGCGAAGCGAAACTGCAGGAACAGCTTGGAAATAAAGCTATAATCTACATGTATTGTTTTGTTTCACGATACGTGTGTTTGTCATATTATGTACTTGTACAAAAGCACTTTAAATGGAAGTAGAAATAAAAAGAGACGCATTTGGCGCGTACGATTTAATCGTGTGTGTAGGGGAGTTGGTCAAGGATAAATTCTAATCTAGACATTGTACGCAGCCTACTGACTGTTCCGGACAACGTATGGAACGGCCCGACAATTCGTCCCTTCGTCGCGCTCTTCGACAACTATCACAAGAACGTGATCCGGCCGGAGTTCGCCACGCCCAATGTGAGAGCACTTTCTGCTGCATAAGACTCTGCTGTACCAAAGATCGGTTTCTCCCGATTGTTGTTTTTCGTAAACTACTGTGAGTTAGGTGGACGTACCTATAGTGTAGAATCAATAAAGGATTCATTGTAGGCATAATAATATTTAATAAAAGAAATAATGCTCACCTTGAGGAGTATTGTATTTTTTCTCTCAAATTACATGACTAAACATGATGATGAACGGCACGGTACGATTTTTTTTATGATTACTATGTGTGAGTTGGAGCTTCGCCCGCATGTCACCTTTATATTATGCTAATTAACTACTAAATTGTACTTACTAAACTATTAAATTGTAGGACGACAACGAACAAAACATATTCCTGAATACTGTGCTGGCAACCGGACCCGTTCGCTCTCTCATCACATTCCTAGTCAACAAAGGTGAGCACGAGTATTTAATCATCTTTGGCCATTCCAATACGATTGCATAGCGTTCGATACATAGTCAGCGTATTGACTTGGTTATTTCTATGAGTGAGCGATATTCTATCTAGTTCTGAATAGTTCTGATACACGGAGCCACAAGGAAAACTCAGTGTCTAACTAAATAACTGCCAGTGACCGAAATTTGAGTGTTTGTATCAATGCTGTGAAATTGCGAATGCTATTCAAATCAAAACAAACGTGCAGTTCGCATAATAAAGTTTTATGGCTTAGTAAAGGGAATCTCCCTTCACTAAGCCATACAATTTTGTTGTGCGAGCTGCACGTTTGTTTTGATTTGAGTATAAGTAATCGCCAGAATAAGAAAACGAAGAGGTAACCTTGTACCGTAGTTTGCAAGAAGTTTTAAACATGTGGCATTTTTTTTTTCATAGAAGTACAAACGCGTACATTACTGCAAGCCAAAGTCAGCTCGGACGTCCAAAAACTGTTTTTGTGTTGTGGGCTGACATCGCGGATGTTGCAGGTGATACGTAGCCAAGCGTGTCATTTTCCATAAAAAAAATGTATAATGCATTTCATGTATTTCAGGAGTGACACAGCTGAACGATTACAACGAGCAAGTGACGCTTCTGAAGAAGATCTGGTTCACGAAGTACGCGCGCCACTGGACCGGCCTCTGCAAGTGCAGCTGCGCCTTCGAGAACATCTTTATGGCGGAGCTCAAGTCCAACGAAGTGCTAGGTATGGAACCTCCATTGCACACTTATTTGCAGAGAAAGTTTATTGTTTATATTTAATTTATAGTCACTAGTATGTCTGCTATAAATTAAATATAAACAATAAACATAATAAATAACACACATTCTGTGAACATTTCAACTGGCTAAATACATTTATTACGGTTCAAAAGATACAGCCCAAGGGCGAACAGACAGAAAGGCGACGTAAGCTTAGTAATAGGCTTCCTTATGGATACGGAACCCTAAAAACATGAATGCACCAGCCACCACTGTTCATGATCTTTGTCACGGCGAGTTCACCCTGTCGAAAGTTCTGTCCTGTCGAAACATAAAAAAAAATTAAACAAATAAAAAAAAAACAGTCGAATTGAGAACCTCCTCCTTTTTTTGAAGTCGGTTAAAAACCGTTCTTTTCTTTTCGGTTCCTCAATTCAAAAAGTTTAAAATCGCGGGAGTTTTGCAAACGACATGACTTTAAAGGCTGCCTGCGTAGTAGGTACCTAGATAAGTATTGTTCAAAGAGTTTGTATACAAACTCTTTGGTATTGTTATACAAACAACCTAACAGAAAGAGATGAAACTGGTGAATGAGATAGGTACGTACGAGTACCTACAGTGTACGCTATTTTTCCAGTTTGTGGTTTTAACTTTGTCATTATTATGTCATAATAACATAGTTCGTTCGCAAGGTGTAGCTTCGCCTGCAGAACATTTTGGCACTCAACAACACCATCATTCATCAAACGCTAAATTCGGCGGGCGAGCGCGCGTATACACACAAGGTTCTATCTAGTAAGTTTTAAATACACGATAATACGTATATAGGAGAATCAGTGATTTGACCTCTGAATGTAACCCTGCATTCAATTAACTCCCAGTACTAGTACCCATGTATGTATATCTGCGTAGGTACGCACAAGTAGGTAAATAAGGAGTGGCATTTGATTGCAGGTCTTCACAGCTGGTTATTCTTCGCCAAGCGAGAGCTGGATAACAAGGCCAACTATCTTGGATACATGGACAAGTTCGAGCTCGCTGGAGTAAGTTGATGCTTGTTTTGCAATTGTTTTTTTAAAGACCCAGCATAGATAAAAACATTTTCTTTGTGGCATTGAAATAAGTGCCTAGCTAGATAATTATCTATGTAGGTAGGCACTTATTCAATGCCAATGGAATAATTATAATTATTCAACTACGTGCTATATTTGAAAATGGAATAAACGGGGTGAATTATTATTTATTCCTCGGTACCTAGGTACTTTGAAATCGTTCACGGTTAGCAGTAATTAGAAGATAATTTGCTTCAGGACCAGTTGTATCATTGATGGTAAAACTGGTACTTAACCAATTCATTCTTTCGAATGTACCTACGTTGATGAAAATATAAAAATCTAACAATCAGAAACGATTTGTTAGCAGCACTCGTTAGCATTTGTTAGCAGTTATTATACCAAATTAATCAAATTGTCAGCAGTGAGGTAAGAGAGATTTTTTTCCAGGTTCGAGAGTGCGACTATAACCATAGTCCCCACTAGCAATATAATATTTGTATATTTGGTTTTGGATGACTAAAATTAGCTACAGCTTATAGATGATGAATGAGTGAATTAAACTGAGTAAGTATAGGTACTTACAAAGCCATCTTCCATCTCACTCGTTTCTACGCGCCGCCGCGCCACCGCACCGAAATAATAGCGGGCCATGGTACTTACCAATTTATTAGTTATTCACACATTTGTTTACAAGAATAACCAAAGTAAAACATAAAACTAAACTAAATAAATTAAAACTAAAAAAAAAAACTTTATGTTAAAGTAACAAAAAAAAAATCCTCCAATTCGACCGTCGTCGACCCCGCAGCGTTACACAGCACACTGGCTGCGGTGCCCCTCTGAATTTCGAGGCTAATTCGCCGTACGAGATGAGCCTTGGCACGTGGGTCACCAGACTTGTCGACAAGCATATCGCCCAGCTTGTCGATGAACTCTTTTGATTCTGGTCACAGAGCATGAAATGCATTTGATGCTCTGTGATTCTGGTACTAACATATATACCAAACCAAATTCAACAAACATCGCGACGTTCTTGCAGAAGGGCCAGATCCTGAAGTTCCACGCCATCCTCAGCGAGACCAAGGACAAGCCAGACGACACCATGTTCGTCGGCACCTCGCCCGAACTGGAGCTCGCTCTATACACACTCTGCTTCATGGCGCGCCCCGACAGGCCCTGCAGGCTCGGCTACAAGGACGCCAGGTTCAACATTTACACCAAGTCCCTTCGCTCGGACGGAATGTTCCTGCTCGACACTGGATATCCCAACTTTGCACCTTACGGTTAATCGAGCGTTTCGCTTCTACATTTCTAGCATTTATTTCGTTTTGAATTTGTAAATATGTGTATAATTTTGTATCATGCATTATTATGTCGAAGAGCATTGGATACTAAGCAGTTAACTTTATGGATTTATATATTATAATAACAATGAAAAGCTAATCAAATCGTTCATCGTAGTTCAGAGGGTTCTCATTTCTAAGAATTTGGAATTATGCATATATCCATAAGAAATAAACATTAAATAAGTACCTACATATTTGTACCGTGTGGGGCCGGTAAAAGTATTGCCCCACTGCATCTCTCCCCGTGTATGTCGTAAAAGGCGACTAACTTACTAACTTCTTATATTACTAGGTGGTAGGGTTTAACCCGCCCGGGTTGGTACCACCGCACTGAATGAAAGGTCGGTCGAAACGGCTATGTAAATAGTTTGTGTTTTCCATCCAGTTCAGGGTAGCCGGCACGACCGAAGGGAAGCACTGACGTGGCATCAAGTTCACCCGGTGTTATGGGCTGACATCACGGATGTTGTAGGTGATGTAGCCAACCGTGTAAAAAAAAACATATTTAAAAATGTTATCAAAGTAGAAAACAGAAAAAGTAAAGGAGTTATAAAGTAAAGTAAGGAGCAGCGTCGAGCCGTGCGACTAGTGGGTGACCCCGACGTGTCCCGCGATCTAGAACCACTGCAACTCCATAGGGATGTCGGCGCCCTAAGTGTGTTCTATCGCTTATTCCATGGGGAATGCTCGGAGGAGTTGTTTAACGCGATCCCGCCGTCCCCTTTCCACCTCCGCACAATGCGCACTGGGTAGGGAATGCATCCCTATACGCTGGACTTACCATGGATGCGTACCAATCGGTTCTGCAGATCTTTCCCCCACGGAACTGGTAAACTCTGGAATGCTCTCCCTGCCCACATATTTCCCCTCAAGTATAGTCTCGGGTCCTTCAAGAGAGGCACCTGTCAGGCCGGCGGCATTCGCAACCCCCGCGTACGACCGAATGTCCATGGGTGTCGTTATACACCTTATGGGTGGCTCGGCGCCACATGTCGCGCTTACTATATGTGACAAATTACCTACTTATTACATTTTATACACAGACCAATAAATTATTGAATAAACCAATTATTATCAACTACATAATTGTTTTCTTTTCAGTTGGTTCCAATTATTCAAATAATTGGAACCTACTCTAAAACTGATTGGATTTTACTTATCAGTATTTCTAGATTTTTTACAATTTTATTGTATTAGATAGGTAAGTACGATAATATTTCTTAAATTTTCTACTAACACTCTCATATAATAGAGCTATGTATTCTAGACTAGAGGCGAGGCACCTACAGATTTAATAAAAATAAAGCAAAAGTTTCAATAATTAATTTTTTTAACAATTTGATTAATGAGAAAATAAGCTACAAATTGAATGAAACAGTGAATGGGCTGGTGGTGCTGCTGTCAAAATGTGGGTTTTTTTATGGATACGCGAGACAGCTGGCGCCGTCCAGCGTGTATTGTTGTTTGTTAACCCTGCCCTTTACAATTGTTTCCACTTACTTAAGTACATATTATAAGAAAAAAAAGAAGGTTGATAATTTATAAATATAATAATTTATTCAAATATAAATAATGTTTTAAATGATACAATAATCAGAAATAAATAAGCAGCAAACATTTTAAAAATCAATCCAAAAAACCATATGCCCGAAATCAAAAACATATAATTGTTTGTTTTCAGGCTGAGGCGGGACGCCGTACAGGGTATAGACAATATTTTTACATAAATTATTGTTTTCACTCATCTATTGACTAAAACGTGCAGGTACTAATAACTTAACTAACTGAGAACTTGTACGCATTTTAGGAATAATCAGTGTTGCATGACTTTAAGTTTTATGCTTCAAATTACTTACAGTAATCTTACTGCTCAATACTGTTGTTATAATGTTA
Organism: Nematopogon swammerdamellus; assembly: GCA_946902875.1. NCBI lineage: Eukaryota > Metazoa > Arthropoda > Insecta > Lepidoptera > Adelidae > Nematopogon > Nematopogon swammerdamellus. The sequence goes on from OX336333.1 coordinate 11,741,457, forward strand.
TAAAAAGAGAGATAATCACATTTGTGACACATTGCTGTCTGTGGCAAGCAATGGATTATTTTATATTTTTTAACCAAACTGATTTTTTTATTATACTCTCTTAACTTACTTTATTATACTTAATTTAAAAGCTCACTCGCCTATCAATCATTTCGTTTTTAACCATATACTGTGAAAACGATCATGTTGATATTATACAAAATAGCATCACAATTTCATAATTTAGTAGATTTTAGTCTAACCTCATGGCAAAATGTTAAAGGATATTTCACCGATATAAATAAATTTCCCTAATACTCTCACGTCACGTCTCACTTGTGTAATTAAAAAGTTTATTAAAATGTATTGACTTATCTCTAAAAAAAAACAGCCTGTATCAAACGCCGCCGACCATTCGAGTCTTTAAAGATGGCACACCTGTAAAATCGCAGGTCACAGACATAAAAATATATGTTACACTGCGTGGGACATAAACTCTTAAAATATAAGAAGATTCTGCAACATTAAACTGAAATGTGACAAATTGACCGTTTCGACATAGTGTTGTCTTTCTCCACTGCAGATGAGTAGTTAGTAAAACTCCTAACCTGACTAGTCATCTCTTACTCTACATATAGATATGGTTATTGTCTGTACATCTTGCCTTAAATTGCCAATAGTTTAATATCTTAATTAGCTGGAATCAATACAAAATGCAACATAGATAAACTGTATGTGATATTACAAGACTTCTAGGATTTATATCGATACGAAGAGATGGATAGATCTACATATACATAAGACACAACTTCCTCCGCAGGTACATGCATCTAACACTTTGCTAACGAAGCTAAACAAAAATCCAAATAGATTAATTAATTTTTGGGAACTGTCTTTTACTGGCACGAGGAAAACATTTCTTAAAGTGGCCAATGCACAAACCAATGACCTAATAAGGTATTATTTGTGTTTAAATCTCCTTTTAGTAGTTTAAGAGTGCTACTCACCAGACGACAGCAGCGCTGCGCGGCACAACGTTTTTGAAATGAATTGCTCGCCGCGCCGCGCAGTGCAGTTTTTTACAATTTCATACAACTTTGATGTGCCGTGACACGCTGCTTTGCCGTACCATCTAGTACTCCGATCACACTCTAAGCGAGATGGAATTAAAACACTTTGACTTACTCGGTTAATGTGTGCAATGGCATTACAGTTGTACCTTATATATAATTGAGCTGCGAGACATCGAGGCTGTTTTGTTAAAAAGGTCAATAAATCATTATGTTAAATAGCATAATCGACTAGGACATGTTTTTAAAATGAATTATTTTAATATAAATATAGAATATTCATATTAAAAATGGGTCAAAGTGAGAACATCCTCATTTGTTTAAGTTGGCTAAATAAAACCTGATTAGGTTCATTCGCTATACTATGCTATGCATATACTATGCTCCTTTTCAACAATACACGTTTGGAGAGGAGATTTCACATAAAATATGAGCAATACTCGTGCGGCATGACACCGCGGCGCGGGTAGAATGTGTGCGTGGTGGAGTAGTTGAGCAGGTGTGAGATGTTGGAGGTGTAGATGTCGGCGAAGCGGAACAGCCGGCGGGAGAAGTAGGTCGGGTTGTGGTACGTGCGGAACACGGAGCCGAACTGCGGGTTGAACACGGCTTTGATGTCGTTCCTGCAATATGTACAATTCTAATTCAATTAATACAGTATTTATTACATAATGTTTCTTGGATGTTTGGAGATTTTATTCAGTTTTGTTTGAATATTTAACTTTACCGTAGATTTAATAATCTACGATTTTACTCGCTTTTGGTATGCACAACGTAAAAATTGGTTTTGTAGATTTCTAAAAAAAAAAATTCATTTCTAAAAGCGGTTCTTGTTATATTATGAACAATAATAACAACAATTCAGTACAATTGAGGCAAAATGGCCTGACCTATGCACTGTTGTCTTTGTGATACTGATAATAAAAATGATAGTGAATATTAAAATAGCGCTATCACAAGTTTCTCACTCGCATTACTGACTTTATTTTAACACATTTATTTCCATATGAGATCATCGAAATATGAATAAACAATTTTATTTGACTTTTGTTAAATACTGTCTATCCAATGTATGCCTTGAAGTAATGAGGCCCGCCCGTGTTAGTTCTAGACTAGAAAATTAGAAAATCACATCGAAATTTAAGAAACCCATGAAACTATTACACAAAGTCACACATACTGGAACAGAACTATTCATAGAAGATTATTATAGAATATATAAATATATTATAGAACTTATATACATGATACAATTTATTATATGAACAACATTAACAACCACAAAACAAGAATTAAATATAAATTATTTATTGCACGCCAAAAAACTAAAATATATAAGCAGAACTAAATACAAAGACTTATCTATCATTAAGAGTGATTTCTTTAAGTCAACCTTGCTGAGAAGTGAATGTAAAGTGGTACTTACGAGCCCCGATCCAAGCGAACGCTGGGGACAATTCATTATTAAAATAATTTTGAGCCGTTTTTTCAAACAAGCATTGGCCAAAACAAGGGGGGTCAGCTATTCCCTAAAAACTATATTTAAATTAACTAGTAAAATGTCCTAGTATTTAGGGAACAAAGCGAACAGTACTTGTCTATAAAGCATATCACAAAATAAATTTTCATTATTATACATTTTTATGTGTATGAAAGAAAACGTTCAGTGTATTTCAACAAATAAAAAGCAGCAAAAATTTCAGTAAAGCAGATTCTGACCATTTATGAAAATCATCTAAGTCAGCCCAGACAATTACTTTTTATTGCTTTTTTTAGATAAATAAATATTATAGATACCTACATAAACATCGTCAATGTTTTGTAAAATATTATAGATACCTACATAAACATCGTTAATGTTTTGTAAAATGCCAACCATTTGCTCAATGTATTGTATGCTGTATTAATTTGTTATATAAAATATGAACATGTTCATTATTCATTGTTTATTGTTGTTTATTGTATAATTTCAACCAAGGTAGGTAACCTACGCTTGGACATATCGAAAATTCCACCAGTTCTACTTTCAATGAGAAGAAGAACTGACAAACTAACTTCGCTAGTCACAATGTTTTGTTCCTTATAAGTATTATATTTGGTTGCCACTATTTAAAAAAAGTGGTCAAGTGAACCTTGTTCACGTGCCGAGGGTCCCGTAACCGCACTGTTTCGCTTTCATCTAATTATATTTTCTACCAGGGTGCGGTCAGGCTTTGGTTGAATGGGTAGCCGTATGACCGTGGTTCGGCTGGCTGTGGTTCGGATTCCATAACTCGAGAACCACTTTATCGATTTACATATTTATGGTTTTCATTGTTATATTCTGGTATGTAAATCGAGATGTAAATCGTTCTTTTTTTCGTCTACATCACCTACAACATATATGATGTCAGCCCATAACACCGGGAGAACTAGGTGCCATGTCAGTGCTTCCCTTAATTTCATGTCGCCTACTGGATGCAAAACATGAACTATAATTACAGCCGTTTCGACCGACGTTTCATTCAGTGCGTTGGTACCAACCAGGGCGGGATAAACCCTACCACCTAGTAAGGTAAGAACTAAGAAGGGAAGGGACCTACAGTTTTACGTGGAATCCAAACCACGGTCAGCCTCCAACGGTCAAGCGGTCACCCATCCAAGTACTGACCGCGCTCAGGGTTGCTTCAACAACGGTCGACCGACCGCACCGCTGAGCTACCGAGGCTGACAATAAATAAAGCGCTACGGGCGACCGACCGTGTAACGTACGTATAAATATATGAAATGTTCTTATACCTCGAAAACCACTTTATCAATTTACATACGGTTTTCACTGTTACATTTCGTTACTTCTCAGGATGATTTTAAGCTATCAATCACAACGCTAGCTACGTTATCGGTGGCTTGAGCTGTGACCAAAAAGTCACCCGAAAAATTGAAATTTTCTCTGTTCAGACATTTAACTTTATCTCCAAATGTATGACATTTAGAGGAAAATGAATAGTTTTGTGCACAACTACATAAGAGTACCTATATTATTTATTTTTTCCAGAATTTTCAAACAACCCTTAATAGGTCAAAGTTCGTCGACAAAAGTGCGGTTTTTTGTCAACTTTTAAACAAAATATTTGCTAAAGTAAACTTATTGATTATAGCAAAGTTATACATTTTTGACATTGCATTAACAATACCTATAGAATGACATGACATTTGATTTATTTAAAAAAACAAAAAATATTTTTGTTTTACATTTTGGGTTACCCTGTACTTTCCACAGGACTATTAGACAAATTTATCTATAATATATCTAGCGGCAAAAATTACACGTAATTTGGCGTCAGTTTCTTCGAAATCGGTTCAGTAGGTCCTGAGATATCTGCGTGTGACTGACAGACAGACGGACAGACAGACAGACAGACACCAGAGCGATCCCATAAGGGTCCCTTTTTTCGCATTTTGCGACGGGATCCTAAAAAGAAGAAGTATTATATTATAGTAACTTACAATAATTAACCCATAATACTGCTCACAAGAACATTAATATTTACAGCATAAACATGAGTACTCAAGAATCTGACCACTCTGCCTAAGAACATTTAAATTATAAAAGGAAAAAAGGACGTCGGACCTTCCCCGCACCAGCGTAACACGTTTGTATAAACGTACAAATGCCATTCGTTACCAATCAATCAGAGCGCGATACCGCCCGATACCACCCAATTAGAGCGCGCGTCGTCCCCTCCGCTACCCGCGGAGCTCGATGACGCTGTTTCTCATATAAGCATTGGACAGTCTGACGTCCATACCTATTTAAATGTTCTTGACTCTGCCTATTTACTGCTATACTTGCTTGCTTGCTATATATTATCTGCCTATAGGCTATATCTGGTGAATAGTGCCATCGTCAATTTTGATACTTAATACATCAAGTCAAATCAAAAACATTTAGTATAAGTTTATTAGAAAGAAATGTAAGTAATAAGTTATATTACAAAATTAAATCTAAAGATACAGAGGGTATCCAATTGTCAAAGTTCTTTAGTGGAAAAAACAGAAGTCAGACTCTTAGGTAAAATTACAGTCAGTTAACGCATCCATAACAGTGTAATAACCCTTTTCAATTAACATTAGTTTAATTTGCAGTTTAAAATTATTCTCATCAAATTCTTTTAATGTTTGAAGACAGTTTATTATAAAATCTAACACTATTACTGCATTAGTTCAGATTGGAAATGATTTTGCCCAATATCTTGGCGCTCGAATTATAAAAATAAAATGAACTTATCCTCAGGGGCGGGGCACATAATATAAAAATGTGAAGTCTCAATGCTAGGAACACCACTGGTGGCATTTTCCAGCGGTGGTATACTCCCGTCTGAACGTGTTGAAAATCCTTCTTTTAGGGAAGCTAAAAATTTATTATTCAACCTAGACAATTTCCATACCTGATTTAGATTAATAAATGTATGTACTTTTGAACCTATATGTATGTCACGAATGTATTTAGTGGTATGTCATTATTAGTAAGGATTATTATTATCTATGTTTTATTGTTTATTTTAATACTCTTTAAAAAAATATTTTTTCTCTCATTTAATTTTCCGCACTACCCATCTACCCTACTCACAATCCCAGGCATGACTGGCAGATCTTTAGGCTTTAAGTCCGCCTCTTGTCACTTTTTATGCAATAAAGTATATTTTCATTTTCATTTCATTTCATTTCAATAAATAAAGCTGTTTCAAATAAAATGATTATATTCCGGCATAGACATTAAACAAGAAAATAAAAAGCGTAATATAATGGATGAGTGGTGAGAGAAGGGCTGATTTCTCACCGCAGGTGGTCTCTCTCCGCCATCCACTGGTCGAGAACCTCGACGGCCTCCGGCTCGTTGTAGTCCTGGTGGTCCTCGATCAGCTGCGTCAGCATCTGCAGCCAGTTGGCGTTCTCCTTGAACGATTGCTTGTTCAGTGTATTGATCTCGTGCTGTCAAGTAACAAGCAACTTTTTTATAATAAAAAGTGCACCATATTACTAATTCGTAGTTAGTCAACAGTGCCCAAGTTTGTAAAATCGGAGATGCAGATCTATCCTAGCCGTGATTCTGTTCGCGCTCTTGTATGGGTAAATCGTGGAACCCTGTCACACTCACTTGCTTGTGGCACACACCATACTGTGGCATACCTATTACTTCGTGTTGTCACACCGGGTTCTACTCGGGACAAATCGGAGATGAGGCTGAACTCTCATAGTAATGAGAAATTCAATTTGTTAGGTTCCGTAATTGAAATTGTAAAAATATAAATTTTCCACCGATATGCAGAACTAAATAGTCATAGTAAGGCCTAAATATATAATCAATATATCAATAAATAATATCATATTACTTTAAGTGAGCTAAACCTGTATATAAGGTCTTTTTTTAACTGACATACCTTAAAGAGGATGTTCTATATCGGAAACAGATCATATTAAAATTATAAAAAAAGGGGGTAACAGTTTTATATTTTATGAAATATAAAAAAAATACAAACAGACTCACCTGAACATCAACAACACACCTTTTGCTAAGAAACTATGTTTCTATTTCTAATAACTACTAAATAATTGTGAAAGTTTATATAATTGATTTCCCTGAAATGACTAGCGATTTGGATGACATTTTGTATTTAGATAATGTAATTTTTTCACGTTTATCTCGATAGGTGTAGACACTGGAGGAAGCTCGGTCGCGCAGGCACTAGTAATAAAGTAAGTGAATAGTAATTGGTAAATATAAGTGACCGTGAGCTCGTTGATGATGGCGCCGGTGCGCCAGCCGTGCTCGAGCGTCACGTCGGCCAGGTCGCTGTAGGGGTGGTCCCCGAAGTACAGCACCTGCTGCCCGCGCCACCCCGTCAGATCCTGCAGCTGCTTCACTGTGCCCTGCCCGCACACACACGCACATACCTTCACCCACCTATCCCAACAATCGCGCCAAGCAGAATAACAGGTGTTGTGCACCAAGAACTCGGAATTTCTGCACAATAACGACCACAGTCTTTAGTAAATTATTAAGAAAGGATAACTAAAGCAGCTAGTAAGCCATGAAGACTTTACCTATTTCATGACTCAGTGGAAGGACAAGGTGTCAGGTGGCTAGCCTGTCATCCTTTAGAACGGCATCTTGTCCTTATCCGTTAGTTGTCTTTTTTGACATGCTTGCTTTCGCAGCTAGCATAAGGTTTTCCGTTCACTGCTTAGTCACCTGGACAAATATTGTGTGATGGATGGTATAAGATTAGAACTCTTGGCTCTTAACTAGGTTAGCAACAAATCTGTTTTTCTATCTGAAACAATGTCACATTTACATAAATCATCATTGTTTCGTTTCATAATCAATATGTGTCACTTTTCCCATGATTGATAGTAAGTCCACATTATTCGCTAGGAGATTGAACATTCATTGACTGTAATGAATGTAAGTTAATGTAATGTAATTAAATCTAAGTATTCAGCATCAAAGAAAGTGAAGAAAAGATCAACTAAGTGCATACAATTGAGTAACCGATATAGCATCATCTACACGTATTGCGTTGAGTTCCTGTAGATTTTACAGGAACTCAACGCAATACGTTGTCACGCAACACCAAGTTAAGCCTAAAATCACAAAAAATTATGTTTATTAGAGGCGACAGTGCGCCGAAATAGCGCACAAACATCCATCACCAATTCTCGAAAACAACAGAGAAATCCGTAAATTTTTTGCTATAGGCTGGCGCCAAAGTGAATTAGATCAAGTAAGGTATATATCTTCCCTTTATATAGAAGTACTATCCCTTAGCCTTATCCCAATATTCAAAGAGCGTGTAGTTCAATATCCAAAGTCGGCTGCTCTGCAGTTTCAAAATTGGAACACGACGTTTCGTTCACTTTTCAGTGCTGTTCCAACTTTGGAATAGCGACGTGTGAGCGTTGAATAGTTTTATTCAAACTTTAATGTTTGGTATTTGTAAAAAAATTACCTCATAATAGATGACTCCTTTCTCGAGTGCGTTGACTTTGTCCCAAACGTGAGTGTTGGCGTTGTGGTCGAACACTCGAATGGGACGCGACATCTCCGTGAAGAACTTGGGCTTGCGAGCGTTCACTATCACCACATCGAAGAAGTCTCGCCAGTCGGGGCCCACTAGCATCCTCATGCCAGCATTTCTGCAACATTGTTGAACAAAGATAATAGATGTTTTAATTTAGTGACACACTGAGAGGAAGTGTTGGAATCAGTGGCGGTTCCCCAGGTGAAGCAAGTGAGGCGCCGCGCCGCCTCACTTAATTATCTTGAAGGTAAAGAAAAAAAAATCAACATGGATGTTTATTTATTGCTAGACTTTGGGCATGTCCTGTCCTCGAAATTAAAACTGCAATACGACATTAATAAAATGCTATTATGTAGGCGGTGCCTCACTAAAATTCATTGGCCAGAGCCACCACTGGTTGGAATTCCTGGTTTTTGAATTTTTGGTTTGAGTCAATATTTGGTGAGATATATATGCGCTTCTAAAGTAGTAAACTGTGTGTTTTTCACTGTGATGCTATCACATTGCAAAATTAAAATTTTGTATGTAGAATAAAATTTCTGCGAGTGGAGATGGTGTTTTGTTTTTTCGCGAGAGACAAAATGGCTGGAAAGTGGGTGAAGAATTAGACTCTGTTGGCTTGTTCGTGTTTTGGTTTTTGGAGCCTACACATTAATTTATTACGGAACCTTCACTGTGCGTGATCCGATACGCACTTGGCCGATTTTTTATGCTCTGTGACTTTTAAACAATGAAAACATATGATGAAACTATTCTTCGTGCAAAGTACTAAGTACTAAAGATAATAATAGCTTACACAAAGTGGTAAGGGCTATTGGTGACTAGGAAGAGTTTCTTGTCGGCGTCCTGCAGCTTGGTGAAGTATTTGCGCAGCTCCTTGTTGGGCCGCACATACTCGTTCACGTCCTGCGCCACGATGTTGTGCATCACCGGGTGACAGCTCTGCACTGAGTTCTGCAATTCAATTTATTTTATTTTATTCAATTTATTTATAAATAAATTATTTATCCACTACGATAACTTAACTTTCCGAAAATGATAGTATATGTTCCACAATTTTGATTCTATTAGATGATTTAGACTAGTATTTAAACCGTTATTAGGTACATACTAAACGAGTGCAATGTACATATGGAAAAGGAATGATTTTTACAATTAAGTAATGTTTCACAGAAAAAAAGATAGAAATCAAATTATAAACGCATCAGGGTAGAACGCGCGCGATTACGCGAAACTATTCGACACCCCTGGGGAATATTGTGCGAATTTCGATCCGACAGCCGATTTATTAAATGTGATTACGTTGGTTTATCCATTTCTCGTCTACGACTTCACAAAGCAAAACCTGGCTAAATTAGACTCGTATGTGACCAGATTCCTGAAATCATGGTTTGGACTGGCTCACCCGGCTGACTCGTCAACGCTATACAGATCTCACAATAACTTTGGACTGAACATTAAGAAACCGTCGATATTTTATCAAAAGGCGAGAATAGCCAAACGATGTATACTCAAAGACTCCAATGATAGCGCTATTCAAGCCTTACCCAACACATCACTATCAGATGAACTGGAATCGAGACTCGACTTCTACAAATCATTCCAAGTTGGTACACGCACCAATAGATCTGGATTGGGCATAGAAACAGCAAAGTCTGATAAAGAAATACTGAAAGGTTTTGCTCAGGAGGACATGGAACAAGGCTTCAAACTTCACGCCTTAAACCTAGAAATGCAGAATGATTGGCTAACAGTGGGTGACTTCTGCATCCCTCCTGCATTGAAGTGGAAATCCATAATATACAACTGGTCCCCTGAGCTGCTTAAGTTCTACTTAAATGCATTCCAGCTTACTCTCCCCGACCCGAGTAACCTAGTTAGATGGGGGAAATCTACAAATAGACTATGCCCGTCATGTAAGGAGTTCGTAGGCACGGCCAAACATTTGTTATGCGGATGCAAAATACTACTTGAGCGAGGCCAGTATTCCTACCGTCATGATAAAGTCCTCCAAATCATCAGAGAGGCCATCAACCTGTCAATTGCACGGACCAGGAAAGGGCAAACCAGTAGCGGCTTCCAGAAGGTCAACTTTGTGAAACCTGGAGCCAATAAGCTGCCCAAAGATAGGACTAAACCTTCTTCAATTTTGGGAGCAGCAAAGGATTGGGAATTGTTGATGGACACACATGAGAAGCATTACCAAATGCCTTCGGAAATCTGTACCACAGCATTAAGACCGGATATACTCATATTCTCAAAAGCGACAAAGCATGTAGTACTTGTTGAACTTACAGTTCCATGGGAAAGTAACATACCGAAGGACCACAACATCAAACTTAACAAGTACTGCAACTTAGTAGACCGGATTGTGAGAAACGGATTCAAGACTGATCTCTTCGCTGTGGAAGTCGGAGCAAGAGGACTACCAGCGAAGTCGCTCTACAGTCTCTTCAAGAATCTAGGGCTCCCAAGATCGACGCTAAGCTCATATATGGAGAGAGCTTCGAAAACGTCACTGGAAGCATCCTACAGAATATGGATAGGTAGAGAGAGGGAGGTCGAGAGCGGGACTGGTGGTTTCCCCGCGTCCTAGTCAACGCAGACTAGCTGACGAGGGCTTGAAGCGAGCCGAAACGTGAAGCATGCGCGGGAAATTTAGAGTGGCCACTCGCTAGTCCCAACCTCGATTAACACCCTCCTCTACTGCCAATGGGCCCTGATATGTTCGGTGAAGAAATCGCAAGCTCAGGTCCACACCTTCAAAAGGAAAGGGCAAACCAGTAGCGGCTTCCAGAAGGCCAACTTTGTGAAACCTGGAGCCAAAAAGCTGCCCAAAGATAGGACAAAACCTTCTTCAATTTTGGGAGCAGCAAAGGATTGGGAATTGTTGATGGACACACATGAGAAGCATTACCAGATGCCTTCGGAAGTCTGTACCACAGCATAAAGACCGGATATACTCAAACCTAACAAGTACTGCAACTTAGTAGACCGGATTGTGAGAAATGGATTCAAGACTGATCTCTTTGCTGTGGAAGTCGGAGCAAGAGGACTACCAGCAAAGTCGCTCTACAGTCTTTTCAAGAATCCAGGGCTGCCAAGGTCGACCCTAAGCTCATACATGGAGAAAGCTTCGAAAACGTCACTGGAGGCATCCTACAGAATATGGATAGGTAGAGAGAGGGATGTCGAGAGCGGGACTGGTGTTTCCCCGCGTCCTAGTCAACGCAGACTAGCTGACGAGGGCTTGAAGCGAGCCGAAACGTGAAGCATGCGCGGGAAATTTAGAGTGGCCACTCGCTAGTCCCGACCTCGATTAATACCCTCCTCTACTGCCGATGGGCCCGGATATGTTCGGTGAAGCCATCGTAAGCTTAGATCCACACCTTCCATTATCTTGCCGGAAACAATGTATTCAACATGTAAACAGTAAATATTATTAAATAAAGTATAAACTTGTCTAACTACATATTTTTACTACATTAAATTTAGGAAATGATTTTTGTGATCAATAGTAAAAAAAGTCAAATAATTTTTTTCTGAATTCCTTTTAAATAAATAGTTACAGTTTTCATACAAACTGACTAATTTAGTGTAAAAACGATCTAATGTTCGGCACGAACGTGGGAATGAAAGGGCGCGGTACGTGAGGAGTATCGAGGAGATGCGCGGCGGCGGCGCGATGCGAGTTTTTCGACCCCGACTGTTCCCGCGCCCTCCACCCGCATGCGTCAAATTACACTTGACGAAAACATAAATATAAAAAATTCATATCTCGAAAACTAGACACTTTATAGAGAAAAAATTTAATTACATTTTTGTCTCAGAAAAACATTAGGATTGCGCTTCCAAAATTAATATACTGACCGTTACAACGCCCTGTATATTATTTACAGACACGAGCAAATATAGTAAAACTATGGAAAAAACCTTTTTTTTTATAATAACATTCTCGAACATAACAGTAAACAAACTTGTGCGTGTATAGCAAGTTGCTAATAATCATGTGGGGTTTCAATTAGTTAGGAGCTCAATGAGTATTTTTTAGATTTGTTGATTGCAAAATTTATGCACCGTACATGGATAGTCCATTTATAGATGCACCTTCTGTTAAGTACGAAAATACTTTCATAATTTTTCAAACATTTGATTTCGGAAACACGAAGAGTATAAAAAAATCTGACATAAACACTGCAAAGTGATATATATATATTTTTATCTTAATATATAAATATTATCATAAATTCATTTAGTTATAAGAAAATTACAATTACCTAAATTATTTTTTTTATTTTATTTTATTCTTATTTACATATGCTAATACTAAAATAACTAAGACTAAATATATTTAAACTAAATAAAATTAAACTAATATATATTAAAACTAAAATAGTTATGATATAATGATATGGTGTTTACCTTGACATCTCTAAACAATATCTCTGGATGATAGTCGATATGATTCCTAATAAAATACTCGGCCACGTTACATAGTAACCCAACCTCCGGCACTGAGAACAAGTCAGCCAGATGTACCATTTTCGAGCGGTTATCCTGTTAACAAAACATATTATTATATTCTTAGGCATCTAATATGTTTCTTTTTGTTTTTTTTTCAGTTACAGTTGTCAAAATACTATTGTAAAAGTTACAATACTTTTACAATAGTATTTTGTAGTATCCAATAGTAAATAACAAACAAACAAGAAACATGTTTTTTCAAATTTTTACAAGCATCAAACTTGGTGTGGTTATAATTAGGGTTTTCGCGTACCCGGTTTTTTACATACCCGGGTATTGGGTAATTTTTTTATATATATCCGGGTATACCCGGGTACCCGGGTATTACATTATATATAGCTATATACGAGAAAAACTTGCAAAAAGAGGACATAACGCTGGAAAAGGCTATGAAAATTGCAAAAAGTCTGGAGCTATAAAAAAAAACTAAATAAATCAGCCAGCAAGAATGAAGAAGAATCAACAATTTATAGTTTAAAATCAAAAGGAATAGATGCTCTATTCCTTTCCTTCTTCGACAAAATACAAAACACGGAAACGGAGATAAATCAGCTATATCACCAAAGACATCTGAATGTGAATGAAACTGCTGCTTCAGGCATTATTAATTTTATATGTATAGATTTAATTGTTTTTGTTTAATATGAATTAAGAGGGGCATGTAGTAATTTATCTGCAGAACGCAGAAACTAATACGAACAACATTACCTCACTCAATTCACCTGCTGTCTATGGCCACTGAGTAAATTAATCTATGTTTATTCACAAAGTTTATATATGGCTGGCACAGGCAAGCAGTGTTGTCAATTCGGCTACTACAAAATATGCTACTGTGGTGTTACAAAAATGCTGATAACTTTATTTTCAAAGTGCCAAAAAATGATACCCGGAGTCCCGGGTATTCTAGGATATTTTACCCGGGTACGAAATCGCCTGTAAACCCGGGTATACCCGGTCCCGGGTACCTGGGTAGAAAACCCTAGTTATAATGCAAACTTTAAAGTAAAAAAAAAGTTTACATAATTTCATTTCATAAAATAATTTTTATTGCATAGTTCATCCGATAATTGTTTTATTTTACCATCGCTGATAGTATAAGTACACCATTCTATAATCATAATCGGATGGATGGGTCGTATAATTATACGACCCATCCATCCAATTACAGTCAGGTACTTACATTGTGAAAGATCTTCCTTCAAATATGATGCCAATTTTGCTTTGAGAATATTTTCATAAAACCTTCAATCAGAGTACGAGAGGATAGATACAGCAAGTTAACTGAATGATTACAAGTGTTCATTGGTAATATTAGTAGGCGACACGCAACGCAATACTTCTCAAGGTCCCGTGCCCACGCGCTGGAGCAAATAGAACATCAGGTTTACAAGTCTAGGTTATACCTACTACTGATTTTAACTTGTTGTAATGTGAGCATGGTCTAATGTTGAGAAACTATTGACTTTGCAATATTTTACTTAAATAGTTATCAGGTGGAGCTTACATTGTGAAATCTAACTAAATCAGTTGTGTGCACAAAATTTGTTACATTCAACTACATTGAAATCACTATATGAATCTACCAATATAGAAGGTGTGGAACTAAGCTTGCGATGGCTTCACCGAACATATCCGGGCCCATCGGCAGTAGAGAAGGGTGTTAATCGAGGTCGGGACTAGCGAGTGGCCACTCTAGATTTCCCGCGCACGCAGTGTCATAAAGACGTAAACAAACAGCTTACCTTGTGAGATTTATGATCCCCTTCCACATATGCTATAGGTATTATTCTATTCTTGTACAGAGACAATACTTCCTCTGTAGAAAGAGGTGTTAGTCCTCTATACACAGATCCAAACTGTATCTGAAGGAAGGAGTCCAACTTAAGAAGAACTCCTTTCTCGATGTCGTAGTGAAGGCCCCGTACTGCAAAACCGGGTTTGTATTCCAAATTTAAAATTCCTGGAGGATACTGAAAATAGAAAGGTTTAAACATTTAAAGGAGGATTTTCTCAGGTAAGTATTCCAATTTAAAATTCCTGAAGTCAAAAAATGCTACATTTTATGTCATGACTTGACCATTTTGATTTAAATGCAACTTACTTGCGTATAAGATTGTGTGTATTTAAATGTCTTTTATTTATATTGTAAATTGTTTCATATTTTGGCGATGGCCTATTTTTGCTTGGATCCAAATAGAATAAGAACAATTTTATACATTATTTAACTTGACATTATACATTTATATATTAATATACCAAATCTGTAAATGAATTTAAAATCAATAAAGGAATATAATTTTACTTGGTGTGCAATAAAACATTTCTATTCTATTTTATTACATTTTACGGCTTATTTTTATCATATTTCAACCTGCTACAAAAGCAGCGCCCAGCTAGTCAGCTCTGGGTTTCCGTTTCGACTTCAAAATCCCTGGAGAGTACTGGAACTAAAATCGAAACCAATCATTTGGGTAATACAAAGAATCAATTCAAAGGGGAAAAGTGGAAATATTATGCATAAGTACCTACCATAAACTAGGTAGGTAGTCGGGTAATTAAAAAATAAACTGTGATAACATCATTTCGTTACCTTATATTTCTCCAGCAGAGTGTCCCTGCCCAGATTGTACAGGAGATGTTCTAGCGAGGGCTTGTAGTGTGCGAGTGTGTAGTCATAATCAAACCCGTACACCTTCACTTCACTGAGATCCAGCTCGTTGCACGCGAACACTCCGCGCGGGTTCACATCCTGAGGCAGCTTCTTCGCTGTAATCGGTGGACTCTCGTTCAAACATGACCGATGGAATTGTTTTTAGATATGTGTAATTAATTATACAGTTGAAAAGACAGACTGTTAAATAATAAGTTATTTTAAAATAAGAAAATTGTATTCCAGCATATTTTGAGGTAGATCTCATGAATTTTTAAGGATTTGTAACCAGACAGTTAATTTGTGACAGTATGCAGTAAAGATCTGGTGGAGGTGGATAAGTCCAGAATAAAATGTTAGGTTTACAAAAAAATTATCTACCTTCTATGTTATTTTACTTAATACAGTCTAGCTGAGTATAGACTTTTAAAATACTATTTACCACTTTCACTGCACTCTTCAGATTAAACAAACTCTCCAACATAAGACTGAACTTGAAGAGTTCTCAACGTCAAGTTCATAAATAAAAGATGTCAAGAAAAAAATTTTAATGGTGTATAACATTATTAGAATTAATAACTGGTAAAACACTTGCAATGTCTCAGTACAGCTTCGTGCATTGCAAGAAAAAAATAACTTCACGTTTATAAGCATAACGTGAGATCAAGAAATACTTGATGCAGAAAGTGTATAATGTCAAAAATGCATCATTAAATATTGTAGCGAGAAGCGACAAGTTATGGGGTCAAAGATGAACTTATTCAGTAGCCAGTCGACATCCCGCAATCGGTAGAGCCTACATAGTGAGCAAAGCCTGGACATAGAGGCTTGCCACTAGCCAACATTACTAAGCGTCAGTCACACGAAGTTAACACTCGCTGCCTCAAATGCCTACAAGATACTCGCTGAGAGTAGAACTGAGTATATTCAATTGTACTCGCTACTCGCAGCCACTGAGCGCTCGTGTGAGTATATTCGCTGCGACTAGCCATTTGTCGTGCCACACCAGTCCAGCCACAGCGCAGCCCATGTTTCACGTGTTTCATACTTATTTATTATTACATGTAACGGGCAGGCGGCGACTTGTGGCGAATTTATCCGCTAAAAGTAGAGCGCTGCGAACGATTCACTTCCTGTGACTGAAGTTTTAGTCTCAGCTCAGCGAAGTTCATAGAAGTTTTGACCAATAGCGTGCTTTGCAAATGCATAACTAAATGGAACTAGGTATGAGAAGACAAGCAAATGTGTACCAGGCGTTAGTCCATACATACTCCATTCTCATACCCATCTGTCCAGCAAGGGCCATCTTGTAGATTGCTCTACTGATATTTTGAAAAATGTGGATACCTACCACAAAATAACAGACTACAATCTAGCTATGCCCAGTGGACGACAGGTTCCGGCCGCGACAGAGCTACATTTTCTTTCTAATACTGCAAGCGGAAGAGTATGCAGTGGATTTGGTTGGCGTGCATTATCAGAAGTCGAAGCAAGTATAGCAAGGCCCGTAAATCCAAACGCCCACCTCCATCTGCACCCTGGTCTCTCAGCCTATCCATCATGGCACCTGGTGTGATGGTACATATACATTTTACTATCCATGTTTTTATGGGTCGCATTACGTTTTGATAGATGTGGTTGAACATTCAGTGTAAGCATTACGTTTTGATAGATGTGGTTGAACATTCAGTGTAAGTATTGATATACACTTTTACTTAATTTAGTATGGCTACTGTAGTAAGAATAGCTTAAAGTACAACCCATCCGAAATATCTGCGGACCTGACCAAATGACGTCATATAAACTAGAGGGTCAGCAAACAAATAAAACGAGAAACATTTTATTGTAATATGTTTTTTATACCTACTTTAATTTAAAAGCTACATTCTACATCCCAGAAAATAAAAACTATAATAATAATCTGAAAATGTGCATTTGCTCAGGTCCGCAGATATTTCGGACGGGTTGTATATTGCAAAAAAGTAAACAAAATGTTTATAAGATATGAATATAGTTGTGGAACTGTCAGTTGGTGTGGTGTGACGTGACACACACAGACAGAATGTCTGTAAGAACTGCGATACTAGCAACATACTCAGTGACCACCGATGTAGGTACCCACCTTTAAACATTTAATTTTAATCATGTTAATAAGTGGTCGGTCGCTAATTGCATTCGGTCCCGATTATGACTAAAGCTTATCGTTATTTTAACACAAAAGATGTTTAAATATATAGGTTATAGAGTGGGCACTGGGAAACGTTCCATACAAAAACTTTGATCTCTGATGTCAATGCATCGTGCGTCCAATGTTAGGCGAGCGTGTAACACTAGTATGAGCGACTTGTTACATAGGTAACAAGTCGCAGTTAAATAACAGGTTATTAGTTTGTTCAATTTGTATTTTTCTAGTAGGTAGTTTGAATGTCTTTGTCTTAACACAAAGGAAAATCATTCACGAAAGTCCCGTAATTTTCTATAGCTACTTATTGTGCTCGTGTTCTAAATAAAAAGCTTGCCACATTTCGGTTAGTTCGACAAAATTGGCTAACGTGTTCTATCTACTTACATCGACATTTCAGCTTGGTCCGGCAGTAGGCTTCCTTGAGCAAGTCCCGCGTCGAATACTTGCGGTTACCCTTCATACATTGTACAAGGTCGTATCCACACGCCCTTCGGCCGTATTGTAGCAACAGCGTAGTATTCATCCTGCCTTCTTTCTCTAGATTATCGTTATAAGGTGCAACACTTTACGCTCATACGGTCGTTATGCAAAAATATCAAAAAGCGCATGAATTTTCTCAATCAATAAAGCTTCCTCCAAAACTGTCGGATTTTATTTACTACAATATAGATTTACGGCACTTATTTTATACATGAACAAACTATTGCGAATGTTCTAATGTAAAAATAAAAATAATACCACTCTCGATCGATTTCATTCATTCCTATTCCCTTCGCTTTAAGTAACCTAAGGACCAAGGTGGCTCTCACACACACACACCGTTCACCAAGCCACCGTTTTCATAACGATGTTCCACACAGCCAGCACAGTACCACACAACACACCCGCGACCACCAGCCCAGCCAGCCAGCAGCCACCAACCAACAGACAGATAGGTAAAGTAACTGAACTAGCTGAACTAGCTGAACTGATATTTTGGTGCAGACACTGCAGACTAACTAGCCACCCACCAGCCAGCTGATTGATTGTTGCCAGTGCCACAGACTAAAGAGGGATTGGATGAGTTGACAGACTAATAAATGGGTTCTTTCTTGCCCGTACGACACCTGAAAGCCTTTGTCGTGCCTGCTGTTCCTTCACTCGGTACTCCTTCGCCCGGAGCGAACCAATAGAATCCGATATTCGTAACTTGTTAGCTCAGTGGTAAGCGTAAAGGGTTTGCATTTTTTGGACCATGGTACACCTAAAAGCTTTATTTTCGGAAATACAAACGTAACAAAAACGACATGCACCGCCTCAAAATTAGGTTAGGTTTATTATGTCGGAGATTCAACCGGATTAGATTCTTCGTGGGTAGCGACGTCGTCGTCGGCCATCTTTGTCTTGTATAGCTGTCAATGCACACATCCGGCGCAGGCGACGTCCCGACAAAAAGTGAGTTGTGCGGTATCGATCGCGCTACTGACTGACTGTGACTGTATGAGTGAGTGACTGAATGACAGAACGACTGAACAAACTACTCTAGCCATCAATGTTCTATTGATCACTCTCTGTCATTCGCCAGTGCTGCCACATTAAAAATTCAAATGCCAACGGCTACTTCATATTCTCTGACACGGCCATTCTGCAGGTCAACGCGCTCTCGCGTTGTCTTTATCAAAACAAGCAAAGCGTAAAGGCTTTCAGCAAACTATACTCTGATTAGGTAAAACGTTATGAAACGAAACGTACAAGCACATCATCATTAACCTCTACATAGCTTTCAACTATACTAAGCGTAACAGCGACCATACATCACATTATAGTAAAGCGTTAGTTATTAAATGGCTTAGAAAAGCGTTCACAATCCTTATGTTACAGCAAAGCATCGATAGAGCTTTCAGCTTGCTCAAACAGTGAAGCGTTAAGCTTCAAACTCGTTTACTCTACACCAAAGCGTTAAAACAGCTTTCAGCACATCGACATAGTGAAGCGTTAAGCTTCAAACTCGTTTAATCTACAGCAAAGCATTAAAACAGCTTTCAGCCCGTCCACATAGTAAAGCGGTAAGCTTCCAACTTGTTTAACCTGCAGCAAAGCGTTAAAACAGCTTTCAGCCCGTCCACATAGTGAAGCGTTAAGCTTCCAACTTGTTTACTCTACAGCAAAGCGTTAAAACAGCTTTCAGCCCATCGACATAGTGAAGCGTTAAGCTTCAAACTCGTTTACTCTACAGCAAAGCGTTAAAACAGCTTTCAGCCCATCGACATAGTGAAGCGTTAAGCTTCAAACTCGTTTACTCTACAGCAAAGCGTTAAAACAGCTTTCAGCCCATCGACATAGTGAAGCGTTATGCACTATGCAGCACTAACTGTGCACTTGTATTAGGTGTGTACCATATCAACAATCAGATACTATCAAAACTAAACAGGGTCCAGACATTCTGATACATCCGGTAAGCTGGAAGGATATTTACGTAGTCGCTCATGACACACGCACAGTTCACGACCCCCAGCTATTGGCTCTACCCTACAACGATCATTAGCACACACTTTCGGTGAAAACAACAGCGCACACACCTTCAGTGTAAATGTACCAAAACAGTTCACATACTTCCAGTGTAAACGGTACCACATAAAAGGTTCAATGAATGATTCAATTCCGGCACTATTTATATCTAACGGCTCTCATTAAACCCGCTCGTTCATCCCGAATTTATCCTTCCCACACACGCGACGCTGAGCAACCAAAATGGTCTGCAAACCCGATGAATTGGTTATCGTGGTCACACCATTCCATTGTAAAACCACTTGCTAGATAACCAGCCATTCAAAGTTTCAATTCAAATTTTTCACACCGTCATACCCTACCATATCATCATGCCAACCATGACACAACTGTGTCCAGTGAGCTCGCAGTTCGTAGAGCTCGTAGTAGCAAAGCATAGCTTGTCCGATGAGGGCCGCAACGCACTGGTTGGAACCGCACCCACAGCGGATTGGTACGCACAGTACGTCGAAACATTCACTGTATGAAGCAAACCACACTCTGACTGAAAACTAAAAGGCATTTATCTCTCTTAGGATGTGTTATCGTATCCCTCACATCACATTCACATCCCATTGATTTGGCATAGTTTGCTCAACGTACAGCACAGAACCGATTGATATTTGAGTTAATTACAAATTAGTGAATCATGTGGCAGTTTTATATTATTTACTGCAACAAAATTTTCACTCATTTCTTTCATCGATAGAATCTGCAATGAGGAAGTATGACAGAGAACCATGGTAGAGTACTTTACTTTAAGAAAACTTGAAGGCAGAGGTGTCAGTGGACTGGGCACATATGCCACAGGCCCAGGCCCGATCACCGCTGGGGTAGACGGGTGCTCGAATGGGGCCACGCCCGAGCAAATACAATGTGGGACGCACCTCAGCAAGGCGGAGAGACAACCCAAAGGTAGCAGAGACTGCACGCTGTGATGCAACCTGAGAGAGGCTCGCGTCCAACAGTGAATCAATACGGACCGATCATGATGATGACTACAAAAGTCAGTAAAAATACTAAGATATCTTCGCTCTGATTTCACATTTTTCAATACTCATCTGAAACGAGGTGACTCTGTCAAGCAGGGATAGTTCACACACGTCCGTTGTAACTCCTATTACATACCAGATTGGCAAGTAGTTCTATAACATATTCCAAGGATTCTCAAAATCAGAATGCAGTCTTCAGAACATTTAACTGTTGCAAAACCAGCAACACAATAGGTGGAAATCACTTTAGTGTTTCAAATCAAATACAAAAACAGATTTCCAACAATCTACAGGCAGAAGGCATTCCAGTTCATTGAGGCTATAGGGGCCCCCCCGCACCTTGCCCACAGTAACGGTGTGCCCCCACTGCATACATCCATTCAATGCAAGACGTACACGCAAAGACTCGCACCGCACCGTGCTGGCACGCACACCGGGCCGCGAGTGCAGCGCAGCACACGGGCCTGCACAGGACGACACCATCCGTATGACTGCCAGGCCAATACCGTTGTGTATCCGTGAGCTCACACGGAGACGCATAGACCCTTGCATTCCTCATTGTTACCAAGCTCTTGCAGTCCATAGCCTGACCGCTCTGCGAGCACTTCTCGAAGCGTTGAAGCGAAGGGCCGAGATCAGCGCCCCGTCTGAGCACCGCTCCTTTAACTGCTGATCAGCTCCAGCACACTACTGCAACGAATGTCCAGCCCGAAAGAGAAACACGATGGTCCACGACGACACCCCAATAATGATCTGCAGCCAGTGATCAGTTCGAGGTGCTCCGAAGCAATCGCCGACGAGGACCCATGTTCAGCCAAAGAGGCATTAATTGTTACTGTCAATAGCAGTTGACACCGGCAAGTCATCTGAAGTCATCTCTGTTGGCAGTGGCAGGTAGTTGTGCGTGATGGGTGACGGAGCGAAATAATATACGCATTGTCAGCATACAATAAAGTTTTAATCAGTGTTAAAACACATGAATGCGATCTGGATTCACAATAGAAGAACAACACGATACAAAATTACATTAGACGAGACAGACGACAGATAACCGAACAGAAGATCGAACAGGAAGGGACGGACATAAATTAAAGAGGAAGAGATGTGTTGCCACTTTCAATAATCAATATTGAACATAGACAAACATACGTACATTATAAATTGGCGTTATGAAACATAGCTACTCATTTCCCAACACTTCCCCTTATGCTTCATAATGCCAATACACACTTGACAGTAATACAGAAAATGACACATAGTACATTCTAACATATTAACTTTATATTCATTGCACCAATAAAGTTACTATGCTTTATGAAATTCTTTACATACATCGCTGATAGCTAAGTACTCGGCCTCAGTACTGCATAATGCTACACATCTTTGCTTACGAGATTCCCAATTTATAGTACTCCTACCGAGTTTAATAACAAAATCCAGTATACAATTTCCGATCAACAATGTCATTGGCCCAGTCTGCATCTGTGAAAGCAGTTAAATTAAAATTAAAACTTCTATAAAAATATAGACCATAATTTAACATCCCCGCTAAATACCTTAAAATGCGTTTAGCTGCAAGCCAATGTGTATTATCAAAATCATGACTAAATTGACTTAACTGACTACAGGAGAATGAAATATCTGGCCGAGTACACACAGACAAGTACATTAAACAACCCAACAATTCTCGATACCTATAGATATTATCATCTAGACAGTCAGTTTCAGACTTATCAATTTATTATTCATCAACATAGGTTCAATCACAGGTTTACAATTTTCCATTCCAAAACGTATTAACAACCTCTTTACATAATCCGATTGATCTAATTTCAATATTCCTTCAGTTCTATCACGAGTGACATTCATACCTAGACAATTCTTCAAAGTACCCAAGTTTTTTACATTAAATTCTTTCTCCAACAATGAAAATAATTCCTCTTTAGTGATATTACTGTTACTAAATACATAAAAATCATCCACATAAAGAGCTATTATGGTTATACATTTATTAAAATTTTTCATATAAACACAGGGTTCACATTTACTCTGTATAAAGCCATTACTCGACAAAAGTTGATGCACTTTCATGTTCCACATTCTGCTGGCTTGCTTCAAGCCATAAATGCTTTTGAGCAATAGACATACTTTCCTATCATCATCAACAAAACCCTCAGGCTGCTCCATGAAAATATGCTCATCGAGATCACTATTTAAGAATGCTGTTGCTACATCAATGTGTTCAATATTCATATTTAATTCATTAGCCAATGCAAATAATATTCTCATTGTACTATGGCGAACAACAGGTGAAAAAGTTTCACTATAATCGACACCCCGTCGCTGAGAAAAACCACGGGCAACTAGGCGGGCTTTATATTTGTCTTTACCTGATGCATCCTGCTTTATTTTATATACCCATTTACATTTGACAATATTTTTATTACTTGGACGCTCGACCAGCTTCCAAACACCATTTAGAATGAGCGCATTGTACTCCTTCTGCATAGCGAGCCGCCATTCCTCACTTTCAGATGACGACATGGCCTCATCATGCGACAGCGGCTCAGCCTCAGTCACCAGCATAGACAGATCATAATCATCATACCTCGCAGGTGCCTTAGTACGAGTACTACGCACGGGTCGCGTAGTGACGGTCGCAGGAACTCCTTGACTAGTCACCGCTTCTTCCCCTCCAACAGACGACAAGTCTGTCAACAACGACTGCTGTCACTGCCGTCCTCGGCGATGCACGCCGGGCTCTCGCAGCTCACACCGTCGCCAGTGCAGTACTCCGACTCAGCACCTGAAATCACTGTTACATTTTGATTATTATTCGACTCATTAATGTCACAAAATACCATTTATATTTGAAATACATATTCATATTAGAATTATCATTAGCATTATTTCTCTTATTCTCAATATTATAGGAACCAACAACATTATTATTGTCAAATTGATAAAAATTATTTCCTAATTTAATATTATCAACAGATATGTTCATATCTTTTAAAAACTTTATCCTCTATTCCTTACATAATTATCCGCTTGGAATTAGAAATGTCTATAAATCTATAGCCCTTGGTAGATTCACTATACCCAACAAAGATACATATTTTCGACTTTGCATCCAACTTTGTATGCCTCTGCTCAGGCAATAGTGTATAGGCAATACAGCCGAACACTCGCAGGTGACTAAGATTCACATTGGATCTGGTCCACACTGTTTCTGGCACAGATCCCGCCAAGGCACTGGTAGGGCTCCTGTTTTTCAAATACACTGCGGTCATCACCGCCTCACCCCAATAACGCCTGCCTGAGACCTGAGTCCTGCAGCATACACCTTGCCTTTTCCATCAGAGCTCTATTCAACCGCTCTGATACACCATTTTGTTGAGGACAGTACGGCACTGTTATCTGGTGAACAATCCCCTCAACCTTCAAATAAGCAGCAAACTTGTCATTGCAATATTCACCGCCTCTATCTGATCTCAGACATTTTATTGGAAAACCAGTCTCTTTCAACAAGAGCTTTAAAATACAGACAAAGACATTACCTCTGATTTGTTCCGTAGTAGGTAACAAAAACTCTTCCTGGATAAGTCGTCGGCGAACGTTAAGGTATCTCGCACCATCTCAGCTGCACAGACATAGGCCCACACACATCAGACTGTACAAGCTCTAGCGGTTGAGTAGCGCACTTCGTCTTACAAAAGGGAATTGATTTAGCAGACTGCTTGCCCTCTAGACAAGGCACGCACCCACCAAGTCCATGCTCACGATCATCAATCTGAAACACAAGACTATTGGTATCCCGCAGAGCACATATACCTCCGAAACTCAAATGCCCAAGTCATTTATGCCAGACGGCAACCTGCACTGCAGCTACCAATCGCACTCTGCTCACTCTGCACTCGTTCCTGCAGAGCGACTGAAGAATGCACACAAACCTGCGAAACCTTATTACACAAGACGACACCAATTTATAATATGCCATTGACATTGCTAGCATAACCCACACGTTTTCCAATAACATCACATTTTATATTATAAAAGTGACAGCCAGTTTTATCAAAAACTATAGTAAACCCTTCTTCTGTCAGTTTAAGCACCGAAAGCAAATTAGTGGAGAGATCCGGAACATACATAGCATCAGCAACCTTATAACAATTATTTTCACTCAATGAAATTTCAACGTTACCTGTACCAGTACTATTAAGCTTATCATAACTCCTCTTGAAGCAAGCGGGTACGCACCAGCTCACTGGACAAACTTGTGCTGATGCATGCAGTCTCCGATTTGACACGAGCACATCCTAGTGTCCTGCGGCAGTCCATTGGAGCCCAAGATAAGATCCTCACGTTGATCACGTGCGGCGTCCAAGTCTCCACCAATAATGCAGTCCCGCCGTCCAACGTCAGTGTCATTTTCATGACAAACTTCCATGTCGTGTAGTTAGCCGCGCCCTCCAATTTCTCAACGTGTAGCTCCCGCCGCCACTGACAATGCCGACAGCCTTGAAGCATCTCCAGCGAAGCACCGCTCGCCAGAGCCGGAGGCTCGCGCGCGTTTGTTGTCTCACCTTCCATTTCCTCTTGTATGTATCAGCTGACAATATAACTTGTTATGCGTACTCACGTCACGTTTTTCTTTTCTTTCTGCTGGGCTGGGCCTGGGCCCATAACCTGTTGGCAGTGGCAGGTAGTTGTGCGTGATGGGTGACGGAGCGAAATAATATACGCATTGTCAGCATACAATAAAGTTTTAATCAGTGTTAAAACACATGAATGCGATCTGGATTCACAATAGAAGAACAACACGATACAAAATTACATTAGACGAGACAGACGACAGATAACCGAACAGAAGATCGAACAGGAAGGGACGGACATAAATTAAAGAGGAAGAGATGTGTTGCCACTTTCAATAATCAATATTGAACATAGACAAACATACGTACATTATAAATTGGCGTTATGAAACATAGCTACTCATTTCCCAACAATCTCCAACTCATGAGCAACACTCACATCACACACATATTTCAGAAGTAGGTGACAAACACAGCACCCCATGGCTTCACCGAACACATCCGGACCCATTGCATGTAGGAAAAGGTTTTAATCGAGCACGAGACCAGCCTGCGGCCAATTTTTCTCTCTCAGAGCGCCAGACATTTCGGCCATCGTCCAGCCCGGCAAGCCAGTCTGTGACGTTGTTGGTGTACCACCGCAGATAAACTGTGCAGCTTCCTACGAATAGTTGTGAACACACACAAGTTAGATTCGAACAAATTCACTAGTTCGAACTTTTATAGAAAAGAAACCAAGCACAGCACATAATAAGCGCCCATACCTACTGTCCGCGGCGCGCGCAGTCTGACAGCCAATATGCCAAACTGACGCCAAAAGTCTGTTCGCGCAACCCTCTCGGTCGTCACCAACACATCTCACTGTCCAGTCAAGCGAGTACAGTGATCATGTATGCAAGGGTCTATGCGTCTCCGTGTGATCAGGTAGTAGACGTCTGGATTTTGTGGCCGAAAGGCTGGTATCTCTGGACGTCTATAAACAAAACGTAAATCAAACAACAAATGATAGTAAAGGAGGTTGTCCAGTCAAGCGAACACTTGTGAATCGCTGCAAACCAATTCAACAATTCTGCCAATGAAATAATACAGAGGAATCAGTCTGCCAATTCAACCTCAGTTTATCAGAATTTATTCTGCAGATAGAATCGTCAATATGTTTCTCAGTAGTTAACAGCGCTCCACTGGTATTCGCCATTCCATCCGGTGTGCAACATGATTCATTTACTCGACCGGCATGCATGACGTGCATGACGACACGCACACCTCCCGGCTAGCCAAGCAAGCCATAGCAGTATTGGCGGTAACCAAACAACAATCATCCGTATACACAGATCAAACAACAACAAATCATTAACGTCCCCTGTGCACAGGGCATCTTTTAGAAAGTAGATCATCACAAGCAGAGCTATTATCTGAATATCCATCCAGTAAAGGTACTTTATATGAGACACCTGGCGGCGAGGGCACACTTTCAACTTTATTCAGCACGCACCTGTGCACCTACTGGTAATACCACAAACTACCAATAATGTGATCGATCCCGGTCGGCGCGCCTTACTTACCGAACTCGCTGCTCGCATGCGCGCGACATGTCTGCGTGGGTGCCGCCCGCGCTGTCGCGCACGCACCGGCCGTACGCGCTGTTTGGCCGCCGCGCGCCATTCGCTCGTGTAGGTATTAGTTCACCAAACATACCAAATACGATCCATTGCTGTGAAGCTGCCAACCATTGGATTCGCACGCCGCTCGCGGTCGTCAGGTCAACACCGCCGTCCACGCACGCGTCGCCGGCACCACCACCGCCGATCGCGCACGCATCGCTTCCGACGTGTCCGCGCAGCCGTCTCCGTCCGCACGCGCCGATGCGCATAAAGCGCATATTCCTCCATCATCCAACGTCGATCGCCGTGAAAAATTGTTTTCTGGTGGCAGTAGATATCGCGAAGTAGACCTCGGAGGGCTTTTGAGCAGATCCCACCGCTGCTGTCGGAGATTCAACCGGATTAGATTCTTCGTGGGTAGCGACGTCGTCGGCCATCTTTGTCTTGTATAGCTGTCAGTGCGCACATCCGGCGCAGGCGACGTCCCGACAAAAAGTGAGTTGTGCGGTATCGATCAATCGCGCTACTGACTGACTGTATGAGTGAGTGACTGAATGACAGAACGACTGAACAAACTACTCTAGCCATCAATGTTCTATTGATCACTCTCTGTCATTCGCCAGTGTTGCCACATTAAAAATTCAAATGCCAACGGCTACTTCATATTCTCTGACATATATTAACGCTGGTTATTTTTTTTTTAACCACCAAAATAATGGAGTGGTTTTGCAGGATCGCAGGAACAGCAGGCACGACAATGGCTTTCAGGTGGCGCACCACTTTCTTGCAGGGTTTGACACTTGACAGCTCTGGCGGCTCCTGCGGCTCCTGCGGCTCCTTTCGGAAACACGGCTCGGGTGAACGAACGAACCAACCCAACCCGATATTCGTTTGCTCGTTTATGTAATTTGGTGGCTCAGTGGTAAGAGTGTAGGGTTTTATTTTTTCGATCTCGACCATGGGTTCGTGTCCCTTTTGTCAAAATTTGTTTTGTGTTTTTTTTTTTAAAGCAATGTTAGCGTTAATGTAATTTTTTTTATAACCACCTAAGAAAGCTTGAAACGAAACACTTGGCTCGAAACGAAACGTAACAAAAACGACATGCACCGCCTCAACATTAGCTATGTGAGGCTACGCGACGCATCTTCTCTATATTAACCAAATTATTGCAAGCGGCGCGGGTGGCCGAGTGGTTTGAGCATCGGCTTCTCATGCGGGAGGTCCGAGGTTCGAATCCCGTTGGCGTGTACCAATGAGTTTTTTCTGACGAAAAAATTTACGTGCATACTACCTACACCTGCTGCTTCACCGTTCGGAACCGGTGTAAAACTGTAGGTCCCTTCCCTTGCCCCTTACTAGGTGGTAGGCTCAAATTGTAGCCGACTGGGTTGGTACCACCGTACTGGATGTAAAATGGCCGCATAGCAGCCTCGGCTGTGTTCTCCTCTAGTCCAGTATAGCCAGCAATCCAGAGAAGTCTCCGGTATGGCACTTACCTTCTCGGAGGTGATATTGGCTGGTCGGAGCATGTGCTTTGGCCCCTCCGACTCAGCCACCCATACCGGATTACATAAAAAAAAAAACCCCCAAGCGGCACATGATAGAACAAAGGAACGCTTGCGCTGTAGATCAGCTGATTGTAAACGCGAAGTGGCAGAAACGGAACGTAACAAAAACGACATGCACCGCCTCAACATTAGGTTAGGGTTAATATAGAGAAGATGGTCGCGTAGCAACGCATCTTCTTTGTATTAACCCTGGTTATTATTTTTTTAACCTACAAAAATCACAGTTGATCTACAGCGCCATCGTTCCTTTGTTCTCTCCTGTGCCAGACCCATATTAACCCTGGAGGTCTACTCGGAGTTGTAAAAACGATGCATCGTGCCATTTGTCGTGTCGTAACCTACTCTAATTGACATCGTTTCGATATATAGTTTTCAGAACTACTTAGATAAAAAAATGGCATTGTCATTGTCGTGTCGTAACCCTACTCTTAGGTTCAATGTCAAAGAACGAACATTTGAATTTGACCAATGAGCAAACGACAATTTTCGATAATTCCAACGACACCTCATGAGCTCTCGTTGAGATTGTCGTTTTGGTGTATGTATTGACTTACACACGACTTACGTACGAGTACCTACCTATGTGTGCATTGGTGATTTGTTTTCGTTTTTTGTTTATTGTATAATTTGAACCATAAGTTGCTATCTACGCTTGGAACATATAAAAAAATTAGAGGACTCAGCGCGATCGTCGCGGCGGTCATGAAGTCATGACATGACTGACTGACTGGGCTGAGTGACGGGCGGCGCGCGGCGGCTACGGCGGCGAATGACTGGCGCGGTCGAGCCGGTCCGCGAGGTGCCGCGAGCGCGCGCAAGGAGAATACCTACGGGAGACGCAACGCTACTGCGTTTGTATCGGAGCACGGCTAGCCAAAAATCCCTACTACTACGAAAATCGAAATCGCAATTTAATCTTTTATGACGTGACTTGTCTATCTCCGTTACCCATATCGCGCCCCGCGATATGGAGAGAGACAGAGTGAGCAAGGCGAGCGACAGGTTTGTTATCGCTGGCTTGGCTCGGGTATCTGGTAGTAAGAGCCGACCGTCCGACCAATCGGAAGCCTTGCTTGACGGCAACTTGACGGGATCACTACGAATGCCAGTCTGACGGACAATGATGGTGCGGTATATCTGTGAATTTTTAAATTGTTATTTGTAATATTATTTCAAATAGTTTTTACTGAACGAATATTATTGTTTGAATCCAAAAAAAATATTGAAAAATTAAACAAGACTGTTGTATTAATAATTTTTAAAAAGTTGTACTAATAATCAGTGATAGGAATAAGTAGGGCTTATTTACCTAAATTTCGAGGAACAGAGTAAAAGATTGGAGACTTCCTTAAGACAATATTTTTTTCTGGTTTAATAATATTCATGGTGTTTTAATTTCGCGATTTGAAAAAAGTGGCCACCATTTTGAACTTTTTAGTTACTGGACCGATTGCTTTCAAAATCGATATCTGGGTGTCAGTGTGGGCTCTGAATACGAATCTGTAGTAAAAATTTTAAAAAGTGGCCGCCATTTTGAACTTTTTAGTTACTGGACCGATTTCTTACAAATCGATATATATGCGTCTGTGTGGACTCTGGATACGAATCTATAGTCAAAATTTAAAAAAAGTAGCCGCCATTTTGAACTTTTTAGTTACTGGACCAATTGCTTTCAAAATCGATATCTAGGCGTCTGTGTGGACTCAGAATACGAATCTGTAGTCAAAATAAAAAATAAGTGGCCGCCATTTTGAACTTTTTAGTTACTGGACCGATTTCTTTCAAAATCGATATCTGGGTGTCTATGTAGGCTCTGAATACGAATCCGTTGTCAAAATTTAAAAAGTGACCGCCATTTTGAACTTTTTAGTTACTGGACCGATTGCTTTCAAAATCTATATCTGGGTGTATGTGTGGGCTCTGAATACGAATCTGTAGTAAACATTTAAAAAAAGTGGCCGCCTTTTTGAACTTTTTAGTTACTGGTCCGATTGCTTTCAAAATCGATATCTGGGTGTCTGTGTGGGCTCTGAATACGAATAAGTTGTCAAAATTTAAAAAAAGTGGCCGCCATTTTGAACTTTTTAGTTACTGGACCGATTGCTTTCAAAATCGATATCTGGGTGTATGTGTGGGCTCTGAATACGAATCTGTAGTAAACATTTAAAAAAAGTGGCCGCCATTTTGAACTTTTTAGTTACTGGACCGATTGCTTTCAAAATCGATATCTGGGTGTCTGTGTGGGCTCTGAATACGAATCCGTTGTAAAAATTTAAAAAAAGTGGCCGCCATTTTGAACTTTTTAGTTACTGGACCCATTGCTTTCAAAATCGATATCTGGGTGTATGTGTGGGTTCTGAATACGAATCTGTAGTAAACATTTAAAAAAACTGGCCGCCATTTTGAACTTTTAGTTACTGGACCGATTGCTTTCAAAATCGATATCTGGGTGTCTGTGTGGGCTCTGAATACGAATCCGTTGTCAAAATTTAAAAAAAGTGACCGCCATTTTGAACTTTTTAGTTAATGGACCGATTGCTTTTAAAATCGACATTTCTTTGTCTGTGTGGGCTCTGAATACGAATCCGTTGTCAAAATCTTAAAAAAGTGGTCGCCATTTTGAACTTTTTAGTTACTGGACTGATTACTTTCAAAACTCATATCTACATGTCTGTGTGGGCTCTGAATAACAATATGTAGTTAACATAAAAAATATGATTTTGAAATATCGATTTTGAAAGCAATCGGTCCAGTAACTAAAAAGTTCAAAATGGCGGCCACTTTTTTTAAATTTTGACAACGGCTTCGTATGTAGAGCCCACACAGACACCCAGATATCGATTTTGAAAGCAATCGGTCCAGTAACTAAAAAGTTCAAAATGGCGGCCACTTTTTTAAATTTTGACTACAGATTAGTATTCAGAGCCCACACAGACACCCAGATATCGATTTTGAAAGCCATCGGTCCAGTAACTAAAAAGTTCAAAATGGCGGCCACTTTTTTTAAATTTTTACTACAGATTCGTATTCAGAGCCCCCACATACACCCAGATATCGATTTTGAAAGCAATCGGTCCAGTAACTAAAAAGTTCAAAATGGCGGCCACTTTTTTTTAATTTTGATTACAGATTCGTATTCAGAGCCCACACAGACACCCAGATATCGATTTTGAAAGCCATCGGTCCAGTAACTAAAAAGTTCAAAATGGCGGCCACTTTTTTTAAATTTTTACTACAGATTCGTATTCAGAGCCCCCACATACACCCAGATATCGATTTTGAAAGCAATTGGTTCAGTAACTAAAAAGTTCAAAATGGCGGCCACTTTTTTTAATTTTTACTACAGATTCGTATTCAGAGCCCACACATACACCCAGATATCGATTTCGAAAGCAATCGGTCCAGTAACTAAAAAGTTCAAAATGGCGGTCACTTTTTTAAATTTTGACAACGGATTCGTATTCAGAGCCTACATAGACACCCAGATATCGATTTTGAAAGCAATCGGTCCAGTAACTAAAAAGTTCAAAATGGCGGCTACTTTTTTTAAATTTGACTACAGATTCGTATTCAGAGTCCACACTGACACCCAGATGTCGATTTTGAAAGCAATCTGTCCAGTTACTAAAAAGTTCAAAATGGCGACCACTTTTTTTAAATCGCGAAATTATAACACCATGAATATTATGAAACTGGAAAAAAATATTGTCGTAAGGAAGTCTCAAATTTTTTACTCTGTTCCTCGAAGTTTAGGTAAATAAGTCCTACCTATTACTATCACTGATAATAATAATACTTATTATAATAATACATAATATAGAATATATTAGTTTTGTATAGGTATATTTGTTTTATAATTATAAAAAATAGAAAACGTAATATTAAAGAAATAATAACAATACATATTATAAATTGAATTCATCCATGTCATTGCCATAAAAAACTAACAACACCCATATACAATAATTGATTTCAAATTTCTTTCCAGTCTGTCAAATTTGCCTATCATGTGTACGCGCCCGGTATGGCGCGCAGTCGTGCTCCTAACTCGCGCAATTTTTGTATTTTACACGCTCTAAGCATTGTATTATCATTAAAATGACCTAATTATGAAAGGTTACGC
Organism: Nematopogon swammerdamellus; assembly: GCA_946902875.1. NCBI lineage: Eukaryota > Metazoa > Arthropoda > Insecta > Lepidoptera > Adelidae > Nematopogon > Nematopogon swammerdamellus. The sequence continues at coordinate 11,774,331 of OX336333.1, forward strand.
CATCTTTTGTCATTCCTGATGATCTTGAGCTCTTTCGAAACGCACGAACTGCACAAATCGCCATTTTGCGTAGTGCACATATACGTGTTCTTCGTTCCCAAGTCGCGAGCGCACTGACGGTCGATCCCGCAGCAGCGCTATATGTTAGTGCAAATGCTCTAACACGCGGCTAATTTTCCTATATATTAGCGCTCGACGGTTGCCACTCCCGTAGGTATGCTCGGTGAGCGCGCGGCTCCGGCTCCGGTTGCTCGCCCCGCCTCGCCCCGTCGCGGACGACGGAGCGGCCGGCTACAGCCGGCTGCTCCGTCCGCCCCGCCTTCATCCCGGTGCGCCACCTGAAAGCCATTGTCGTGCCTGCTGTTCCTGCGATCCTGCGGAACCACTCCTTGAAGTGATAAATAAATGATGTTTTGGTGGTTTAAAAAAAAAATTACCAGGGTTAATATATAGAAGATGCGTCGCTACGCATCTTCTATATATTAACCCTAACCTAATTTTGAGGCGGTGCATGTCGTTTTTGTTACAAGTTTGTAATTCCGAAAATAATTCTAAGGTGGTTATAAAAAAAACTAAACACCCTAAAACAATTTAAACACCGTAACATTGCTTTAAAAAGAAAAAAAAACCAAAAAGATTTGGTGGAATTCGAACCCATGGCACAGCATATACATGGCTAATATATATGCTGTGCCCATGGTCCAAAAAATGCTTACCACTGAGCTAACAAGTTACTTAACCGACCAAACGAATATCGGCTTTTATTGGTTCGCTCCGGGCGAAGGAGTAGGATCGCAGGAACAGCAGGCACGACAATGGCTTTCAGGTGTCGTACGCCCTTCATCCATCCATCCACAGATTACCAATACAAAGAATATAATACTACTATACCAATATAATATCGAGGGCTTACTTCAAGAATGCACTATGTCAAAAAAATTCGATTTTGACTTAATTATACAGTTTTGTTCATAATTTTTTGCGCTACATTCTTCAAAAACACACTAAGTCGTACACTGACGAGATCCAAAGATAGCTATAGCATTAAGTCATAATATCACTACTTTGTACAAGCAAAAAGCACTAAATGACATGATTCGAATAGAATGGCACTAAGTTCTGATTATTGTTGAAATTATAGTCAACGTAAATACACTAAGTACAATTTAGTGCCTTACTGTAAATGTTTTTTATGTGAATCGCAAAAAGTTATTCTTCTGGAATGCATTAAGTCTACTTAGTGTTATTTCAAAAATACAATTTCGATAATTCGTGGTAGAATACTATTCTGCAATAAAGCATTAAGTGACTTAATGCATTTCATGTTGCGGTTTTGGCTTGCTGGGACTTAACGAAATCATTTTCAAAAAGACATTAAGTCACTTAGTGCATTTACGAAGATGTGATTTTTAGAAACGTCGTCAAAAACGTACTGCGAAAAGTCGGACTTAATGTATTCTTGGCGGTATTACTTGAAGTGGTTGTTGTTAACAACTACACTGGCCGATGCATTAAATCGACATAAATTAGAATTGTGTACTTGCAATACTGAATCGTGGATGACACCTCAAGCATTCGCTGAGTGAATTTGTTAGTGAGCTATTGTAATTTGAGGTTATCTAGTTAAAAAAGTTTTTTTTTTAGCAAAATGGAGGAAGCGTTTTCACTCTGGTAATCGTGATTGATAGAAGAAGATCAACACAACTAGTTTAGTAGCAACCATCATTGTAATTCACTGAAAAATTCTAATACTGCCCGTAAAACTGTCTTTTTAATCAACGACGCAATTAGAGAAGCTGCAGAGGCTTACATCCAAGGATATTACGGATTATATGCGCTAAACCCACGGCCACCACTGAAGCCATACTCTGTCTCAACGCTGGACCTATGTGTCAAACAGGAGGCAGCGGCGTCCGCTTCAGACTCAAGGCACTAGGATTATGAAAAGGGGACGAACCGATAAAGCTTCGATAAGGACCAACCCCCGGCCCATCTAGTGAGACGGAACTAAGAATCTTCACAGACGGGTCACGGACAAGCAGTTGGACCGGTGCGGGCATTTTCTCACGGGAGCTGAACATTAATAGATCAGTACGACTTGGTGCACACTCAACAGTTTTCCAAATGGAAGTAATAGGGGTGCTACAAGCGGCAACCGCTGGGACTGAGATGGGCGTATGTCAAGCATACAGAGAGTACAGAGATACTCTCAGACAGCGCAGCGACTCTTATGTCACTGAAGAGCAAGAGGTGTACCTCAGGCCTGGTACTTCAATGTCATGAGGCCCTGGAGAAGGTTTCAGGTAATAATAACAAGGTGATCCTCCAGTGGATAAAAGGCCACAACGATGACGACAGAAATGACAGTTCTGATGACGTCGCCCGAAGAGGCTCCAGAACTATACCCAAAGGAGCGGAACCCGTGATAATCACGACGCGTCGACATCACGGAAACACAGGGACAGATGGAAGGGCCTCGTAGAGTGCAGACAGTCGAGAGCTGCTCTTCCTAAACCAGACCGAAGGCTGGCTCTGAAGCTTATCAATCTGGCCCGGGCTAAGCTGAGAATAGCCGTTGGTCTTATGAGCGGCCACTGCTCACTAAATAAACATCTACACACCGTGGGTAATACGGATAGTCCACTGTGCAGGGAATGTTTGGCGACTAATGAAATGACCGAGCATGTTTTGTTGGAGTGCAGTGTGTTTGACAACCAACGAAGGGACGTACTCCGTTCTCCATCTTCCGTTGCAGCGGTCTGCAGACGCCCCAGTCGAATTGTGGCTTTCTTCCATGAAAGGCATTCCATGACATAGCCTGGCTGGGGTAGCTGGAGATCGCGGGGTTTTTCACAAGGTCCCCAACCAAGCGGGACTAGTTTGCAGGCCTAGAGCCAACCCCAAACCAAAGCACCAACAACAACTGTCTTTTTCATTAAATGACTATAAGACTTAACACAGTATTTTTATTTTACTGCAAAATTAATCGTCAAGGAAAATACACTAAGTCAGTACCTTCTCCTACACTTTTGAATAAAACATGGTATTGTGTTAACATATAATTCTTTTCTTTAATAACATTTTTAACCTCGATAGATAATAAATCCCGGTACATAATACTGATATTGTAAATGTAGATTTTTTTATTTTTATTTTGTAAACTTTAAATCTTGATTATCTCAAAACTACTTTTTCTGACTTAATGCATTCTTGAAGTAAGCCCTCGATATATGCTTTTGTATAAGGTGCGACACGGCGAGAACCACAAAAATATATATTTTTAATTACAACGACGACGCGACAAACTTGCGCCGTCCGCCATCTCTTTCCACTGCATCCATCCAATACACAAATTTGACCACAACTTTTATTTTGGTCTTGGACACAAATCGCTTGTCTATGATTGCGAGAAAAACTAAACTTTTTGTCTATGCTTTCGATATGCCACTTCTTCCGACCGACCGAACATTTGGTTATAAGTGGGATATTTGTATGAGTTAGACACATCCCGAGATACATCCGATATATTCGGATCTATCCGAATATATCGCAATCGAAACTCCGAGTAGACCCCCTGGTTATTTTTTTTAAACCACCAAACATCACTCATACCCACTCATATACTATACCACACTTAACTGACATACCACACATTCCTTCGAGCCGAAGTCTGGCCGGAAGGAGCCACGATTCCTTCATCGCAGGAGAGTTTAGACGCAGAGGACAAACTGCACTATAGGAGTTTTCAACGAAACTTAACAAAAACGACATGCGCCGAGTTTTGGCTCAGAGGACAAACTGCACTATGCGAGTACAGAGAATATGGTGGTTTAAAAAAAAATAACCAGGGTTAAATTACAGAAGATTAGGCTTAGACGCATCTTCTGTAATTTAACCCTGGTTATTATTTTTAAACCACAATAATCTCTGTACTCGCATAGTGCAGTTTGTCCTCTGAGCCAAAACTCTCTCCTGCGTTGAAGGACTCGTCACACGTGCAGGCAGGAGCCGCGGGAGCCGCCAAGGCTTTCAGGTGGCGGACCGAGTCGTTCGTTGCATTTTTTCTTTTTTTATTCTTGCAGAAAGGCGAGCGTCGTTTGACCGTACAGCCAAGACATTTATTTGTCGGTTCTTCTTCTAAAATTTAATTTTGTGGTTTCTTCTTTTCTTTTTTCCAATTACGTAATGCATTCAGCCAGCCCCTGTACCGATGTTACTTACTCGCCGATGTGAGTATGAGAAACGATCTTACTCAACCAATCAGAAGGCGTTCGGTGAGGCATACGGCCCGGCTATTGGTTGAAATATGCAAGTATTTGTGTGAGTTAGCGAGTGAGTTCTCTTTGATACTTCTCAGTCCTAAGGCTATTTGCAAGAACATGCTATTTGTGTGATGGTGTATATAGTGAGTTTCAAGTATAAGAGATATGCCTAACTCCGGCCCCCCTCCTAATACCGGCCCCCAAAACATTTTTGCTTTTCTTTACTAAAAAACGATGTACAATCTAAAACTGTTTAAGTCACAACTCCAGTTAATCCTCTAAGTTTTAAGATCAATATTACCCCGATACGTCAATAACAATTCACACAACGAGCATTAGTAGTCACCGAGGCCGAAAGAGAATGCTTTTCGCCCAAAAAACGGTCAAGAGAACGGCCGACCCGATCTTTGGGAAGTCAGTTTACGAAGGTAAGATGCTATATGTTTGTGGTTTTAATCTTTAATACTAGTAATAGATTAAATAAATTACTTTTTAGGATTACTTATTTGTAAGGAAATTCACTAATTTCAGAGAAAATCGGGGGGCTGGAGTTAGGTTGGTGATTTTTCATAAAATCCTTTTATCGGCCGGGGGCCGATGTTGGGCAAATAACTTTCGTTTGAAAAATTAAATTCATCTTCATTTGCTCGTCTTAAGGTTGAAATTTGAAGTGCTATTAACTAGATTTACTTATCCTGCATCCAGTAGCCTAAATACGGCCGGGTGAATAATGCATAATTCCTGAGTTATTTGCTCTTCAAATTAGGGGCCGATATTAGAATTATATGGGAACCTAATGTCGGCCGGCCATCAAATCTTTACAGCAATACAAAAATCAACAATTTTTCATTTTGAACAAACATTGAGGTTTTATTTTGTAACCTCCTGTACCCGGCCGGAAATTAGGCAAAAATCCGGCCGATATTAGGGCACAGACGGCCGGAATTAGGGGTTTTCGCCCTTCGTGCATTAAAACGCTTGCCAATTTTTTTTCCCAAAAAACTACGTAAAACTAAGTTCTATTTTCGAAAAAAAAGAGAAGCTACGCAAAACTGCATCAACGATATTTTTAAGACCGTAATTGTGGCAGCAACAGAGTTTCAAAGTGAAAAAACCCTTGAGGGGGGCCGATATCTGGCGTAACCACCCTACTATCTTTACATTGGTGCAAACCACTTCAAAATCTCTCGCCAAATCTGTCGAGTCGAATTTCTGCCGCTCCTCTCTTCCACCTCTGCAGTGTCCTGGAGGTTCACTTGCCCACTCCGCAAAGGAGAAAGCCGACTTACTGGTATCTCTCTTTGCGGGGAACTCCAACCTGGACGATGGGAGTACCACTCCCCCATCTACCTAGGTGTGAGAACTCCATGCCGGAAGTGCAGTTTCGACAACGGACTGTACGGGATGAGCTTCTCTCCCTAGACGTCAGGAAAGCGAGTGGGCCGGATAGGATTCCTGCATTGGTGTTAAAAACGTGTGCTCCCGAGCTGACGCGCCTATTCCGTCTCTCCTACTCCAATGGCCGTGTGCCAGTGGCCTGGAAATCTGCGTTTGTGCAAGCGGTCCCCAAAAAGGGTGACCGTTCAAACCCGTCAAAACTACCGACCTATAGCGATTACCTTTTTTTTACTTGGTGCCACGTCAGTGCTTCCCTTCGGTCGTGCCGGCTACACTGAACTGGACGGAAAACACAAACTATTTACATAGCCGTTTCGACCGACCTTTCATTCAGTGCGGTGGTACCAACCCGGGCGGGTTAAACCCTACCACCTAGTAATATAAGAAGGGAGTCATATCCCTTAGTCGCCTTTTACGACATACACGGGGAGAGATGCAGTGGGGCTATTCTTTACCTCCATTCTCTGTAAGGTGATGGAGCGCATTATCAATACGCAGCTCATGAAGTACCTAGAGACGAATGACCTCATCAGCGATCGGCAATATACGGCTTCCGGCCAAAACGATCTGCTGGTGATCTCCTAGCGTAGGTACGTCACTCACCTTTGGGGGGAATCGCTTGAAGGTCATGTTGTCACCCATGTTAAGTAAGTGGTGCAAAGTTATTCGGTGAGATGAGAAGTAATTCCATGCATGGGAGAAATAAATCAATAATGGCAAACACAATATTTAGAAAGTCTTAGGCCGTTTTTAGTGTTGCCAAACTTCAATTTTGTAGGTACATTTTAGAGTGACGCGTGTATAATGCCCGGGGCGGTTCTCGGCGTGTCGCCGCCGCAGCGGCTCGTCAGTGTTCTCCCTCGCACCCGCACCGTACTTGTATAGTGTATGCGCGTGGCGGGTCGCCCGCTGCGGCGACGGCACGCCGAGATCCGTCCCGCGCTACCAGCGCGCTGGTAAGCGCACGCGGCGCGTAGCAAGATCGCACGCGCGAGCCCTCGCGCCTCGGCGGCGGTGCCCCGGCGCGCGCGAGCGCTACACAAGCCAATGCGTGCTTTTACTGTTGCGCTGGTGTGGTGACACACGTCGCGGGTACATTACATACGATGAAAATCGATACAGAAAGAGTAATAATTGAGGTGCAGTCCAAACCTTTGATGTGGGTTGCAGCTAATGAGATAAACAAGAACTGAGTAATCTGGTTGCCACTAAAGGTTTTTTTTTTATTTATTTTTTTATGGAACCTGACACAGTTGGCTTACATTGCCTACATTATCCGTGATGTCAGCCCATAACACCGGGTGAACTTGGTGCCACGTCAGTGCTTCCCTTCGGTCGTGCCGGCTACACTGAACTGGACGGAAAACACAAACTATTTTACATAGCCGTTTCGACCGACCTTTCATTCAGTGCGGTGGTATCAACCCGGGCGGGTTAAACCCTACCACCTAGTAATATAAGAAGGGAGTCTTATCCCTTAGTCGCCTTTACGACATGTACACGGGGAGAGATGCAGTGGGGCTATACTTTTAAAGTGCCGGCCCCACACGGTACGTGAATTATTCTTCTTTCACGTCGTCGCTTTAATAACAAGTAGCACAGGAGAATCGTTAGCAATTTATTTCGCCTCATTGTACCAACGCGATTGCGTCACATCAAGTCACATGTCAGCCTCACACTAAAAACAACCAGCGACCGGCGCCGGCGCGCCAGGACGCTGGCACACGCGTGATGTGATGACCAGCGCGCGTGCGACCGGCGGCTACCAGTGCATTGCGCAACACTAAAAACGGCCTTAGAAAGCGCGCGAAATTCTAATATCAGTCTTTGTCACATATATATTACGATACGAGAGGACCCGAAATATTAGGTAGATATTATTATAAAAACAATCTACTCACTTATTTGATTTTTTAGGGTTCCGTAAACCTATTACTAAGCTTACGCCGTCTGCCCGTCCATCTGTCCTGCCTTTAAAGGGCTGGGTCTTTCTTTTGAACCGTAATAGGTTTGAAATTTCACACAAAACATGTGCTATTATGGCGGAAATACAAATATAAAAAAAGTTAAATATTAAAGGAGGTCTAAATACAAGAAACGTGTTTATCTTTGTACTTTTCAAAGTTTTTTTTGTGCTCTACCTTTGGCTTTACCAGTCAAACTTGATGTGATTTGCACACTCTAAAGTAAAACAACAAATAATAAAAACCGGCCAAATAATAAAAGCCGGCGCGCGCTCGCGCTAAGGATCCTGAACTGGATGAAAGAAAACTAAAATTTGTTTTATTGTTTGTAACATTTTTGCAAATCCATAGGTAACACAAATGTGTGGTGGTACGGAAACCTCTGTGCGCAAGTCAGACTGGCACTTGGCCCGTTTTTTTTAAATTTTTTTATTTACAATAAAACACGAAACATTTCAAAAAAGTATGATAATGATACATTAATACGGTTAATTATATATAATAATAGTACAGGAATAAATCTTACTAAGTAAGTACTTAAATTCGCAAAGAAAAGGTCCCACCCAGAAATATTAACATAAAATTACAATAATAATATATCGCATGCTCGTTTAGGAAGAAAAAAAATCTCCTATAAATGTATGTTTGATTTTTTTTTGGTGATATCTAACCCTCCGAAAATATTTGTACGTAATAAAGTTACACCTTTAAATACCAATCATGTATTTGTTGTATTGTTGTATAGAAATAATATAATTATGTACCTACATAAATTAGAATCGTGGCAATGAAGATATAGAATAATAAATAAATATATATATAAATTTATCATTTACTGCTCCATAGATCAAGTTAACGTTAAGTGTATCAAATCTGCGGATAAGCACTACCAATCATGTTTTTACTCCGATAGCGGAAAGTATGGGTCACAATTTTGACAGTTTTACCGCCTAACTTCAAAGGACAGTCTTGGTCTGCTCGAGTTATGAAGCACAAACTGTACAGGGCCATCTCTAATTCGGGAGAGGTTCCAATGAACATTGAATCTACTGGCTTATCAGTCCCTTGTTGGCTGAAGTGGAGTTTCATCACAGCGCCTTTCTGTAAAGTAAAAACAAATATAAAAAAAAAAAACACAGGCTCACACCGAGACGCGACGCAACGCGACGCGACGCGACATTTCAAGATAGCGAAAGCTTGTTTACTTACTACACAAAAAGGTACCACAAATTTTAGTGAAAGCGCGAACGCGAACTAGATAAGTAGTAGGCACTACTAGCACGTGTACGTGGTCCCGGTGACGATTAATAGCAATTGACAATGTTTAAGTGATTGACAGTTTCAAATGATGGGCGATTGAAGGAACAGTTCGCAGTAGTCTTACCAAGGAGTCTTACCAGTTGTACTACTGGGAATTTTCGGCCATTCCCTGTAGTCTCACCACGTAGTCTTACCAGTTGTACTACTGGGAATTTTCATCCCAGTGGACTTACCGATAGTAAAGAGAGTAAACTTTTTTTTCCATACAAAACTAAATAAAATTATTTAGTTTTGTATGAAAAAAAAAAATTCACCGTAGAACAAAATGTCGTCTAACTTTTTTGCTCCAAATAGGCTCAGGAGTACCTGGTTTGCTTTATGAATTATGTATGACCTATAGTTATCAAACACCCTGTATATAGGCCAGGATTAAGAAACATTAACAAACATGAAGTCACCAAAGTACCAGGGCAGCAGATATTTTTCAATTTAGATTTTTATAATTTTTGTCTATTTTTCAAAATTTACAAACAAATTTCAAAGATCGAGTTTTACTGGTAGGTCTACTGGGAACACAATTCTCAGTGATTTTTATAGTAAGACCACTGGGATGAAATTCCCAGTAGTACTACTGGTAAGACTACTCGGTAAGACTACTGGGAACTGCCGGATTGAAGCTCCAATTGACGGTGCATGAATTGCGCACGCCTCATTCGAATGCTGAACTGTGTTGAGAACGGTAGTGTCGCTCATACATAAACAATGATTTCAAACGCAGATATGGCATTTCTTGAAATAACTCTCGCGGTATAGGTTCAGAAAAAAAAATGGTACAAATTGGAAAAATTGTACAAATTGAACAGCACAACACCGATTTACCACGTTTAGCAAAGTATTCGGATAATGCAACTATCAAACAGCCAGTAAGGCACGAGGACCCACACCTGCTTCATGACTCGGTGGAAGGAGACCGCGCAAAGGTGAGAGGTGGCTATCCTGTCGGCCTTTAGCACGGCACCCTGTCCTTATCACTTAGTCACCTTTTACGACATACACGGGGAGAGATGCAGTGGGGTTATTATTTTTAAGTACCGACCCCACACGGTGCACGGTACGGTTTTTCGTTGTTGTTCCGTATATGTCGACTTATAAATGTGTAGTGATTGTTTTTTTGTGATTGTTGTATGTGATGTTTTGCAACGCAATGGACCGTTTGTTTTTGTTCATGTAATCTTTGCTTTTTATCTTCCACAACACAGAACAATCCCTGTAAAAGACATGAGTAACAAAACAAAATCGCGCTCTGTAGTTAGATCGGCGCTAGCGGCCGTGTTCAGGCACGTTCGCCATGTTCGGTAGCGCGGTCGAGATTGAAGGAAACGATTGTCAATTGCAGTCAATGAGCGTCAATGTACTGTCCGTCATTCGAAATGTTCCATCAATTATCTTCATTCACGTACAGTTCGATTAGTCTAAGGCCTAAGGAGAGAATCGCGCGTGTATTGGTGTACGGACAGAAAAAAAGTTGGTATTACATGAATATTTATTATATTAAATTTTATAAGGAAGGAGCCAATTTAAACTGAAATTTGTAGGTACAACAAATTATGCGGCGGGTGGCCGAGCGGGCGGGCGCTGGCTTCTCATGCGAGAGGTCCGAGGTTCGAAAAAATGTACGTGCATGGATCGACTAACGAGTCACTATAAGGCAGGTACCTAACTGGATATTATATTGAATGGCACCTAGACTAAACATTAAACGTGACGGATATTTTCTGTAATTAATTACCATTACCACCTACACCATGATTTATAATTAGGTATATTTACATCCAATCCCAAATGATTGTATGATGTGGTGTGGTGTTATGTATCCACTGACGTACAATTTCATGTAAAATTCTATGACTAAGTACTTACATCACCTAATTGCTCGTATTTTAGGTACCCCAAGTAGTTTGCACGATTAGCAGTCTCTTCCTTGGAAAAATACAGCCAGTTGTGCAAACCTATAACATAAAAGTAAACAGCACTTGATTGATGAAGAAAACATACTTTCATGTCTTTTTAATTTGTTTGAGATGAGATTATGCATCCGTACCTACGGAAGTCATTTACTAAGCCTACGCCGTCCGCCTGTCTGTATGTCTGTCCTGCTGCTGTATCCTTTGAACCGTAATAGGTAGCCGGTTGAAATTTTCACAGAATATGTTTTATTCTGGCGGATATCCCAACAAATAATAAAAAAAAAACAGAAAATTACGGGAGTCCCCATACAAGAAACGAAGATTATTAAACATTTCAACTAAAAAGTACCTATGAATGGTCATCGATAGATGGCGTGATTACACATGTAATTAGGTTGCCAACTTACTTGCTAGATAGATACTAAGGACTGATTAGGTATATCAATACAAAATACACGAGATACGCGCGAGTGCGAGCGACCATGTTATTGCTGTGCACACTCGCTATACGTGTATGTGATTGCTGTGCACACTCGCTATACGTGCAAGAAGGAATAATGAGGGTTCCGGCTACGGACACGGAACCCTCATTATCATTATTAGATTACAGAATTAGGTTTACCTCACCTGATACTTCACCGTTCTTCAACTCTGATACAAAGACGTGTTCAAAGCCCGAACTACTGATCTTTCCTCTTCCTCTTGAGTAAAGATTGAACCATAACTGCTTCAGAAAATCACGTTGTTGTCTCGGATCTGGGCTGACGTAGCCTGAATGAATGTAATTAATATCTAATTATCAACAAAACCTCAACAAATATGTGCAAATATATTGTTGCATACTCGGATCAAATTCTTTGACACTTATATGTAATTTTCTTCTAACTTTCGTCTAATTTTTCGGTTTATTTTTTCCGCCATTAAAATTTTAATGCTCATCTTCCCTATTATAAATGTATTTATTACTAAATATTTATAGATCATACTTTAAAAAAATCTATATAGAAATGAAGAATAAGATTCAATTTTAGAAATTTGGTAAAACTCCGTGGCTTTTATAGGCGTTCATAGGTTTGATTTACTTGATTTGTTCCATATTTGAATTTTGTAGTATAAGTAGACACTAGATAAGCGCACAAAAATACTGTCAACCACTGCCTCTACGCACAGCATATATATGGCTAAAGCAGTATGGAAACTAGGCCTATTTGTTAAAATAAGTACCTACGCTCCATTGGAGCGTTAGGGATGTCAATCAAATTTTTTTGTAAAATTGTAAAATTATTATTTATTAAAACATTTATTTAGGTTCTGTAATGTAATGATCAAATAATCAATATAATCAATCATCAATAATAAGTTAACAACGTGGTTGCTATAAATATGAATTGATATAACTTTTCTCGACTTTTGTCAACTTTTATTAACTTTGTAAATTGTTTACAACTTTTGTCAGCTATCGTCAACCATTGTAAATGTTTGTCAACTTTTCTCATCTTTTACCAATTTCAGTCATCTTTTGTCAACTTTTATCGACTGTTGTCAAGTCTTGTCAATGTGTGTCAACCTTGGTAAACTTTTGTGAGCTTTCGTCAACATTTGTCAACTTTTGTCATCTTTTGTCAACTTTCATCGACTGTTGTCAACTCTTGTCAATGTTTGTCAACCTTGGTCAACTTTTGTCAACTTTCGTCAACATTTGTCATCTTTTGTCATCTTTTGTCAACTTTTATCGACTGTTGTCAACTCTTGTCAATCTTTGTCAACCTTGGTTACTTTTGTCAACTTTCGTCAACATTTGTCGACTTTTGTCATCTTTTGTCAACGTTTGTCAACTTTTGTCTATTTTTCTCGATTTTTGTGAAATTATAGCCATTTTCGTTCTCTTTTATCAACTTTTCTCATCTTTTGCCAACTTCTGTCACCTTTTGTGAACTTTTATCGACTGTTGTCAACTCTTGTCAAGTTTTGTAAACTTTTGAGAACTTTTATCAACTCTCGGCACCTTATGTCAACTTATGTCAACTCTTGTCAACTTTTGTCAACATTTGTCAACTTTTGTCAACTTTTGTCAACTTTTGTCAACTTTCGTCAACGTTTGTCTACTTTTATGGCTTTTGTCGACTTTTGTTAACTTATAGCCACTTTCGTCATCTTTTGTCAATTTTTGCCGACTTCTATCAGCTTTTGTAAAATTTTAACGACTGTTGTCAACTTTCGGAAATTTTTGTCAACTTTTGCCAACTTCTGTCACTTTTATGAACTTAGGCCAGCTTCCGTCAACTTTTCTCAACTTTCGTCATCTTTTGTCAACTTTTACTAACTTCTGTCAACTTTTAACCACTATTGTCAACTTTTGCCAAGTTCTGTCACTTTTATGGACTTTTGTCAGCTTTCGTGAACTTTTGTCAACTCTTGTCAACGTTTGTCAACTTTCGTCAACTATTGTTAATTAATGTCAACTAAGTATTGTCAACTTTTTTCATATTTTGTCTACGTTTGTCAACTTATGTCAGCTGTTTGTCAACTTGTTGACAACAGTGGTTAAAATATGATAAAAGCTGACAAAAGCTGAGAGAAGTTGGCAAAAGTTGACAAAATGTTGACGAAAGTTGACTAAGGTTGACAAACAACCACAAGAGTTGACAACAGTCGATAAAAGTTGACAAAGATGACAAATGTTGACGAAAGTTGACAAAAGTTGACCAAGGTTAGGTTGACATTGACACGAGTTGACAACAGTCGATAAAAGTTGACACAGGTCGATAAAAGTTGACAAAAGATGACAAAAGTAGACAAAAGCGGACGAAGGTTAACAAACATTGACAAGAGTTGACAACAGTCGATAAAAGTTGACAAAAGATGACAAAAGTTGACAAATGTTGACGAAAGTTGACAAAAGTTGACCAAGGTTGACAAACATTGACAACAGTCGATAAAAGTTGACAAAAGATGACAAAAGTTGACAAATATTGACGAAAGTTGACAAAGGTTGACAAACATTGACAAGAGTTGACAGCAGTCGATAAAAGTTGACAAAAGGTGACAGAAGTTGGCAAAATATAAGAAAAGTTGACAAAAGTTGACAAGAGTTGACATAAGTTACCGAGAGTTGGCAAAAGTTTTCAAAAGTTTACAAAACTTGACAACAGTCGATAAAAGTTGACAAAAGGTGACAGAAGTTGGCAAAAGATGAGAAAAGTTGACAAAAGTTGACAAGAGTTGACATAAGTTACCGACAGTTGACAAAAGTTCTCAAAAGTGTACAAACTTGACAAGAGTTGACAACAGTCGATAAAAGTTAACAAAAGGTGACAGAAGTTGGCAAAAGATAAGAAAAGTTGACAAAAGTTGACAAGAGTTGACATAAGTTACCGAGAGTTGGCAAAAGTTCTCAAAAGTTTACAAAACTTGACAAGAGTTGACAACAATCGATAAAAGTTGACAAAAGGTGACAGAAGTTGGCAAAAGATGAGAAAAGTTGACAAAAGTTGACAAGAGTTGACAGAAGTTACCGAGAGTTGACAAAAGTTCTCAAAAGTTTACAAAACTTGACAAGAGTTGACAACAGTCGATAAAAGTTGACAAAAGGTGACAGAAGTTGGCAAAAGATAAGAAAAGTTTACAAGAGTTGACAACTGCAGTCGATAAAACTTGACAAAATGTGACAGAAGTTGGCAAAAGATGAGAAAAGTTGACAAAAGTTGTCAACATTTGTCAAAAGTTAATATAAAGTGACAACAGTCGAAAAACGATTGTAAACATTTTTTTGCATTCTAAAAGATCGCGGACTGTCCGTGGCGCATGCAACAAAAACAAACACGACCACTCGGACGCGGCACCCGCGACTGATTGTTTGCGACATTCGCTTCGGGGCCTTGTTGAGGCGTGCGTGTGTGTGATGTGAGTGCGTCGTTTCGATCGTTTTGTACGTAGTTTCCATACTGCTTTAGCCATATATATGCTGTGCTCTACGTGACAGATTTTTCTAGTGTAAAGTGTCTGTATTAAAATGCGTATGTTCTAATGAAATAAAATAAATTTGAATTTGAAATTTGTATCTTCTGTCCTATGTGTTTCAAATACTCGACACATCTATTGAAGCACATTTATTAGTATGCCTGATTTACATAAGAATTACTTTTACCCACCTTTATCTTTCAAAAACGTCATAAGCTTTCGTATAACTTGTGTTTCCATAATGGCATCCATGAAAGCATTTTCTTCGTTTCGTTCCTGCAATTGCATTTCAAATTTTCATTTAGTTAAGGTCTTATCTTACTGCTTAATTAGTTAGAGCATTGATCTATGGATATGGTAGATATTTATATTACTGAAATTTATTATGAAACCTACTTGTGGAGTCACGTGTTCGTTCACTAGCGTGTCTCTTTCATAGTTATCTAGCAGTGGCAGGAATTTTTGACAAGTCGGTAAATTGTATGCAGCGTCGGATACGGCCAAAAGGCTGAAAATAAATAAAAAAGAAGAAAAACCATTAGGTAAGTAACTAGCTATGTAACAAGAATGTGAAAGTAAATAAACCGACGAGATAATTAGCCAAATTTGGTTTTATTTGCGAAATTCGTGACCTTAAACAGATTTGTAGCACATTATATAGACTGGATCTGTATATATACCTACATTAAGTATATAAAATATGCGGTGTTAATCCTCAACACAAAATGAAATAATAAGAAAAATTCTCACGGTAGCGGCGCCTTATCGTCTTTAGATTGTGATGTAGTTTTCTCTTGATAGTTAATTGTTATTAACTTTGCTGCATTGTTGTTGTCCTTCCTCAAAAGATCTTCACTCAAGGTTTGTAGTTCAAGATCGGTCGGTATATTGTTGATTTCAGGCCTGTTGCGTTGATTGTTATTGGCAACAATCGTACTAGGTAAAACTGGAGTACTTGCTGGCCTACCACCAACTCGAGAAGCTGGGTTTGTGATTCCTCCAGAAGCAACTGAGCCATAATTTGGCTTTGTTGCTGGCCTTAAAGGAGGCTGTGGTGATGGGCCTAATGGATTTTGGTTGGTGTTCGACGAATGAGTAGCTGGAGGCGGTCTTCTGTTGCCACCAGAAAGCATATCGCTAAAACTTGGTCTCGTAGACGGTTTCGAAGGTGTTTCTGGATTGGTGTGGCGATTATTTTGAACAAAAGGTTTATTTCCATTATTTTCATTAGGGAGCGGAGTGGGGACGGCCACTGCAGTATTTATTCCATTGTTGTGAACACCTTGACCAGTAGTCGAAGGTTTGCTTCCTGAAACGATTGAACTATAACTTGGAGTCTTTAATGGTGCGTTTGTTACTTGGTTATTGTAAAAGTCCACTAATTTATGCACCCTCCCTGAAGGTTGCCCATTTCCGTTTTGGTTGTTGTTGGTTGATGCCTGCAGTAAGGATGGAAACGCGGCATTTGGTTCGAAACTGGGATTTCTTCCAGATTCACTCAGAAGAAAGTTTGTGTTGGCAGTGTTTGTGTTTAGTCTCGTCTGTTCCAATCCTAGAATAAAATGAAAAACTACTGTTAAAGAGGTTCAGTTCGGTTACAATTATAGTATACATGGTGCTAAAGAACGAATGCTCAATCTATACCATAAAGGGGTTAGAATATTTTACTATGGAAGGTGGCTTGGGACGGCGGCCATTTAAAAAAAATAATTAATTCTTCTTCTTTTTTATTTCTGGCGATTAGCCGATACTATACGTTCGACTTATTACGCCATTATCAAGTCTTGAAAGAATTTAAAGGCCAGCGATAAAACCTATATCGATAGCGAATAAATAGACAAGCATAAAATGTTATGTGTCATTCATTCATTTCATTACTGCCTAAAGTGTCACGTTACCTACTGAGATGATTGGAGGTAAAGATCGCAATATGGCCAGTACCTTAGATTATTAATTGGTAATCTAAGGCCAGTACATATCTACAATTAAATGTAGACGAGTTTAAGTAATGTGGTTATGATCAAGTCCCGTGTTTCTTCCTATCTTGATTCACTTTACCGTAAAATAAAGTTTTTTTAAATATGGTTAGAATATTTAAGCTTGTTTTGCGCTCTATTAACTAATTTTTTGTTAAAATTCAAGATATCATATGATCTTGAATTAAAAAAAAAATTAGTTATTCTCCCGAATATTATCTATTATTTTTACTAAATTGCTGCAGATTTCCCATTATCTTTTTCCATTGTCATATTAGATAGGTATTTTATATTTTTATTATATTATAGTGTAAAAGTACATAAACAGCGCATAATCTGCCACTTTTTATAAAATACGAATACCTACTTCAATAATACTTACTTTAATGCTTTTAGATAAGTTAATTATAAGTAATAAAAAATATACTTAATTGTAAACAACGAACTGACCGTATTGCCCCTTTTACCTCCAATTATCTCAGTAACGTTACTATTTAGGAAGTAAATTATATACTTATATAATAACATTTTATGTTTGTCTATGTATCCCCTATCTATCGATTTATCGAGGTTTAATCGCTGGCCTTTGTTTTAAATTTTTTTCAAAATGGCGGCCGATGACTAAGCCACAAACTTTCGAAGCCCTTTCTGAAGCTCGATTCTGCTATAAGATTAGTGCGTGTGTTATGTTTGTGTTTCGTCAAAACCGCACGTTTCGCCGAAATGCTATTCTACTCGCTAAGTTAGACCAAACGCGCGTGTTAGGTTATGTTATGTTTGTGAAACACTAACACGCCGTCTGCTTCAAAGTAACGATGTGTTTTGGTGAAAACATATTATTTTTGAGGTGATTTCGAATGTTTTGTTTTTAGTTTTGGGTTTAATTTTAAATTGTTGTTTGTGAAAGTTTCGAAAAATGGCAGAAGGCTATCTAGAAATGAGAATGAGGAGACAGGGATCGCCGAGAGAAAACGGAGATACGCGTCAAACCCTCTCGACGTACCGATGAATTTGCTATTTTATTATTTATGATTTATTATTTATTACTTATTACTTGTTACTTATTACTTGTTACTTGTCACTTGTCACTTGTCACTTGTCACTTGTCACTTGTCACTTGTCACTTGTCACTTGTCACTTGTCACTTGTCACTTGTCACTTGTCACTTGTCACTTATTATTTATTATTTATTATGTATTATTTATTATTTATTATTTATTATTTATTATTTATTATTTATTATTTATTATTTATTATTTATTATTTATTATTTAATCTTTATTATTTATTATTTATTATTTATTTATTTAAATCCTTTATTTCACATTTTTAAAATGTTATATTAATTTTACATATTTAAACTAAAACTAATAAAAAATACATAAAATGTACGAATTTAATAAAAACGGTAATTATTAATTATTCATGTTTGCCGTTTTGGCTTCTAAATAAATTATGTTATGTTACTATTCAGATTATTTCAGTGAAATTATATTAATTGTAATATCACTTACTTTTATGCATATTATATTTTATATTTATGTAATAATAATTATATAACATTTTGTAAAAATGATTCTTTCTAGCAAATAAATCCCCAACAAAGAGGGATTTGTAAAATGGTATCACATCTATGAGCGTGTCGCCAAGCGACGAAAATTAGTAAACATTTGCACTCAATTTGAACAAAATAAATGTATAACTCGCTTAATTATGAATGTTTGTCACAATAATTAATTCTTGCATATTTTTATGCACCTATTACGCATAATTCATTATTTTTATTGGTAAGTATTTAAAAGAAAAAACTTTAGTCAACATTATTGTCAGAATTTTTCGCGTTAGGCGACGCGATGTCAAACCTTACCCTAAGCTCCGCCTCCTGTTACCATAGACACTAACCAAACGTGTTTTGTAAATAGCAGAATAGCATCATGTGGAAACCACGTCCAAACTTACTCGTGTTATGTTTGACTCAAACACAACACACGAAGTATGTTTGAAAATTGTGCAATTAGCAGAATCGAGCTTCTGGGCATATTTGGATCGCTTCGCTCCCAGTACAGCCTTTACAGGTAACGTACAAGTCTAGTTGGAATCGGGGCGGCACTTCTTGTTTTGAAAGAAAAGTAATTTATAATATTAATTTTTAGACAATATTAAGGAATAATAGTTCCATTATTATTTTTTGTACGAACGAGTGGGTTCCGCTCAAAAAAAATTATACAGATCTACGTGTTCCTAAAATGAAAAATATTATGCTAGCCTAACAACTAAATAGTCCAGTATCAGTTTAGGAATCCCCAGCCCAAATTTTATTTATTTAAACCTGCAACTTATTATAAAATATAAAATATAGTTTTTCAATAATCTATGCTATTTACCTTTAGCTTTTCAGCGATATGCAACTCATTTTTATAAGTTTACGAATTAACAGTGGTTATTGAAGAAGTTATTGAATTTCGATAGATGGCACGCGCGCATACACTTTTTAGTTTCTTCTATGGGAACCCCCGTGAATTTTTTACATTTTCTTATTTTTATTATTTGTTGTTATATCGGCTATACCATAATAATTAATAAATAACACATATTCTGTGAAAATTTCAACAGGTTACCTATTACGGTTCAAGAGATACAGCCTTCGGACGGACGGACGGACGGACGGACGGACGAACGGACGAACGGACAGACAGACAGACAGACAGACGGCGCGGAGTAGGCATAGTAATAGGGTCCCGTACTGGATACGGAACCCTAAAAATGAGTATAATTAATAACTAAAATAAAATAACAAAAAAAACATTAGTGATGTGCAACTCGACCCATTATAAACACATTTTTATTTACTTACAATACAACAACTAAATGTTTGCCGCCCTTACAAAATATACGAGTGATGAGGACGCCTGAGTTTGCTTTGTGTTGCCTGCCGAAAATCTATAGGTAAACATAGTAAAGAGGATTTTTCAAGCCGGAAGGAGCTACATGTTATGTATGACAAATAAACACACATACAGACTTTATAAGAGATTTTATAAGAGTCCCCTGCCAGGGTCTGTGGCTCCCATGACTCCGGAACCCTGAAAAAGCATAGTTCCAAAAACGTTAGTGATTGTAGGTAAATCATAAATATCGACGGCTCAGACCAAAATCGACGCATACCTAATTTCCATGGTTTAGTTAGGTAGGTAAGTACCTAGGTAGTTCTAATAACTTATTTTTAAACGATGAAAACTGATAATAGGTACCTACCTAGTGTCCTTCGATTTTGCTGTTCATAATAGGTACCACTTATAAATAGTGTTAGTCAGATAGGTAGATACCTACTCTCCATTGTTTCCGCGGATTTGAATAATTTAATCAAAAGCAGAAAACACAAATGCACAGACAGACTGGTCGAGTGGTTTGGGCATCATCGGCTTCTCATGCGAGAGGTCCGAGGTTCGAATCCGGTCGGCGTGTAGGTACCAATGAGTTTTTTCTGACGAAAAAATTTACGTGTATACCTACACCTACTGCTTCACCGCTCGGAACCGGTGTAAAACTGTAGGTCCGCCCTTGCCCCTTACTAGCTGGTAGGCTCAGATTGTAGGCGACTGGGTTGGTACCACCGTACTGGATGTAAGATGGCCGCATAGCAGCCTCGGCTGTGTTCTCCTCTAGTCCAGTATAGCCAGCAATCCAGGGAAGTCTCCGGTA
The DNA here is from genome assembly GCA_946902875.1 of Nematopogon swammerdamellus. Lineage (NCBI taxonomy): Eukaryota > Metazoa > Arthropoda > Insecta > Lepidoptera > Adelidae > Nematopogon > Nematopogon swammerdamellus. Next base: position 11,794,820 of record OX336333.1, read on the forward strand.
TGGCACTTACCTTCTCTCGCAGGTGATATTGGCTGGTCGGAGCATGCGCTTTGTCCCCTCCGATCCGACTCAACAACCGGATTACATAAAAAAAATTAAGTAGGTACACACGAGTTCCAGCCACCACAGGAAGGCAATAGGCAGAACCTAAACAAGCATTATTGTAAGTAAGTAGGTATTTGGTGCATTAAGCATTTCTCACCATTACTCCATCCATTCAATTGCAGCAAAATTATTGTAAACAGGAAAAAATTGCACCGTGTCATCATGGTGAGTAATGAAGACCGACTGAACCAGTATACTTGCTCTATGGACTGAACGAACAACCAGTTCTCTTGATTTGTCTGGCCTGCCTGCATCAAACACAGTTCACTTTCACATAAAATAATATCATTGTTCACTACTAACAAAGAAGAGAAAAAAAAAACCCACAACACACTGTTGATGATGTTTGAGAAACTTATTATAAATTAGGAAACGAACGCGGAAATGTGTCGCCCAGCCTAGCTCACTGCCAAGCCAAGACGTTCGCTATGTTCGCACGCACGTCGCTCGTCGCAAAGTTTTGTTCGCACATATTATCGAATCAGAGCGAGAGCGGGGCGGGGTCACATACAATACAAGAAGCGGTGGAAGGAAGGTCGGTCGAAGCGATACCAGATTTGGCCACGGCCGAGACGGAAGAGCGCGAAACAAAATTATCTAGTTACCTACAATATGTACGAGTACCTACATAATATACTAAATAGCGTGACCGGTGACGAAACCAATCTTTAGAATCCACGGTAGCAGCGGTAGGTGCCGCTTCCTCTTGAGAAAGAAGCACATATTATTACTTAATAGTTACTTCGTAACAGATAAATCACTCCGTAGAAAAAGTTCCATACCTTCGGCTTTAATAGCCTACTGTTTCACGTCGCCAATCGCTGCGTGCGAAAATGTACCTAAACGATCGAGTGTAAAGTGCATTATTGCTTTGCAGCTGCGCGCAGTTGCATGGGCGAGCGTGTAGGTATGTTTCGCGCGGCTGACAAATTTTTACTGAAATGCAGCGGCGGCGAGAGCGGCGGCGCGGCGCCGGCGGCAGCGGCGCGGTCCGCCGGGCGGTAGGTACATAATTAGCGCGCGCAAGTACATAGAGTGCGTGAGGGAGGCCTGACAGAAGTAGGTAGGTATCTACTTATAAGAACCAAATGGTTGCTAATAAGTAGGTACATTCAAAAAATGGGTGAAGTAGACCTTCTTTGGCGTGATTAAAAAACCCCTAACTCACTCTCTCCCCTCTCTACTCTCCCGGACTCAGCGAGAGCCTCGTTATTATGATTACTCGACCGCGAGATAACGCAAAGGACGGTAATTTGTTACGCTTTGATGTAGGTATATATGTTTTTTTATGTAATCCAGTATCCAGAGCCAGAGCACATACTCAGATAAAAGCTAGTGTCACCGCCGAGAAGGTTCCATACCGGCGACCCCGAGCGCCGCTGCCGCCGCCGCCGCGGCCGGGCGACTCCCCTTCGGATTACTGGATATACTGGCGGCCTAGATTCTATTCTATGCCATTGGCTTTAGTTTATTTCAACGAGGCTGATATGCGTCCTCTATGGTACCTACCTGCCTACCCATTTTGCATGTGTGTGGCAAATGTGGGTGGTGGGTGATTGAGTTTCTTTTTCCTCGTGAACTCCAAAACGGGCGAATGGATTTTGATGAATGCGGTGTCTCAATATTTGTTATAATAAGCACTTCGAGGCAAAGGCAAAGGAGAGAGGCAGTAGGAATTACATATTATGTTGATACAAATTACGTATCAAAGTTTGACAAAGGCTCTTTACACCTGATTCACTTAATAAATAAGTCTTTGTAGTCAGAACTCTCAGCAAAATTGTTAATCTTGCTCTCAAGCTGTGTTTTAGATAGACTATGGGCGGTGTTAATAAGTGGCTATTATAGTCACTAAATACTTGTAAAAATATGTTTAAAAAAAAATTGGTAAAAAATTTTTAAGTTAAACGGTTTTATTAAAAAAAACAGCTGTACAAAAAACTAGAAAAAAAATCAGCTATACAAAAACTGGAAAATAATAAGGACACAAACCTGGGCCTTTTTAGATTTTACGTCTGGGTAAGAAATTGTGCAATACTAGCGTGCTGTGTTCTCATGTCGGATGCCAAAGGGCACTTTGTGTCGCTGCGTCAGCGGAATAAGTAATAAATTGAGACTTTTAACAGACTAATATAAAAACGTGGGGCGCATGTTATTACGTATATTATACGCCCCACGTTTTTATATTAATCTGTTAAAAGTCTCAATTTATTACTTATTCCGCTGACGCAGCGACACAAAGTGCCCTTTGGCATCCGACATGAGAACACAGCACGCTAGTATTGCACAATTTCTTACCCAGACGTAAAATCTAAAAAGGCCCAGGTTTGTGTCCTTATTATTTTCCAGTTTTTGTATAGCTGATTTTTTTTCTAGTTTTTTGTACAGCTGTTTTTTTTTAATCAAACCGTTTAACTTAAAATTTTTTTAGCAATTTTTTTATTTACTCGTTTTTAGTTTGATTTTTTTTATAATTTATTTCTTTCATGTTGTTCCCACGAGTACTGGACCAATAACAGTCGACCCCCCCCGAGGTCCATGTAGAGGGGCAAGGCTCTCATACAACAAGGTGTGCCCAGCCTTGAAGTTGAAACGCCAACGACGTATAATTTTATCCACCCTAATGCCACAGTCCTCGGCACGTTTCAAACGTTGACTTGGGTGGTTTATCGCTAACGACGTATCATTTTATCCACCCTAATGCCACAGTCCTCGGCACGTTTCAAACGTTGACTTGGGTGGTGTATCGCTAACGACGTATCATATCCACCCTAATGCCACAGTCCTCGGCACGTTTTAAACGTTGACTTGGGTGGTGTATCGCTAACGACGTATCATTTTTAGCCACCCTAACGCTACACAGTTCTCGGGACAATACAGAAACCTTAACTTGGGTGGATTCAAACAAATATCCTGATCATAATTTTTGTTTTATTTAAGTTCAACAGTCCACCTCCTGCCTCCATAATCAGATCCTCGTCACCAAGTGTATTGGTAGAAGTATGGGACACTCGTCCAAACCAACCAAATGAGCCCAAATTCGAGAGGGTTACTAGTACCAGTTGAAGAGTTCCACTGTCCACCTCCTGAATCCATCATTAGACCCTCGCCACCAAGTGTATTGGTAGAAGTATGGGACACTCATCCAAACCAACCAAATGAGCCCAAACTCGAGGGGGTTACTAGTAACGGTTGAAGAGTTCCACTGTACACCTCCTGACTCCATCATCAGACCCTCGTCACCAAGTGTATTGGTAGAAGTATGGGACACTCGTCCAAACCAACCATATGAGCCCTAACTCGAGGGGGTTACTAGTAACGGTTGAAGAGTTCCACTGTACACCTCCTGACTCCATCATCAGACCCTCGTCACCAAGTGTTTTGGTAGAAGTATGGGACACTCGTCCAAACCAACCAAATGAGCCCAAACTCGAGGGGGTTACTAGTAACGGTTGAAGAGTTCCACTGTCCACCTCCTGACTCCATCATCAGACCCTCGTTACCAAGTTGAAATTATCATAATATTGTATTGTCACGAGAACTCAATGTGTGTGCAAAGTTTCATAAAAAACGGTTAAGTAGAAGTAGTTGAAAAAATTGTCGCAAGATTTGAAACAAAGATAGAAACCAACATACGAAGTCAAGCTAAAAAAAAAACCGTTTAAAAATACCCTTCGAAGTTTCTTGTCGGTTCTTCTTCGTGGGTGTAATCGAACCGGAAAGAACAAATTGTGACAAGTTCGAGCGCAGTCTAACTGCCATATGAATGATCAATAAACAATACAATACAATACATATAGTAGGGATTATATATTTTGTCAGCGTCGGTACTCAGTGGTGCGGTCGGTCGACTGTTGAGCAACGCTGAGCGCGGTCAGTACTTGAATGGGTGAACGCTCGACCGTTGGAGGCTGACCGTGGTTCGGATTCCACGTAAAACTGTAGGTCCCTTCCCTTCCCACCAGTAAGGGAAGGTAGGGTTCAACCCGCCCGGGTTGATACCACCGCACTGAGTGAAAAACGTCAGTCGAAACGGCTATGTAAATAGTTTGTTTTCCGTCCAGTTCAGTGTAGCCGGCACGATCGAAGGGAAGCACTGACATGGCATCTAGTTCACCCGGTGTTATGGGCTGACATCACGGATGTTGCAGTGACGTAGCCAACCGTGTCAGTTTAAAAAAAAAAGGAAGTTTTACACCACAACATTTGATGATCACGTTCCCATACTTAGTTACCCATTATATATATGATATGATATAAATAAAAAACATACATTAAGGTGAAATACGCGCACTTCATGTATTAAATTTGAGGAGTGATAGTTTTTTTATATCCTAAAAAAAAATGCCATTATTTGATTGGAACGTGATCAGTATCTGATACACATACACCACTTAGCGTATCGTTACCACTAATGAAATACCTTTATATCAAATATACTATCAATACTAATAATAAATCTGTAAGGGATGGTCATGGAGTAAGTTACTTTGTTTTATGTATGATAACTGATAAGAGATAGGTAGGTACTGCATTAAATTTTGCAACTCTATGACTTATGTATGATACTAAAACTAAGTTGACGATTTTTAGAAATATTTTCTGTATGTATGTGTATTAATGTTCCTCCATAACTCTTAGACAGATTATCCGAATTCGATGAAACTTAGTACAAGCACATTTTACTATACGGGAACGGGACACAAGATAGGCTAAATAAAATTCAATTCCGTTTACGCTAAGATGTGGCTCTCATACAAACCGAATTGTTCCGCTCGCTCGCCGTAATAAAGGTACGGTGGCGGGCTTATACTTACTTCTTTTTTTTAAATACGAATTTCACGCGAGCGAAGCCGCGGGCTAACAATCTGTTTTGGATACTCCATCACAATCGCTCTGAGTTCTATCACAATTGAGCGCTAATAGGTAAGTATCAGTTTTTAACCCTTAATTTGACAATGTATCCTACGGGATACGTTGTACTCTAAAAATAATAGCTGAGAACTACTTAGCAGTTTTTTTTTATTTTTTTCTTAAGTTGACGCGTAGAAAGGTTCCCAAACACACCCGATGCTTATTTTTTACGTTGGTAACACTGGCAGATAGTTGTGTCAAAATGTCCGACCACGCACGCGCAGCTGCTCCACTGAAGGTAATATTTTATTAAAAATTTATTTTTTATTGCAAGTTGTGACTACAAATAGCACATGCACTAAATACGGGATAGTCTGTTCTTCTAATGTAAATAAATGTGTTGTGGAAAAACTTTGAAAAAATTACCAAAAATACCGCGTGTATTATAATGTATCTCACAGGATACATTGCCAAGAGGCCCGTTAAATAGGTAGGTGTCGTTTGTTATGTATCCCACCAGATACATTGCCACATTTTCAGATCGCTTAATTTCTACAAAAATTATAATAAAATGTGTGTTGTTTTAGCCTTGGAGGCTTCAGTCTGGGTTCAGAAAAAGGAAACTCTTGGCACGAAATCCTAAATATAGTCCGAAAACTAAATCGACGAATACCAGAGGGAAAAAACTACTAGCATTAGTACCTAAGCCAAGCGCCAAATCCGATACCGGAAGTAGTCAATCGTCTGGTGATGAACTAGAAGGGTTTACAGCTTTAAATTTAAATGAAGATTCTTCTTCCCCAGCCCCATCAATACCGTCTTATTTAGAAAATCTGCATCTTCTATCTGATAGTGATGTAGAAAATGAAGCTGAAACCATTGTAAGTGAAGCAATTATTGAATAAATTCCATCTGTTTCGTCACTGCCATCGACTCCAAGGACAATCAGTGCTGGTGGTACACCAAATCCGACTTCTCCTGCAATCGGTACGCCAGATTCAAGAGAAACTACATACTCAACTTCTAATTTAACCCGTTCAAAAAGACCAAAATTTGTTGCGAAAAAGAAAGGAATAAGGCTACCTACCGTTTCGTTTAGTTGGAGCAGTAAACGTTTCCGTCACTGTGCAGATACATACGACAAAACTTTCCCTGAATCAGAGACTGAAACAACACCGTATGAATATTTTTCAAAGTTTTTTACTGAAGACATATTTGATATGATGGTGCAAGAGACAAATGTTTACGCTGTTCAGAAGATGGGCAGACCATACAACATAACAAAGGATGATTTGAAGGATTTTATCGCTATAAATGTTCTGATGGGAATCGTAAGTATGCCTGCTTACACAGACTACTGGTCAAAAAAGTTTCGGTACTCCAACATCGCGGAGATTATGCCTATCAAAAAGTTCCAGTTACTTCGAAAATTCATTCATTTTAACAATAATCTATTAGATGACGGTGACAGGTATTTTAAAATAAGGCCTTTGATCGAAAGAGTCAGAAAAAACTGTCTAAGAGTTGACCACGAATGTCGATTCAGCGTGGATGAGATGATGGTGCCTTACAAAGGTAAAAAAGCCGGAAACCGTAGGCGAAGAAACCCCGAAAATGGGGATTTAAAATTTTTGCACGTGCAGGGGTCAGTGGTATCATTTATGACTTTTTAGTATATGGCGGTGTAGAAACTTTTCGTTATCACAGTTTTTCCGACAAAGAATTGGCGATGGGATTCGGAGCCCAAGTTGTAATCGCGCTTTGCAAATCAATCCCAAATCCTGCGTGCACTGTGGTATATTTCGACAATTTTTTCACAAGTGTAGTACTGGTAGAGCACCTGCGTAGTGAATATGGTATCTTTTCACTTGGAACAGCAAAATCAAACAGACTGCGTGGAGCCCAGAAGAAACTAGTCACCGACCAAAACCTGATGAAAAATAGGTCAAGTATATTTTTCGGTATTATAAGAAGTTTGATGTTTCTGTTCATTGTTTAGTAAAATATTATATCATTTCATGTAAGGATTTCTCACAAAATAAATTTGTTTGCATAATATTTCGATATTTTAGTTTCATTTTTATCTATTTGAACATGGTTATACGTTGGCAATGTATCTCAGAGGATACAAAGAAAAAGGAAATAAAAAACTTGAGGACCTGGCGATGTATCCTCAGAGATACACAATGAACTTAAGTAAAATGTTTGCGGAGCTGGCGATGTATCCTCAGAGATACATTGAATATTTCCAAAAGTAATTATTGTAAAAATTTTTAATAATTTTTTCTGGTCTATTTGTTCATACATAAAACCAAATATATCAAAATATCATTACTTGTTAAGAAAAAAAAATCTTGCCAACTTAAGGGTTAATTATGGTTCAATAAACACACATAAAATATGTCAGCTGATACACATACACCCATCGATCATACACCCCTTAGCGTATCGTTACCTACTATTGAAAGACCTTATATAAAAAAACTACTACTCAAAATAGGTGCCCTGATGAAATATATTAAAATGATATCAACTTGTAAATTGAACTGCGGATGCCAGGATTACCCAACCAACGGGCGAACGCAGCCCTGCGCGCGGCAGCCGGCAGTCTGTGAGTGACTACAAAGTACAAAGTGCCGTCATTTTCTCGCCACTCGCTCGCCAGTGCTTCTTGCTTGTCTTGCTTTGGCTTCTTTCTTTCACCATTCCTTCTACATCGTGGACATGACTTTATAAAATTTGTTAAGTTCGCGGTCCAGCGTTTAATGCTGGAAGTCTGGAAGCAAGAGTACAAGTACCTATATTTCCTGAATATGACCGAAATGACAATGTTGAGTTGAGTAATTTTGACAGAGTGGTTATCTGAATTCTGAACACATTTTTTTATTGAAAGGGCGACCTATGGCGCCTAGGCACCCATAAGGTGTCAAACGGCGCCCATGGACATTCGGTCGTATGCTATTCGGGGTTGCGAATGTCATTCCGGCCTGACAGGTGCCCATTCATGACCTTCTTGAAGGACCCGAGACTGTACTTGGGAGGAAATTTACGAACACAGTTTACCGGTTCTGTAGGTAGAGGAAAGATCTACAGAATCGATGGTACGCACGCATCCGCGGTAAGTCCAGCGTGTAGGGATGCCATCCCTGCCACGTGTGCGTGGTGCAGCTCCTCCGAGCACTCCACATGGAATAAGCGATAGAACAAACTTAGGGAGCCGACATCCCTCCCTAAGGAGTTGCAGTGGTCTAGCTAGATCGCGGGACACTTCGGGGTTACTCACTAGTCGCTCGGCTCGGCTTGACGGTGGAATGATTATCATCATTCCACCGTAAATCATTTACGCTTGAAATTCACACTGGAAAACTTATAGAATGAAAAAAATTAACGGCGGCAGAAGAACCTGGCATCCAAGCCATTAGGCAATTAAAAAAAACTTTCTGCAGCCTTAAAAAAATATAGTATATTACCTTTTGCCCGCGGCTTCGCTCGCGGTAGACTCGGTTTAGTAGCAAATCAGATTAAACGCAAATATTATAATAAACAATTGCTTCTCATAAATTCTCTCTCTATCCTGTCCATACTATACTTTCTTTGATACAGCTCAGCCCTATGGCTATTTAGCGTGATGGTATATAGCCTATAGTGAGCCTCAAGAACTACTCTTTCCATTGGTGCAAACCGTACCAAAATCTGTTCAGTGGTTCCAGAATTATACTTCAAACATACATACATACAGGCAGACGTTCCCATTTATAAGAAGTAGAGAGAGAGAGTAGAAATTTTTCTACGTTTTCTTTACCCCATCACCCAAAATACAAAACGTTATTTTACGATTCTAGGTATTCCAAAGGCCAAACAAATGCCACAACTCCATCCATACAAACCGATTTGAAATCGTGATTTGAACCAACCTATGATTTTTTTTGGCAATCGTCTTTTTAATACATTCTGGCCAGTGTCATGTACCTAATTTGAGAATTTGAACCAAATATGGACGAACAAAACAAAACAAACAACCGTCACGTCAACAAAAAAAAAAACTGGTTGTCTGTAAAGTTGGTTTACGGACGATAGTTTTACGTGATGATGTCATAAAGTAAATCAGTTCCGGCGGATATTTACCATGTAAAATTGATGATGTGATGTACATGATAAAGATATGATAATAACTAATAAAAAATATGAGAAAATAACTACTATTAATTTTTGTCTAATTTATATATAAAAAACCTACTTATCGCCATCTACATGTTCAACGTTGCAACAATTACCTAACTGCTAAATCAAGTATATCGCTGGCTGAAGTATTTAATTTAATATTGACGCTAGATGTTGACGCTAGATGTCGCTCCATGAAATTCACATACATACTGTTGAGAAAATTTGCAGCGATAAGTACACGGTCGATAGCCTGCGTCATAGAGAACTCAATGGCCTGCGTGGATAACACGTCTGGTCAGTGATGGTGACAGGGACCGCGGGTTCGAGCCTCGACTCGAGGCTCGCAAAAGACGGAGAAATATATTTTGAATTTTCTACTATTGTATATGCCTCTCTATCGCGCTCTCGCTTGCACACACAGGTCTCTATCGCGCTCTCGCTTGCACACACAGGTTTAGATGGAACGTTACACTTCTTCGTGCGTGCAGCCGGTGTTCATCAATTTATAAGACGTGACATCATCACGTCAAAAAATACGTTCTTCCAATAATTGGAAAGGCAAGCGAGCCCATACAGCCAAGTGTAGTGTTTATTAAATAATATACGAAACCAACCAAAGAAATGTCACTTGTTCATATAATTTTTTGTTTTCCTAAAATATGCTACTTACGCTACTGGGATCTGCTGAACAGCAAATTGAAAATTCTGCTGATGTCGAGATTGACCGACCGTGCTTTACTCACAAAGTAGCCGCGACCAGTGTTTCCACTTCAAGCCCTATCGATATTGTTACCTACCTCAAACCCGACGATAAAGCAGTAGGTAGCTACTGCTTTATCGTCGGGTTTGACACGTGCCAGCTCTGGCGGATCCTGCGCCTCCTCCTACGCTCCTTTCGGAAACACTCGGGTTGACTCGGCTCGAAAGCGAACCAACTGAATCCGATATTCGTTTGGTCGTTTATGTAATTTGTTGGCTCAGTGGTATAAGAGTGTAGGATTTTTATTGTTTCGATCTCGTCCATGGGTTCGTGTCCCTTTTGCCAAAATTTGTTTTTTTTTTAAGCAATGTTAGGGTGTTAAAATTAGGTTATGGTTATTTTTTTATAACCACCTAAGAAAGCTTTATTTTAGGAAATACAAACGTAACAAAAACGACATGCGCCGCCTCAACATTAGGTTAGGGTTAGGGTATAGAGAAGATGTGTCACACGCACGTAGCGACTAGCAACGCATCTTCTCTATTTAATTATTAACCCTGGTTATTTTTTTTTAAACCACCAAAAAGTTTTTGGTTTGGCAAAAACATCACTAATACATACCACACAACACAACATTACTCATACATATCATACCACACATTCCCATTCCTCCTTCGAGCGAGAATCGAGACGAAGTTTGCCGAAAGGAGCTAACGAAGTAGGTTGCAGGATTGAACAGGTCTTTCAGGTGGCGGACCGCTTTCTTTGCAGGTGTGAAAGAAAGACCAGAAGAATATATTCTCATTGGTAATCTGTGGACCAGTGACCAGACAGACAGCTTATAACAAAGAATATAATACTACTAGGCTTGTATTGTTTATTTTACTCTTTGCAGACAGCAGCAAAGAGGATAAGAGTTTTCAAACTAGATTTTTTCATAAACAAGAGAAAATATGGACGTATTACGCATTTGCCGTGTATGTCTTTGCGAAGAAAACAAACGCGCTCGATTGCTAAGCGTATTCTCCCCTTGTACAGGCTTACTAGATGTGCCACAATTAATTTCCGACTTACTGCAAGTTTGCACACAGACACAGGTAAGTACCTACTTTGTGCTACGCTCAATGAATAGGGCTATTAGCCCAATTGAAAATCTTGAATGTTTACACAGGTTTGTAAGCATAATAAGGCCCACACATGCGATTTGGTCATGCACGAAGGGGTAGGGGTCCTCCCGGCCACAGACCTCGAAATTCTATGCTCCCGGCTGAGGTATAGTTAAGGGCAGGTTTGATAGCAAATTGCTGGTAGTTATGTCCTGTAGTTTAGGATGTTGGAAGAAGAATGTTAGGTGGAGAAAGTCCAGAAACAATTTCTAAGATTCCTCTATAAGAAACAGTATGGTTACTATCCCTTTCTATATCCCTCACTATATGTCCTAGGCATGGTGGGTTATGTATGACACCTTGGAAGTGAGAAGGACTCTGTCACTTCTTGTTCACGTGTACAAACTACTGAACGGCTCAATTCACAACCCTTCAGGGCTTGGTTCTGTATCAGTGTTCGTGCCTGGCAACTACCGCCGGGCGAGGACTCATCCATTGTTTCTAGTGCCCAAGTCGCGGACAAACTTACTACGCCACTCACCAGTTAGTCGTGCCTTGACACTGCTCAATGGATTGACTGCACAGGTTCGGACATATTTGCCTCCTCAGTTCGGGAGTTCGCAAATACTGTCATGAAGCACCTGAATCGGTAATTCCTATACATGATGTTTTGGGTAACTCTGTAAGGTCATGTATAATAATTATAAATAAATTATAAATATTAGTAAAAGAATTAGCCCGAGGAGATCACTACTTTTGGAGAATAATTTTTTTTTAATTTAAATTCACCACCCCGACATAACCTATGGCTATTCCCTAGAGTGTTTTAATAAGCCGGAGACGCGGAGGGAGTGCGGCCAGGCCTCACGCACTCTATGTACTTGCGCGCGCTAACTACCTACCGCCCGACGGGCCGCCGGCGGTCTTTTTCAGTAGAAATTCGTCTGCCGCGCGAAGTATACATAGACGCTCGCCCACGCAAGTGCGCGCAGCTGCAAAGCAATAACCACTTTACACTCGATCGTTAAGGTACATTTTCGCACGCAGCGATTGGCGTTGTGAAAGAGTAGGCTATTAAAGCCCGAAGGTAGGAACATTTTCTATGGAGTGATTTATCTGTTACGAAGTAACTATTAAGTAATCTGTGGTGCGGCCCCCGTCCGCTGTAATAAAGCGCAGGCGCCCGTGTGAGCCGTAGCGGCTGAGGCTGGTTAAATTGAACTGCGGGTGCAGTTTTTTATACGTCGCTCCATTTTTGGAAGCACTTTGTATGCCCCCCCGCCTCCCTAAATGGACCCCCTCCTCGGGGGGGGGGTGGGGGGTTCATAAATTGATACACCAAAATAAGCACTCTAAATTTCCCGCGCATGATTCACGTTTCGGCTCGCATTAAGCCCTCGTCAGCTAGTCTGCGTTGACTAGAACGCGGGGAACTACCAGTCCCGCTCTCGACCTCCCTCTCTCTACCTATCCATATTCTGTAGGATGCTTCCAGTGACGTTTTCGAAGCTCTCTCCATATAGGGATCGTTCAACAATTACGTGATCATTTTTGGCCGTTTTTTTAACCCCTCCCCCCCTATGTGATCACAGCGTAATCTTTTGTTGGACCCCCCCCCCCCCCCCCCCTCGCCTTGATTACGTAATCTTCGTCCGTGCTTAACATTTTTGCTGTTTATTAGCACTGATACGTATGTCATGTTTCTATGGGTCTTAAATGACCTAAATTTGGGTGTGTCATTTGTCAAAATGCAAAAGGTAAGAACTATAAAGTTAAATCAATGAAATAGATAGTAAAAAACGTTCGGAAACTATTCCCCACCGTAAGACGACCGTCATGCAAATGGCGTCTCCGCTATTTGACGTTGAGGTGTCAAAAATGTCTAGGAAACCACGCCATATTGTTTATATAGACAACGTTTCAGTGACGTAATTTTTATGGTAGTTCCGCCTCCGCCTCACAGTGTAGGAAGTGTTTTTATCAGTGTTGCCGTTCTAGCGACTTTGTCGCTAGATCTAGGGGATTGTCTGAATGTTTAATACGTAAAAATTGGCTTTTAAGCTATGGTTTCCTCCAAAAGCGGCTCCGTCATGCAGCGGTCGGATTATAATATACGAGTACACATAAATGAATGCAAACATTTGCTTATATTGATATTAATTGTAAATAAATAAGAAAAAAATGATTTTTACCATGTACGGGTGGGAGAGCTGGTTCGAGCTTGCTAAAACATTTAGTTTAGTTTCCTTAAAATTATTCGTGGTAGGTGTTTCTGCAACACAGAAACGAGGCGCTCGTGTTAATTTCGCTATACGTTAAAGTTATAAAATGATCCCGTAATCATGTCATGTATTCTCTCCCCCCCCCCCTTAATGTTGTGGTCCTATGTTACTTTCCCATGGAACATTGAATTACCGTTCAACAAGTACTACATGCTTTGTCGATTTTGAGAATATAAGTATATCCGGGCTTTATGCTGTGGTACAGATTTCTGAAGGCATTTGGTAATGCTTCTCATGTGTGTCCATCAACAATTCCCAATCCTTTGATTTTGACTCCCAAAATTGAAGAAGGTTTAGTCCTATCTTTGGGGAGCTTTTTGGCTCCAGGTTTCACAAAATTTACCTTCTGGAAGCCGCTACTGGTTTGCCCTTTCCTGGTCCGTGCAATTGATAGGTTGATGGCCTCTCTGATGATTTGGAGGACTTTATCATGACGGCAGGAATACTGGCCTCGCTCAAGTAGTATTTTGCAACCGCATAAGAAATGTTTGGCAGTGCCTACGGACTCCTTACATGATGGACGGGCATAGTCTATTTGTACATTTCCCCCATTTAACTAGGTTACTCGGGTCGGGGAGAGTAAGCTGGAATGCATTTAGGTAGAACTTAAGCAGCTCAGGGGACCAGTTGTATATTATGGATTTCCACTTCAATGCAGGATACGGCTCAGTCAAATCCTGCAGCTTGGTAGACAAGGTCTAGACAAGACAAGACGAGGTCGAGAGATGAATTCAACTGGGCCGGGCTGCCTTCAGAGTTAAAATTTGCCCTGAGATCTGACCTGCCTCAAAATCTGAAAACCAGTATATATGACCAGTGCGTCCTCCCAGTTATGACGTACAGGTGTGAAAAGTGGACTCTGACGGTCGATGTTGTCTAAAGGTTGAAAGTTGCCCAGCGAGCAATGGAGCGAGCGGAATATAGCTACGTGATATGGTGCGTAACGAGGGAATCCACCGACACACCAATGTAGTCGATTTTGGACACCGGGTGGCTAAGCTCAAGTGGTAGTGGGCTGGGCACGTCAGCAGAAGAGACTACGCGTGTTGGTGTAACCGTATCCTACATTGGCGGCCGTGGACAGTAAAACGGAGTGTGGGAAGACCATCTGCCAGGTGGGACGACGACATCAAGTCGTCGGCGGAAAGCAGTGGTTCCGTACCGCTGAAGGCCCGGCTGGAGGAAAATGGAGATGCTATGTCCACAAGTGGACGCGTACACACTAAATGACTGACTGACTTGTTAAAATTATGGCTGATTAATATATTATCAGATTCACAGTTCAGATTATTTTGATGATAGGTACACATAATATAAATGATAACATTCAAAATTATGTAATCACTTCTGTCTTAGGTTCACGAAGATGACGGTTTTTCAAAGAACATCTGCAAAAAGTGCACAAGGGATCTTCGTACCGCATATAACTTCAAAGTTAGATGTGAGACGTCTTACAAATTCATGCAGTCGCTCATTGATAAAAATCATTCTGTTAAAATAGAAAACCAATGTGATGCAAACATAACATGTAATGTAAAAGCAGAAGTAAAACATTTTGAAAATATTAAAGATGAAGATTTGGAAAATAAGAAAGAAATTAAAATTGAAGAGCCAGAATTGAGTGAAAAAGAAGATGTAGATGAAAAATACAATACTAAATTTGTGTTTGACGCAGATTTTACAAATGAATTTTCCGTTGGAGATATCGTTAGACTTGTTTCCACAAGGAAAAATAATGTGAGGAAGATAATATCAAGTACACACAAACGAGGTTAGTATTTATTAAATAATTTTCAATGTACCTACCATTAAAGAAACATTTGTGTTATAAATAATTTCTCTTAGTAATAATTTGAAACTATATTATATAAGATTTGACAACTATAATCTTATGTAGCATCTTTGATGTTTAACATTTTCATTTTATCTTTAGAAAATAAAAAGAATAAAAAATTGCAAGCAAAGAAGACAAGTGTGGTCACAGAAGGCTGGGAGTGCACAGTTTGCCATAAAAATTATCGCTATGAATACATGCTGAAGATACATGAAAAGTCACATTACTCTATGAAGAATTACTATTGCAAAATGTGTGACAAATGTAAGTACTTATAGCCCGGTTTTCTCAACCGTTCACTTCGAAAGAATGCGGCGCGCACTCTCCGCTCTCCGCCTCCACCGTACTGACGGGCAATTGCGGTGGGGGCGGCGAGCGGAGGGTGCGCGCCGCATTCTTTCGAAGTGAAAGGTTGAGAAAACCGCGCTATACCAAACATTTTTATTTTTTTAGATCAGACAGATTTTCAGAAATTGCGAATGCCATACAATCACTTTCGTGATATTTTTTTTTTATCTATAGCGTGACACGTGGCGTCTTTTCACCTACAAGTAGGTGTCTAACGATGCCCATGGACATTCTGTGATGCACGGGGATTGCGAATGTCATGCCGTCCTGACAGGAGCCTTTTCACGCCCCTTTTGAAAAACCCCAGGCTGTACTTGGAAGAAAATAGATGGGCAGGGAGTGCGTTCCACATTTTCCCGGTTCTGTGAATAAAAGACCTACAGAACCGGTTGGCGCATCCGTGGTAGGTCGATTGAATAGGGGTGCATCCCCTGCTCAGTACGCGTAGTGCGGAGGTGGAATGGGGACGACAGAATCGCGTTAAACAGCTCCTCCGAACACTCCCCATGAAATAAACGATAGAACACACTCAGGGAGCCGACGTCCCTACGGAGTTGCAGTGGTTCTAAGTCGCGGGACACCACGGGGTCACCCACCAGTCGTACGGCACGACGCTGGATTGAGTCTAGCGGCGCAAGCTGGTATTTAACTGAGCCATCCCACAAGTGCGAGCAGTACTCCAAGCAGAACCTAACCTGTGTTTTGTACAACGTCAGTTTTTGGCCCGGCGTGAAGTACCGTCGCACCTTGTTCAGTACGCCCAGCTTTTTTGAAGCCAGCTTGGCTTTGCCCTCAATATGGCGCCGGAAGTTCAAGTCGTGCGATAGTTACCGAGGACCCCGAAGTGGTCGCTTAATTTCATCGATGTGTTTTGGAAGGACGGAGCTGGCGTGAACGCCGTTCTCTTCGCACTGAACGCACACACTTGTGTTTTCGATGCGTTGAACACGACCAAGTTGCTCCGGCCCCATTCGGCAATAGACTGGAGGGTTTGCTCGAGTTCAGACACAAGTGCTAGCCTCTTCTCATCCACAACGTTCCGTCCGGCTGAAGGGTGACTGGTGTAGGATCCATGTGCCGTACTGTCGTCTGCATAACAATGTATGTTGCCAAGTGACAGCATATCATTGATATGCAGAAGAAACAGCGTGGGAGACAACACAGAACCCTGCGGTGCACCGGCATTCACTGACATGGCGTCAGACGAGCAGCCGTCCACGAGGACCTGAATGCTACGCCCATGTAGGAAGTCGGTGACCCAGTCACAAAGGCCAGGGGGGATTCCGTACGCCGGCAGCTTGCCCAGGAGCGCTTTATGCCAGACTCGGTCAAATGCCTTGGCAATATCGAGACCAATTGCCAAGGATTCACAGTACCCTTCAAGCGCTTTCCCCCAAAGGTGAGTGACGTACGCTAGGAGATCACCAGCTGATCGGTTTGGCCGGAAGCCGTATTGCCGATCGCTGATGAGATTATTTGTCTCTAGGTACGTCATGAGCTGCGTATTGATAATGCGCTCCATCATCTTGCTGAGGAGGGAGGTGATTGCTATGGGTCGGTAGTTTGACGGGTCAGAGCGATCGCCCTTTTTTGGGACAGGCTGAACGAGAGCTGATTTCCAAGCTGCCGGCACGCGGCCAGTTGTGTACGAGAGTCGAAAGAGGCGCGTCAGTACTGGAGCCAGCTCGGGAGCACACCTTTTCTACACCAATGCAGGCACTCTGTCCGGCCCACTCGCTTTCCTGACGTCTAGGGCAAGAAGCTCCTTCCGCATAGTTCTCTGTCAGAACTGTACTTCTGGCATGGAGTTTTCACACCTAGGTATGGATGGAGGAGAAGCTCCCCCATCATCCAGGTGGGAATTTCCCGCAAAAAGAGATACCAGAAGGTCGGCTTTATCTTTTGCGGAGTGAGCGAGTGATCCTTACTTCCACCTCCGCTGCAGAGGTGGAAGTGAGGAGCGGCAGAAATTCGACTCGACAGATTTGGCGAGAGACCAGAACTCACGGCTCCCAGTTGGTTCAGCCTATCGCCAATTCTGCCGATATACTCGAATTTAGCCCTGGCGATAGCCCTCTTACAGGATCTGGAGAGGCATTTGTAGTTCTTCTTCAATTCGGAGATATTTGTATCACGTCTCGCACGAGCACGTGACCATGCTCGATATGCCGCAGCTTTAGCCGGGGCAGCATCGGCACACTCCCGGCTGTACCAAGGTTGGCTCTTACCTCCGAGGCGAAGGGTGGCATTGGGAATAAACATTTCCATTCCACCCAAAATCACTTCGGCTACGGTATTGGTGCATTCCGACGGATGGTCCGAACTGAAGCATAGCTCTCTCCAAGGGTAGGATGCAAAATGCTCTCGCATTCCATCCCAATCTGCCGACGCGTAGTGCCAAATTCGACGTACTCCTTCAGTTCGTGTCTTAGGGGGCGACGAAGGCGCTGTAGATGCCACTAGGCAATGGTCAGAGGAGCCAAGAGGAGCGCTCACTGTTACCTTATACCCAGCAGGATTAGACGTCAGCAGAAGATCCAGCAAAGAGGGTGTATGACCGTCTATATCTGGTATTCTGGTAGGTTGATCTACCAGTTGAGACAGATCATACTTCAGGGCGAAGTCGTAAGCGGCTCTCCCCGCAAAATCGGTTCTGTTGGAGCCAAGCCACACTTCGTGGTGGGCATTGAAGTCTCCAACGAGTACCATGTCCGCTGTAGGGAACCGCTCTCGGACTTCGTCTGCCCGCTCTACTCAGATACTCAAATAGGCGAGCTGTCTCCGCATCACCTGATTGCGAGCTGTAGACGCAGGCGTACACGCGCGATTCCGACCCCAGATCCACGTGGACCCAGAGTACTGAAAACGCGAGGTCTTCTTGACAGCGCAGGCGACGACAGCCAATATCCGCCCTAGCAAACAAGCATACCCCGGCACGGGAACGAATGGCTACTTCCAGGGTGTACCCGGGGTAGTGCAAGTACGACGTGTCAGCTGGGCGAGATATTTGCGTCTCCGTCAGAAATAACAATGCCGGCTTGGCTGTCTCCAAATGGTGGTGGACGGCATCCAAATTGGAGTGCAATCCCCACACATTTGTTACGTCCACGCTGAAATGTGTGGGGTTGTGCACCACTGAGCATATGTTTTATAAATTTACAATTTAGTGAATCAACCTTACATTTTGAATGGCTATGATTTATGGTACTTACCTACTAAATGTACTATGTGGTACTAAATGTATAGGGGTTGAGCAAAATCGGGTTTTCTAATAAAATACCCTGAATGGCCAATGTGTGCCAGGAGTGAATGCCCTCATCCAATATCCATAAAATTCTCAACCATAAGGCCAATTATTAGAGGGCTCTAAGAATTATAATTTAGGGTAGCGTACCGTGTGGGGCCGGTACTTTAAAAGAATAGCCCCACTGCATCTCTCCCCGTGTATGTCGTAAAAGACGACTAAGGGATATGACTCCCTTCTTATATTACTAGGTGGTAGGGTTTAACCCGCCCGGGTTGGTACCACCGCATTGAATGAAAGGTCGGTCGAAACAGCTATGTAAATAGTTTGTGTTTTCCGTCCAGTTCAGTGTAGCCGGCACTACCGAAGGGAAGCACTGACGTGGCACCAAGTTCACCCGGTGTTATGGGCTGACATCACGGATGTTGTAGGTGATGTAGCCAACCGTGTCAGTATCAATAAAAAAAAAAAAAAGGTTACTTTTTTGCCATTAGTACTTCGTAGTTTGCAGTTCACCCTTTTCTCTACAACCTTTGTCCTTTGCACATCACCTTTTTCAACCAAAATAATGTTTGTCATTTCATTACATAACACCGAGAAGGACTCTTTATCTGTATATTCAATCATATTTATCACCCTAATAATAATTGCACAGCATTTATTTAATCTACTGCTCCAGTAAGTTTTGTACTGCCCCTGTGGGATTAATAAATAACAAAATTGTTTATATTACAGGCTACATTAACTTGACACACTTAATTGAATTACCGCAAATAAAAAAAACTAACATTGCTTTTTCTTACACTTGATAAAATCTATTAGTAAAATTTCAAAAAATTAGTGCTGGTGTTACATGAGCATCATATTATCATAGCCTATTCCTTCTATCTATGACCACCTATGCAGAATAATTTTGTAATATTTTTTTAGTCACAATTTTGTCTAAAATTTTCTTGTATAATATTTATTACTTAGCCCTTACAATCTTTATCTGTACTTTCTGTCCGCAGATTACACTTCAGAGAAGCTACATAAAAGCACTCACCTTCGCACTGACAAGTTTATATGTGACATTTGCAACAAAACCTTTTTAAGAAAACAAAATATAACTCAACACCTGGAAGTGCATAATAAATCACGCGAAAAAATGTTCAAATGTGATTTGGGAAACTGTAATAAATCTTACCTGCACCTCCACAGCTTGCTACAACATAAGTGAGTAACTTTTTTACTTGCATCCAACAATGTTTCTTGGCCAAGCTAAGAAACCAGAGCTCTATTTCAGTTACTTCTGCCACTTACACACTCCATTGGCGCTGCAAATGCACTGGTGAATAATTTAAAAAACCCATCTTTGTCTATCAATATGAAAAAGACACGAGAGATCTTCCATAGAGCACACGTCAAGGTCCACTATAGGTCGGTGAAACGTTGCTCAATATACAATTCCAATTTCCAAGTGCCAGCAGGTGGCGAACTTAGCACTCAATGGCTTCAATGAACACATCGAAACGAAAACCTATTGCAAGTAGAAGAAGGTTTCAATCGAGCACGCGACTGACTAGCGGATGATGGACATGATGTTTTGACTCACATCAAGCCCTCGACATCTAGTCCGTGTTGGCAAGAACATAGATAGAGCAGAACTAGTCCCATGCTCGGCCTCTCACTCTGTGCCGATCTAAATTCTGTATTAGGCTTTCAGCATTTTTTTTTTTATGGAAACTGACACGGTTCGCTACATCAACTACTACATCTGTGATGTCAGCCCATAACACATGTGAACTAGTTGCCATGTCAGCGGCTTCCCTTCGGTCGTGCCGGCTACACTGAACTGGACGGAAAACACGAACTATTTAAAAAGCCGTTTAAACCGACCTTTCATTCAGTGCGGTGGTACCAAACCGGGCGGGTTAAACCCTACTAAGTAGTAAGGTAAGAAGGAAAGGGACCTACAGTTTTACGTGGAATCCGAACCAAGGTCAGCCTCCGACGGTTGGTTCACCCATCCATCCACTGATCGTGCCCAGGTGTGCTTATGATCCGACCGACAGTTGACCGACTGCACCACTGAGCTACCGAGGCTAACAATGCGTGGCGTGGGAACTGGCCTGCGAAACTCTTTCCATGTAGCATAGGAGCTTTTTGCTGATCTAGGCTTTTTTCCTTTTATATGCTTATTGATTAATTTATTTATAATATATTGAAGAAACACATGTAACATGTTTCAGGTTGGGTCATGAAGGTAAAAAGGACTTTCTGTGTCATTTGTGTAGTAAAGCATTTAGGGATAAAGCTGGATTGCAAAGTCATATGCAATATATGCACTTTAAAGTGAAAAAGTTTAAGTGTGGGCTATGCCCTAAAACTTTCATACAGAAAAAAGGAAGAAATTGCCACGAGAAGAGGTATGTAACCTGACTCAAAAAGAGCAGTATTTATATTTTTTTATTTAGTTTTTATAGTGCAAGATCAGGCAATAAGTGTTTTACCCTCATCTGTTGTTTGTATAAGGCCCACTTGCACCAACACGAGTTTAAAGTTAAGTAGCGAGTTATGGATTTAAACGCGGTTCCCACAGTCAACGGGTGCTAGCTTAACGAGTTAAACTAATTTATATATTAAATTTGTGTTGGTGCAAGTGGGCCTAAGACAGGTATTTTAATTAATACATAAGAGAAATAAATATCAATCAATACTAATAATAAGGGATGATTGTCGAGTAAGTTATTTTGTTTTATGAGATATTACGTTTTAGACTCTATGTATGATACTAAAACTAAATTGATGATTTTTAGAATTCTTTTCTGTATGTATGTATGTTCCTCCATAACTCTTAAACCGATCATCCGAATTCGATAAAATTTAGCACATGCACATTTAACTATACGTGACATAGGATAGGCTGCATAAAATTCAATTCCGGTTACGCTAAGATGTAGCTCTCATATTAAAAACCGAATTGTTACGCGCCCCGAAATAAAGTTACGGTAGCGGGATTACTTATTTTCTTCTTTTTAAATATGAATTTCATGCGTGCGAAGCCGCTGGCAAACGCTTTTTTGAAGTGAAAACTTCTTTAGCGGCGCTTGGCACTTTTTTAGGTGGGTAAAAATGTTACACTCGCGACAGATCTCGAAAAGCGAGATTTATTTTTATTATTTAAAATGCAACCTTAAGTCATTGCATTAAGGGTTAAGTTACGATGGCTCGGGATCAATTCTGTTCATCTCTTAGTGACAGTGGAAATCCGATATTCGTTTGGTCGATAATCAATTCAAAATGAATGTAGGGTTCCGGAACAAATGCATGTCTGTCCGTTCTACTAAATTTTACAATTTTCAACCAAGGTCCTCCGACGGTTATTTTATAATAATAAAAGTAGGGTTCCGTAACACGTTTATGTCTGTCCATTCTACTAAGTTCTGCAAAATGAATGTAGGGTTCCGTAAGAAATGCATGTCTGTCCGTTCTACTAAATTTAACCTTTTTTTTTTTATTTTTTTTTTCCATAAATTTTTTAAAAAAATTTTTTTTATTATTTTTTAGGCTGTTTAGTTTTTTTTATAACCACCTAAGAATTATTTTAAGAATTATTTTCGGAAATACAAAAAGTTTTCACTTCTCCCGGCACTCCCGGAGTGCAACTGAGGCTTTTTTTTTTTTATGGAAACTGACACTGTTCGCTACATCACTTACAACGTCCGTGATGTCAGCCCATAACACCGGGTGAACTAGGTGCCATGTCAGTGCTTCCCCCTTTGATCGTGCCGGCTACACTGAACTGGTCGGAAAACACAAACTATTAACATAGCCGTTTCAACCGACGTTTCATTCAATGCGGTGGTACCAACCCGGGCGGGTTAAACCGTACCACCAAGTAAGATTAGGAGGGAAGGGACCTACAGTTTTACGCGGTCACCCATCCAAGTACTGACCGTACCCAGCGTTGCTTAACATTCAATAGCGACAGTTGACTGTCTGCACCACTGAGCTATCGAGGCTGACACTAGTATATAAATATATATTTAGCCAGGTTACGGTACATATGCTTTAACTCACAAAGGCGGGCAAGCCATACTTGTAGTTGTGACACACAAAAACAATGTGAATGTGCAGGGCCGCCGACTTTTAGAAATCCTCGTGGGTGCTCATGCAAATTTTTCTTTTAATTTATCCACTTGTTTTTAATTATATAGAAGAGAAGAAAAGAAGATAGATCCTCCTTGATGATTGTTCAATCCTAGATTGAACAATCATCATCATCATCATCAGCGTGTTGCTGTCCACTGTTGGACATACGCTTCTCAAATTTTTCTCTAATTCTCCCGGCACTCGGCAGCATGGATTCGCAAAACATTCGCACAATGTTTTGCATGTCACACTGAATTTACACCTACCTTCTCGGAGGTGATATTGGCTGGTCGGAGCATGTGTTTTGGCCCCTCCGACTCAGCCAACTATACTGGATTGCATAAAAAAAAATCTATCATTGTGGGTGCTCCGCACCTATGACTCACCGCTCGTGGGTGCTGGAGCCCCCGAGCACCCACGGAGTCGTCGCCTATGTGCATGTGCATCTGCACACAAAACTAAAACCAACCCGCTTCCGTCATGGGCTTCCGTGAGATAAAACTGCGTCAAATTTTTCCCACGAAAGTAGTCGTTGTAGCGGTACCTACATCATAAAATAACAACATAATAATGAACTAGGTAGGTAATTGGTAATAGGTAATTGAAGTAAAAAAAAAAAAATGGTAAGTAGGTATCAATCAATATCCAAAATGTCTTAGCAGCCATGAAACTTTTAGAAGTCACCACCACAAAAATGTATCATGCAGTTAATGTAGTACCTACCTCAGTAGCGACTCCTGGTGCTGAGTATTGGGTTGGCTCTGGCTAAGGTTTTTTTTTTCATAATTTCATAACTTACGCGTTAATTTATTTCTACCACAATGAGTTCAAAAACTGAAAGACCATAACCTATTCCCTTTTGCTGTCTTTATGTACAGCTTCAAATTCGACAAACTTGGGCAAGGGCGACCGTTTTGAACAATTAAAAGTTTTTTTTCAGAAAATGTCCTCGTTTAGAATGGTTTTTTGAAAAGATCTTCTACGAGTATTATAGATTTCGCACTGGAGTTTGCCATTATTACCAATAAATAATCACTTAAAAAAAACATCGCACAAGATTAATCCATAACAGGTCCATACCTATAAAACGGAATATAATGCAGCATCAACTCGCGAGATTTTCTTTACAAAGCAGTCACGCATACGCTGCCGCAGCAGCGCGCGCACACGCGCACACAACGCACCTAGCCTAGCTCACTAGCCGCTAAAGGCGCTCCCTGCTGCGCCAACTCGAAAGGATTATCGGCGGGTGCGCGCGGGACGGGGGACATCGGCCGCTTGTATGGAATACGATGGCGCTTCAAATGTAGCCAACCGTCCAATGAATGCCTTGATGTGTCGTCATTCGTCGCCCGCGTGTGACGCGCGCGAAATTTCAAATTATGTAACGGGATTGACGTTTTAGCTTATTCATCGTAGGTTATATAATAAAAATAATATAGGTAACCCCGATATTTTTTCACATTTGTTTTTGCTTAATACTTCGACATTAATGCTGGCATTCATTTTATTTGGTTTGGCGGCGCCAACCTAGCCAACTTAAAGGAATCGCCGCTGACCTACCTAGGTAATATTATTACATTTACTGTAAATATTGCACACTTTATGAAACCCACAATTAACAATTAAATAATTGTTTCAGACATTCAAACATAAAGCGGCATCAATGCGATATTTGTGAAAAGAAGTTCTTTGACAAACACCACCTGTCTCGGCACGTAGCGTCACATCTGCAGGACATGAAATACTTGTGTAGATTCTGCTCGAAGCGTTTTGTTCGTTCCGACAACAGGCGGAGACATGAAGTGGTCTCTCATAGCATTCAAGCTGCATGCCCTGAAGGCGAACTAACATAATGCTTTTGAATATTATAAGATTGTTTTCGTAGTGGAATTATATGCTTTTCCGTTGTATTTTGTTGTGAGTATATTCTAATTAACCTTTTGGCTGCCCAATTATTAAATATGCTTACACCCCTTGGCTTCCATGCCATTGTTGCCGCGCGGACAGGGGCCGTCCATATATTACGTCATAAATTTTTCCAGATTTCGACCCCCTCCCACACTCATCATATCAAATTAACCCCCCGTAATTTCTATTACCTACTTTTTATTCTGGGAAATCAATGGGTTCCTTACAGGTAGTCAAAACTATGCACAACCTTTATGTAGTATACGCGAACGAAGTCGCGAGCACAGCTTACGCAGTTACGCCCCCCCCCCCCCCCCCCTTAATTTCAAATGACGTAATACCATATGAATGGCCCCACACACCTCAAATTTGGCGCGCTCACGTAAACTCAAATATTTCGTAAAGTAATGAAGTGAGATCAATAAAGTCCACGTAAAACAAAATACGCCTGCAATTTTTACTCATTTCTCAAACATAAAATTTCCGAATTACCCTTTGCGAATCATTTATCGACGTGTAGATTATGTATGATTTTAAAACAACGCATCCTAGTCAGACTAAACCAGTTTACCATCCCGCCAGAATAAAATTGGCAGCTGTCAAAATCATTTGTAAAGTGTGTTCTATAGGATAGGCAAAGGTTTTCATCTCAATGTACGCAATTTGGGGGCCAGTCTGCTTTTCTGGAAGCCAAGAGGTTAACGTAGTTTGCGAGTTCGTCCACTCCATAGTAAACAACAGCACTTCAAAACGAACAAACACGGCGGACAGGCAAGTGCAAAGCCGCTCGACACGTCCACAGCCGATAATCAACATTATTTTTTCGCGATTACGAGAAGAATTATAATACAACAGAAGAGGCTGTATGATTGTTAAATGAGTAATTTACTTGCCTATCCCAAAAAGTTACAAAAACCAAAATAAATTAAACTATGGTCAAATACGCAAATGACGCGTCATTTGTGTATTTGACCATAGCTTTGCGGCTGAGCGCTTGTTTGGCGTGCCGCTATCTATATAATCTACATTATTTTTGGGTTTCTCGCGATTACGAGAAGAATTTAAAACAGACGAAAAAAATGACAACAGAAGAGGCTGTATGGTTGATAAATGACCTTTACCTATTCAAAAAAAAAATAAAAAAATTTACCAATAAAAATCTGGTTAGTCAAACAAAACCATTAGGAATCAACAGGACTGAGTACTGGAGAAATTTCTAAATAGAAAAATAGACCTTATTGCGTGGCATTAGTGATCAATTTCCGTCTTCAAATTTAGAGAGGGGAAATGTACCAGAGTGAGATAACACCACGGTGTATTGTGTCCCTGTCTAACACTTGCCACACGAAAAAAATACAATATTAGTTAGTAAAAATATAGATTATTATTATTTCAATTTGAATTTATGATTTGGGGTCATAAGGGGCACTGTCACTTAAAGCACTGCCATAGGCCCCGCTTTTAGTTTCACTTTAGGCACCACGCTTTCGATGGAGTCAAGTAAAATGAGATAAGAAATATATTGTTAAACGAAAATATCCTTGTTTTCATTTGGTCAGATTTTCAAATGGTCAGAATACTGTCACCGTAACCTATTAAGTATTCTGTGACCGTAATTAAAGTGGAAACCCGAAAGACTACTAGTTCCCAGTAGTCTTACGACTACTGGGAACTAGTAGTCGGGCATCGACACATGACAGATGAATAGATCTCACCGAGACCTGAAGTTTGAGTACCAACACGATGGGCCTAGCACCAGTGGTTCTCGAGTTATGACCAAAACAAAAGTTCACGTGACAGATGGATAGATCTCACCGAGACCTGAAGTTTGAGTACCAACACGATGGGTCTAGCACCAGTGGTTCTCGAGTTATGACCAAAACAAAAGTTCACCTGACAGATGGATAGGTCTCACCGAGACCTGAAGTTAGAGTACCAACACGATGGGTCTAGCACCAGCGGTTCTCGAGTTATGACTAAAACAAAAGTTCACGTGACAGATGGATAGATCTCACCGAGAACTGAAGTTTGAGTACCAACACGACGGGTCTAGCACCAGTGGTTCTCGAGTTATGTTATGACCAAAACAAATGTTCTTTTGACAGATGGGTAGATATCATCGAGGCGTCCAGGTCCTAACTATAATGTTCAATAATAAAATATATTTTTTTATGAAAACTGGCACGATTGGCTACATCACCTACAACATCCGTGATGTTAGGCCATAACACCGGGTGAACTAGGTGCCATGTCAGTTCTTCCCTTCATTTCAAGTCGGCTACACTAAACTGGACGGACGAAAAAACACGAACTATTTACATAGCCGTTTCAACCTACGTTTCATTCAGTGCGGTGGTGCCAACCCGACCGGGATAAATATAATGTTCTATAAATAATATAATAATATTATATTATTTATAGAACATTATATTATAATGTTCAGCTTTGTTCCTAAGTTTTTTTGTGAACTCATTTGTCCCACAAGAGAAATCGCCAGGTCACCCTATTAGAAAGGGACACAATGCACCGCACCGTGAATTCTCTCGCACCTGCGCTCATTTTTCAGCAGGGAGAGCGCATTCCTTTTGCTTCCGAAGTCCATGGTCAAAACAAAGTAGGTATAGAGTCTGTGGTTAGTTACCTTTTCAAATCTTTGTACAGTACAACACGATTCAATTGAAACAAACATAAAAGAAAAGATGGCGGTGACGAATGAACAAGTTTGCCGCGTCTTCGTCTAAACAAAAATGTTTATTTTGAGATTCCCGCAATACGAGTCCTTCATCGCAGGAGAGAGTTTTGGCTCAGTGAACAAACTGCACTATGCGAGTACACAGAGATTATGGTGGTTTAAAAATAGAGCAAAGATCAGTAATTCTATTTCCAGTAGAAAGATTAATCAAATCATCTTGTGACTGGCCATCAATAAACTTCTGTTGTCTGATCTCGACAGTTTTACTTTTTAAGACTTTTCCATGGCAACTTTGACTATACCGATTGTGCCTCTCTATCGCTTGTTACGCGCTCTCGCTTGCACACACAGGCTCAGATGTAACGTGACACTTTTTCGTGTGTGCAGCCGGTGTTCATCAATTTATAAGACGTGACGTCATCACGTCAAAAATTGGTTGTCTGTAAAGTCGGTTTACGGACGATAGTTTTAAGTGATAACGTCATAAAGAAACACAGCTATAAGAATTACCGTATTGTTTCGTACGGCACCCCTTTCGCTGCCGTACCGTACGCCGTACATTTGTCGATTTCTAGCCGCGATTACCGTACGATACGGCAATTACCGTACGTTTGGCAGCACTGCCGCTTGGGCCGATTGTGCCTCTCTATCGCTTGTTACGCGCTCTCGCTTGCACACACAGGCTCAGATGGAAGAACGTGACACTTTTTCGTGCGTGCAGCCGGTGTTCATCAATTTATAAGACGTTATCACGTCAAAAAATAACCAGGGTTAAATGACAGAAGATGCGTCGCTCTCGCTACGCGACGCATCTTCTATAATTTAACCCTAACCTAATGTTGAGGCGGCGCATGTCGTTTTTGTTAAGTTTCGTTGAAAACTCCCATAGTGCAGTTTGCCCACTGCGTTAAAACTCTTGCGATGAAGGAATCGTTCCCGCAATACGAGAAGAAAACAACAGACATTAGAAGTACAACAGAAAAGGCTGTATACTTTAATTTTGCTTGGCCCGAAAAGGGCCGAATGAATAAAAAAATAATCAAATAAGAATAGCTATATTTTTGAGATTCTAGCAAACGAGAAGAAAACAACAGATTTATGAAGCACATCAGATAAGGCTGTATATTCTACGAACTGTCAAACTGACGGGACAAACGTCAAACTGCCTTCACTTCAGTAAGACTTCCATAAGCTAAGCGCAAACTGGCGCGGTGGTGGCGGTCATAGCGGTGGCGGCCAATGTAGCGGTGGCGGTGGCGTTCAAAAGTCGCGCAGATCAGAGCGTTCAGATTCGACGGCGGTGGTGCCGCGGTGGTTGCGTAATTTCGTAATTTTCGTACTTTTAACTACAAAATTGAAGAAATTTTACTTTTTTTTACTCTTAATATTAACTAATTTTTTTATTTTTTACTTTTTTTTACTTTTTTTGAATTCCGCGTGAGCAGTAATGTATAGAATTAAGTGATTGTAGACCTCGTTTATAATTATTTCCTCCATCCTTTCGTCAGTTCCTATGATTATCACGCGATCAGATGCTGCAGGCGCGATCTGATCGCCACCGCCGCCACCGCCGCGATCGGACCGCGCACTGACCGCACGCGTGCAGCGATCAACCGCGCCAGTGTGCGCTTGCACACACAATTGCATATAACCTATCTGATCGCCACCGCCACCGCCACCGCCGTGATCGCCTTGATCGCCGCAGTTTGCGCTTAGTAATAGAGTGTGCAAAAAAAGAAATATACGATTCGAAAAAAAATCGCATAATAGAAAGAGAATAATTAATTACTTATAAATATTTATTTGAAGAACAGAGATTCACACAAAACTTGTTATTTTACTCAAGTTCTTCAATACCACTCATCAGTCATTCATCACCTAAGAGTAAATGAAAGTTATTAGAATATTGTGACGAGCAAGCCGCGCGTGCGTCATATGATGCCTACGGCCCCTCCGCTCGGCGCGGCCGCACGCCCCGCCTCGCCGCCAGAGATCGACACGGCGCCCCACCACGACGCCGCCGCACCGCTGCACACGACACTACGGAGCGGCGCGGATATAAATAGGCTTGCGGCGAGACGAATAGTCAGTCAGACTACTAGATGCCGCCATACCTAGTCGCTGCTGAACGCGCTGTCCGCCAAGGTGTCCGCAGACATCAAGGCATACAACGGAGAGGCTTGGGAGCGCCATATCGACTCGATCAGAGAAGACCGACCAGGCGTAGCGAGACTTCTTCGCAGTCTAACTTCCACTCCCGCCCCCATCCGACCTCTACTGGCACCGGACGGAAGCCCTCGCTACCTGGCCCAAGACAGGGCAGAACTGCTAGCGGACCACCTGACCGAGCAATTCAAGCTGAATCCACAAAGTCGAGCAGCCCACGTCGCTCGTGTCGAACAGCACGTGAGGGACTACCTCGCTGAGCCTCCACCTGCAGACGAGGAACCCATCTTCTTTAACACAAAGGAGATTCATAAGAGGATCATCCGACTCAACCAGAAGAAGGCACCTGGTGAGGACGCCATCTCAAATGCCGCCCTGGTGAACATGCCGCGACGGACCCCGTGGCTATCATCAGGCTATTCAACGGCATCGTCTGCACCGGACTCTTCCCGAGTACGTGGAAGATCGGGCGCATTATAACGCTACCGAAACCAGGTAAGAATATCAGTTTACCTGCGAGCTATCGCCCCATCACCCTGCTGCCGACCCTCTCGAAATTATTCGAGAAGATGCTCCTCGATCGTCTGCTTCCTCACCTCCACCCAAGAGATGAACAGTTCGGCTTGCGGTCCGAACACTCCACGACGCTCCAGCTGACAAGAATGTTGCACGGGATGGCGGAGACCGCCAATCGGAAGCAGCACTCCGTCGCGGTCTTCCTGGACATGGAGAAGGCTTTCGACCGTGTCTGGCACGAAGGCTTGCTGTACAAGCTGTCGCAAACTACAACCCCCAAAGCAGTCGTCCGAGTCGTCTCTTCCTTTCTATACGAGCGACGGTTCCGGGTCGCAGTAGAGGATGCGACGTCGGAGGAACGCCCAATTGCTGCCGCAGTACCACAAGGGAGCTGCCTCTCCCCGTGCCTATACTCCCTTTACACCGACGATATCCCGAAAGCCGAAGATGTCGACCTATACCTCTTCGCAGATGACGCGGCCTATGTCGCCTAGTCGATGAACCGGAATCACGCGGCGCGCAAGATTCAACGTCAACTGGACTTGCTGCCCGACTGGCTCAAAGACTGGCGGCTCTCTGCGAACGTAGCCAAGACCCAAGGTATGGCGACGGGGTGGGGCGTCTCACCGCCCCCACTAAAAATACACGGACAGGACATCGAATGACAGACGAGGGTTAAATACCTAGGCGTCACCATAGATCGCACCCTTTCCCTTGCCCCACAAGCAGAGGCCGCGGTGACCTCTGCTCGAACCGCCCGTATGCAACTATACCCAATTCTTGCCTCCACGCTTCCCATTCGAGCGAAGCTTGCGATCTATAAGACGTACATACGCTCACGCCTCACGTACGCGACACCGGCGTGGTACCACCTCCTCTCAGCTTCGAAGAAGCTGAGACTCCAAAGACAGGAGAACATCTGCCTGCGTATCATTGTGGGTGCACCCCGCTACGTGAGGAACGACACAATCGCAAGGGACCTCGAATGGAAGCCACTCTTCGAATTCATCGGTCGACTGGCGAATGCGATGTTCACGAGGGCCGACAAGTCGGACCTCGCCCACATCAGGAACGTCGCACCACTGCACAGCAGACCGCCAGATGGCCGCTATGAATACCCACGCAGCTTAATACCCACGATGCAGCCGTCCGAAAGGACAACACATGCTGAAACCACGACCATAGAAGAGGAAGAATGACCTGCCCTCAGGAATAGTCAGTCGAGTTCGGATAGCGGCCTCGGCTTGGTCTCCGGTTCACTGTAGTGGTATTGGTTTCCGCATGCTTAGTGAATCGTAGACCTCCACTAGCAGCTGGTGTGGGTTACCGCATGGCTGTTGGTGTCAACGGATCTTTGTCTGGATCTTTTTACCGCATGGACTCTGATCTGGGATAGGAAGGTACGCGAACCTGATGTGGGTCTCCGCATGGGCTAGAGCCACCTGACTGAATAGGTAGGAATTTAGTAGGACCAGCCCGGTGTGGGTAACCGCATAGGCTGGGACTAGATAGGTAGGCAGGACTTTAAACAGGGTCAGCCTGGTGTGGGTTACCGCATGGGCTGGCACTGGATAGGGAGGCAGGGTTATAATTAAGAAAGTAATATATATAAAGAAATAGGTAAATAAATACATCACTTAGGTAACCGCTCTTTTATTCAATCTCCATCTAGGAAAGGACCCTTAGTAGCGTTCCCGACAAATAGGAAACATTTAGGTAAGTACACGGGGAACAACGCTACGTCACATGTCATAAACTAATGTGCTTATACGAATATTATAATGAGGCCAGGCTCGGTAGCTGAGTGGGCGCGGTCAGTACTTGAATGGGTGACTGTGTTTCGGATTCCACGTAAAACTGTTAGGTCCCTTCCCTTCTTACCTTACTAGATGGTAGGGTTTATCCCGGCTGGGTTGGTTCCACCGACCGCACTGAATGAAACATCGGTTGAAACGGCTATAGTATACATAAATGTTCGTGTGTTCCGTCCAGTTCAGTGTGGCCGACATAAAATAAAGGGAAGCACTGACATGGCACCTAGTTCACCCGGTGTTATGGGCTGACAAAACACAAAAACCGATTACAGGCAACAACGCGATAACAAACAAAATTAACAATTGAAACAAAGAAACGCAAATTTGTAAACCCGTGCGGGCTTGCAGACCGTACAAACAAAAGTTTGGTCTGTTAGTTTGAGGGGAGGCGGAGGCAAAGCTAATCGCAGATGGCGCCACAGTAGTTGGTGTTGGTACCCTTTTCGTTTGCAAAGATAACAACTTTTAATTGAACTGAACTGAGCAACAGACAACATTATTATTCTGTTGTCTGTGATGTTATATGGCCGAGTACCAACTACAGTGTTGCAAAAGTTACCGATTTTTCGGTAGATCTACCTATTTCGTTCATGTTTTACCGAAATACCGAATTGAGGTCATAACCTACCGATATTTGTTATATAAATTTATACTAAAAATAATACTACTTGTCTAAGTAAGTAATCAGAACTCGCACCGTGTTTGCACCTGAAAATGTAAAAAAAGGTCTACAATCATCGATAACGTTTATAGTACATCATTTCCTTCTCCTTCTCATCTCATTCTCATCTCCAAACTTGATACTGAGTGGCGATTATTAAGAAACACTAAAGAAATTCACACATTTGATGAAAAGACAGAAGATTTTTGGGTAAAAGTCAATCAGCTTAAAAGTGGTGATGGATCATGCATGGTTGGCAGTGTTTGTTCATTGGTATTCAAAATATTGTCCCTCCCACATTCATCCGCAAATGTGGAAAGAATATTTTCATCGGTCAATTTATTGAAAACCAAACAGAGAAATCGGCTTCCTACCGATGCTATAGTAGGTATTTTACACACAAAACGATTTATTGGCAGCGACAGTTGTCATGATTTCAAAATTCCCAAGGATATGTACACTAAAATATCGTCAAAAAGGTGGTATGAGTAGGATTACCAAGTTAAAACTACAAAAAAGTTTATTTATTAAAATAAATTGTGTAAAAATTACATGTGTACTAATTAATTTAAGGTGTCACTTGTGTTATAAAAGTTACTTTGTAAACTAAAACTGTTTTATTGTGCTTATTAAAAAGTTACCGATTTCTACTGATTTTTTACTGGCAACCCTTCCGAATTTGAAATTCTTAGCTTTGCAACACTGACCAACTACGATGCGCCACCTAGCGGGAGCAATTCGCGCATTTCCTCCCCAATCCTTGCCATAGAGTAACATATCTCCTTGCTCTTTGGTTTACGAACACTCACTTGAAAGTTGAATGAAACACGAAATTATTACATAGCGCGCGCGGGTGGCCGGCAAAAATAATTTCAAAATGAACGAAAACTAAGAATGCTAGCATACAAATTACTTAAAGTGGAATATTCAAAGTCATATTCATTACCTACAGCAAACGTAGACTATGAAAACATCGCTGACAACGCCAGAACTTGGTTTTTATTTTGCCAGCTGGATTACTTCCAACATTTTCAGCTTATACTACCTATTCGCTGTTCAGGAAGGTATTTGGTGCTTTGATTTTGCAACTTTTCTATGTAGGTATGCTCCTACGTCATTTTTTTCCAAGTAGAATAAGTACACCGATCTAAAAAGGTTTGAGCTTTGAAATTATGTGCGTAAATAACAGTATTTACGTAGTTACACGAATTTTTGTAGAAATAATGTTACATAGCTGCTATACGCTTTGCTTCGCAGCAAGATATCTCAACCATGTGAAACCGTTAGGAAAACCCAATTCAATAGGTATTGTAAAAAATTGCCTCTGCATGCAAATTTTGGAAATAAATGTCTCAATTATGATGATTTATATTTATAAGCAATTATTTCAGAATTACTTAAACTTAGATCTTATGTCTTTATAAAAATGATCCCTCTTTACTTTACAGATTTAATCACTAATGGCACATTATCCCTGAAACTAAACGAGTCAGAACTTAAAGAAGGTTGGGTGATCTTGTCTAGATACAAGGATGAATCAGATGCCGAGTGGACGACCTGGGAACGTTACTTGGAGATATCCTGGTTGCCATTGGTGATCCACTTCATAGGATCAGAATCGTTACGTTATTTGAATAGATCACTTGTAACGTACTGGTATATCATATTTACATTGAGCTTCACATTTTTGAAGTTTGGTTTTAGACAAATGACAGTAATAATATCCCAACCCATCATTTACATGTTGACTCTTTGTATGTGCGGGAGTAACGCCAACACAATTCTCTGGATAGTCAGTATTATAATTCTACAAACGGTGCAAACGGTGACGAGCAGCGACACCGTGTGGGAGCTGGTGGACCAGGATCGACTGCTACAAGACGAGGAATTCTACTTGATCTTTGTGTCACTGGGCTGGACACAAGTGCGATGCATGAGCTTTTGCTTTGACCAAATCGGGCAATATCATATTCGGAAGCAGAAAAATGCCAAAATAAAAATTGTAAACAATTTCAAGTCACAAATAATGGCGCTACTCAGTTATAGTTTATATTTCCCAACACTTCTCATGGGACCCATTATTTTGTATTCGGAGTTTGAAAAGTGTTTGGTTAAAATGGAAAGAGAGTTACTATGGCCACGACTAAGAATAGCTTTTATTAATATTTTCATTATTATAACTTATTCATATATAATGGATTTGGCACTACACTACATATATTTTTTAGCTCTGCGAAGTGACTTAACGGTGAGTTAACATTTGTATGGCAATTTTTTTTTAGATTTTGTCCAGAAGTCCTTTGATTTTGTGTCCTTTTTTACCGCAGAACATTACACTTGTCTAATAGAGCAGCGTATTTTCTAATCAACTTCAGACTCCGCACGTCGGAGATATTCGGGCCGCGATTCGTTAGGCAAGCACTTTTGCTTTGATTCCAAATTGTGAGTTGAACATACACGAATATTGCCCTTCACATATATAGTGAGGTTACGTTTTTAGGGTTCCTTATCCGTCGTACGGGACCCTATTACTAGCCTACCCGTCTGTCCCAGGGCTGTATCTCTTGAACTGTAATAGGTAGCCCGTTGAAATTTTCACAGAATATGTGTTATTGTCGCCGATATAACAACAAATAATAAAAATAAGAAAAAGTAAAAAAATTCACGGGGATCCCCCTTACTAGGTGGTAGGCTCAAATTGTAGCCAACTGGGTTGGTACCACCGTCCTGGATGTAAGATGGCCGCATAGCAGCCTCTGTTGTGTTCTCCTCTAGTCCAGTATAGCCAGCAATCCAGGGAAGTCTCTGGTATGGCACCTACCTTCTAGATGATATTGGCTGGTCGGAGCATGTGTTGTGGCCCCTCGGACTCAGCCACTTATACAGGATTACATAAAAAAAAAAAATAATTTGCGGTCCCTGTGTGCCAAATTAGCGAGCGAACAGGTGTCCATCACCAAGTCTCGAATACAACTGAAGTCTGTAAATTTTTTGCTCTAGGTTGTCGCTAAAGTGAATCAGATCAAGTAGGGCATATCTTCACCTTTATTTAGAAGTATAATGAGCAGTGATCGGCGTAGGTAGTGCCATTTGGGGGCAATGAACATGAATGATGGTGTTTATATTCCAGGATTGATGATCTTGGGATGGGGAGCACCTAGTTCACCGGTGTTATGGGCTGACATCACGGATGTAGCCAACCATGTCAGTTTTCATAAAAAAAAAACCTTTTTTATTATACACTCGGCTCTATTTCCGAATGGGGCCGTAGTAATTTGGTTGAGTTCAACGCTTGCAAGACACAAGTTCAGTGCGAAGAGAGCGGCGTTCACACCGGCTCCTTCATTCCAAGGCACGTCGCTTAAATTAAGCGAACACCTCGGGGTCCTCGGAGTCGAACTGTCCCACGACCTGAACTTTCGTCGCCATATCGAGGGGAAGGCCAAGCTGACTTCTAAAAACCTGTGGAATGGCTCTGCCAAATACCAGCTTGCGCCTCTGGACTCGATCCAGCGTCGAGCCGTGCGACTAGTGGGTGGCCCCGAAGTGTCCTGCGATTTAGAACCACTGCAACACCGTAGGGATGTCGGCTCCCTAAGTGTGTTCTATTGCTTATTCCATGGGGATTCCATCCCTACACGCTGGATTCACCACGGATGCGACCAATCACCATGCGCACCAATCGATTCTGCAGATCTTTCTTCTACAGAACCGGTAAACTCTGGAACGCTCTCCCTGCCCATATATTTCCCCCCAAGTACAGTCTCGGGTCCTTCAAGAGGGTTTCAGTCCTGGGAAATTCGTGACTTTAGCTGACTACGGCGAAACCAAAAGGAGAGTAATGTATTTTTTTTTATGGAAACTGACTCGGTTGGCTACATCACCTACAACATCCGTGATGTCAGCCCATAACACCGGGTGAACTAGGTGCCATGTCAGTGCTTCCCTTCGATCGTGCTGGCTACACTGAACTGGACGGAAAACACAAACTATTTACATAGCCGTTTCAATCAGTGCGGTGGTACCAACCCGGGCGGGTTGAACCCTACCACCAAGTAAGGTAAGAGGGAAGGGACCTACAGTTTAACGTGGAATCCGAAGCACGGTCAGCCTCCAATGGTCGCGCGGTCACCCATCCAAGTACTGACCGCGCTCAGCGTTGCTTAACCATCAATAGCGACAGTCGACTGTCTGCACCACTGAGCTATCGAGGCTGATTTTTTATGTTATACTATGATTTAAGAGATGACTTACACTACAGGTTGTTTTATACAAGTTAACAAATTTCTATTTTCTTAAAAATATATATTTTCATTGGCGGGTTCAGTGTATTTCTTGAGAACACTGGGCATAAAAAACCAGGAAATAAGAACCCTAATCGGGCTCCACACTTCCACAGTCACTGCGGCTTATATCTATTGTCACTTTCCCTGCTTAGAGTTCGCCTCAATTTATTCTGTAAGAAGTGCAGAATTTTTTGAGGTGCAATATCTTTGAATCCTATGGCCGCATTGTGTCCTCGGACCAGATAGTTTTGTGGATGAGTTGTGCACACTCGCTTGTGAGTTTCCTCTTGTTCACAACAGAGCCTGCAGTCTCTGACAAATTCCATCTTGTGCGATTGTACCTGTACTCCTACCTAGTTCACTGCAATAATGTAATTGTTGGTCTGGTTCCAGTACCTACGAATGTTGCCTAGTATGGCGCTGTGCGGAGCCGGCCTGTGGATGGGAGTTCAGTTTCACCTCAAGTACCTAATAATGTACGGCATGTCTGGAGCGTTTGCGAGTCTGGATCACGTGGAGGCGCCACCGACGCCGCGATGCATTCTACGCATACATCTCTACTCTCACATGTGGAAGCATTTTGATGTGGGACTATATCAATTTCTGATAACGTAAGTTGGAGAAACTAACTTTCACTTGTCAATCAGAAACTTG
This sequence comes from Nematopogon swammerdamellus, assembly GCA_946902875.1. Lineage (NCBI taxonomy): Eukaryota > Metazoa > Arthropoda > Insecta > Lepidoptera > Adelidae > Nematopogon > Nematopogon swammerdamellus. The sequence continues at coordinate 11,832,291 of OX336333.1, forward strand.
CAATAAATTATTTATTAAATTTATTTATTTACAAAGATTTAATTGTTTTTTTTTTTCAGATACATATATAAACCGACATTGAATACTATGTCTGCTTTGGGAATTCCTGTCATTGTTAAAAAGATGATAGCCTCCTTGGCGACATTTACATTTATTTTCTTATGGCACGGCAAAACATTATCAATATTCATCTGGTCCGCTCTCAATTACATAGGTGTGACTCTAGAAGCCTTCGGTTCTCTGATCGTAAAGACCGAAAGTTACGCAAACTTCAGAAAAAACATTTTGAAAACTGACAGAATGGAAGAGAGATTCAGAGCTTTTGTGAGTACGCCGCTGCTCATTATGTCGGCGCTGGCCAACTTTTATTTGTTCGCAGGTCTCGAGGTTGGCCAATTATTTGTTGAAAGATTATTTTCTGAATCTTGGTACAATATTTTATTTATATACTTTTGTCTCTACACATGTTGTAATGTGTCTGCAGCACTTTCTGATGTTCCGTCCAGAACTGATAGATCTAAATAAAAAATGTCAGTGTTTATTATATTATTTAAGCATTTTATTTACAAATTGAAAATAATTTTTTTCCTTGGCAACATTAACGTTAATTTTCTCATGGCAGGCCACAACATTCTTAATGTTCCCCTGGATCTTCTGTCACACTATCAATTGATATAAATTGGATCCCTTGAGTAGCAAGTAGGAGTGTGTGTGCATGGACTCGATGAGGTCTGGTGCGTTGCCCGGGACGCCCGAAGCCTTGTGCAGTTGACACAGCTCCTGTTTACTGAATATGTCCTTGCCGAGTTGGTGGGAGCGACGTGTCAGCACATCCAGAAAGCGCTTCAACTGAAATTATAAATGGATCACATGAATGTATTTGTTAGATTTGCTTGAGACGAAGAGAAAGAAGACACATTATCCCATAATATTAGAACACAACAAAATTATGTGCCAGATACTGTCACGAGTGACTTGTCGGAAGTGGTTCGTGGAAAATGAAAAAGGTGGTTGTGTTGTAGCAACTTATACGTATATTTTCGAGTCTTATCAATCAGGCTTAGGAACAACACTCTAGAACTACCCATGAATGCGTCTTGAATCCTAGAAGATACGTCCCTATACGGATCTTGCCGCAACAGTCTTGCATTAGCTATCCGGGCTGGTAGGATGCCCGGACCGATGACCAACGCCGCAGCCGTAGGGAGACAGGTAGCCTAGGGAAGGATGGCTCTTCCCGAAGTCTCCGTAGATGGCGACAGAACAGAGTGCTGTCCCTGAAGATAGCGGCTAGCGGATAGCTCCTCGCAGCCGGATTCAGAAACTGAATCCCTCCAAGGAAGCTTAACCACAAAAAGTGGTCAAGTGAACCATGTTCACGTGCCGAGGGTCCCATACCCCTGCTTCGCTTTCTTCTAATTATATTTTCTACTACGGTGCGGTCAGGCTTTGGATGGGTGGCGGAACGACCGTTGGAGTTGGCAGTAGTTTTTTTTTTATTTTCAATAAAATTTTAAAATACCTAAATGAAAACACAGCAAGGGACTAACAGTAGGTTTAAAGACTTACTATTCTTTTTTTATTATTCTTTATTCTTATTACTGCGGATGCGTACCAATCGATTCTGCAGATCTTTCCTCTACAGAACCGGTAAACTCTGGAACACTCACCCTGCTCATTCCCCCCCAAGTTCAGTCTCGGATCCTTCAAGAGGGGCGTGAATGGGCACCTGTCAGACCGGCATGACATTCGCAACCCCCGCATACGACCAAATTGTCCATTGGCGTCATTAGACACCTTATGGGTGGCTCGGCGTTTTCAATAAAAAAAGGCAATAAAAAAATTATACAATTTAAAGTTAGGGGGTTTAGTTTAGGCCAACTGCACGTTATGGCATACTTTTTTTAATGTTAAAATGCTTGATTTACTGCGGCTGGTCGAAAACATGTTTTTGCGGTCTCCTGAAATTTTTTGCAAAAAATACTTCATAGATGTTGAGTTTGAGCAGCCGCAATCTTCCGCGATTCGACTAATCTATGCTTGCTAGATCATCGCTTCCACTGTCCGATGCTTCGTCCTCAATTTCATCGAGATTTGGTTGTAATTTACAACGTGCTTTCTCCATTGTTCTCTCCTTTTCTTTCTGCACATATTCCTCTTCTATTTTACATGCTTTAAACTTAACATAAACCATTTAAGAACACATAAGTGATGAATTGATGATACATGACATAAAACACAAGAAATTACATACTAAAACACAAAGATAGTCGTCTAGCGACACGCGCGTAAGCTGTCTGACGCGTGCATCGGGTCACCGGCTCGACCAATCACGAGCCGGCTTGGCTTCGTTTCAATAACTAGGGCGACTCCCTCCACGGCCGCCAGAGGGCGCCACATTTTTAGGTGATATTTTTGATCACCGATTCTCTAAGTGACCGTAGAGAGAGCCGCGCTTATGCAATTTTCATACATTTCACTGATTTACTTATAATTTTTACTGTTACATGACATATGTAAATTGTTCTTGTTTCCGTCCAGTTCAGTGTAGCCAGCACGACCAAAGCAGATTTTTTTCTGTCGTACCTAGGTGCCAGTAAGTGAATTCGTTTGATAGATAATCCTAATAAATAAAGGGAACAGGCGACTCACCGTGTGTGTAAAGTACGTCAATATATCCTTATAACTCGACAACCACTTTATTGATTTACATACGGTTTTCACTGTTACATTCTGTCATTTCTCACGATGGTTTCAATCACAACGCTACGTTATCGGTGGCCTGAGCTGTGATGCGTCAAGCGAAAAATTTTAATTTTGGCTGTTCAGACATTTAACTTTATCTCAAAATGTATGCTATTTTGAGCAAAATTAATAGTTTTGTGCACAACTACATAATAATACCTATATTGTTAATTTTTTTCAGAATTTTAAAACAACCCTTAACCTTCAAGCGGTCGCGCGGAGTCAAATCGACCGCACTTAATACATTTTCGTTCGTAATCGTTATTTCTTGTTCACTGTTCACAAAATAAACAGTTTACCTCTCCTCACCGCGCCCGCCGGAGGGCACAGATCGCATTTGTTTTAGTGGGGGCACAGGCGTCGAAAAGGGAAGAAGGTGGAGGAAGGCAGGGAAGAAAAGGGTAGGTAAGGAGGGATGGAGGAGGAGGGGATAGTGTCGACCGGCGTACAACGATTACAGTAGGTACCTGTATAAAAACATGAGCAAAAACTCACCGCACTTCGGGAACTGACCCCGGAGCCATTGATGGACCTGGACAGTTGAATGTTGCCAAACTCATCGCTGAAAGTGTCGGAGAGACTGTGCTTCACCAGGCTGATGATGTCTTCTGCGTCCTTCGCCGTCGCTTCCTCGCGCAGCTCCGCTTTTGCTCGGGCCTGTGTTGAAGTGGCATTTGTATTTTTTATTATAGGTATTTGTAATGTATTATTTTATTTATGACCTTGTAGTTTTCAACTACATATTGTATTTCTATAGTGTGACAAATTGCTTTAACCTTATTGGCTTACCAAATTATTAAAATATATGCTTACACCCCTTGGATTCCATGCCATTTTCCGCCCGAAAATTCGCGAAATGAACTCAAATATTTCGTTAAGTAATGAAGTTATATATCACAACATGATATATATCGACGCTTGAAAGGCAACAGTGACATTTTGGGCCATATAGAGTTATATACATAGTTTGAACTGCCTGATTTTTCTGCGTCGATTGGTCGAACTGACATATTCCTACGACAACTTTTGATGTCGCTTCGGCATAATGGATTTAAGGAATGTTTACTTTTTTTTGTCTACTAAGCGACAAAATTTTTACGTTAGGTTTTTTTCAACTTAGCTGATTTTACTTGTACATGACAATTAATTTTTTGGCGTATGGCATGTTTTTTTCTGACAAAGTAGATTTTTATTTATCATTTAAGTCATTTTAACTAATTTAATATTTTTTTAATGGGACTCATGTAAAATTTACTAAGCGACACTTGTAAAATTTACTAACTTTTGAAATAATTGTGTTTTAGAATAGTTTTATACGTCACCATGTAGATGACAAAATAAGATTTCCAAAACAGTAAGATTTACGCCTGTAGGATGAATACAAGAATGTATATGATTTTTTTTCTAAAAAGTCAAACTTTAAACTGCTCTCCTGTAAAATTAGCCCAATGTCGCTTAGTCAATGTTGCCTTTCAAGCGTCGATATTAATAACCTTTATTGGCACTCGAAACCAATGAAATTCTCCACAAGACGGTATACAACAAGTGAGGATTCACTTATTTAGAAGCACAGACAGATTTTTTTAACTGCAGGAAAATCAAAACGCCCGACATTTTTTTCCGAATTTTTCTAACCCAAAATTGCCGAATTACCCTTTGCGAATCATATTATATCGACGTGTAGATTATGAATTGAACATAACACAAATATTCAAGTACTGTGTGAGGCCGGTACTTAAAAATAATAGCCACACTGCGTCTCTCCCCGTCCATGTCGTAAAAGGCGCATAAGGGATAAGGACGAGATGCCGTGCTAAAGGGCGACAGGATAGCCACTTCTCACCTTGGCACGGTCCTTCCACCGAGTTGTGCAGCAGGTGGGTCTTAGTGCCTTACTTGCTGCTTGATAGTTATCTTGTCCGAATGCTTTGCTAAACGTGGTGGTCGATGTTGTGTTGCAATTTTCCAGAGTTCTTGCAGCACAACACCGATTACTCTGCTTACCCTGATTGTCGGGATACAGCGTGTGTAGTATGTAAAAATATTCAAATCATGCATTCTAAACAACGTTAGACTAGAAACCAGTTTACCATCTGCCAGAAATAACATAGGTATAAAAATAAAAAATTATAGTGTGCTCTAAAGGAAAGGCAAAGGTTTTTATCCGTACAGCCAGTACTTCTTTGTTCTCGTAAGAAACATTAATAAATTCGCAATTAGCGATATTTTTCGAAAACATTTTTGGGGGCCAACCGGTCCTTCCGTTAGTCAATGGATGTACGCGATTTGGGGGCCGGCCGGCCCTTCCGGAACTATTTTCATAGCCGTTTCTCGATGGCTCATCCCTCTTCTCTCAGTGTGGTACTTGTTTCCTTAGTGAGCAAGAGTGAAACCTGCGTAAGCCTCAAGCAAGCTTCCAGCTGTCTCGTAGTGATGGGCGTGCCGTCTTGCTGCCCGTCCTGGTGGTTCCTGCGTAACTCCATGTAGAACTCCTGCAGTGCTTTAGCCGCTTCCGTGTTCAGCTTCGGGTGGACGTACCTCCGGGCGTAAGCGATGTACTTGCGTAGCAGCACAAGTGGTAGTGTATCCAGCACTTCACCCCGTTTCAGACGTAATCTTTTACTGAAATTTATTTGAATTTGAGAAACTGAGGCAGAAGCTATTGAGAGACTTAAGAACTGACAGACTCAACCAATTTTTTAAAGTACACGAAGCCTTGGGGCGAGCTCAGGGGGAGGAGTTTGAATCCATACTAAGTTTTTTTGTAAATCAGAATCCTTCCACAAGGGATTCAAGTGCACTAGAAAGTCCACTTCGATCCATTGATGGATCCTACCAAGGCAGCGAAGTGGACGGAGCGGTCACAGGCAATGAATCGTGCTGAAGTAGATTAAAATATCAATATAGTTACTATGGGGCTGGCATAGCCAGGAACGGCTAAAGCCTTAAACAAAATAAAGTTTAAAAAAAAAATTAATTTATTTCAACAATATATTTTTAAGCGAATTGTAGATTTAGAATGAATTTTTTTTAAAGATATGTGGTAGCTCGTTAAACCCAGCAAGAAGCTGAAATAATAATAAGATTCAAATAGAATATTTAGAAAAAAATCGTATAGCAGAACAAGATGACCAAATACTTTCAGCTTACTGAACATAGGATGACCGCAAAGCAACCTCGTCTGTATTTTCCTCTAGTCCAGTATAGCCAGCAATCCAAAGGGAAGTCTCCGATATGGCACCTTCTCGGCGGTGATATTGGCTGATCGGAGCATGTGCTCTGGCTCCTCTGACTCATACAGGATAAAAAATAAATGTTTGGTAGAGATTACCTGAGGGACATTTCTCGATCGTGTTGACTGTTCATATCTATGGCAGAGGTGTTGGCATTATTTTTCGTTTTGTTTCCAGAATGAAGAGCTAGCACGTGTTCAGATAACATTGCGTCTCTTTGCTGTAACCAAATTAATGAGGATCATCGCGGTTTTTAGTTTTGAATGTAGTATTGAAGTCCATGAAAAATCCAAAACATTGGTGTAATTATTTTTGTCGTACGACCAAAAATGAGCTAGTAGTCTAGTACCAATCAAATGAATCCGCCGATCCCCGACTAGTCGCGCGCGGAGTGCGTGACGTCACGACACTCCACGCCGCTCCGGACCGCCAGTTAACTGTTGGAAGCGATAAGGCGCGCATTGCTTATGTTCGGTTAATTTGTGATAAAACAAATTAAGTGTCCGATTTGTGCCTGGTTCACTTTTTCACAATGTATAAAATATATTGTATTGTGCCGAAATGTACAAATACGTCTATCAAAACGCCAGAGAAACTATTTTTAAACGGTTTTATTTAGCTTGACCCCTTGTTTGTTTGTTTCAACAACTTTGCGACAACTTTTTCAACTACTTCTACTGAACCGATTCTTATGAAACTTTGCACACACATTGAGTTCCCGTGACAATACAATGTTTGATAGATTCACCAGCAGAGGAAAGGAGCATCCTACTGATGATATTGTCCAACTTTTCGAAGAGAGCCTCCGCCAAACTGACAATCTTCCCCTCCTGGGTACACAAAAGGCATGGATTTACGATAACTATCTGACATCAAAACTTTCATGGCCATTTCTCGTCTACGACTTCACAAAGCAAAACCTGACTAAATTAGACTCGTATGTGACCAGATTCCTGAAATCATGGTTTGGACTGGCTCACCCGGCTGACTCGTCAACGCTATACAGATCTCATAATAACTTTGAACTGAACATTAAGAAACCGTCGATATTTTATCAAAAGGCGAGAATAGCCAAACGATGTATACTCAAAGACGCCAATGATAGCGCTATTCAAGCCTTACCCAACACATCACTATCAGATGAACTGGAATCGAGACTCGACTTCTACAAATCATTCCAAGTTGGTACACGCACCAATAGATCTGGATTGGGCATAGAAACAGCAAAGTCTGATAAAGAAATACTGAAAGGTTTTGCTCAGGAGGACATGGAACAAGGCTTCAAACTTCACGCCTTAAACCTAGAAATGCAGAATGATTGGCTAACAGTGGGTGACTTCTGCATCCCTCCTGCATTGAAGTGGAAATCCATAATATACAACTGGTCCCCTGAGCTGCTTAAGTTCTACTTAAATGCATTCCAGCTTACTCTCCCCGACCCGAGTAACCTAGTTAGATGGGGGAAATCCACAAATAGACTATGCCCGTCATGTAAGGAGTTCGTAGGCACGGCCAAACATTTGTTATGCGGATGCAAAATACTACTTGAGCGAGGCCAGTAGTCCTACCGTCATGATAAAGTCCTCCAAATCATCAGAGAGGCCATCAACCTGTCAATTGCACGGACCAGGAAAGGGCAAACCAGTAGCGGCTTCCAGAAGGTCAACTTTGTGAAACCTGGAGCCAATAAGCTGCCCAAAGATAGGACTAAACCTTCTTCAATTTTGGGAGCAGCAAAGGATTGGGAATTGTTGATGGACACACATGAGAAGCATTACCAAATGCCTTCGGAAATCTGTACCACAGCATTAAGACCGGATATACTCATATTCTCAAAAGCGACAAAGCATGTAGTACTTGTTGAACTTACAGTTCCATGGGAAAGTAACATACCGAAGGACCACAACATCAAACTTAACAAGTACTGCAACTTAGTAGACCGGATTGTGAGAAACGGATTCAAGACTGATCTATTCGCTGTGGAAGTCGGAGCAAGAGGACTACCAGCGAAGTCGCTCTACAGTCTCTTCAAGAATCTAGGGCTCCCAAGATCGACGCTAAGCTCATATATGGAGAGAGCTTCGAAAACGTCACTGGAAGCATCCTACAGAATATGGATAGGTAGAGAGAGGGAGGTCGAGAGCGGGACTGGTGGTTTCCCCGTATCCTAGTCAACGCAGACTAGCTGACGAGGGCTTGAAGCGAGCCGAAACGTGAAGCATGCGCGGGAAATTTAGAGTGGCCACTCGCTAGTCCCGGCCTCGATTAATACCCTCCTCTACTGCCGATGGGCCCGGATATGTTCGGTGAAGCCATCGCAAGCTTAGATCCACACCTTCCTTCTACTTGGTAACGAGGGTCTGATGATGGAAAACAGGAGGTGGACAGTGGAACTCTTCAACCGTTGCTAGTAACTCCCTCGACTTTGGGCTCATTTGGTTGGTTTGGACGAGTGCTCCATACTTCTACTAATACACTTGGTGACGAGGGTCTGATGATGGAATCAGGAGGCGGGTGTCGGAACTCCTCGACTTTGGACTCATTTGGAGGTTTGGACGATTGTCCCATACTTCTACCAATACACTTGGTGACGAGGGTCTGATGATGGAGACAGGAGGTGGACAGTGGAACTCTTCGACTGTTACTAATAACCCCCTCGAGTCTGGGCTCATTTGGTTGGTTTGGACAAGTGCTCCATACTTCCACCAATACACTTGGTGACGAGGGTCTGATGATGGAGACAGGAGGTGGACAGTGGAACGCTTCAACCGTTACCAATAACCCCATCGAGTTTGGGCTCATTTGGTTGGTTTGGACAAGTACTCCATACTTCCACCAATACACTTGGTGACGAGGGTCTGATGATGGAGACAGGAGGTGGACAGTGGGACTCTTCAACCGTTACTACTAACTCCCTCGACTTTGGGCTCATTTGGTTGGTTTGGACGAGTGCTCCATACTTCTACTAATACACTTGGTGACGAGGGTCTGATGATGGAATCAGGAGGTGGGTGTCGGAACTCTTCAATCGTTACTAGTAACCCCCTCGAGTTTGGGCTCATTTGGTTGGTTTGGACGAGTGTCCCATACATCTACTAATACACTTGGTGACGAGGGTCTGATGATGGAATCAGGAGGTGGGTAATAGAGTTTGTCAGCCTCGATAGCTCAGTGGTGCAGACAGTCAACTGTCGCTATTGAATGTTAAGCAACGCTGGGTGCGGTCAGTACTTGGATGGGTGACCGCTGACCGTTGGAGACTGATCGAGGTTCGGATTCCTCGTAAAACTGTAGGTCCCTTCCCTCCTAATCTTACTTGGTGGTAGGGTTTAACCCGCCCGGGTTAGTACCACCGCACTGAATGAAACGTCGGTCGAAACGGCTATGTAAATAGTTTGTGTTTTCCGACCAGTTCAGTGTAGCCGGCACGATCAAAGGGGGAAGTACTGACATGGCACCTAGTTCACCCGGTGTTATGGGCTGACATCACGGACGTTGTAGGTGATGTAGCCAACCGTGTCAGTTTCCATAAAAAAAAACTCTTCGACCGTCTAGTAACCCCCTCGAGTTTAGGCTCATTTGGTTGGTCTCTCCCCGTGTATGTCGTAAAAGGCGACTAAGGGATATGACTCCCTTCTTATAATACTAGGTGGTAGGGTTTAACCCGCCCGGGTTGGTACTCATTTGGTGGGTTTGGACAAGTGCTCCATTCTTCCACCAATACACTTGGTGACGAGGGTCTGATTATGGAGTCAGGGCGTGGGCAGTGGACCTCTTCAACCGTTTCCAGTAACCCCTCGAGTTTGGGCTCATTTGGTGGGTTTGACGAGTGTCCCATACTTCCACCAATACACTTTGTGACGACGGTCTGATGGTGTCAGGAGGTTGACAGTGGTTACTACTAGAAACGGTTGAAGAGTTCCACTGTCAACCTCCTGACACCATCAGACCGTCGTCACCAAGTGTATGTGCGGAAGTATGGGACACTCGTCCAAACCCACCACATGAGTCCAAACTTGAGGGGTTACTATACTAGTAACGGTTTAAGAGTTCCACTGTCCACCTCCAGTCTCGATCATCAGACCCTCGTCACCAAGTGTATTAGTAGAAGTATGGCCCACTCGTCCGAACCAACCAAATGAGCCCAAACTCGAGAGGGTTACTAGTAACGGTTGAAGAGCTCCACTGTCCACCTCCTGTCTCCATCATCAGACCCTCGTCACCAAGTGTATTGGTGGAAGTATGGGACACTCGTCCAAACCCACCAAATGAGTACCAACCGGCACGGAGAGATGCAGTGGGGCTATTCTTTTAAAGTACCGGCCCCACACGGTACATCAGTTTCTTTGGCGTTTTGATAGACGTATTTGTACATTTCGTCACAATGCAATATTTATACTATTTAAACCGGCCAAGTGTGATTCGAACTCGCTTGGTTTCTTCTATGGGAATCACCGTGAATATTTTACTTTTTCTTATTTTTATTCTTTGTTATATCGGCCATAATAACACATATTCTGTGAAAATTTTAACTGACTACCTATTACGGTTCAAGAGATACAGCCCTCGAAGAATGAATGCGCCTTGGCTGGCTAGCGCTAGCGCGCGGGTGCTGGGGTGGAGTGACGTCACGCGTAGCCGCGGCACACTGAGTTTTAGCGGCAGAAACGGCTTAAGTTTATTGATAATATCTCCGTAACTAATGGTCCGATTTGGATAATTCAAAAAGATATGCCATTCTTATGCCATAAAGAACAACATGGATATTACTTTTATTGAATTTGCTGTTACTTTACTGATCCTCATTGAGTGCATTTTAAGTTTACATAATCACTATGCGCTGACCAGTGATCGGCGTAGGTAGTGCAGTGATCGGCGTAGGTAGTGCAGTGATCGGCGTAGGTAGTGCTAATCCCGGGATTTGGTTATCTTAACATGAAATTCCTTAAAGTAAGTCACCTAGTCCACCTTAGGTTTTGTTTCTGCGAACAAATGTTGTTGATTTTCAATATCTGCAAATAAATATTGCTGTGTTTTGAATATTTGTTTTGTTCTTATCTTCATTATTTAATCATCTTCATATTTCACAAATTATTATAATAAAAGTTAAATTACAAATTTAAAAAACCCCCGACCCTTAAAAAGTCAAAAATAATTTCCGTTTACTTAATTAAAGGAGTCGGGGGACCGCTAAGTAAATAAAATATAAAACTCAGAGCTGCGCGGGAATTTACTTAGCGGTCTCCCGACTCCTTTAATTAAGTAAACGGAAATTATTTTTGACTTTTTAAGGGTCGGGGGTTTTTTTATATGTATAGTTTAATGAAATCACTCTGTATACTTCTAAAACCATATTGCAATAAAGAATATAATATATTATATACATACATACATGCCTTATACCTAGTCGGGTTAAATGTATGAAGTATTACAAATTTAAAAAACCCCCGACTCTTAAAAAGTCAAAAATAATTTCCGTTTACTTACTTAAAGGAGTCGGTAGACCGCTAAGTAAATTCCCGCGCAACTTTTGAGTCTTTATATTTAATTTACTTAGCGGTCCCCCGACTCCTTTAAGTAAGTAAACGGAAATTATTTTTGACTTTTTAAGAGTCGGGGGTTTTTTAAATTTGTAATTTAACTTTTATTTCAAGCTTTTTAAAAAAAACCGCATGCAAATCGGTCCACTTTTGAAGATAATAATTTTTTTTATTACTTAATTACTTAATTACTTGATTACAAACATAGCTAAGAACCATCCCGATTAAACAGGCTTCCTAATAAAAAAAACCGCATCCAAATCGGTCCATCCGTTTGGGAGCTACGATGCCACAGACAGACACACACACACACACACACACACACACACACACACACACACGTCAAACTTATAACACCCCTCCGTTTTTTTCGTCGGGGGTTAAAAATAGGATTTTTTTATGCAAACTGACACGGTTGGCTTCACCTACAACATCCATGATGTCAGCCCATAACACCGGTGAACTAGGTGCCCCGGATCCCGGGGGATGTCCTTATAAACATCATCATTCATGTTCATTTACCCCAAATGGCACTACCTACGCCGATCAGTGGTGATGACACAGTGACAATAAGCAGTGACATCTCATTATTATGTACCTCATCCGGTTGATCAAGCAGAATGAACACAAGGTCAAAACGGGACAGCAGTGCTGAGTTTATTCTCAGGTTTTCTGCAACAGTTTTTGCTCTGTAAGTTCACATAATACAAATTGGTAAATTCTCTTGACTCATTAATCTGGAAAACTCATCACAACACAAGACAGTCTATTGAATCCCAAATAGATTTAAACATTACAAAAGTTCGTAAGTGGGTGCAACGCAACACTGAGCAGAAGAGCTGCTCCTCTCAACAGCTATTTCGCTCAGTGTTGCGTTGCACTCACTGACGGACGATGGTACGAAGATGAAGCGAGAGCGCGACAGAGCCCACAGAGGGAACTCCGCCGAGAGGGTTTTTTTTTGCGTACGGTACAACACAACGTCTGTGGGCGATGAACTTAAGCAAAGTAAAACTGACGTACCGGCCGAAGGCGGGCGAATTTGTATAGATTACTATGGAGTCATGTAATCTTTAGTCGTATCTCAGTCACTTTTTATTTTTGTCGTAGGAAACAAATCTAGAATGATTTCCCCGCACCCCTCGTGTGTGAGGGGTGCGGGGAACATCATCCACACATCGACACATAAATAAATACTTTTTTGTATGACTTAACGCCTGAGGCTGTGAGCCTCCTACATAGCCAGTTGCGCAGTGTCACATTTGAGTACGGTCGCATGTTTTTTTGTTGAGCGCTGAACCAGTACATTTGGTTATTGTATTCGGAAGGTGTAAAAGGTAATTTTCTTATGATATTTTTAGATATTAGTGTGATTACATATCTGGTGATATATTTATCATTGTTTTTAGTGCATGAAACACACAATAAATACATTGCAAACCTTAGATAAAAACAAAAATGAGATAGATTCATTATGTACCTACCAACATTCTAAGGCTCATAGATAATAAGAAATGGAAATGACTTACGTACCTACATTACTATACACATTTCCTCGCGCATGTTTGTCAATGTTTTATATAGATCTATCTAGATCAATCGAAGATGTCGAGAGTTTGATAAATAATTACAAAATAGTTATATTTTGACACTATCATGTGTTTACGAAGCTGTTGAACTGCGTGTAACTGAATCCTACTTACTTATCAGTTTTATGAGAGTATAATGAGGTGTTATATCGCACTGATTTTGTTTGTTTTCCGTGCACTGATTTATATTTGTGATTGTAGATGGCTTTGAGGCGAGAATATCAAGCCCAAATAAAAAAAAAAATACCGAAATTATCAGAAATTGGTGAAAATGCATCTATTGTCAGCCACAAACAGAAAAGTACAATTCCTAAAAAACATATAAACATATTATTTGATGAAGATATAAGGCAGTTCGCCCACAGGCGTTACCGCCTATAGGCGGACCGTCATATCACAGGCATCATTCGATATGACAGTCCGCTCACAGGTGGCGTGTGAGGATGTGAGTGAGGTTTTTTTAGGTTTATCTTAAATTTTCGGAATCTGTGAACATTTTTTATTTATAGCATCGAAGCAATAAAGAAATGCCAACAACTCACTTCTGAGTTTGATGGTTGATGTGTAAACATCACTCACGAACGTCACGCGTGATGCATTACACCAAACTCTATTCACTCCAGTCCCAAAAATCTTAAGGGTCCCAGTATACAGATCAAAAATATTTAATGGGTATTGTTGTCCAATAGCAGTATATAGATAGAAACTAGCCGATTGTAGTTGCCGGCTGCTGGATTGGCTGCGGCGAGAACGGTGGCGCGCGCAGCCAGGCTGCACACCACGCCGCCCTTGGCCACACTCACCCGCCCCTGCTCCATCGCCTCCAGCAGGCTGCTGTGGTGTGCCGACATCTGCGGGCAATGCCATACAACATACAGTTCATATGGGGTGGCTTTTGAATCTGCAAGTGGTGCTGCAGAGCTGGCACTTTTGTACAAACCCGTCTGTTCTTACGTTGCCACCCATTCCGTACACACACATACAGGACGTCACACCTGACTCCCAATGGGGTAGGCATAGACAAAGAATCTACTCTAGGTATGTGTGTCATAGTGCAGCAGCCTCTAAAATACGGCCCGCACCGCACGGGCTCAGTAAGTCCCGCCCTCATCATTGCAATGACCCTCGAACTGTCATATACAACAAATTGTCACCCTCTGCAGAAAAAGTTTGAAGACGCCTGGTATAGGATGACCCTTTCCGATCATTCAACAAATTTCTTCGTTAGTCTCCTATTAAATCTATGGTGATTTGGCAGATGATAATGTAGAACCATATCAGATTAACATGAATATTTATTTGTTTCTTCATTTTATGATTTAAAAAAAACGCCAAGTGCGAGTTGGACTCGCGCACCGAGGGTTCCGTACTATCACACAATATATTTGTATTATGTATGCATAAAAATAGTTGTTTTGGAAAATCACGAAACGCCTAAATAACAATTACAGCAATGGTCAAACCAGTGTCAGTCATTCTTGTAGTTGAACTATACAAAAATATATGTTTTATAATAAAATAACATAAAACTATAAATTTACAATTTTCGAATTTTTCCTTTACTTGTATTATGTATGAGTTTGCGAGTATTAACATTTGACATAAATAGCCGTATATTTTGATTCCGTTGATATAGAAGCTTGCATTTTCTACACTGCAAAGGGATCGCAGGTCTTAGTATTTCATATTAATTTAGATTTGATATCTTGGCCCGTTCTTGAGAAAAAGGGTCTGGACATACAGAACAAGCAATTTTTTTAAATGTCTAACTACAAATTTACAATTTTCGAATGTTTTCCTTTATTTGTGCTGTAAGTCCTTGCTTCTTACCAAATTTCATGACTCTAGGTCAACGGAAAGTATTTGATTTGATTTGAGTGAGTTTGCGAGCATCAAAATCTGTCATAAATGGCCGTATCTTTTGATTACGTTGATTTAGAAACTTGAATTTTTTACCCCTCAAAGGGACCGAAGACTTTAGTATTTCATATTAATTTCAATTTGATATCTCGACCCGTTCTTGAGAAAAAGGATCTTAACATACAAAACCAAATTAATTAATTTAATTTAATTTTTTATTGTCTATAACTACAAATTTACAATTTTCGAACTTTTTCCTTTACTTGTGCTGTGAGACCTTGCCTTTTACCAAATTTCATGATTCTATGTCAACGGAAAGTACCTATTAATCCACAATTGTACGGGTTTTGATTTTATTTGCCAGTAGAAGGTGTGGATCTAAGCTTACGATGGCTTCACCGAACATATCCGGGCCCATCGGCAGTAGAGGAGGGTATTAATCGAGGCCGGGACTAGCGAGTGGCCACTCTAAGTTTCCCGCGCATGCTTCATGTTTCGGCTCGCGTCAAGCCCTCGTCAGCTAGTCTGCGTTGACTAGGACGCGGGGAAACCACCAGTCCCGCTCTCGACCTCCCTCTCTCTACCTATCCATATTCTGTAGGATGCTTCCAGTGACGTTTTCGAAGCTCTCTCCATATATGAGCTTAGCGTCGATCTTGGGAGCCCTAGATTCTTGAAGAGACTGTAGAGCGACTTCGCTGGTAGTCCTCTTGCTCCGACTTCCACAGCGAAGAGATCAGTCTTGAATCCGTTTCTCACAATCCGGTCTACTAAGTTGCAGTACTTGTTAAGCTTGATGTTGTGGTCCTTCGGTATGTTACTTTCCCATGGAACTGTAAGTTCAACAAGTACTACATGCTTTGTCGCTTTTGAGAATATGAGTATATCCGGCCTTAATGCTGTGGTACAGATTTCCGAAGGCATTTGGTAATGCTTCTCATGTGTGTCCATCAACAATTCCCAATCCTTTGCTGCTCGCAAAATTGAAGAAGGTTTAGTCCTATCTTTCGGCAGCTTATTGGCTCCAGGTTTCACAAAGTTGACCTTCTGGAAGCCGCTACTGGTTTGCCCTTTCCTGGTCCGTGCAATTGACAGGTTGATGGCCTCTCTGATGATTTGGAGGACTTTATCATGACGGTAGGAATACTGGCCTCGCTCAAGTAGTATTTTGCATCCGCATAACAAATGTTTGGCCGTGCCTACGAACTCCTTACATGACGGGCATAGTCTATTTGTAGATTTCCCCCATCTAACTAGGTTACTCGGGTCGGGGAGAGTAAGCTGGAATGCATTTAAGTAGAACTTAAGCAGCTCAGGGGACCAGTTGTATATTATGGATTTCCACTTCAATGCAGGAGGGATGCAGAAGTCACCCACTGTTAGCCAATCATTCTGCATTTCTAGGTTTAAGGCGTAAAGTTTGAAGCCTTGTTCCATGTCCTCCTAAGCAAAACCTTTCAGTATTTCTTTATCAGACTTTGCTGTTTCTATGCCCAATCCAGATCTATTGGTGCGTGTACCAACTTGGAATGATTTGTAGAAGTCGAGTCTCGATTCCAGTTCATCTGATAGTGATGTGTTGGGTAAGGCTTGAATAGCGCTATCATTGGAGTCTTTGAGTATACATCGTTTGGCTATTCTCGCCTTTTGATAAAATATCGACGGTTTCTTAATGTTCAGTCCAAAGTTATTGTGAGATCTGTATAGCGTTGACGAGTCAGCCGGGTGAGCCAGTCCAAACCATGATTTCAGGAATCTGGTCACATACGAGTCTAATTTAGTCAGGTTTTGCTTTGTGAAGTCGTAGACGAGAAATGGCCATGAAAGTTTTGATGTCAGGTAGTTATCGTAAATCCATGCCTTTTGTGTACCCAGGAGGGGAAGATTGTCAGTTTGGCGGAGGCTCTCTTCGAAAAGTTGGACAATATCATCAGTAGGATGCTCCTTTCCTCTGCTGGTGATCCTTTTTCCCAAGAATTTAAAAGGAGCTTCATCAGCCACGGTTGCGATTGGTTTTCCGGCTACTGTCAGACCTGGATTGCTCGAGGTAAACTTTGAACCTTTCCTGGTTAAGCTCAAACAGTAGCACTTCGCTGGTTTTATCTTCATCCCTTTAGTCCATTCACAATAGTCATCTACCACCTTAAGAAGCGCCTGATTTTGTTTTGGATTGCGGGTTAACAGCGTAATATCATCCGCAAATGCCAGGATGGCCGCCATATATGTGTCTCCATATTTGAACCTGTATCCCCATTTGTTTTCTTTTACGACAAGCGTATCAATTAGAATGTTGATAACAATGTTAAATGTAACAGGAGAGAGGCAGCAACCCTGGAAAAGTCCTATGCCGTAACGAATTTCCGGTATCTTCTCCGTTTCGCCTTTTACTTGTATTACAAAGGAAGGTTTTTTGTAGTAGGAGGCTATTATATTACAGATCAGAGGTGGCACATTATACCACTCTAGCGCCTTTAATAGTAACTCATGGCGCACCGAACCGAAGGCGTTTTCAAAGTCTAACCACGTGGCAGTTAATTGTCTCTCATTCTTCCTTGCATCTCTAAGACATTCAGTCAGCAAAGAATTATGTTCGTATGAAAATAAAATATGAAAATAATAAATATGTGACTTAAATGGCCGTATCTAGTGATTGTGTTGACTTAGAAGCTTGAATTTCTTACACCTGCAAGGTAACGTAGACCTTAGTATTTGATATTAATTTCAACTTGATACGTCTACCCGTTCCTGAGAAAAGGGGGCCTGACAGACCGATAGACAGACAGACAGACAGACGGACAACAAAGTGATCCTATAAGGGTTCCGTTTTTTCCTCCTTTAAGGTACGGATACCTAAAAAGAGTACAGATGAACCGCTCAGGTGTTGACCACGGTCAAAACTATTTACATTGCCGTTTCGACCGACGTTTCATTCAGTGCGGTGGCACCAACCTGGCCGGGATAAACCCTACCACCTAGTATTGACTAAGTAATTTAACAATTCTATTGATGCTACCTATTTTAACTATTTTAATTTTCAATTCAAATTTTATTTTAATTTTAATTATTTTAATTTATTTAAATTTTTTTTTATATTGACATAATTGAATTTTTAACCTTTGACAATTCTATTGATGCGAAGTATTTTAATTTTGCTCTAGTTTCAATTGCCTTTTTCATGCTCAAAACTGTTTTTTTTTTCTCTGTATTCTTATAATTTTTAATTATGTACCTATGTTATTGCTTAGGCTAAAATTATTAGTCCCTTGCCATGGCTAGACCCAGAAAGGTACAACTGTAAATTTGTTTAACTAAAATGTGACGAACTCAAGTGTACCGATGGTACCTAAGATGGAAATGAATAAATGAAATGAAATGAAAAGTAAGGTAAGAAGGGAAGGGACCTACAGTTTTACGTGGAATCCGAACCACGGTCAGCCTCTAACGGTCGAGCGGTGACCCCTCCAAGAACTGACCGCGCTCAGGGTTGCTTAACAGTCAACCGACCGCACCACTGAGGTACCGAGGCTGACAAAACCCGATGATATCCCGTCAAAATCTGAGCGGTTAAGCAATGTTCACCACAAAGGCCACTAGGCCGATTGTGAACGTACACATTTAACAATGGAGAGTGCAATAGGTAGCTAGGACACTTCATATCCGTGTGGGCACCTTGTCCAGCTCGTCCACGCAGCAGACTCCGCGGTCTGCCAGTACGAGTGCTCCCGCCTCTAGCGCGAAGTCACCGCCCGCCTCGCGCCCCAGCGCCACAGTCAGCCCTCCCGAAGATGCTGACGCCCCGCAGACATACACACCTGACACCACATGTCGCTGATGTATTATGCAATCATTCGAAAACAAAGGAATATAAAGGTTAGATCACTGATTTAGTTCTTCAGATTCTGCTCCTGTAGTTAAATCAAGAGTCAACCGAAGCGGGAGGAGGGAAGGGACGGAGCAGTTGACACGAACAGCTACACACAGCATTCAAGCAAGCTATCTCAGGGCTTGGAACGTGCTCTATCTCGAAGGCCTATCCTTGTGTTGTTCACATTGTTAAACAGAGACGGGTTTCATCAGTGTTTTCATAGCACTCAGATACCCATCTGGGTGTGAGAGGACAAGAGGGGCATGTGAAATGCTGTACATAATATTTTTTTTGCATCCGGGTCCCTTAAATATAACTTTTATTATTTACACGTATGAAACACTCAAAAGTTGGATACAAATTATAATGATAAATAAAATGCTCAATTGCTAGCGGCCTTTCAAACGTTCCACCATTTTCTATTCCACTTGTGCGAGCGATCAAAGGTTTCAACCAATACCGTCGTGGAAAATGAATGTATATTCTGGCACAAATCTGTTCACTTCATATTAAATTGTAGCGAAAAACATTAGCTATCAATCTGGCAACACCGTTTCCTGTCTTGACGTCTAGTATTTATGTTGAATTTAGCGGCTCCAACCAGTAGTGGGAAACTATCATTAGATTTTTTTTAAGTTAGAAAATTACATTTTAGGGCTTTTTTATCGGTAAATGGATGGTTCGAAAATAAATTATGGAATGTTAAGTAATGCTCGTAATTACAACAGTTCCTGTGTGTTTAGGAATAATTTGTTGCATAAAAATCGTAGTTTTTGCAACTCCTCCGAAAACGATCTTTACAAAAAAAAAAAACAAATTGAATTCTTGTTAGACTGGACTACTATCATTCACAAGTGCTTTGCAGTGGTATAAGTGAGCATAGATATTCTTCAAATACCAACGAAACACATCAATCAATCAGTTCCAGTGGGAGTCAAGTGTTTCAAAACAACTCTTGAAATGAGGTCACCTTTTACGAGTGGCGCATCTAGTGATTTGTTTACATTAGTTTGAGACAGTTGTGTGAATTTCTATGGAAAGGATGCTTCTTTTGGATTATGGATACACTATTAAAGTGTAAGTAAAACAATTTATACTTGACCAGTCGTTGTTTTTAGCAAATATGAATATTTTATTACATCAAGGCAGGAATTGACTTCGACTCGGTCTAAGTATAAATTACTTGGTCTAAGTATAAATGAACACAATTTGACATAAAACTAATGAAATGTTTAGTAAATTTAATGTGTATTTCGAAAATATGCGTTTTTCACTTAGGTTCCGTACAAAAAATTCTAGAAATGTTCTGTAGAACGCCGCTGCGTACATTGCGCGGATTTGCGGCCATTTTCGCAAGATGTTGCTTGCACTTGCGAATTTTTTATTTTGGCTGAATCGAAAGTCCTCCACCGGTTAAGAGGTTACCTAGATATACAAAATTTAAACAATAATACATATATTATTGTATTTACTGTGTTTTATGTAGGTAGGTATGTTAATGTTAATATGTGACAGTCCACGGGTAAAGGTACCTTATGGCGGTTTCTAGTTTCGGAGATAAATTGACTTTAGTAAAATGACTTTTGAAAAGTGGACTTTAGGTTTAGAAGAAAAGGTACCTAATGGCGGTACAATTGTGGATTAATAGAAAAATCTGCCAAATGTGAAGTTCCATTGCTTGATTTTTATTGGAAACCATAGAAATTGCTGCAAAATTTGTAAAGCGCAATAATTTTCACTCACATCTCACATTTTCACAATAATTATCAATAAATTTATATTTGTCTTTGTTGCATCTGCCAAATCGTGAAACGATCGCCTAGTTCTTATGCAGAAGCAGTCGAAGTCGAAAGTCGACTATTTTTTCTGACAACGCATCCCCACTGCAAATGTAGTCTTTGTTGGACACAGACAACACAACCTACACGTCGTGTTGTAAAATAAGAAAGGGAGTAACATTTTATATTTTATTAAATATAAAAAAAAAATACTAACAGACTCTCCTGGACATATTAAACACCTTTTGCTAAGAAACTATGTTTCTATTTCTAACAATGAGTTACTGAGATAATAATTTGTAAAAGTTTATTGAAGTTCGGAATGCGCCAACGGTTATTGAACTTTGACCTTGGCACAAATTCGGGTAGGCGGCACGGCGCGGGGGCGGCGTGCGTGACGATGTGCGCGCTATCAGCTGAGCGGACATTGCATATGTATTACCCTCCAGCCCCGCCCCCCGTCTCGGAATGGAAAGGAATTCGGCCTTGCTGGACATATTAAAGGTGTTTAATATGTCCAAGAGAAAGGTGTTTAATATGTTCACAAAGAAATTTAACCAATGGGGACGCCACCGATGGAGGAGCTGCGTATAGATAAACCATATGTACTTTCTCAAACAAAGAAACTAAGAACGATGTCGGAGGCCGAACTACGTTAAGGTAAACAATAAAGCTTCTCGAAGAAATTAAGTGACTAAGGGCGAGGCCAAAGGCCGAGCTTCGTTCGCGTAAATGATATTATATTATATCGACGAAAGCAAGTCATTAAGGGCGAGACCCGAGGACGGAAGAGGGTTTATTGTTTACCTGAACGCAGCTCGGCCTTCGGCCTCGCACTATATTACTTCCTTTCTTTGGGAAGGTTTATTGTTTACCTGAATGCAGCTCGGCCTTCGGCCTCACACTTAGTTACTTCCTTTCTTGAAGATGGTTTATCGTCTTATTGAACGCAGCGCGGCCTTCGGCCTCGCCATTAGTTACTTACTTTCATCGAGAAGGTACATTTTCTTCCAGGATGCAGTTGGGCCTTCGGCCTCGCCGTTTGTTACTTACTTTCCTTGAGAAGGTTTATCGTTTACATGGACTCAGCTCGGCCTTCGGCGTTGCTCCAGCGACATTACCTGTATTACCTACATTCTTCGTTGAAATACGAATTCCACGCGAAAGAAGTCGCGGGAAACAGCTAGTCTACCATAAAAATACATGATCGAAGTATGTAAGACCGCCATAAGAGCCCTTTTCTTGATTTTTTATACGGTGTATTATTTATAGATTAGATAATAATATAATTATATTAAAGTAATTTACGTCCTCATGTTAATTTTGGTAATTGTTATCTTGTATTTTTAAAGTGATTGAGATTAGTTCCTATTAAGTCTATAATAATTTTTTTTACCGTGTGGGCCCGGTACTTAAAAAGAATAGCCCCACTGCATCTCTCTCCATGCATGTCGTAAAAGGCGACTAAGGGATAAGGACAAGATGCCGTACTAAAGAGCGACGGGTTCGCCACCTCTCACCTTGGCATAGTACTTCCACCGAGTCATGCAGCAGGTGGGTCTTCGTGCCTTACTTGCTGCTTGATCGATTGAATCTTGTTCGAATACTTTGCGAAGCGTGGTGGTCGGTGTTGTGCTGTAATTTACCAGAGTTCTTGCAGCACAACACCGATTACTCTGCTTACCCCGATTGTCGGGATTCAGCGTGTGTGATATGTATGTATGTATGTATGTTTTTTTTTAACAATATAAAACTAAAAACATTACATAACCCCCGGTACCTTTTTGGAAATCTATGAAACGATGATCATAATTTTTATGTAACATCAATAGCTCATGAAAACAATAATTATTAGTAAATTTAAAAAAATTATGGCTTGTGGTTATGTAGCGACTGATTTTCGAATATGAAGAATACTTTTAAAGTTGAACAAGCTTTAATTAGAGAGGAAAATGTTGGTTTTTTTAATTTGATTGGTTAATTAAAAAAAGTGATTTTGAACATATTAATGAACTAGTTTTTCTTTGTACATTCCTAATAGTGTTTACTGCACATAATCTTGGAATTTTATGCCTGAATTCTTAAAAAAAACCGTCAATAATTAGAAGTCAGCTACTTGTTGAAATCAATAGTTTGTTAGTATTAATTCACTAAAAACCGACAAAAATTTTCTAACTGGACAAATAACACATTGAACCATTAGAAGAAAGCCCAAGGAGTACTTACGAATTGCTATCTATGTAACTTCAGAGAATAACACACTTTAATGAGTTTACAAACTTTAAGTGGCCGTTTCTCAAAAGTGTATCTTGTGGTAAATTATTTTTAACCGACTTCAAAAATACAGCAGTACGTTACAGTACATTAATACAGCAGTACGTTACAGTACATTACGTTAGAGTACATTAATAGCAAATAAAAATTAGTAAAAATCTGTGAAATAAAAAACTATTTAAAAAAATATAAAAACCGCCTTCAAAAATGTATGAAATAAAAAAATAAAAATCGAACCCTAGAGTTGAAGGCGGTGGTGCTAAAGCAAGCAAAAATAACCGACCGCCTTCAACTCTAGGGTTCGATTTTTATTTTTTTATTTCATAAATTTTTTTAAAATTAATTTACTCGTTAACGATGAGTCCTAGGGACATGATTTTTTTTTTATGGATGGCTAAAAGCCTACAGATTACGAGGCTATGCATAACTCAATATCGACCATAAGGTACCTTTACCCCTGGACTGTCACATATAAAGTATTAAAGACAAGTAAGGACTGAGAGAATACATACCTCTAGGTGCTGCGTGTGCTGCAGCTTGCAGCAACTGTGACTTGCCCAGGCCCGGGTCGCCCACGACCAGCACGTGCGGGTCGCAGCGCGCGCCGGCGCCGTGCGTCGCCCCCGCCGGCGCCGTGCCCCCCAGCAGCCCCAGTATCAGGCCGGCCTTCACCGCCTCTTGCCCAAAGATGCCCGGGCAGAGAGAGTGCACGAGCAGCCGGAACACATCCTCGCTGCCGTGAATCTCCTGTTATAGTTACATTTATCACATGACAATTTGTTTATTTCCTCTGTCTTTTTTCCTACAATAATTCTACAGCACAGGCAAATTTAGGGACACCTTATAGAGATTTGAAAAATATTGAGTCCGGAAATACCAGAATCTATTCACACATGCCCTCATTCACACCAGTCCCGGAATATTTATTTGAACCATAGTGTCGTCGAGGCGGTTAGGAGAGCTGATGAATATTACAGAAGTATGTACTTAATTACAGAAGTATGTACTTCGCAAAATTGCGAGTTTTATGAATGTTTCTTACGAGAAAAAATGAGAAGGTCTGGCTATATATCGATATAAACTTTTGCCTTTCCTATAGAACACACTTTAAAAATATTCATAGGTCTTGAACTCTTCTTCTTCTTCTTTTTTTAAATAGTGGCAACCAAACGAATAGGAAATTCGTTTATTACTGCCAGTATCCAGTGACGGAGTTGCACGGTATAAATTTATGATTACTTTTTATAATATAATAAAACAAAATAATTTTGAAAGGAACGAAGCATTTGAAGTTACTAGTTTGCATGCACAAATTCTGGAAGACACATACTTAGTTGTAAATAAGAAGATGAAAATAAATAACTAAAACATTATACATATATTTATATATAATTAATTACAGTCTTACGTCATTACATTTTATAAATTTTAATATATATTTTATAACATGGGAATTGTTAGTATACAGTATCGTTTGTATGTTAGTAGGAAGTGGGACTTTAAACAAATGTAAAGTGGGTCTTGAACTCTTGATTAAACAATTATTTTGACAGCTGTCAATAATTTTGTACCTACGTTATTTCTGGAAATGCGTTCTTTGAATAGTTAAAATCGTAATCTACCCGTCAATATGATTTGCAAAGGGTAATTCGGCAAATTTAGGTTAGAAGAATATTAATAATACAATAGAAGAATAATACAAGTAAAAGGCGAAACAAGAAGACACCGGAAATTCGTTACGGCATAGGAATTTTCCAGAGTTGCTGCCTCTCTCCTGTCACATTTAACATTGTTATCAACATTCTAATTGATACGCTTGTCGTAAAAGAAAACAAATGGGGATACAGGTTCAAATATGGAGAAACATATATGGCGGCTATCCTGGCATTTGCGGATGATATTACGCTGTTAACCCGCAATCCAAAACAAAATCAGGCGCTTCTTAAGGTGGTAGATGACTATTGTGAATGGACCAAAGGGATGAAAATAAAACCAGCGAAGTGCTACTGTTTGAGCTTAACCAGGAAAGGTTCAAAGTTTACCTCGAGCAACCCAGGTCTGACAGTAGCCAGAAAATCAATCGCAACCGTGGCTGATGAAGCCCCTTTTAAATTCTGGCAAAAGGATCACCAGCAGAGAAAAGAAGCATCCCACTGATGATATTGTTCAACTTTTCGAAGAGAGGCTCCGCCAAACTGACAATCTTCCCCTCCTGGGTACACAAAAGGCATGGATTTACGATAACTATCTGACCACAAAACTTTCATGGCCATTTCTCGTCTACGACTTCACAAAGCAAAACCTGACTAAATTAGACTCTTATGTGACCAGATTTCCGAAGTCATGGTTTGGACTGGCTCACCCGGCTGACTCGTCAACGCTGTACAGATCTCAATAAGTTTGGACTGAACATTAAGAAACCGTCGATATTTTATCAAAAGGCGAGAATAGCCAAACGATGTATACTCAAAGACTCCAATGATAGCGCTATTCAAGCCTTACCCAACACATCGCTATCAGATGAACTGGAATCGAGACTCGACTTCTACAAATCATTCCAAGTTGGTACTAGGTTTGACATCAGTTCAGTCCGTGACCTTGGTCACGACCAGATTGACGCCACGGCCAGACTGACGCCAGACGTAAAATGCATTCGCACTATCAGTCTGCCATCAGTCTAGTATCAAAATATTTTAAAATCCATCAGTCTGGTCCATCAGTCCATCGGTCAATAGATTAAACAGTCAGTCTGGACCATGGTTTATTATTATTATTTATAGCACTAATAGCTTGAAGCTGATGCGTGCATATCATTTTTTTTTCTCTAGAGTGCACTTGTTTTTATTTTAATGATTTTTTTTAGGCTATTTACATTCTATTAATTAAATTTTTTCTTTTTTTTTTCTTTTATGTGTTTATCTAACTGGTTTTTGAATCCATTTACACTTTTAGCACTTATGACCTCCTGCGGTAGTTCGTTCCAAGAGTCCACAACTCTGTTCACCAAGAAGTGTTTCCTCGGGTTAGAATGAAATGCTGAGTGGTTTAACTTTAAGCTGTGTCCTCTAAGATGTGCATTGGTATTCTTTGTGAACATTTCCTTGAGATTTGGTAAGTCATAGTAGTCATTGAGGATTTTGTATGTTTCAATGAGATCTCCTCGTTGACGACGCTCCTCTAGGCCAGGCATGCGACACTCCGTGTACGTGTGAGTTTGACCGTCGCCGCGGCAGCGGCGGCGCGCTTTTTCGCCACGTAACGTAGCAAGGGTTGTCATCGCAACAAGAAGAAAAAAATAAAAAATAAAAATTCGCATTATGCTTCGAATTGTTTAAGATTCTGAATAATGCATATAGCGAAATGAACAGACAAACTAATCTTCTTTGAAACGTTAAATTAAAATAAAACCACACCAAATAAACGAGTATTAAGCTTGTATTTATTCTCATTCTCACTTTCTCCCTCATTTTCTCATTCTCTTCTCTCTTTACATTACACACTCAGAATCGTAACAAAATATTACAAGTTATATCTATACATAATAATAAAATGGTATAGGCAAACAATTATAAAAATAATAAAAAATATAATCGGGAAAAATGGACCAGGGCGACGCGAGCAGTGTAGTTATTATTGTGACGTCGTCGCTCGCACGACTAGAGATGCAAGGCGCAATTTTGCACATAAATTTCACTTGAAATTTTGCAGTGATATGTGAAATTATAACATTTATGTCAAACAAATCAGATATCAATTTGGTTTCTTATTCTTCTTCTTCTTCAGCAAATTTTGATGTCCTACTGCTGAGTAGAGTTGTAAAAAAACTTTTTTTTTTTCTGACATGAAAAAAAAAACGTTGAAAAAAAAAACTTGAAAAAATACAGTTTTTTTTCTGAAATAGTTTTTACGAAAATATCGAAAAATATCGTAAGGTGGTTACCGTTAAATATGAGTTGATAATAATTGTTTTTGGTTTAAAGGAACTGCAAATTGATGTTGTTAAATATGTAGTAAAAAAACGGTTCAAAATAAATTGGCAATACTTACTGATGTTCACGTTTACGGATTTCCCCAATCCTCGATCGGTTTATGTTTCGGTTGAATTGCCCAAGGATGTTAGGTGTAACAGGCGATTCTAACACAGATGAAAATTTAAGTATTTTTTAAGTTCATATAATGTATAATTTTCTTTATTTAAACTTAATTTGACAGTAAATTCTTTTTTCTGAAAAAAAAAAAACCAAATTTAGAAAAAAACGACGGTGCCAAGTTTTTTTTCATGTTTTTTTCTCAAATTGTGGAAAAAAACATTTTGTTTTTTTTTATCAAGTTACATCCCTGCTGCTGAGCGCAAGCCTCTCCCATGAACATGGAAGGGAATTGTTATACATTTCCACGTGACAAGCTGGATTGGAAGCGGTGTCCGCAACAATTTTATATGTACTGCTGTGCACAGGTTTCCTCACGGTGTTTTCCTTCACCGGAGCGAACCCTAATCATATGAACATTTAAAAAAAGTGGCCGCCATTTTTAACTTTTCAGTTACTGGACCGATTGCTTTCAAAATCGATATCTGGGTGTCTGTGTGGGCTCTGAATACGAATCCGTTGTCAAAATTAAAAGAATGTGGCCGCCATTTTGCACTTTTTAGTTTTGACTACAGATTCATATTCAGAGCCCACACAGACACCCAGATATTGATTTTGAAAGCAATCTGTCCAGTAACTAAAAAGTTCAAAATGGCGGCCACTTTTTTTTAATTTTGACTACAGATTCGTATTCAGAGCTCACCCAGACACACAGATATCGATTTTGAAATCAATCGGTCCAGTAACTATAAAGTTCAAAATGGCGGCCACTTTTTTTTAATTTTGACTACAGATTCGTATTCAGAGCCTACACAGACACCCAGATATCAATTTTGAAAGCAATCGGTCCAGTAACTGAAAAGTTCTAAATTACGGCCATTTTTTTATTTTAACTACAGATTCGTATTCAGAGCCTACACAGACACACAATTATCAATTTTGAAAGCAATCGGTCAAGTAACTAAAAAGTTCAAAGTGGCGGCAAGTATACATTGAAAATTTCACTTCAACTTCACATACGATTGGGCTTAAAAATAATAAAAATGGAATATTGCAAAGTTTCCTAAATTTCGTGAATGTTTCACTGCAAAATTGAAAATTTCACTGGAACAATGAAAATTTCACTTCAACTTCACATAAGATTCGGCTTAAAAATAATAAAAATGGAATATTTCAAAGTTTCCAAAATTTCGTGAAACTTTCACTGCAAAATTTAAAATTTCACTCCAACATTGAAAGTTTCACTGCAACTGCTTGAGCGTATCCTGATCGTGAGACGCGACGAGTCTCGAGTCATACCCCGCGCACACCCGCGCCCGCCCCGCTCACGCACAAATAGCCGAGTGCACACGCACGCGCCTACATTCAACAGTGACGCTTCTGGTTACGCTAGTAATATATATTCGGTGTCTAGGCTGCTAAGTCCGAGTGCTTCGAGTCGGCGTTCATAGTCTTGTTTTTTGAGCTGTGGGACCATTTTTGTGGCTCGTCTTTGAACGCGTTCCAAAAGATCTACGTCCTTCCTGAAATATGGATTCCAAATCTGAAAGGCATATTCTAATAATGGGCGAACATAGGTTTTGTATAGTTTAAGGAATAGCTCTGTAGTTATGTAAGAGAACGCCTTCCTGATCATGTAGAGTAAGAAGTTTAACCAGAGTGATGGACTGAACTGATGCCAAACCTAGCGTGTAACCTCCGTTAGACTTTTCGAAGAAAAAAATATCTGAAATAACACAAAACGATATTGTCTTGGTGACCGACGCGGGCTCTACCATTAAAATAGCTAAAAATTTTATGATAAAGTATGCAGAATGATCTTTATCTTGGACGCGCTCGCATGTGGGCGCGTTCAGGTAGAAAGCTGGTAGCCGGCGTTGATGCGCCGACCGGCGCCGGCCAGCGCCTGGGACTGTCTGCGTCAACAACCAGCGCTGGTCGGCGCCAGTCGGCGCCGGCTACCAGCTTTCTACATGAACGCGCCCATACAAGGTCGCGCCGCCGACAATTTTGATTCGGCGCGCCGCCGTCGATCGGGTGGTTATCGGCGCTCATATCTAGTTAGTACAGGCACTAAAAGATCTGGACTCGGCATAGAAACAGCAAAGTCTGATAAAGAAATACTGAAAGGTTTTGCTCAGGAGGACATGGAACAAGGTTTCAAACTTACGCCTTAAACCTAGAAATGCAGAATGATTGGCTAACAGTGGGCGACTTCTGCATCCCTCCTGCATTGAAGTGGATATCCATAATATACAACTGGCCCCCTGAGCTGCTTAAGTTCTACCTAAATGCATTCCAGCTTACTCTCCCCGACCCGAGTAACCTAGTCAGATGGGGGAAATCTACAAATAGACTATGCCCGTCATGTAAGGAGTCCGTAGGTACAGCCAAACATTTGTTATGTGGATGCAAAATACTACTTGAGCGAGGCCAGTATTCCTACCGTCATGATAAAGTCCTCCAAATCATCAGAGAGGCCATCAACCTGTCAATTGCACGGACCAGGAAAGGGCAAACCAGTAGTGGTTCCAGAAGATCAACTTTGTGAAACCTGGAGCCAAAAAGCTGCTGAAAGATAGGACTAAACCTTCTTCAATTTTGGTAGCAGCAAAGGATTGGGAATTGTTGATGGACACACATGAGAAGCATTACCAGATGCCTTCGGAAATCTGTACCACAGCATTAAGACTGGATATACTCATATTCTCAAAAACGACAAAGCATGCAGTACTTGTTGAACTTACAGTTCCATGGGAAAGCAACATACCGAAGGACCACAACATCAAACTTAACAAGTACTGCAACTTAGTAGACCGGATTGTGAGAAACAAATTCAAGACTGATCTCTTCGCTGTGGAAGTCGGAGCAAGAGGACTACCAGCGAAGTCGCTCTACAGTCTCTTCAAGAATCTAGGGCTGCCAAGATCGACGCTAAGCTCATACATGGAGAGAGCTTCGAAAACGTCACTGGAAGCATCCTACAGAATATGGATAGGTAGAGAGAGGGAGGTCGAGAGCGGGACTGGTGTTTCCCCGCGTCCTAGTCAACACAGACTAGCTGTCGAGGGCTTGATGCGAGCTGAAACGTGAAGCATGCGTGGGAAATTTAGAGTGGCCACTCGCTAGTCCCGACCTAGATTAACACCCTCCTCTACTGCCGATGGGCCCGAATATATTCGGTGAAGCCATCGCAAGATTAGTTCCACACCTTCGGTAAACATTTCGGGAGTATTTTGTTTTTCCTGGATAAAAAAATCCATCTGTGCTTCTAAAAAGTGAATCCTGACTGGTTGTTGTCTTTGTTTTGTTGTCGTATCTAAGTCACGTGGAGGGGACATGATGGACATAAAGACGTTAGGATTTACCCGCTAGTTATAATTTTAGCTTCACGTGAAGACAGTTAGGTAGGCGCCTTTCCTTATGTCACAGTAATTTGTCACCGAACTATGGAACGTAATAAATATGTACTCATGTAATAAATATCCTCGAATACAATTAATTATATCTCTGTAAAATAAAATAACTTCTATCGGTGACAGATTATTACGTTACATAATAACCTGCAGTGCCTCTACGTGGTGAAGGGCATCAGCCTATGACACTGTATTCAGATAACCGAGGATTAATGAGATTTACTGTTCGATTGCATCTAATTATAGAATAATATAGGAACGAGGGACATCCCGGTATAACGATCACGCTGCCATGGGACCAAACTGTTGTAGGGCCTCTCTTGGACATGTCATTACGTCAATAAGACGATCACAGCCAAAATTACCACTTTCTCATTTTATCTTTTTGGGAAGGATGGAGCTGTTGGTTGATCGCTATTGCAATCAATGGCTGTTCCAACTCACCTGTATGGCATAGTAGTCTGTGAGAGTGAAGGAGAGAGTTGGGTTGCTGAGGTTCCGCTGGCTGTGGAGGGACACGGCCTGGATGTAAAGCTGCAACAGTCGAGCCGCGCGTCGTCCGTCCTCCCCGCCACGACTCTCACCACGCACCTGCAAACAGTGTAATAGTCCAAGAGTACATATACCAGTATGTTATACAAGATAATATGCAGTTTTTGGTCAATGACAACAGCGAGGAGTGTATGACTATTTGCTGGAAACACATACACACAAAATAGGTACTAAGTATAGTCCACTGTACAGACGATGCTTGTGGCAGGGGGAAACTACGCAATGGCCTGGCCCGGGTCTTCTACGACCAGCATGTACGGGTCGCAGTTAGCGTTGGTGCCGCCTCCCGGTTACACTGAATTGGATGAAAAACATGAACTATTTACAAATCCACTTCGACTGACCTTTCATTCTGTGCAGTATTACCAATCTGGGCAGATACCAAAGAGTTTGTATTACGTGCGACGTAATACAAACTCTTTGGCAGATACCTAGTAAGGCAGGGAAGGTACCTACAGTTTTAGGGCCAAAACTCAAAACTGTGATGCAATGCGATTTCGCGTTGCAAAGCATCTTGCTGCCACAGCTTTCGCATACCATTCATTCGAGGATCATGAATCGTAACACCTCTCATGGACGAGCTAGAAGTTCGTCCATAGCCGGACTATAACAATATTATAGAAAAAAACAACATTATCATTATGGACCCCAATGGAGACAATTTTCTCGAAAGCGTTTTGCCTATACGCTGTCCCAGAACAAACAATTGGGCATCACATCGCAGGAATGCGCTACGCAAATCACGTTGCAAGTCTTTGCGAAGCGTTAAGCGTGGTTTTGCGAAGCATCGAGCGAGTTCGCAGCTTTTGGCGATGCGTCATGTCGTGGCTTTGCCAAGCGTCAAGCAAGCTCGCA
Organism: Nematopogon swammerdamellus; assembly: GCA_946902875.1. Lineage (NCBI taxonomy): Eukaryota > Metazoa > Arthropoda > Insecta > Lepidoptera > Adelidae > Nematopogon > Nematopogon swammerdamellus. The sequence continues at coordinate 11,864,086 of OX336333.1, forward strand.
GCTTTTGACTATGCAATGTCGCGTTACGGTTTTGCCTGGCGTCGTGCAAGCTCGCAGCTTTTGACGATGCAAATCCACTTCGACTGACCTTTCATTCTGTGCAGTATTACCAATCTGGGCAGATACCAAAGAGTTTGTATTACGTGCGACGTAATACAAACTCTTTGGTAGATACCTAGTAAGGCAAGGGAAGGTACCTACAGTTTTAGGGCCAAAACTCAAAACTGTGATGCAATGCGATTTCGCGTTGCAAAGCATCTTGCTGCCACAGCTTTCGCATACCATTCATTCGAGGATCATGAATCGTAACACCTCTCATGGACGAGCTAGAAGTTCGTCCATAGCCGGACTATAACAATATTATAGAAAAAAACAACATTATCATTATGGACCCCAATGGAAACAATTTTCTCGAAAGCGTTTTGCCTATACGCTGTCCCAGAACAAACAATTGGGCATCACATCGCATACGCAAATCACGTTGCAAGTCTTTGCGAAGCGTTAAGCGTGGTTTTGCGAAGCATCGAGCGAGTTCGCAGCTTTTGGCGATGCGTCATGTCGTGGCTTTGCCAAGCGTCAAGCAAGCTCGCAGGTTTTGACTATGCAATGTCGCGTTACGGTTTTGCCTGGCGTCGTGCAAGCTCGCAGCTTTTGACGATGCAACGTCGCTTAGCGCTTTTGCCAAACGTCGAGCAAGCTCACAGCTTTTGACGATGCAACGTTGCGTCGCGGTTTTGCCAAGCGTCGAGCCAGCTCGCAGCTTTTGACGATGCAACGTCGCGTCGCGGTTTTGCGAAGCATCGAGCGAGCGAGCAGCTTTTGGCGCTGCGATGTCGCGTCGCGGTTTTGACTTTCGGCTCTTAGGTAGGTAAGCCATCCAAGGCAACTACCTGATTAAGAACTGACTTTGGCCAATATTAAGAATCTGTTAACTTTTCACGATTTCGCGATACATACAGGCAGCACCTAAATTAATTTAATGATGATAAATAACAATTGAGGCTTTGAATGCCACCATATTAGGTTTTATCTAATGATATCTCCTTCTGCAATCGGCCAGAGCAGATATTTTTCTTTCTCCTTATTAAGTAACTAGGACAAACCTGAACAATTCCTGTGACAGAGAGAACGTCTCCCGGACACGCGTTACCGACCAGATCCCCTTGCAGCTCCACTTCTACATTCCTCGGAATCGTTCCCGATACACTCTGAAACATTGGGCTCTCTCTCAATAAATTTATTTGACATATTGTGTTGAGAAAAGTGACTGCACAGAAATTTTCTTAGTAATGAATTTGAACAATTATAATTATATTTGCAAATTTGTAGTCGTAGTAACTAAAAATGTTGTACGAGATGTCCATTTTCAATGTTTTTCAATAAAATGCTTAAATCATAAAAAACAAATGATTCTGATTTTTTTTCTTCTTATTTTTCAACCGACTTCCCAAAAGGAGAAGGTTCTCAATTTGACTGTATGTTTTTTTTTGTTTTGTATGTTCGTTACGCGATTACGCCATCAAATTGTGGGCCGATTTTAAAATTCTTTTTTTGGTTGGTAGGTCATACTTCAGAGGTGGTCCCATCAAAATTTTATCATAATTGATTCAGCGGTTTTTGAAAAATCAACAAAAAACTATGGTTTGTGGTAACCTTCAGTAAAATTTTTGATGTGGACTTTTTCAGCAATAAGAAAACATAACCATGTCGATACGTCAGCACTATACCATAGTGCATATTCTTTGCAATTTGACACATGGCGAATAATTCTGTACCACTTCAACCAATTTCGATTATTCTTTTTTATGTAATATTACTAAAAAGAATGAAATAAAAACTGTTTAAAAAAAAATAAAACGGATTTCTAAAAAAAATTTAAACTAGAACTAAAATGTATTAAATCATATTTTGAAATGTTCTCTGTCATTGTATTGAAATATATGAATCGATATTGTGATTCATATTCGGACCCTTGAGTAGAAGGCGGTACAAAAGCACACCTGAAAATGTATAGATGAATCCTTTTGTGCTTTTATACCGCCTTCTACTCAAGGGTCCGAATATGAATCACAATATCGATTAATATATTTCAACACAATGACAGAGAAAATTTCAAAATATTATTTAATACTCTTTAGTACTAGTTTTTTTTTTTGAAAGTCAGTTTAATGTTTTTTTTTCTTCTTATTTTCCCTGGGTAGTCATAAACTGGCCTACTCCCTGGTTCCCGCTTGATGTTGAGTTTTGGGACACGTTTTATATGAAATCGATAATTATACTATATGAAAGAGATAATTCTGGTTATGCTAAAAGTCAATAAGTAAATTATTCATTCACTCTGTGTGGATAAACTTTTAAAAGATATAAACACTGAGAAATCTAAAATAATGGAATATTATGCACAACCAGACCGTTTTAATTAAGAAAATCTTAAAACAATAACTTATCACCTGTGATTGTATTTCCTGAATTTTCGCCAACTGCCAATCGTCGGTGATGGTAAATGGTGATGTCTGTAAACTCTCCATTTTCGCAAATTTTCTGCAGCTATTGCAAAATGTTGGAGCTGCAAAAAACTTCATTTATATTAACACAGTAGTTGTATGGGTAAGTCAGCAACTCATTTCCACTCTTAGTCTTCTGATTCTAAGGTAGCTACTGATAGCAAAGTAGATGTAATGATAGTAGATGACAGAAAAGTAAAATTCAGTAGCAATTAGTAAATGAGCAGACGCTGCGGACCTGTGAAGACTCCCTGTGGCTGCTGCACGGCTTGTATCGCTTGGCAGCCGGAGCACTGGAAGGCAGCGGAGGTGCAGATGAGGCCCACGCTGCCCACGCGGATCACTGTACCCTTTATTGTCACCAGCTTGCCTGAAAAACAGCCATTCAATTGGTTCTATTGGTCAGTGTAATTCAAACTTCAGTGTTATGATAAAAGGGTAATTTATATAATTATTTACAAAAAAGAAACAATGCCGAAAACTTTACTCATCAAAATAAGCAAATATGAAAATAACACATCCAGGATGATGACGATAAAAATATGATGGTGTTGAACTAAGCTTGCGATGGCTTTACTGAATATATCCGGGCCGAATGGCCATAGAGGAAGGAGGGTGTCAATCGAGGTCGGGACTTGCGAGTGGCCATTCTGTGTAGTTCTCCAGCTTGCGTTACGTTTCGGCTCGCGGCAAGCCCTCTTCAGTTAGTCTGAGTCTGCGGTGACTAGGACACGGAGAACTAGCAGTCCCGCTCTCGACCTCCCTCTCTCTACCTAACCATATTCAGTAGCATGCCTCCAGTGACACTTTCGAAGCTCTCTCCCCATATGAGTTTAGCGTCGATCTTGGCAGGCCTAGGTTCTTAAAAAGACTAGAGCGACTTCGCTGGTGGTCTTCTTGCTCCGACTTATACAACGTGTCCCAAAACTCAACGTCAAGCGGGAACCAGGGAGTAGACCAGTTTATGACTACCCAGGGAAAAATAAGAAAAAAAAAATCTCAGTCATTTATTTTTTAGTAAAAAATTGAACTGAATATTTTTTTTGGTAAAACTTCAGAAAAATACCACGGGAGCTACGACATCTTAGCTACGAAGAGAGACTCAAAGTGCTAAAGCTGCCCTCCCTGGAAGCTCGACGCCAGAGAGGGGATCTAATAGAGGTGTACAAAATTCTGACGTGTAAATACGATTGCCCTGAGCCAAATGTTCACATTGAACCAAAACGTTCATCTTCGAGGCCACAGCATTAAACAAAGTCGAACAATCTTTAACAGCAATACTCGCAAACATTTCATAACAAACAGAGTGGTGGACAACTGGAACCAACTTCCAGAGGAAGTAATAAGCGCACTTAGTACTAACCAATTCAAAAATAGAGTAAGTAGATAAATATTTAACAAATAAAACATCTCAAAAAGAGTGCTCAAGAACGATAATTAAATAAAAAAAAAATTAAAAAAAACCCAAGATAATGAGAAAAACAACAAAGTTTAACTGGATTTAGACGCATCAGCCTAGGCTGCCTGTCTAAAATAAATAAATAAATAAATAAAACTACAGGCATTCTGGGTTTATTTGGGATAGTTATCAATAGCAGAGTTATTTAGGCTTCCAATATAAAAATTTTAACAATTATAGTTGCAAATTTATTTGTAGTCGTAGTACCTAAAATGTTGATTTTCAATGTTTTTCAAAAAATGCTCATATCATAAAAACAAATGACTTCGATTTTTTTTCTTATTTTTCCCTGGATAGTCATAAACTGGCCTACTCCCTGGTTTGCTCCCTATTCGCTTGACGTTGAGTTTTGGCACACGTTATATATCGCTTAGGTAATTGCATAGTAGCAGTAATAGTTTAATAGTAAAATGTATGGTAAGTAGTTCTTACCGAAATAATTAACTTTCAAACTGGACAAAGGAACAACTGGATGATGGTTCATTAATCTTACTCTTATTTTTGATTCACATTTTAATTCCTGTAAAACAAACAATAAATTAATCATTACCTTATTTTGCACAATCTCTAGCAAAATGAACTACGCCGCTTCCTGGATTTATCGCCGCCGTTTATCACAAAATCAGCAATAATTAAAACCAGCTCTGCTATTTCAATAATATCACGATAGCAGCTAATTCTTAGAATGTTAGCATGTTTGAGCCTCAATAAAGGTAATAGGTAGAAACCTCGGTAGAAACCCTTTAATGTACACTTAAAAATTAAAACAGAAAAGAAATGCAAAGGCAAGCTGTATCATTGACTTGATTGTTTGATCAACTTTGTGCTATACCTATTCTTATGTTGACTATCCCGCCTTATTGCTCACCTCATGAAGGCAGAACTCGAGTACACTAAGAGTGAGCTCCGGTTTATCAAACAGTTCCTCCTTGAAGGCCGGCCAGCCTGATATGAAGTCCGGTTCACGCTGCAAGTCCAACAGGTCCAGAGGAACGCTTCTTGTTTGGTCAATCTTCTCAAGATCGAACGCGCATCGGTTCTTGTGAATGTACGTTTTGAAACACTCAATGCGTCGAGTTAACTCGTCAGTACGCTCTAAAATATTTGTAAAACACATTATACACATGTATTATTATAAGTATTTGTTATTTCTATTTAATTTCTTGGCTTCCGGAAGGGCCGCCCGGCCCCCAAACCCTTTACATTCGTTGGCAAGCGGAAGAGCTGGCCGGGTCCAAAAAATTGTTTCTATTAATTTTTCTTACGAGAATGAATTTGATGTATTGGCTTTACGGACAAAAACCTTTGCCTTTCCTGTAGAACACACTTCAAAAATATTTAAAAATGTCAAGACTATGGTCGTTTCGCCGTGTGTTTTCGTTTATTGCATGCCCCACTCTAATTACGCCGCATTCAGCTCCGCCCTACCAGGTATTCCTCAGCCACTATCCCTTCCCCCGAATTGACCAACTGCCAATAATTGGCAATTACTAATTATTAGTTGTCATCAGTTAGTCAGCCAGGGGGCACGTCTAAAGTTCGTCTCGGTCTTTTTGACCATAGCGCGATCGACGGTGTCGTCGTTTTTATGTGCTGACTTTAATCCCTTCACCATTAAACTGAAGTCGAAGCTGATACCGCAGCGAAGAAACCTGACATAACATTAACAATAAGAGACGCGACTAGCGTCGGGTTAAACACACCTGAGTACCTACAAACAATTATGCACTAAAACCAAAGAGTAAAACTAAAACAGAAAAAAAAGTATTCTGACATCTTGTCACTTGTCACCTGTGTAGGGTTGCCAGATGTCCGGTTTTGGCCCGGACAGTCCGGTTTTCGAAGCCCCTGTCCGGTAAAAAAATATGACCAGGTTTTGTCCGGTTTTTAAATTTCCCGCCCGGTAAAACTGAAATATTTCTATTCCCGCCATACATAAGCTATTGCTATAGTATTATCCAAACCTCCTGTCCGGTTGGGCAATAAAGTTATATGGCTTTGCGCCATTGCGCCGTGCGCAGATGCGCTTCCCTAAGCCATATAACTTTATTTCCCAACCGGACACGAGGTTTTGATAATACTATAGGCACACTTGGACAGACGAACGGAATAAATTAGAGATACAGACATTGTAAAGCGAGTTATGCATTTTTTTCAACATTTCACATACTTGCACTAATTTAAGGAGGCAATATCGAATAACAAAACTCTCCTTAAAGCAGCGATGTCTAGTGATAAATATCAGTATAAATGACTGTCTTAATTTTGCATTAATTAACTTAATTAGTTGTATATTTGCATTTATGCAGAATAAAATATACAACTAATTAAGTAAGACGAAGTATTTGTGTTTTTCATTTGAGTAAAGAGATACGGAAATTAACTTACCTTTCAACTTTTATATTTAATTCGCCTGGTTTTTAAAAAGGATTCATAAAAAAAATATTTTATAATAGGTAGGTAGGCAAGTCTTTATTTTTAAGGCATACTGTTACCTTCGAGTATATATTGATTTGTTTGTACAATGACTTGTTTGTGATGAATAAAACTTTCTTTCTTAACATTTCATGTGGTTTAATAAATCTAAACAAAATTCTCTAATTATAATTGAGTTTTTGGTTGTCTGTTTTTCAATGGCGAACATCAGCTGGCAACCCTACCTGTGAGTCACAGGACTCAGGACAGGACACACTTGGAACTCAACTTAGGTACTTATCTACCTTGTTAAAATCATAAACAATAACAATTTATTGTGGTCGTCTTTACCTTCATTCGGAAAGTACAGTTTCCATTCTTTATCACTTTCATTGACGAACACCGTAATCGGAGCCTGGTTGGATGGTGCACGTGAAGAGGCTTGCGAGGTATTAGTCGGTCTAGCGCTTTCGCTCGGTCCGCTACTTCTACCACGACCGGAGCCCCGGTACGAAGGCCGTCGGGAACCGCGGCCGTAACCGCTCCCGTACCACGATCGTCGCATCCGCCCACTCTCTCCAAATTTGCTTGCTTATAATTCGTCGCCAACACAATGTTTCCCAATATTCCCATGCCATGCCTGCCACCGGTCGAAAAACTTTGGAAATGGCGGGCGATTTTTACTGTCATTTTGACAGTGACAGTGGAATGGTGTTGCCAAATCGTAAATGGGTGGGGACCAAATTCGTTGTACTTTCCGACGAAAAATCGTGTCCGCCTATTTTACGACCAAATAAAAACATTTAAAATTTAATATTTTTATTATTTTTTTTTTTTTTTTTTTTTATGGAAGCTGACACAGTTGGCTACATCACCTACAACATCCGTGATGTCAGCCCATAACACCGGGTGAACTAGGTGCTATGTCAGTGCTTCCCTTCATTTCGCGCCGGCTACACTGAACTGGACGGAAAACACGAACTATTTACATAGCCGTTTCGACCGACGTTTCGCTCAGTGCGGTGGTACCAACCCGGCCGGGATAAACCCTACCACCCAGTAAGGTAAGAAGGGAAGGGACCTACAGTTTAATGTGGAATCCGAACCACGGTCAGCCTCCAACCCATCCAATAACTGACCGCACCACTGAGCTGCCGAGGCTGACGATCCCTTAGTCGACTTTTACGACATGCGACGGGGAGAGATGCAGTGGGGCTATTCTTTTTAAGTACCGACCCCACACGGTACAAAGTATTTCTTATACCAAAAAGAAAAGGCTAACTTATCGGTCTCGTTTCCACATTATATAACTTAATTGTATGACGTATTCCAATAATTTTTATGATACTTTATGCAATGAAGTGAAGTTCACTCCCCATACAAAAATTGGTTGTCTGTAAAGTCGGTTTACGGACGATAGTTTTACGTGATGACGTCATAAATAATATCTGTGTAAATAATTTTATCTAAAAAAAGTGCTAAAATAGAGTGTTTCATACAAAAAAACTTTTACTCTAATTATTTTTAATCTCTGTCAAGTGTCAAATGTGTTATAATTATAATATATTTCATATTTTCTAATTATGAAAAATGTCTTTGAACGAAGTTAATAATATTCGCAAGGGAATTTGATTTGCTTATTATAATAATTAATTAAAGTTCTCTCTATTAATTATATAAACAACATAATTTTGCTACTATATTTTATTTTTTGCTGTCAAGAAATAAATATCGATAGCTACATACTTCGCTTCCATTGTTAATTGGACCATTTTGTTGCTTGGACGATAACATAGATAGAACTATAAAGATTTAACTACCTACCTACCTTATTGTATATTGTTATTACACCTATCACTAATTGTATTTTGACGAACCTAATTGTAACCTTGTTACCTAAAGATTATAAATTAAATTGAATTGAATTGAACATTGGAAATTATCCCTTTTTTCTACAACAAGGATACATAGTAAAATCCAATAAATTTTATTTTGTGCTGATATAATAATAAACAAAAAAGTTACCTACCAGGGTTTAAAGCTGGGGTTTTGTTAATTAAAAAAAAATCGTATCTCGATATCACGTGAATCCTAACAATAGGTATCATGGGTCAAAACCGTGCAAATGACCCCACTTATCTACAAAAAATGTTGTCGGTCGATGCGCCGAACATCCTGTATAGACGTACCGTGGATCTTTCACCAGCATGTTCCCCAGCCTGTTTGGAAAGTAAGTAAATAAAAATGACATTGTTTTATTTTACTGAGATTATATAATTTATTTTTCATTTCTTATTTTGTATGAAAAATTTAAACTGCAGTATTTCTATTTACAGATACAGATACAGATATCTGTATCTGTTATATTATTTAGATTTATTACTTCAAACTACCTGTGGAATGCCCTCGGGAATGCCCTGGCGGAAGGTTCACAGTACGCCTTTTCTTTAATCTATTAAAGTAGGTACCTATACATATATACACATACCTACAATAAAAGCGTATAATATAATATCTATATAATATAATATAGCGTAGACCACGACTCGTGGCGTAGACACACACACACAGCTTGTGATATTACTAAAAAAAAAAATTTTACGTTTCTATGGCAACTCTGGTGGATTTCGCAGTTTTGAGGAGGTTGAAAAATTGGCGGGAAAGCGTGAAGACACAAGTGCCTAACTGGAAAATAAAAAACGTTTATTTCAAGTGAAAGAAGTCAGTCGGGTCAAGTCGGGAAGTTCGTTTGAGAATTGAGTTTTGTTTCAATCACTGATAAAGTAAAAAGGAACCAGCAGAATGCAGAGCGACAGCGATGGTGGCGGGAAAAACAATTGCAACAGAAATGGCGCGAACGGGGAGCCTGTAAAGAAAACTAAAAAACGGCGAATGCAAGAGGTTGGAAACAATGATGCTACAGACAAATTCCAACCTTATAATAATCCACAATACGTAAGAGCCTACCCCGAAAACACAGGAAAAACAGAGTTTGTCGTCTATGTGGAGAGCATAAATGATGGAGAGCTGGTAGGCAACAAAAGCCCAATTTACCTATCAAATACATTCCAAAAGTACAATAAGGGAATAACAGGACTGAGACGAATAAACGCAAAAAAAATAGCAGTTTACTTCAAACAAGCAGGTCCGGCCAACAGTTTAGTTAAAAATGTTCAATTCCTGGCTTCATACAACTACAAGGCATACATTCCAGCGAGTGCGGTCGAGCGCATAGGCGTACTAAGGTTTGTGCCGACAGAACTCTCGAATAAAGACATTTATGATCACATCAATAGTGAGGTGGACATTGTATCGGTAAGAAGATTCATGAAAAAAATGAAGGTGTGTTAACGCCTCTAGAAACAATAACTGTCACTTTTGCATCGGATTATCTTCCAGAGCGAGTATACATCGACCTGTGGTCGTACAGAGTAGCGCAGTACATCCCGCCTGTGCTGCAATGTTACAAATGCCTTCGCTATGGTCACTCGGCCAGTGTTTGTAAGGGTCAACAAACTTGTTCTATATGTGCTGAACAACACCACTATAAAGAATGTAATAATAATGACAAGATCAAATGTGCTAATTGTAAAGGCTCACATTTGGCAATTTCTAAGTTCTGTCCCATGAAACAAAAAAAGATGGAGGAAAAAAAGAATAAAATGAGTATTACTACGTACAGTCAAATCACAAATTCATCAAGCTATGAAAAACAATTCCCATCCTTATCACCCATATCCCAGAAAAGGTAAAATACGCCTAATACATGTATAAACACCGCAGATATAGTAAATAATGATATGATAATACAAGCTATTATAAAAACTTTAGTTAAACTAGGAAATGATTCATCGGGAACGCCAAACACTATTAAAAGAATTAAAGAAGTATTACTATCAACTTTGTAACTTAACGCAATGGCTCTATATGATAATACATTTTTAAGAATTTCACAATTTAATATTCAAAGCCTAAATAGTAAGAAACCGCTTTTAATAAATTTCTTAGAAAATAATAATATTGATATTTGCCTACTAAATGAAACCTGGACCAAACCGACATCAAATATTAGAATTCCTCAGTACAATTTCCTATTTAAAAATGCAAAAAATGAACCCGGTGGAGTGGGAATACTTATAAAAAATCACTTCAAATATGACATTTTACAAACTACTTTTCATGAAAACATTCAGACCATTGCAATTTCCTTGAATACAAATGCTGGACAGTTGACAATTTTATGTGTTTATTGCCCGCCTAGACCTTCGGGTCGTCTAAAAGTCACACAATTAAGGAATATTATAAAAAGTTTACCAAAGCCATGTCTTGTGTCTGCCGATTTGAATGCTCATCATATTGCATTTGGTTGTTCTACTACAAAGCCTAGAGGTAAGCAAATATTTGATGTGTTTGATGAATGTGATTTATGTCTTTTGAATACTGGAAAACCAACAACTGTTCAATACCCTACTAGAAATCCATCCGCGATTGATATAACATATACCAGTCCTACCATCGCACCGTTATGCAAATGGAGAGTACACGATGACCCGCTGGGCAGTGATCATTATCCGACTGTAATAGACATTCACTTACAACCTTCTATTTATGAAATTCATGAACCTTGCGAAAAATTTATATACAAAAAAGCGGACTGGTGTGAATATTATGAACTATCTGAACGATTATTTCATAATTTCAAAATAGATCAAAATGACATTTTAAATTCTTACAATTTTTTTTGTGATATCTTATCTCAATTAAAGCAGAAATGCATTCCAGTATTTAAAAAAAAACATTGTGTGCTCTCAGAAAACCGGTCCCATGGTGGAACGAACGATGCAGTATAGCTGTTAAGACTTCTAAAAATGCTCTCCGACATTATCAAAAATATCCTATAGTAGAAAACTACATAGATTACAAAAAGAAAGATTTGGAAAAAAAGAAAATTCTGAAAGAAGAAAGAAAAAGTAGCTGGGAAAACTTGTGCATTAGCTTTAACAGAACTACACCGATAAGTAAAATCTGGAACTCTATAAAAAAGTTTAAAAGAATAAGACCAAATAATAGTTTTAAAAATGATGAATGGATACCAAGTTTCATGAATAAGATAGCACCAGAACAAGAAAATGAAATTAATTACGAAATACTTGAATATTATTTCCAACAAAATAATAACAATCCGAGTAGTGAATTTTTAGGAAAACAGTTTACATGGGATGAATTCAATATGTCTATGCAGTCACGTAGAGACACTGCTCCAGGATTAGATGATATCACATATTGTATTATAAAAAAATTACACCCTTCTGCACAGAAAATATTGTTACAAATATTCAATCATTTATGGACTAAGCAAATAGTACCCGACCAATGGAAAACCCAGTGTGTAATACCAATATTAAAACCCGATAAACCTACAAATGATCCTCATTCATATAGACCTATTTCACTGTCATCTTGTATCGGTAAGCTATTTGAGCAAATGATAAAAGTTAGATTAGATTGGTACGTGGAATCTGAAAATATCATACCACCGAATCAGTTTGGCTTCCGTAAAGGTAGAAGTGCTCCTGAAAGTTTTATATCGCTAATATCAGATATTAAAAATTCTATCCATAGTCATTCTAATACATTATGCGCTTTTCTTGATGTTCAAGGAGCATTTGATAATATAAATGTTAGTCAACTCGTACAAGTGTTATTTGAAATAGGAATTCCCGCCACTTTATCAAAATGGATATTTAATTTTCTCTATAATAGAACTATGTATGTTAAATTTAACAATATCCTTCATGGCCCTCGGCATGCATATAAAGGCACCATGCAAGGGGCCACACTTTCTCCGTTGCTCTACAATTTATACACATCACAAATGAAATATGTAACTAACAATCAAGTTACTGTTCTTCAATTCGCAGATGATTTAGTTAAATACTCTACACACAGAGACATTGAAATAGCTAGAAATAACTTGAATAATGGTCTCCATGAACTGTACACTTACTATGGGAAAAAACTAAAATTAGACATTAGTACAAGCAAAAGCTCTGTAATGATATTTTCAAAAGCTTTCATTCCTCGATCTTTTCTATAAAATATAACCAAATGTCATTACCTAGAACTTCAGAAAAGAAATTCTTAGGTGTAGTCTTAGATGAAAAATTAAATTTTGGCTCTCATATTAACTACATAACCAAAAATGCTCTAAAAGGTATTAATATTTTGAGATGTTTATGTGGTACATTTTGGGGCGCAGATCCTAAAATTCTTAGTATGCTGTATAAAAGTATTGTACGCAGCCATTTTGATTACAGTTGTCTCGCATATATTAATGCAAGCCCGAATCTTTTAAGGAAATTAGATGTAGTACAAAATATGGGATTAAGAATTATTAGTGGAGGCATGTGCTCCACCCCTATTAATTCTATGGAAGTCGAAACTTGTATAATGCCATTAATAATAAGACGCTTAGTATTTGCTGAAAAATTTTGTATCAAGGCCTTAACTCTTGGAGGTAATATTGTTGTAAGAAAAATAATACCATCAGTTGCATTAAATACTGGCATATATGTGACAGAAAGTAATTTAATTCAGAAACAATCTCCAACAATATTTAAAGTAATGAGTAAAAGTATTGAAAGAACTGTATGCATGCATGTCAGTGATATTTGGCCTTGCTATGATCAGTTGATCACTCATTCAACAGCAATATTGCCCGATGTTATTATTTTAGAGATAAAAAAAAACAAATTTGACTTTGCTGCTTTTATGGAAAGTAAAACTGAATTTTACAGAATCTATAGTGATGGTTCCAAATTTGGATCAACTGTGAGGTCCGCTATATACGATCCACAAATTGAATATGTTAAAAGTTTTGAAATCAACTCTATATGTAGTATTTATAGTGCAGAAGCATACGCTATTTTAAAAGCAGTACATCATATACGGGACTTAAATGATCAACGTAATTATAATATTCTATCTGATTCGCAAAGTGTACTGGTGGACCTAAGTAGTGCAAAGATAAATTACAAAACTAACTATTTAATTTATGCAATTAAAAACTGTGTGTATAAAACAAATAGATTAAAAGGGGCTATAGAGAGGACATTGCGAATATTTCCATATAAACTTTTTGAGCTCAAGATTATAATACGCCATCTAGCTTTGAATAGCAAAAACATGATGTAATATAGAACACATAATTAGAACACATTTCATCTATTGGTCGATAGATGAAGCCAATAGTCTAATAGGACGAGAGCCAACGACCAAAATGATAGTTGATTTTATATGAGCGATAAAATCGTTAAATTTAATTTACTATTCCGTTTTGATCAATTGACCCAAATTCACTTGTAAAAATGATTTTGAGACTGTTTGAGCTATAATATTAGGTGCTGAAATTGAAAATGAAATTGCCGTTTCTACAAACTGACCACTTGTATGTCAGCCTCGATAGCTCAGTGGTGCAGACAGTCAACTGTCGCTATTGAATGTTAAGCAACGCTGGGTGCGGTCAGTACTTGGATGGGTGACCGCTGACCGTTGGAGGCTGACCGAGGTTCGGATTCCTCGTAAAACTGTAGGTCCCTTCCCTCCTAATCTTACTTGGTGGTAGGGTTTAATCCGCCCGGGTTGGTACCACCGCACTGAATGAAACTTCGGTCAAAACGGCTATGTAAATAGTTTGTGTTCTCCGACCAGTTCAGTGTAGCCGGCACGATCAAAGGGGGAAGCACTGACATGGCACCTAGTTCACCCGGTGCTACGGGCTGACATCACGGACGTTGTAGGTGATGTAGCCAACCGTGTCAGTTTCCATAAAAAAAATAAAAATAAAAATAAAACTTTGAAAGTGGCTACCTTTTTTTTGCGTAGGAATTCCAATTTCAAATATTTTCTGTTATAAAGGCAAATTATTCTTTTTTCCAAATCAGTTGTTCATTTGTTTTCCCACCGTTCGGGTTTTTTTACATCGCTGGTTCTGTGACCATGGAAAAATCTAAATTGCGCGTTATTTTCGAATATGAATCCCGTCGCAGCACCAACGCAGCACAGACGGCATGCAATATCATCGACGTGTATGGACCAGACAAGTGAACGTACTGACTGTGCGTTTTTGGTTTGATCGCTTCCGTTCTGGAAATTTTCATCTCAATGATGAGCCCCGTGGCCGACCGGAGACGAGAGTCGATAACAATGAATTTAAAGCCATAGTTGAAGCAGATTAATCACAAACCACGTCGGAATTAGCAGCAGCCTTCAATGTAAGTTATAAAACGATACTGATTCATTTACGTCAAATTGAAAAGATAAAAAAGCTCGGAAATTGGTTACTGTATGAACTCACTGAAAAACAACAACAAAATCGCGTCGAAGCTTGTCTTAACTTTTTGAATAAGCACAGAAATGGGGGGATTCTGAATCGGATTGTCACTTGTGATAAAAAGTGGATCCTGTATGACAATCGAAAACGTCCGTCACACTGGTTGGACACAGGGGAGGCAGCCAAACCATGTCCCAAACGCAAATTGAGTCAAAAGAAGTTGCTTGTCAGTGTATGGTGGACCTGTGCCGGGATTATTCATTACAGCTTCTTGCACGTCTGGTCAGTGATGGTGGCAGGGACCGCGGGTTCGAGGCTCGCAAAAGACGGAGAAATATATTTTGTATTTTCAACTATTGTATATGCCTCTCTATTGCGCTCTCGCTTGCACACACAGGTCTCTATCGCGCTCTCGCTTGCACACACAGGTTTAGATGGAACGTTACACTTCTTCGTGCGTGCAGCCGGTGTTCATCAATTTATAAGACGTGACATCATCACGTCAAAACAAATCCGACGAGGCAGTGAAAAACGCCTTTAAAGAGTTCATCGATTCCCATCCCCAGGATTTCTATAGTAGAGGCATCAATGAACTTCCAGTAAAATGGCAAAAGTGCATTGATAATAATGGCCAATACTTCGATTAAACAAATATATATTTTTCATAAAAAAATATTTTTTATTTTTTCTATATAGGTAAAACGGCAATTTCATAGGCAAGGACCTAATATTTGTTTTGCCTCATTTGGCATTTTTGTAAAGGTTGGTACGCGCACCGCTACTGACGTCTGAAAAACATGTTCTGGTTATCTTAGATCGGTAATTCAGCAACATTCCGAAAATCAAACGGAATACCATGACAGGGTTCGGTCAAATTGGTTGCCATTTTTAAAAAATACTGTCAGGAGACGCTACACGAAAAACATTTAGTATCGGGTTGAGGACAATTGAACGAAATACTATGAGACAAAAATATTGGTTGTGGGATCTCGTACTATAATAGTAGTAAAGCTACTGTATAACAGAGGGCGCTTTTTATTTTTTCAATATGGCCTAGTTGATCGTTGTTCTAGAATAATCTATGGAAATTATGTATTATATTCAAATATTGAATAAATATACACAATACTTATGAAAATAAACTGATTACATGTTCAGTCGTATTTTTATATCGAGATTTGCAATACCGCAATGCGCAACTCGGCATATTTTCTTAGATTTTCTTCTTTCTCTAGCACACGAATACGACCTCACATGCGGACTGCTGGCGCTAGACTGAACGACTTTGTACCACTAGGATCTAAGTAGTAGATTACGATTTTGTTCTTGTTGTCCGGTCTATATGGAAGAGGGTGAGTTTAATGTCTTTGGTATAAAATGAACCAGAAAATTGAATTTATGTGGATTCCATCACATGAAGACATAGCCGGAAATGAAATAGTCGACACTGCTGCTTATCAAGGACAGAACTGCGAACCATCAGACCTGAAAGTCCCTTTCTCTGACTATTATGCTGAAATTAAGAAAAACAATAGAAATATGTGGAAAGCATACTGGATGAAGACAACAGAAACCAAAGGAAAATGGTATGCAGATATACAAAAGGTTATGCCATCTCAACCCTGGTACAATAAACACAAGGACTGTAATAACCGTAAATTCATAATGTTCGAGATCGACGCTCAGGGAGCGGTGGACTGTAGTGTTTCTTGCAATCTGGATCGGCGAAGACACCCAAGTCACTCGGTCAGCGACTCGCGGAGAGGAAATAGCGACGCGAAATAAAACACTCGTGCTCTATCAACTATAACGTGACGGCCCGCCACCGGGGCAACTCGGACTTGAACGACAGGGGGCTCAGTGAGCACAACGCGACGCGGAGAGAGAGGGACGGCGGTAGCGCAGTCGAGCTCGCTCTTGATGTCAACCGCTTCGGCGGGAAAGCTCATGTGCTCGCTGCGCTTGTTGCTTGAGGTCCGCTCTCTACCGCTGCTCGTAGTGTACTGGCGGGCCGGCGGCGGCGGCTTCGCGCCCGCTTTTATAATCTCCGCTCGGCGAAAAATGAACTATTGCGCCGTTGCAACAGAATGTTGCACCAGCTGCGGCGGGGCGGCGGACCGCCGTACCCGCACCCGCGGCTCGGCTAAAACTGTCGTTCTCCCCCAGTGTTGCTCCGGAAAAAGGCCGTCATAATATTTATTCAAATAACTTATGTCTAACCTATTCCATATGTTCTAATAGCTAATTAAACCTAACGGGCTAGGTCTTACGAGCTAACTTATTCTACGAGGGTGTAAAAAATATATTTCTTAATAACTAACTTATATCTAACTTATATTATCTTAATTATACCTAGCCCGCGCCTATGCTACACTATGCTAACTTATAAAACCTACTTCTATTGCTACGCCGGCCGCTGCCTTACTACGCTAATTCCTATTCTAATTTTCCTAACTAAGACGTGCCGGCTGCGGAGCCGTCGTCGTCCGCCACACATAACAATAATCAACAGAATGAGATTCGGACATAACCAAACACCAGCCCATCTTCACAGACTCCACCTTTTGCCAAACAGCGAATGTCAATATTGCAACCACCATGACGCCGACCTGTCACATCTTGTATTGAGTTGCCAGAAGTTCGCTGTCCAGCGATTATTGCTGGCAGCAGTTATACAAGAACAAGAACAAGACACGCAGGATTTATCTGAAGACAAGATTACAATTAATTACTTACTAAACGAACAAAAATATTGTAAAAGCCTGTACAAATATATAATAAATACAGTAGAAAATATATAAAGAAAAGAAAATTCAAGAAATGGCTGAAGGACCTGGCATCCAAGCCAAAAATTAATAAAGAAAAAAAAAATCGCAGTTTTGAAACGAATTCTAAAATTGAATTTGAAATTTTGTTCAAATCTGTTTTGTTTATTTTCTCAGATTTCATAATTTCACGAGTGAAATAGAAGTCAAATGTCATTGAAATACTTCTATATTTTACAAAAAGGGGTAGCTTTTTCTTATTGATTGCGCATTATTTCCAAGGGAATTATGGCGTTACACGAGGTTGAAGTGGATATGATAGAACCCACCGCAGGCGCGTTATCGCCCTGGGAGGCGCGCGAAGAGTACGACCGTGCCGCGCTCGTCGCCATGCTGGAAGTAAGCACGCGTTTACAGGAGTTGCAGAAGAAGCATCGTCACTCCAGCGCTCTGGGTCTCGGCCATGAGAGCTATAAAGACAAACAGGTCGTTACATTATCTACTTAAAAAGTTTAAGTGCGAATGTTGTTTACACACGGAGGGCTCCATGCAGATCCGCTGCCCGCCCGTCCTTCCCCGCCATTGAGTACTTTGGTCCCATCGAAGTTAGTTCCGGAACAAACTGCCATTCAGAATCACCTCGCACCCGCGTCGCGCGCCTGTGAATCTTCGCTCAAAAGAATCAGAGATTTTCTGTAGGTACCTATAACAGGTCTAAGATACAAACTTCAAAATAGTTTCATGCTCCCAAATTGCTGCCCGTTTTTTTTAAATGAATTAAGAAATTAAGATTCTGTCATATTTTTACTCGTCTTTGGGACTTTGGGAGGTCATAAGTCCTTTTCATGGTATTAACTTCATCAAATGATATTTTTCCTAGAACAAGGATACATCGTAAAACCAAAGAACAAGGATACATCGTAAAACCAAATAAATGATAATGATGGTGATCATTATCATTCAAAAATAAAAAAAAAATTCGTATCTCGATACCACGTGACACCAGACAAAAGGTGTTATAGGTCAAAACCATGAAAATGACCCCACTTACCTACAAAAAAATTTTGTCGGTTCATGTGCCGAACATCCTGTATATACCATTACCACTAGGTAGATCTATTAGAAAACTATTTTGTTTTAAAAATTTCTTTTTTGCGGCCCCCATTAAATTCGTCAAGTCCTTTGAGGACGTTTGACTTACCCCTTATTTTTTTTTTGCCTCCCGGTTATCTATGATATTCCAAGTATAATGATGATCGCTAAAGCCGTTTAGGAGCTGCATACAGGCTGTGACGTATAGACGGACTGACGGGCAGACGGAGATGGACGCAGAGATATCTATTTTATAATGATCGGTTCCTGCCAGCGATGCTAGCTACGGAATCCTAAAAACACTTTGATAAAACTAGCCATTTGTCCTTATATAATGTTAAAAGCGCGAATTCCAGGCGAGAGCAAGGGAGGATAGACAGAATCGAATAGCGTCACTGAAGTCACAGCAGAGATTCATGTTGGAGACGGCTGCGTCTATGCTCAACGTGTCTGTTGAACATGTTCTGGTATCATACATTTATTTAATACCAAATCTAACTACATACATAATAGGACAGCTTCTTTGGATATTACGTACTTTTGTGAAGCCCTTGGTAAAGCCCTGGAATAAAATAATTTAACAATAATAAAATAGCTATGTAGGTGCCTATTATTATTTTCATAAACATTTCACTTCTCATAGACCTCTCACGTTTATTGCCCGTGGTCCACCTTCGTAGTCCACCCACACTCTCATAGACACCTCTCATTGAATGAGCCAGTAAAAAATACTATTAATGATTAAATAACTTTCTCAATACGTTATATATAATATTCCATTTAAAAATGTATTTTTTAAGAGTAATTTTTTCTTCATCTCCTTACACAACGTTTCTAAGATGGTGGCATTTGCTATAGGACGGTACATACGATGATGACGTCCACATGGCGCTGCTGGAAAGTATGGTTGCTGAAGGAGGTCGAGGTTGTGTGGTGGTGTGTAATGCTGTCATGCCACCATTAAAAGTGGGTTAGTCTTAAATCTATAAATAGTCATCGAAATAAGTCGTTGTAAATAGTGACAATGTGTTCCAGAGTCAGTTGAAAATATTTCTCTTAGACAATCCATTTTACAAGTTAAATGATTTTTTTTCTTATTGTACCTAAATTAAAAAATTCTGTTGACTGATGATTCAATTTGTTTATATGTAAGTACGAGTACCTATATAAACTCAACTTTTGTTATTGACAACTTTTGTTATTAAATTTGTTATTGACCGAACCCAATGTTCTTTGCATTTTATTATCTTTTATTTTCTTTTTTATTTACTTAGACGTAGTATTTTTTTTATGGAAACTGACACGTTTGGCTACATCCCCTACAACATCCGTGATGTCAGCCCATACCGCCGGGTGAACTAGGTGCCATGCCAGTACTTCCCTTCGGTCGTACCGGCTACACTGAACTGGACGGAAAACACAAACTATTTACGTAGCCGTTTCGACCGACGTTTCATTCAGTGCGGTGGTATCAACCCGGGTGGGTTGAACCCTACCACCTAGTAAGGTAAGAAGGGAAGCGCCCTACAGTTTTACGTGGAATCCGAACCACGGTCAGCCTCCAACAGTCGAGCGGTCACCCATCCAAATACCGACCGGCCCAGCGTTGCTAAACAATGAATAGCAACAGTCGACTGTCTGCTCCAGCGAGCACAGACGGTGGTCTGCTCCACTGAGCTATCGCGGCTGCCCCGGACGAAATATAGTATGTTATATTTAACGTAATTAAAACTTAGTATGTAAGTTATATGAAAAAAAAGCTCTAAGGTTTCTTACCCGATTCTTCCTTATAGATTGCACTGCTGAACGGGACATGACATGGCAATGACATGACAAAAAAAAATTAGACGAACCATATGTCTCAATGAAATATTGTTAATGTCGTGTGTTCATTATGGCGAAATAAATATCTGAATCTGAATCTTAGACAGTATACATACATAGAGTCCTAAATCTACAGTATTCTAAAGTGGTTTATTTCGGGTTTACTGTTTATTTATTGATATACACGTCTTGTTAGGTTAAGTAGGTACTTAAAGTGGGGTTTTCCCAGTGGCCAGATTGATGGTCCGACTAGTCTGCCCAACGGGATTTTTTTTCCCTTTGGCCACATTTATTTGACAGCTGGATAAGAAGAGAAAAGACAGAAAAAAGTACAATCGAAGTAAAAACAGTTTTGCATTTTATTATTTACCCTTCTTACAATTTTTATCTTAGGCGTTCTAAAAACACTGTCTAAAAAATGACCAACATTCTATTCTCCATTAGTTGATAATTTGTAAATACATTATGAATTCCTCTCTCATTACATTTTCCTTTGTCCGTTTATTTGTTATTTTTGTAAAATAGTTTTTCAGTAAAATTCTCATTAAGTTGATTATCCCGGGTCCTTTTCTTGTTACTGACATGGAATCCATATGTAGGTAATGTCTTACCCGTGCCATTTGCAAAAATCGACCGTCATTTTTAATATACTTTCGGCATACCACTATCTCACGGACTGCTCAACCAATTCCAGCAAACCAGGCATCACGGCTGCTCTGGGGTAAAACCAAGTATCTGTATTCACACAAATTTTACAGGAGAGACAAAAACAGTTTGAAACATTGCACAGACAAACTGCACTTACTTTGTGCTAATTTTAGAAAAAATTATGTTTCTCTAGAGAAAAACCAAGTATAATTGTACATACTTGGTGAAACATTAGATATTACAAACAATATAACTAAGGATAAACAAAGTAAGCACGATAAACAAACAAAGCAGAATGTTAGCAGTGACCATGACATGACGTCTGACAGCCTGGTGTTTGTCGCAAACGAAGCAAATTTGTCTGCCAATCAAACACAAAGTTATAGACAAGCCCAATCAAAAACTAAGAATCTACGCTTGTCTAAGGAAAAACAAAGCAACGAACATCCACTTACTTTTATTTTAATTAGAAATCTGCACAAGCAACCCAATTCACAACAATATCTATGTTTACTAAAGAAAAACAAAGCAACCAACATTCGTATACCTTTTATACGTTTACTTTTATTTTCATTAGAAATTTACACATACATTCTTCTTCATTAGACAACGTGCTTAAAAATGTTCTTACTTGGTATTTCAAACGCTAAAAAATCATGGTTCTAGATGGAATTTTAGTACTTGCTTTGAATGAGTATGTGGAGAATGGTTCCCAGAGCCCTAATATATGAAAAGCGCGATTTTGAAAAAAAAATTGGATACTTGGTTTTTCTTTAGGGCAGATAGAGTCACTCGGCCCCCTTCCACCTATGGCAACGTCAATTTAATAATATGTACAATTGATGACGTCATAGCCTTTACAAAAAAGGCTTCGAAAATCCATAAATACCTATAACTCCTAAACTACTGGTCGGATCGACGTGTTTGTTTCCTTCCGTAAAAAAAAATTCTCTTTCTGAAATATTGCTTTTTTTTTTCAAAATCGGTTCAACCGTTTCGAAAAAGAAGAAAAAGACTTTGAGAGGGCATATTACGGAAACTATTGATCCTAGCCTACACATTCCCACATGGAAAATGATTAAAGTCTCGACGAGATTAAACTTTTTTGTTGGAATCTAAATGGATCTTCCATTTAGACAAATCACATTAAACTTCTTGATAATAAAAATATAAGTCATTGACATTACATGACAAATAGGGAAATATTGTTTTTGTTTGTTTTTTTTTTTGCTCTTTATAAACAACCATGAAACAACTTGCAAGCAGTGCAGTGTCGACAAACTTCATAATGTCAGAAATAAAACCTAAATAATAGTTATATGACCTTTTTGTATGCATTTAGAATAAAATGTATTTAGAAATAGTCCGAGTGCCTTCTCAAAACTAGTTAAAACGTTACTTTTACAGAGTCCGGACGCTTTATTCCAATGGGTACGAAGGGGAGACTTGAAAGAGTATACTTATCGGATGGTAGCACTACTATAACTACGGGAAAGTGTGTGGCTATGTATCGCATAAAGAACAACAAAGCGGTCGACAATAAAAGTGTGGCTGATGTAAGTACATCTCTCATTTAGACACTAGAATAAAAATTCTAACTAACAAAAGCCAAAAAATATGTACAGTCGGGAATATGACATCGACGATGCGATGACAGTTTAGCTTAGGCTGACATTACCAGCCAGGTGCCAAGAATAACCTTTTAGCCGTTTTTGTAACGATTTTTCATAACCCTAATCCGAAAAAGGAAGTGTTTTTTCTTGTTTAATAAATAACAATGGTATAGAATTTGGATTTTTATCACAAGCGTATATTACACAATTCACCTGTTTTATTCTACTAAATTATACTGGTCATATACAGTGAAAATAACTTCTTAGGTATTGACTAAAGTTAAGACATTGATTGGTTTTCCAACAAGTTTCTACAATTTAGGACATCTATTATACATGCGTTGACGCAAATCCTGAGAGCAGCAACGTTGTATCTGGAATTTTCGGCTGCATGAAGAAAGTGTATGTTCCTGCTCTTCAAGTTTGCCTGGGTTGGGGCGATATCAACCCTCCCAATCCAAACAGTGTAAACATTATAAAAACTTACATTACCAAGATTTTGTTCTTTATGGATTTTCTCGAACGTAAGTTTAACATGTTTAAACACTTCATCACGTTAATTACTTTATTGTACTTCTTCTGTAATATCTATTCATAGTAGCAAATAATACATTCTTCCACTAATATACTGGAATATTTCCCATTCAGAGACAAAAATAGACCTGGATTGCTGCGTCAGGTTCACGATAGACATGAGGCTCTACGAAGATGAACTATCCGATCGAGACAAGATGAAGACAGCCGTTACAAAGACTTATGTTCTTGAATCTATTTGCTCATACGTTAAGAAGTGGTCCAGGCAAATTACAATGGTTGGTGTCACAATTGGTATTTTAAGCGTTGGAGAAAGCTTCAGTTGGTGTTGCGACACTGGGAGCATTAGCTTACAACTATGTTGTCGACAGTTATGCGGTTTCTTGTGTCAGTCCTAATGTTTGTTTACATTCATACATACATAGCGTCACGCCCACGCCTGTTTCCCGGTGGGGTAGGCAGAGACAACGGATCGCCATGTGCCACGATCCTGGTACACCTCTGCCACCTTTTCCACTCTCATAATGTTCTTCATGCATGCCCGTCGGTTAAGGGTACTGCGTACTTGACTCTTTTTGAGTACATGCCCGATCTGGTCCAGGTTTGTGCTGCGTCTAGGGCGGCCCTTCCCGATTCTTCCACCCACAATTACTCCATAAATTTATATCGTTAGTTTCCTATAATCCATTCTTCCAACAATCGTTTAAGTCCTAATGTTTCTGTGTCATTCATTATTACTGAGGTGTCTTGACATCAGGTGCTGGTACAAAGTCGGCAGCTGCGGCGCGAGGCGTCAAACATTGGTCCGCTTGCGGAGCTACAACACTGGAGGCGTCAGCTCACCACCTTCACTAGCATCATCGAACATGTGAACAGTGAAGCATGCCGCATGTACATACACGCGCTCATTGTCGCCAAGTCTAAGCTTATGAAGGTATGCATAAGCCGACTCAATCGAGGACTCAATACAGAAGCGCCAGGGCCATTATTATGGAATTATTGTAACAAAATCACATATTTTTTATAGATTTTGTAAGACCTATTAAGATTTTGTGGCTGCAAACTATTTATTAAACATATTTGCAGAAGTGGATAATGCTGGATAATGAAGTAACAGACTACTGCAACGAAGCTTCTGATAACGTGCTGTACTTATACGCCCTAGAGAAATATTGCGAACCTCTCTACAGGTAGGTAGTCAACTTTCTTTGCAGAAGGATCATTATCAGTTCAGGTTGCCGGTTGCTTCTTGGTTTGTGCTTTTTTGTTCACAACATGCAGTGAAACCCTTCGAAAATGTCCTGATATCGATACCGTAAATATGTTAAAACTTTTCGTTTCAGGTGCGACCCCGCTGCCATGAGACAACACTTGCCCGGTTTACTTTATACAATCCGTATGGTCTTTGCCACTTCACGGTACTATAACACAACCAAACAGATCTCAACGCTGCTAGTAAAGGTCACCAACCAGATTTTGAACATGTGCATGCAGTATCTTACAAATGCTGACAAGAAAACTATTTGGAATCAATCCAAGTACGTCTTTATGACCAAAGCTAAGGTAAGTAATAATAAGATTTATTTTCCTCCTAATTAGGTAGGTATCTAGCAAAGCAGTGTTGTTGACCTCAAACTATTTGTCTTAATGATTGCAGCTTTGCTTGGATCTGTATGTATTTTACCGACAAGTGTACGATGAAACTCAAATGTCTATGATAGAAGCTTCGGACGAAAAACCTTTCGATTGCTCCGAAATGTTTATATTTGGAAAGTTTGAGACCTTCAAAGCACGGTTGGAGAAGGTGTGGTCGTTGTTTTCCAACGATTTTGAATTTTCACTGAAATGCTTTTATAATTTTGATTACGATTTTATTAAATGTGTTGAAATATTTTCAGATAATAGACTTGTTCCAAACTTATATTAAATACAACGTACTAACCCAAACGACTTTGGAAGGTGTAGAGGAGTTTTCTGCTGTATTTGTAAAAGTGTTCAAAGCAATTTCCAAGAAACCATACGATGCATTGGAACACAGGTATAAAACTGATGTTTAGTACTTATCAAACAATATCACGCACGGCACAATTAAAGGAAGGTTTTTGCAATATTTTTACCCAACTACGGCGAAGCCAAAAAGGAAGGGTTATCTTCTAAGTTTACAACCTAACAAAGCGGAAAATCTGGTAGCGCCACCTCCGCTGCTTCGCGCCGCGCCGCCGCCGCCGCGCCGTTGCGATTCGATATTCGCTTATAAGCATTGACTTATGCTTATAAGTCGATAACTACTCAATGAATTCGCATCTCAATGGCGATTTCTGGCACATGGATGTTTTGCCACGAAGCGAAGCCGCGGAACAGCTATTCAAGCAGCAGGGACAGTACGGAATGTTTCTTTTTTTTTACAGAAAGCCTGACTTTGACAACGATTACAGAATTTATAAAGAGGCTGTGGCTACTCAAGAAATATTGTTAGAAAACTTTATGATTGTAGTAAGCATTATATTTTAACTATTTGTTAGTTAACTGTTTGTCGTAATAATACTAGAGGAACTGGATTAAGGTCAATTACTCCGTCAATTACAAGCAGGCTTTAGTCGTACTGTGAAGATGGGGCATAAGGTATCTGAATAATTAATCTGAATGTGCCTGTACCCTGCCTGCGTCAGGTAATGAAGGCAGGTGATGAAATCCATTGAACTGGAGTCCTTAGGCCTCCTTAGTCCTTAGTTCGAAACCATACCGTGAATTCGTAAAACTTGGGAAATTCGATAGCGTTGCCGACGGCACTGACAACATAATATTATATTCTACTCAATTTCAATTTTAGTTATGTCTTCGCCATCGAAATTAAGCCAAAAGCCATAAAAGGATAAACTGTATTGTTTTGTTAAAGATAAAATAATAATAAGTTCATCCGCAAACACACTTACTATTCTTATTAAATTAATATACCTACTATACAATTAATATTCATAATCTAAGTTTATTTCGTTTGAAAAATAAAAGACTACGACTCATTTAGCATTTGCTCGGGTGTAGCCTGTAGATGCCTATAGTAGGTAAGTCACCGGGTAGGTCAGGTGTCTGTGATAATCTGTGAGTAACTTAAAGTAATCTGTGCATAAAGTTCGAATCTTATCCTAAACGTGACCATCTCTTTATAGTCTGTGAACTTAATCAGGATGCCAAAAATCGTAACCCAGTAGAAGCGTACCCTATTACTAAGCCTTCTACCTACGCCATCTGTCTGTCCATCTGTCCGAGGGTTGTATCTCTTGAACCGTAGTAGGTAGGTAGTCCGTTGGAATTTTCGCAGAATAATAACTTATTATTGCCGATATAACTACAAATAATAAAAATAAGAAAAAGTAAAAAAATCACGGGGGTTCCCATAGAAGAAACTAAAAAGTGTATGCGCGCTATCAACCGAAAAGAGTATGAAGCATTTTAACTAATCATGAATTTTAACTATTATTTAGCATTTCATAAACACGCCATAGATGGCGTGAGTGGCGCTGACCATGACATGGCGATACGGAACCCTCAGTGCGCGAGGTCGACTCTCACTTGGCCGGTTTTTTTTTAATTAACGGAATTAAATACTTATTCTATTTCTAATATTTCAGTGCAATTCATTAGAAAGAACCAAATTAGCCTCTGATTATTCTATATTTAATTACCTTATATTTATAAATTTTTCCAGTTCTGAAAACATATCCTAGACATGTGTATGGATATGTTTTTGGTGTGTTGTCAAGACTCTGTTTCAGTTTGTAATTTTTTTCCCATAATTGACCGCTTATATGTATCCTCACTTACATGACACTGGCCAAAATGTCTTAAAAAGACGATAGCCAAAAAAAAAATTGTTATTGTCTGTGATCTCAATCAGGATGCCAAAAATCGTAATCGTGATCTTAATCAGCCAAAAAGCGTTATATCTCCGAATGTATAATACCTAGGAGTAGGTATATCTGAAACACCATAATATAGATGAATAAATTTGTGAGCTTGTACGTATATGTTAAATTACGATATTATTTATATTTAAAGCCTTACCCAACACATCCGCTCCGTCCACTTGGCTCCCTTGGTAGGATCCATCAATGGATCGAAGTGGACTTTCTAGTGCACTTGAATTCCTTGTGGAAGGATTCTTCGATAATGGATTATTAAACACTAGCTAGTCCACTTGGATCCCTTATGTAAGTTAGGGGTATGTATGGTACAAAACGCTTAAATATACATAAAAATAATATTTAGACACAATTTTTTTTTAATAATTTAATAAATATAATATACTAATTTTGTAACTGGAATAAACATTTTAAAAAAGTGGCCGTAATTTTTTTACTGGACTGATTGCTTTCGAAATCGATATTTAAGAGTCAGCGTGGTCTCCGGTTAAGAATCTGTGGTCAAAATAAAAAAAATTGCCGCATTTTGAACTTTTTATCACGCGGACCCTTAGATATCGATTACGAAAGTAATCGGTCCAGTAACTAAAAAGTTCAAAATGCCGGCATTTTTTTTTTATTTTGACCACAGATTCTTGACCTTGATTCTTTTTATCATGGATTCTTATTCAGAGAGCACATGAACCCTCACATATCGATTTTTAAAGCAGTGAGCCCAGTTACAAAATTAGTATATTATATTTATTAAATTATTTAAAAAAAATTGTGTCTAAATATTATTTTTATATTTAAGCGTTTTGTACCATACATACCCCTAACTTACATAAGGGATCCAAGTGGACTAGCTAGTGTTTTATAATCCATTATCGAAGAATCCTTCCACAAGGGATTCAAGTGCACTAGAAAGTCCACTTCGATCCATTGATGGATCCTACCAAGGGAGTCAAGTGGACAGAGCGAACACATCACTATCAGATGAACTGGAATCGAGACTCGACTTCTACAAATCATTCCAAGTTGGTACACGCACCAATAGATCTGGATTGGGCATAGAAACAGCAAAGTCTGATAAAGAAATACTGAAAGGTTTTGCTCAGGAGGACATGGAACAAGGCTTCAAACTTCACGCCTTAAACCTAGAAATGCAGAATGATTGGCTAACAGTGGGCGACTTCTGCATCCCTCCTGCATTGAAGTGGAAATTCATAATATACAACTGGTCCCCTAAGCTGCTTAAGTTCAACTTAAATGCATTCCAGCTTACTCTCCCCGACCCGAGTAACCTAGTTAGATGGGGAAATCTACAAATAGACTATGCCCGTCATGTAAGGAGTTCGTAGGCACGGCCAAACATTTGTTATGCGGATGCAAAATACTACTTGAGCGAGGCCAGTATTCCTACCGTCATGATAAAGTCCTCCAAATCATCAGAGAGGCCATCAACCTGTCAATTGCACGGACCAGGAAAGGGCAAACCAGTAGCGGCTTCCAGAAGGTCAACTTTGTGAAACCTGGAGCCAATAAGCTGCCCAAAGATAGGACTAAACCTTCTTCAATTTTGGGAGCAGCAAAGGATTGGGAATTGTTGATGGACACACATGAGAAGAATTACCAAATGCCTTCGGAAATCTGTACCACAGCATTAAGATCGGATATACTCATATTCTCAAAAGCGACAAAGCATGTAGTACTTGTTGAACTTACAGTTCCATGGGAAAGTAACATACCGAAGGACCACAACATCAAACTTAACAAGTACTGCAACTTAGTAGACCGGATTGTGAGAAACGGATTCAAGACTGATCTCTTCGCTGTGGAAGTCGGAGCAAGAGGACTACCAGCGAAGTCGCTCTACAGTCTCTTCAAGAATCTAGGGCTCCCAAGATCGACGCTAAGCTCATATATGGAGAGAGCTTCGAAAACGTCACTGGAAGCATCCTACAGAATATGGATACTCTTTTACTATCGTTTGTTGATTTACGTTTTGTTTATAGACGTCCAGAAATACCAGCCTTCCGGCTACAAAATCCAGACGTCTACTACCTGCACTCTTGCGAGTACAGTGATCATGTATGCCAGATCGAGGCCCCATAGCTGCTCTGTCGAACATCCGCTCTTCCGAAAAAATCCCATGGGAAACACAGGCTGCGACCTTTCCCCAGCCGATCCGAGCCACCACCCGTCCACCCGAAGGAACCCCCGACCGAAGTCGAGAGCCGGGGGTGAAGCCTTCACTGCCACTGGGGTCAGCACCCTATCCAACCGCAACCTGTGCCCAGGGCCTCAGCGTTTTGTACTAGCCTAAAGGATTTTGTTTTCACCAGCATGTATATGCGTGGAAGTGCATATGACCACCACCTAATGTGTACCGGGGATCCACCGGTCTCGAATGACAGACTTACGTCAGCGTCATTAGCTCGTGAGAAATCCATCCCACATCCACATATAAGTGTGTGTTGCACCGACATACCGATCTACATTATTCGCATGTCTACCAATTCTCCACATTGGTTACGGAGCTCTAAGTGGCTCACCACTCGCAGCTTTCGCTACTTATTTCCGTGTTAGGTGCTTTAACTACACAAGTACGGAAGCACCAGGGAATCAACGCTAAACCACCACCCCTGCGAGACCAACTCCAGTGTTCCGTGCAGAAGCACGAAGCATTCTGGGGCTTTTAACGGAACCCCGCAGTACTCAACCCAGCGTTTAGGGTAGTATCTCATTTGACCCACCGACCTGAGTGGAGTCAGCAGCGTGAGCTAAGAGGAGGCCGAAACCCCCAACTTAGTACTCATGTTAGACTAGCAACGTTTAATGAGTAATCGTCGAGAACAAGTTCTCTACCACACATTATTTCTAACAGTGACGCCCGTTACACCGCCCAGTTGCGGGATAGGGTAGCCAACTGCTAGTTTTAAGGGTAGCCACCGTGTGGTCTGCATAGGGAAACGTCACGGATACTAGTACCCAACTCCGACACCTTGGACGACTGAACGCCTCTGCGACCCCGTACAAAGGTCGCTAATACGGGTCTATGGATCCTGGTGGCCGGGCCCGACACCTTGGGTAGACCGAAGTCTACCACTGCGATCGCTCCCCAGCGACTACCCAAAGAATATGGAATGAACAGAATATGGATAGGTAGAGAGAGGGAGGTCGAGAGAGGGACTGGTGGTTTCCCCGCGTCCTAGTCAACGCAGACTAGCTGACGAGGGCTTGAAGCGAGCCGAAACGTGAAGCATGCGCGGGAAATTTAGAGTGGCCACTCGCTAGTCCCGGCCTCGATTAATACCCTCCTCTACTGCCGATGGGCCCGGATATGTTCGGTGAAGCCATCGCAAGCTTAGATCCACACCTTCTGATGAGTCATCGAAGTTGAAATTCGAATATACGCGAAAATAGTAAACCGGGGGAAGTGCTTTATCTCGGAATTTATAATAGCTAAGAGTACGTTTGAAACACCATACTATAGATGATTAAATTTGCAAGAATGTACGTATGGTTTTTACACGCACTTATTGCGCGGTCGGCGCTGGAATTTGAATTGAAAGATGTAACCCAAAAATAGTAACCCAGTAGAAGCGATATATCTCCGAATCTATAATACCTAGGAGTATGTTTGAAACAACATACTATAGACGAATAAATTTGTGAGCTTGTTAGGTATGATCGAAGGCTTGCACATATGTTAAATTAAGATATTATTTATATTTAAAGATGTGATGAGTTATCAACGTTGGAATTTGACCATACCATTTGAAAATAGTAAACCGGGGGAAGTGCTATATATCGAAATCTATAATACCTAGGAGTACGTTTGGAACACCATACTATAGATGATTAAATTTGTGAGAATTTATGAATGTTAAAATAAAACAAAAGGTTTGACGTTGCGCGAAAATGAATCGCCGTGCATATGTCGTGCAAAGGCTCTAAAACGGCTGGACCGATTTGAATAATGTTTTTTATGTATTGTTCTATATTATTCTGGGGCGGTTTACAAAAAAATAAATTTGAGAAAGCAAAGAGAACAGGCAAAAAATTTTAATATAAAAAAATCAATCGCCATGCATTAGTCTCGCAAAGACTCGAAAACGACTGGACCGATTTGAATAATGGTTTTTATGTATTGTTTTGTATTTTTCTAGGTTGTTTTTCAAGGAAAACAAATTGAAAAAACCAAAGGGAACAGGCAAACAATTTTAATAATCTAAATTACTTAAATTAAATTCTGAATTGTCACTTCAGATTAATTTCAATAGATGGCGTTCGTGGCGGACCAATTAATAAAAAAACGTGTTCGAGGGGTCGAGGGGTCGTGTTTTGACATTTGATTCCATGTTCGGCAGATGTACACAAAAAGCTATCTGCTCAGGGCAAGTTTTTTCGCAGTTTTCAGAGGATTTTGTCGAAATAACAACGGAAACTGATAAAAAATATGAGAAAATAAAACGACTATTAATGCGATCGGATGTTATCCTGGGACGGACGGGGCTCGCCACAAGTACGTACCACAATCCAGCACCACTTGCGCAGCTTGTATTTACGCTCAAAGTATAATTTTCATACACAATGGTTGACGATTCATGCAAATAACATCGTAGCCCCTACTATAATTCTTCAAATATTTTTAATAACAATAATTTAACGGTACATTATACTTTATTTCGTTGGTGTTGTTTGTAGTAAATACGCATTTATCGGTACAGGAATGTCAATGGAGTTTATCGCCTCCTCAACTGGCACTGGCTACACCTTATAAATATAATGTAATCGTAAAGGCAAAAAATATGTACATTGAATAAATTCCGAAAAAACCAACTAGGGCGTCTTAAAATGAGAAACTGAACATGTTAGAATAGTTTGTCTGTCTGAACGGATTTTGACGAAACAATAAACACAAATATAACAAGAATTATATTCGAACTCGTATTCTGGAAAACGATAAACCCTCTGGAAGAGAATAAGTAACTATGGGAAAGGCCGAAGGGCGAGCTGCGTTCAGGAAGAAGATAAACCTTCTTGAAGAAAGTACTTAACTATGAGCGAGACCGAAGGCCGAAATGCATTCAGGATAAATATAAGTAATCTTAAAGCATTATATTATAAGTAACTAAGGGCGAGGCCGAAAGTCGAGCAACGTTCTGATTTTTTTTTAATAGCGCGACATATGGCGCCGAGTCACCCATAAGGTGTCTAACGACGCCCATGGATATTCGGTCGTACGCGGGGGCTGCGAATGCCATGGCGGCCGGACAGGTGCTCATTCACGCCCCTCTTGAAGGACCCGAGACTGTACTTGGGGGGAAATATATGGGCAGGGAGAGCGTTCCAGAGTTTACCGGTTCTGTAGAGGAAAGATCTGCAGAATCGATTTGTACGCATCCGCGGTAAATCCAGTGTGTAGGGATGCAATGCCCCGTGCGCGTGGTGCGGTGGTGGAAAGGGGACGGCGGGATCGCATTAAACAGCTCCTCCGAGCACTCTACATGGAATAAGCGATAGAGCAAACTTAGGGAGCCGACATCCCTACGGTGTTGCAGTGGTTCTAAATCGCGGGACACTTCGGGGTCACCCACTAGTCGCACGGCTCGTCGCTGGATCGAGTCCAGAGGCGCAAGCTGGTATTTAGCAGAGCCATCCCACAGGTGCGAGCAGTACTCCAAGCAGGACCTGATCTGCGATTTATACAGAAGCAGCTTTTGGGCCGGCGTGAAGTACCGTCGCACCTTATTGAGTACGCCCAGCTTTTTAGAAGCCAACTTGGCCTTCCCCTCGATATGGCGACGAAAGTTAAGGTCGTGCGGCAGTTCGACTCCGAGGACCCCGAGGTGTTCGCTTAATTTAAGCGACGTACCTTGGAATGAAGGAGCCGGTTTGAACGCCGCTCTCTTCGCACTGAATGCGCAAACTTGTGTCTTGGAAGCGTTGAACTCGACCAAATTACTACGGCCCCATTCGGAAATAGAACCGAGTGTATGTTCGAGCTCAGACACAAGTCTTCGCCTCTTCTCATCCACAACATCCCGACTGGCTGAAGGGTGACTGGTGTAGGATCCGTGTGCCGTACTGTCATCTGCATAACAATGTATGTTGCCCAGAGATAGCATATCATTGATATGCAGAAGAAACAGCGTGGGTGACAACACAGATCCTTGTGGTACGCCGGCGTTCACTGACTAAGATACTGATTACTCAGATAAATCATAAACCATCTCGAAGATAGTTAGTATTCTGGAAGACGAAAATATTTTCTCGAATAAAGTAAGTAACTAAGGGCGAGGCCGAAGGCTGGTCTCCATTCATTTAATTTAAACGATATGCTTCACCTCCGCCTTCGCCTTTAGGTACTTACTTTCTTCGAGAAGGCCTATTATCTTCCAGAATGTAGCTCGGCCATCGCCCTCGCCGTTAGCTGCTTACTTTATTCGAGAAGGTCAATCGTTTATTCAGATAAACTGCTGTGTTCAGACGCAACTCGACCTTCGGCCTCGTCTTTAGTTACTTACATTCTTCGAGAAGGTTTATCGTTTACGTTAACTTACTTTATGTATGAAATTCGTTATGTACTTACTTCTTAGTTCTTTTGAAATACGAAATTCACGCAAGCGAAGCCGCGGGCAACAGCTAGTATAATATACGTGTATCAATTTACATAGAGTTGCGCCAAGTGTCCCACGACCGAGATTGCGCTGCACCTACTCTCTCGCTTCGAGAAGTTGCAGTTAGACTGTCTGTACGTAGAAGAGCAGTACTACGATCTCATCAGCAAGTTTACCGAAGAGATTGAGTCCTTGAGGGACAGGTTAGTTTCCATAAATATATATAAATTGATTCGAATTGTCGACTGAAAGAAATCGCTACTATCGATAGGTCCGCCTTTATACGCTTTTGTTTTCTTATGTCTTTGCTATAATAAATTGGTCTAATCTATTCTAAAATGGCTGTGATGAAATCATTTGCTGAATAGGTGCAGGCCACAGAGCACGGAACGCCCCCCGCCCGCGCCCCCTACTAGAGGCGCCGCCGTGAGCGCGATTTCCCTACAAAGGCGTTGAAGCCTGTAGGCGTGGCCTATGATTTTCATATATGTGTTGTGCGTGTGCATTTGTTTTGTGCGTGTGCCTAACTTGCTCTTCTTTGTGTGTAGTGTCGATACTAACACACACACACACATACACAGAGCTAGCAGCTCTGCGTCCAGTTATTGGGTTTCAAATATTATCACTTAGGGCGCCTCTAGGAGGGGGCGCGGGCGGGGGGCGTTCCGTGCTCTGTGGTGCAGGCCCTATACCATGACTTGACATTTATTTTTAAAGATACAACGAGGAACGAGAAACTCCATACTTACCCTGGAATATGCCGCCAGTGGCTGGAAGAATACTGTGGATTCGATTTTACCACAAGCTTATCAAAGTGCCTATGAGGATCTTTCAACAGCACGACTTAGTCATCAATCATATGGTTCGTCGGTACCAAAATGGAACTTTCTTTCATTCCAATAATGTTATCCATACAATTTTTAATAGCTTTCATTTTTTTTAATTATTTACAGAACACACAACGATGCATCAAGTTGTACAATGTCATGTGTATAGTTTTTTCTGAGTATGAACTTATTTACCATCGCGCTTGGCTCGCCAATGTTGGGCAGGCAAGTTACTTCCGACCTTCTACAATTTACGAACTACATATTTATGACATCTCATTGGTTTCTCTTTTTTCCGTGCTTGAAAGATTTATGTCACCAGAAGATTATACAAATACTGTAATAGTTATACCTATTACTCGGACAGGTAAGACTGGGTCTGACTGCCCCCTTGCTGGTCCGGCATCCTCAGACCAACATGTACGTCGTGAACTTCAGCGTCTTCATACCAGAATGCATTCGGGAAGTGGAGTATATGTGGCAAATGGGTTTGAGTAAGTCAATTGCTATATCGATGTATTTACCTATTACTCGGACCGGTAAGACTGGGTCTGACTTCCCCCTTGCTGGTCCGGCATCCTCAGACCAACATGTACGTCGTGAACTTCACCGTCTTCATACCGAAGTTCATTCGGGAAGTGGAGTATATGTGACAAATGGGCTTGAGTAAGTCAAATGCTATATCGATGTATTTACCTACTACTCGGACAGGTAAGACTGGGCTGGGTCTGATTACCTCCTTGCTTGGACGGCATCCTCAGGAAAACATGCACGTCATGAACTTCACCCTCTTCATACCGGAGTGCATTCGGGAAGTAGAGTATATGTGGTAAATAGGCTTGAGTAAGTTAATTGCTATACCGATGCCCATTCCCTATTCTTTAAGACATTTTTAAAATAAAATTTCATCTGTCATAAATTTTTAAGGTGTACCGAATGGAGCACAGGTGGTAGCTTACTGCAAAGAGAAAGTTTATGGATATTATGAGAGGATGAAGTACCTGGTAGAAAGAAATAATAAAATTCGCAGGTAATGTTTGTCATCGTATAGTTATATTGAATGAAATAAAGAACAACTGCACGTGACGGGACCCATTAATTTGCAATCTTTTGAAATAAAATGCAACAATTTCTATGCATCACTGTAGGTATAGTATACGGCACCGGTACGGTTTAAGAGGCATTTAAGCGAAAGTAGGGAAGGTAGTTGCGTATCCGTACAGTTACACACAAAATTACTTTAGCCCGATTTACCATTAGATACCAGTCTTAAATTATTCGTCACCTTATATTCTGAAAATTTTTCGTCTGAGGTTGATAATATTTTTTATTGCATTTTGATTAATATACTATAAATTATGTTGAATAGGGAGGGGGAGGGGGAGGGGGAGGGGGAGAGGGAGAGGGAGAGGGAGAGGGAGAGGGAGAGGGAGAGGGAGATGGAGAGGGAGAGGGAGAGGGAGAGGGAGAGGGAGAGGGAGAGGGAGAGGGAGAGGGAGAGGGATGTTTTCTTTGTTATTCCTATTACAATGAATTCAAGACCAAGTTAAAATTTTTAATTTAATTTAATACTATTACAATACAAAATTTACTAAAAAAAAAATTCAAACACTATAAATGATATTACGTTCATTATATTAGCCACTATAAATATACCTTTATGATGTCACCACCAAAAAAACAGAAAATATCGTCGCTCGTTAGCCCTGAATGGTGCTATGATGCTGCTCAGTAGGAGCATCACCGTATGACAGTTCGCGGGCTGCGGTCGGTCGCAAGTTTGACAGTTGTGCGACTGCAAATGCCGTACAATGTATGACACAACTGCGGACTGCTGATACAGCAGTACCCGTCGCACGGACTGGTCGCATTACAAGTCAATCGTGTCAGTTTCCTTAAAAAAATAACATACATAGGTACATACATATCACACACGTTGAATCCCGACAATCGGGCTAATAAGAGTAATCGATGTCTATACAGTCCGGCGTTGATATAGAAGCGATTACATCATCCACTTGCATAGGCTCGGCCGCCCCAGCTGCAGAGGTATTTACTGGCGCCGTTCGTTGATCCGCTC
Organism: Nematopogon swammerdamellus; assembly: GCA_946902875.1. NCBI lineage: Eukaryota > Metazoa > Arthropoda > Insecta > Lepidoptera > Adelidae > Nematopogon > Nematopogon swammerdamellus. Next base: position 11,900,704 of record OX336333.1, read on the forward strand.
GGACGCCTTCATTCTTTTACGTCCCCGGCACCGCTTTACTTTATCATATGGTGTTTTATGGGTATCACTGGATTGCTCTTGACAAGCCCTTTCCAACCGTATATTATGACCTCTATATTTCCATTTGGATTTTTGACGAGTACAGGCCGACATCGCATTATTTAATTTTAATTTTTTCATTTAACATCATATATATTCACTATAACTATTTCACACGAATGTTTCATACACGCAATCGATAGATCTTGACGAGAGCTAACGATTGAAACTTAAACGAATGTCGTAGCTTTTCCGAGTCAAAATTTATAACAAATTGAAATTATGTGACGCAGCAAAATTACCTCAAAATGGTGTCGCTGCCCCCTCCGCCGCCCGCGATGCGTCACAGTCATCATCACTTAACGTAACGAATTCTTTGATCCTTTAGCTATCGAGTGGTGTAATTATATTTTAGATGTAGGTACATCATAGATATGAAGCTGCAACACCAAACTGTATCCCCCGATTTTGTTATCATCAGTTTTCTGGATTGGCTACCACTATGGAAGCAAATTTAAAGACGTATTCACGTCAAAAGATAAGAATATCATAAGTGGCCAGTGTAATTGTATAAGTAAAGAGCAGAGTAAAGAGGCGAGAAAAACCATTTTCACGAAAACTAGCTCTCCTTTTGCATCATTATCATTCTCTCTCGTTCGACTTCTATGCGTATTGGTCAATGTGCGTCTAATCGTATTTGATATCGGTATTTTTTTGCGTTATTGATGTAGGTCAAAATGCGTAATAAGAAGATTGGTCAATATGCAAATTAGAGATTGGTCAATTCGCGTATGGGCCATTTTGCTAATTGATCATTACGCGTTTTGGTCCTTTTGCGTTATTTTTCCAATATTTATTGGTCATTAATCATTATGCGTCTAAACCTCGCCGACCCTGTCGCGCGCGCCCCGCTTCAGTCCGCCAAACGGTCGGACCAAAAAATTTGCTTCTGCGCATTCAAGGTCATGCTTTTATATCAGTGCTGAGTGGTACCTGTAGTTGGATAAACTGTTTTAAAATATAAAATGTAAAAATATTCTAATAAATTTAATCTGGATTCACATACTAGGTCTATGCCCAAGTTGTACCTGCCACTTTTAAGAGCACAGCTCATAAAGATGGAGAAAGCATTTCAATCAGGCATGTCCACCATCATATGGACATCGCTAGAAATACCTGCCTACTGCGATAATATCGAGAAGGCGTTGGATGAAGTGGAACTATTTGTGAAGGAGGTATGGTCCTTTGAAGATTTGGCCAAAGTTTGGGACAACACTCAACGAGGTGTTTTTACTAGAGCTATCGCTACGAAGAAAGATACAGAGAAACGGCGTCCCATTAGTTGAGGTATGAGGTAAGGTAGCGGGAAGGCGGAGCACAGAGCCGAGCGGTAGAGCGCGGGGCAGGAAGCGACCGGGAGTGGGGCTAGCGGGCGGTGAGATGGGCTCGCGCGTGGCGGGAAGCGAGCGGGAGAGGGGCTAGCGGCCGCCACCGGTGAAGCGACAACGCCAGCCAACATGTTCATTGAAATACAACCGGGCAACTGGCGCGAGATGCCACGCGATGCGCGCGGGCGATGGCGCGTGCGACGAGTTCGGGCGCTCGCGGTCGACTAGTTTCGACGAATCATTGGTCAACTCAGCCCACAGCCCATTCAGCCCGCGGGCTCAAATGACCACTATGAAATATGCATTTATTTTTTCATAGTCAACTCAGCCCGCGGGCCCAGTTGAGCACTTTGAAAAATCACCCCGCGGGCCCAGTTGACCACTTTGAAACTCTAACTTAGCCCACAGCCTACTCAGCCCGCAGGTTCAAATGACCACTTTTAAATGTGTTTTTTTTTTAATAGTCAACTCAGCCCCACTGCAAAACTTGCTAAACATGTTTTCAGTACCTAATGTTAATCCAAGATTTTTTTTTTATGGAATCTGAAACGGTTGGCTACATCACCTACAACATCCGTGATGTCAGCCCATAACACCGGATGAACTTGGTGCCACGTCAGTGCTTCCCTTCGGTCGTGCCGGCTACACTGAACTGGACGGAAAACACAAACTATTTACATCAGCCGTTTCGACCGACCTTTCATTCAGTGCGGTGGTACCAACTATTTATATCACTGTAATGCTAAGACCATCCACTGGTGCCGCAAGGATGCTATAATGCAAATTAATTATTGCATCAAGTCGTAACACGCATACATTTTTTTTTCTTTTTTTTATTTTCTTACAGTCAACCTTTGGATGTTTGAGATTCGATAATATAGTGGAATGTAAGTAGGTAGTAGCAAAAGAATAGAGCGGGAGATTTGAAGATAAAATAATAATAAGAATACTTATTAACAATACTACATGCTAGTTAAATACATGCCATACATATGTTAAATACATATACATTACAAAATATATAGAGAATATTTTATGCAACCACAGACGAAAGCAAGCATACAGGCCTAATTTAATTTCTAATTAAAAAAAAATTGAAATAATATAATCTTTCATTCACTTAATAATAATGTATTAGAATTTCAAAGTGGTCAACTGGGCCCGCGGGCTGAGTTGACTATGAAAAAATAAATATATATTTCATAGTGGTCATTTGAGCCCGCGGCCTGAGTGGGCTGTGGGCTGAGTTGACCAATGATTCGTTTCGACGTGCCCCAATTCGTAAATTGTGCCTCAATCGGGGGAGCAATGCCCGTTGCCCGAGTAAGAGCTCTAGTAAAACATAATACCTCGTTGACAGCACTATGTTTTTTATTTATAACTTAATTAGAGGAAATTAAATGTGTATTGTGTGAACTTATATTGCAGGTAGTCGATATGAAGGAAGCACGGATAGACGGTATTATGAAGTCCATCAGTAACTCTGTTTTGGTGTATTTACCGGACCACGCTATAGATCCGAATGTATTCCTGGACGAGAACTTAGCGAAAAGAGATGACATTGGTATGTGCTCATGGTTTATGGTTTCAGATTATTCACGGAAGTATTTAAGGTTTCTATAAAATATGCTTTTTGGACTATATTTAAATTATTGGTTTAGCGAGAGTACCACCTCACTTTCCCTGTCATTTAAATTGCTTTAAAATCTATATAATTTTATAGCACTGGCCTTGCAACAGAAGTCTTGCAATGCCGAACTAGCTGTTATGGAGCTCATCGATAAATTCATAGATAGCGTACCCTCGCCTGCTATTCAAGCTTTGAAAAACAATTGGTAAGTAAAATCAAGTAGCTAGGTAGTTGCGATTCAGATACTAACTCTCTGTTCTCGAATTTGTTCGTATAGTAAGTATTTTTGAAATTGAGTATTTTTCTATACTGGGTAAATTTCACAGGTTGGATTTGGATAAAGCCTTGAAGCAAGTAACGTCTGCTACTAGAGTATTCGCTGATGATGCAGGTATTTGATGCGAATGTCCTTTAGCCAGAATCCTAGTACCACTATAGAATGCCCTAGCTAGATGTAAAGTTTAAAGATTGGAAAGTACAGCAAGAGGGATTTTCTCACTTTGCTTCAAATTCAATACACCGAATTTTTATCCATGTAAATGCAATTTTTTATCTATTGCAGCCTTCGAAAAGATTGATAACTTGGACCGCTACGAGATTACACAGATGATAAACGAAAGTAACGAGCTGTTTGCTTACTTCAATCAGAAGTGTTTGGATGCTCTAATCAAGTGCACGAAACAAAGTCTAGACTTACTGAGGAAGAGGGCTTCCGTTTCCAGGTGAATATCAATCAAAAACTATTCATTACTACATTTCAAACTACTACATTTCTGAAGAACTGAATGAAGGGAAGAATGAAACGTCGGTCGAAACGGCTATGTAAATAGTTCTTGTTTTCCGTCCCGTTCAGTGTAGCCGACATGAAAATTAAGGGAATTAAGGGAAGCACTGACATGGCACCTAGTTCACCCGGTGTTATGGGCTGACATCACGGATTTTGACGGTTGGCTACATTACCATGAAGCCAACGGTGTCAATTTCCATAAAAAAAGTGGTCAAGTGAACCATGTTCACGTGCCGAGGGTCCCGTAACCGCTGCTTCGCTTTGATCTAATTATATTTTCTACTAAGGGGCGGTCAGGCTTTGTATAGGTGGCCGTACGACCGTTGAAGTTGGCAGTGGTTCGGAATCCACTTGAAACTTTATAGTTTCATTCATCCATTTATCTTACTATGGACATATTTAGCTGGTAGGGATTAACCCGTTCGGTTTGAATGAAGGTCGGTCGAAGAAAACGACTATAAAAATTATAAGTGTTTTCTATCCAGTTCAATGTAGCCAGCACGAACAAAGTATAGATCTAGTTTAGTAACAAAAGTATTTTCACCCAATCGGCTACCTAAATTGAAAACTTAGCAACCAAACATTTTTGGAAAACGATTTTTTTTCGTCTATGCACATACTAGGTCACACGTACATTCACATTTTATCAATAATATTTAAAAAATTTACACTGATTCATAGATTTTTGATGTACCACAAACCTAGCAAGTTCAATAAAAATTTACTAATACCTAAATGAAAACACAGCAAGGAACATTCACCATTACATTAATCAGCAAGTCTGTGTCAGTTGCTAGGTTTCCAAATAATTATTGTTGATGTATTTTGTTTGATGCTAGGTATTAAAATTTTCATTCTTGAGTTTTTGGCTTGCAACAATTCCTTACTTACAATGAGGATCAACGCGGTTTTTAGTTTTGAATGTAGTATTGTAGTCCATGAAAAATCCAAAACATTGGTGTAATTATATTTGTCGTACGATCAAAAATGAGCTAGTAGCGATCAAATGAATGCGCCGATCTCGACTAATCGCGGCGCGACGTGCGTGACGTCACGACACTCCACGCCGCTCCGCACCGCCAGGAAGCGGTAAGGCGCGCAGTGTTTATGTTTGTTAATTTGTCTTTAAAACAAATTAAGTGTCCGATTTGTGGCTGGTTTCACTTTTCACAATGTATAAATATTGTATTGTGCCGAAATGTACAAATACATCTATCAAAACGTCAGAGAAACTATTTTGAAACGGTTTTATTTAGCTTGACCCCTTGTTTATTTGTTTCAACAACTTTGCGACAACTTTTTCAACTACTTCTACTGAACCGATTCTTATGAAACTTTGCACACACATTGATTTCCCGTGACAATACAATGTTATGATAATTTCAACTTGGTGACGTGGGTCTCATGATGGAGTCAGGACGTGGACAGTGGGACTCTTCAACCGTTACTAGTAACTCCCTCGAGTTTGGGCTCATTTGGATGGTTTGGACGAGTGTCCCATACTTCTACTAATATACTTGGTGACGAGGGTCTGATGATGGAATCAGGAGGTGGGTGGTGGAACTCTTCAAGCGTTACTAGTAACTCCTCGAGTTTGGACTCATTTGGTAGGTTTGGATGAGTGTCCCATACTTCTACCAATACACTTGCTGACGAGGGTCTCATGATGGAGACAGGAGGTGGACAGTGCAACTCTTCAACCGTTACTAGTAACCCCATCGAGTTTGGGTTCATTTGGTTGGTTCGGACGAGTGCTCCATACTTCCACCAATACACTTGGTGACGAGGGTCTGATGATGGAGACAGGAGGTGGACATTGGAACTCTTCGACCGTTACTAATATCCCCCTCGAGTTTGGGCTCATTTGGTTGGCTTGGACAAGTGCTCCATACTTCCACCAATACACTTGGTGACGAGGGTCTGATGATGGAGACAGGAGGTGGACAGTGGAACTCTTCGACCGTTACTAATAACCCCCTCGAGTTTGGACTCATTAGGTAGGTTTGGACGAGTGTCCCATACTTCTACCAATACACTTGCTGACGAGGGTCTGATGATGGAGACAGGAGGTGGACAGTGGAACCCTTCGACTGTTACTAATAACCCCCTCGAGTTTGGGCTCATTTGGTGGGTTTGGACGAGTGTCCCATACTTCCACCAATACACTTTGTGACGACGGTCTGATGGTGTCAGGAGATTGACAGTGGAACTCTTCAACCGTTACTAGTAACCCCCTCGAGTTTGGCCTCATTTGATTAGACGAAGGGGTAACTGGTAACGGTTGAAGAGTTCCACAACCCACCTCCTGATTCCATCATCAGACCATCTTCACCAAGTTGATTGGTGGAAGTATGGAGCACTCGTCCGAACCAACCAAATGAACCCAAACTCGAGGGGGTTACTAGTAACGGTTGAAGAGTTCCACTGTCCACCTCCTGTCTCCATCATCAGACCCTCGTCACCAAGTGTATTGGTAGAAGTATGGGACACTCGTCCAAACCTACCAAATGAGTCCAAACTTGAGGAGTTACTAGTAACGGTTGAAGAGTTCCACCACCCACTTCCTGATTCCATCATCAGACCCTCGTCACCAAGTGTATTTAGTAGAAGTATGGGACACTCGTCCAAACCTACCAAATAAGTCCAAACTCGAGGAGTTACTAGTAACGGTTGAAGAGTTCCACCACCCACCACCTGATTCCATCATCAGACCCTCGTCACCAAGTGTATTTAGTAGAAGTATGGGACACTCGTCTAAACCTACCAAATGAGTCCAAACTCGAGGAGTTACTAGTAACGGTTGAAGAGTTCCACCACCCACCTCCTGATTCCATCATCAGACCCTCGTCACCAAGTGTATTAGTAGAAGTATGGGACACTCGTCCAAACCAACCAAATGAGCCCAATCTCGAGTGGGTTATTAGTAACGGTCGAATAGTTCCACTGTCCACCTCCTGTCTCCATCATCAGACCCTCGTCACCAAGTGTATTGGTGGAAGTATGGAGCACTCGTCCGAAGCAACCAAATGAGCCCAAACTCGAGGGGGTTACTAGTAACGGTTGAAGAGTTCCACTGTCCACCTTCTGTCTCCATCATCAGACCCTCGTCACCAAGTGTATTAGTAGAATTATGGCCCACTCGTCCGAACCAACGAAATGAGCCCAAACTCGAGAGGGTTACTAGTAACGGTTGAAGAGTTCCACTGTCCACCTTCTGTCTCCATCATCAGACCCTCGTCACCAAGGTGTATTGGTGGAATTATGGCACACTCGTCCAAACCCACTAAATGAGTACAAACCTGGGCGGGTTAAACCCTACGACGTAGTAATATAAGAAGGGAGTCATATCCCTTAATCGCCTTTTACGACATACACGGGGAGAGATGCAGTGGGGCTATTCTTTTAAAGTACCGGCCCCACACCGTACATCAGTTTCTCTGGCGTTTTGATAGACGTATTTGTACATTTCGGCACAATGCAAAATTTATACTATTTAAACCGGCCAAGTGTGAGTCGAACTCGCTTGGTTTCTTCTATGGGAACCCCCGTGAATATTTTACTTTTTCTTATTTTTATTATTTGTTGTTATATCGGCCATAATAACACATATTCTGTGAAAATTTCAACGGGCTACCTATTACGGTTCAAGAGATACAGCCCTCGACTAATGAGTGCGCGTTGGCTTGCTAGCGCGAGCGCGCAGGTGCTGGGGTGGAGTGACGTCACGCGTAGCCGCGGCGCACCGAGTTTTAGCGGCAGAAACGGCTTAAGTTTATTGATAATATCTCCGTAACTAATGGTCCGATTTTGATAATTCAAAATGATAATTCAGAAAGATATGCCATTCTTATGCCATAAAGAACAATGTGGATATCACTTCTATTGAATTTACTGTTACTTTACTGATCCTCATTATGATGATACTTGACATGACATAATAAATGACATAGTAAAACACAAAGATAGTCGTCTGGCGACCCGCGCTCAAGCTATCTGACGTGTGCATCTGGTCACCAGCTCGACCAATCACGAGCCGCCTTGGCTTCGTTTTTTATAACTAGGGCGACTCCCTCCACCGCCGCCAGAGGGCGCCACGTCTCAGGTGCTATTCTTGATCATCTATTCTCTTGGCCCCTGGATCGATTCAGATCCGCGAGTTGTGTGGAATTTAAATTGGAATATTCCACGCCAATAAAGGCCGCTGCATACGTAGCGGGGCGCCGTAGGCGGGAGCGGAGCGGAGCGGGGAAATATTCTCCATAAGAATATATTATATCCCGCTCCACTCCCGCTCCGCTCCTGCTCCGCCGCCGCTCCGCTCCCGCCCCGCCGCGTATAAACACGTGCTTGCACTAGTTCCTGAGGATCCTGCAGAAAAGCTCGCCCCGCCCCCGCCCCCGCCCCGCCGGCGCCCCGCTGCGTATGCAGCGGCCTCTTGTTCCAAATTCGACAGGACGCTTCTTAATAACTTTCCCTGTGATATCTGCTACATACATGTATCTAAGGATGTAGAATCTCGGTACCGCAGTACTTGCTTAATATATGTATATAGGTCGATATTGGAATTGTTTCATCATCGAGGGTATTCTTCAAAAACGAGTTATCTGACATTTTTTGCGAAAATGAACTAAAAATGCAGTTTTAGACAGTTTTTAATTTTCTACCTCCCAGTAAAACCCATTTCTTGATATAAGGCTTCGTTTTTAAATTAGGTTGTGGTAGAACCTGATAACTAAACAGTTATTACAAATTAAAAACATGTCAAACACACTAAAATCATATAATGTACTAATTTCGTAATTTTTTTCCAGACAAAACCATTACAGTAACTTGCCTGGCTTTTCTTGTCACTTTATTCGTTCACATTCGTTGTAGATTTCGAGTCAAATACATTAACTTCACTTAACTTGTTTTACCTGTACTATGCTCATATTAAGTACAATATATACTTTGCAGGAGGAAACCAATAAAACACTTTAGTGTCATTCACTTGTCCATACAAAACCTAATTTCTAACAACCTTTGTGCAAGTCAAACGAGTTATAGTATTTTTACGGTTTTGAGCAGTACTTCCGCGCTCGTGTCGAGCGCGCGGCGCGTGCGCGTGTAAAGTGTTATTCGACCAGTAAGTGAAGTTCCAAGAAGATGAGGTCCTCAAGAGGCAGTCAGTTAGTCGATTTGGCGATAGGAAAAACAAAAATTTGTAAGGGTAAGTGTTTCAAACATCTATAATATTTTATTTAAAGTCACATTTTTAGATTATTTCGCTGTGTGGGTTCCGGCACATAAAAAGAATATAAGTGGGCCCACTGCATTTCTTCCCATGCATGTTGTAAAAGACAACAAAGGGATTCGTATATAATGACAACAGGCACTAAGCAATTTTACGAGATTCGTTTAATATGTAAAATTTGATAGGCGCAGTCTTCTAGTACTTATGCTTAACTATATATGCCATGCATATTTATTTTTTTTTTTTTTTTTAAACAACTATAGAGTATTTATTAAACAACCAAAAAATTAAGATACAATAAAAATTAAACTAATTATCTAAGCTAAACTAATATAAAATATAACTAAGTATTAACTTTTTTTGCATATTTATTAATTTACGAACCGTTTTGTAGTAATTGCGCATCTTACAGATTTGAATCATCATTCTGAAGCCGATTCGTCCGAACTCGATGAAGAACAAATACGTATGGCCGATGAGCTGAATAATCTGTTCAGTAGCGACCTATCAGATGAAGACCCAACCTTCAAGCCCTACGAACTACCAGCTAATTTAAGCAGCTCTGAAGATGAAGCATTTATTACTTTGGCCGATTTAAAACCCCTCTATAATAAACCATTGCCGAACAACGTAGCCAAGAAGAATGATCTGGTCAAGTTGTGTACAAAAGGAGTTATCCCGGAACAGTTTCACGCCTGGTTCAAGGCCCTGGCTACCTCTTCTACTGCATTTGATCGTGTGCCTGAGCCTGCAGTAGAAGAATCTGCAGATGAAGAATTAAAAAAAGTATTGTTTATGTCAATAAATGGTGTGCATTTGTGTAAAAATTTGTTGTTCAATTTCAAAACACTTTGAATGTCCAATTTTCCCATTCTTTTCCAAGCTAGTTTCCAAGGCAGCGTCGTACCTGTCTCGGAGCACCTGGACCTCCTAGGCACCATTATTTCCAAAGACGTAGTTTTCCGGCAACTAATTGAGTCTAAGGCCAAAACTGAATCCAGAAAATTAGGAATACTTTTCCGCAATCGGCGGTTCTTCTCACCGGCACAACTATTCCTGTTGTACAAAACACAGATTATGCCGGTGATGGAGTACTGCAGTCACAGCTGGGAGGGTAGTCCCCATTATCTGCTTGCGTCCTTGGACTCGATACAGCGTCGAGCCATCCGTCTTGTTGGTGACCCGAAACTTACAAATGGTCTGGAGTCTCTGAGCCACAGACGATTTGTGGGTTCGCTTAGTCTGTTTTACAGATACTCTCACGGACGCTGGTATGTGGAACTATGGAACTAGCATCCCTTATTCCCTGCCACCCGTCCTATCTCCGCATGACTCTTCGCAGAGTGACCCAGCACCCTTTTGTTGTTGACATTGGGCTTTTGAGAACCCATCGGTTCTCTAAATCGTTTCATTGTCGCACCGCTAGGGTATGGAACCGTCTTCGGGCGAGTGTGTTTCCCGAATTCTTTAACCTGGGTGTCTTCAAACGTCATATTAACAGGCTAGACAGCCTAGCAACAGACCGCAAATCTGCTGGCAGTGCACCTAACTGAGCGTGGTTTCGCGAGGAGAGGTGATTTTGGGTCTGTCTACAGCACCATTGGTCTCTCGATACAGCCACTCATGTCGGTTTACATAAAAAAAATTACATACCTACGAAAAAGTGTCTTAAGTTCGGTTTGTAAAGCACATAAGTTTAACAAATTGTACTTTTTGTACTGAAAAGTGTTGAACAGTTTGTTTGTTTTTATAAATTATTCAAGTCAAACGCCATAAAAGCATTTATATTTAAAATGCATGTAAATTAGGTCAAATTCCCCAAATAGTGTACTTGTCAAACGAGTTAACTACACTACCTTCCTTGGAATATTTTTATTAAAAAAAAAAACTGCAACTTGATAGTTCAAATTCCGAGATGAATTAATAGTTCATGAAACAATGGCTAAGTATAAAAAACCGTAGAAATAATTTTTAAATTACAGACAGTTTTTCAAGCACTTAAACTTTCAAAAGCCTTTTTCTCAAAACTACAATTCTTGCAGATAACTCGTTTTTGAAGAATGCCCTAATATTTTTTTAAATATTTGTTGGTCTTATTGATTATAGAAAAGTTATATATTTTTTTAATTGCCCTAACAATACCTATAGAATGACATGACACTTGATTTATTTAAAAAAACAAAATTTCTTTTTGGTTCACATTTTTGGGTACCCTGTACTTTCTACAGGACTATTTTATTTAATTTTTTTTAATGAACAAGCAGCTCTCGCTGATGTGTTCATATCAGTCTTTTTTTTATAATGAAATTATTATGTTTTTTTTTGTTTTTTTTTTGTTTTTTTTTTTTTAGTTTTTGTACTCGGGCACTGTTGCTATTTGTTTGTTGATGTACTTTTTATGTATTTATCTAATCGGTTTTTGAAGGTGTTTGTGTTTGGGGTGTCAATCACATCCTGTGGGAGTTTATTCCAGGCGTTCACAACTCGATTTGTTATGAAGTGCTTTCGGATATTTGTGTTAGAAGCTGTCTGGTTAAGTTTTTGACTGTGACCACGAAGCACAGTGTGTTATGGGAGCCGATTTTCTGACACTATCCTTTTTATTTAAAAAATCGAAAGTTGATTATATTCCAAGTGCGAGAGAAAAACTCCCGTGTGTCAAAAATGTTTCGTTTTAAAGATACAAATTTTCAAAAATGTGCCTTTTAATGATCCGAAAAAAAGAAAAAAAATTCTGGTTGCAAAACAAAGATGTTTATTGAGAAATTATATTTACGGTTACAAAGTACTTTCAAAATAAATTTTTTTTCAATAATTACCTAAGTGAAAGCTTTGTCTGGAATCGAAATATTTAATTAAATAGATTTTTTGTTTTCATTTTTTTTCTCAATCATTCCGCTGTAGTAGGTCGAGATATCTACAGGAAAGAAATATCACCCAGTTATCTATGACCTCTGAAAATATCACAACCTAATACCGTGGAATCTAGAAGTTACATGCAATTTAATTTTTTCGGGTAATTTCCTGTGTTAGGGAAAAATTATAACAGGGTAAAATCCGGAATCTGAATCTTTCCTATTATTTGACATATATATGGAAAGTATCTTAAATAATATCCTGTAAAACGTCACACGTGCCCCCGCACAGTGGTTTAAACCCCCAAAAAAGTGTAAATGGGCAATTTTTTCCGAATTTAATACTTTTTGTTGCAAATATGAATTGCACTTAATTAACAAGTAAATTTTGTTCTTGCACATTTTTTTCTAATTTCACTATCTAAGAAGATATTCAACGATATTTGAAATTATTACGTAGGATGAAATAGGTACATTTTGGTAAATTTCTCAAAATGGCTGGGAAATTTCTAGTATTAAAGAAATAACATGCATGCCTAGAAATAGCGTCCCACTTTTTGCTATTTTTCCTTTTATTTTATTTTACCTCCATTTATCATTTTAGCGACAACCCTGCTGAAAAAATTAAATTGCATGTAACTTCTAGATTCCACGGTATTAGGTTGATATATTTTCAGAGGTCATAGATAACTGGGTAATCTTTCTTTCCTGTAGATATCTCGACCTACTACAGTGGAATGATTGAGAAAAAAAATTTAAACAAAAAATCGATTTAATTAAATATTACGATTCCAGACAAAGCTTTCACTTAGGTAATTATTGAAAAAAATTGCATTTTGAAAGTACTTTGGAACCGTAAATATAATTTCTCAATAACCATCTTTGTTTTGCAACCAGAATTTTTTTTTTTTTCGGATCATTAAAAGGCACATTTTTTAAAATTTGTATCTTTAAAATGAAACATTTTTGACACACGGGAGTTTTTCTCTCGCACTTGAAATATAACCAACTTTCGATTTTTTAAATAAAAAGGATAGTGTCAGAAAATCGGCTCCCATAACACACTGTGCGAAGGTGATATTTCTGGTTCAGGTCAAACATTTCAATTAAGTCTGGGCAATCATACTTTGAGGTGAGTATTTTGTAGACTTCAATGAGGTCTCTTCTGTCGCGGCGTTCTTCTAATGTGGTTAGTTCAAGTAGTTTTAATCTTTCTTCGTAGCTCAAGCTTTTTAGCTCGTAGGGAATTTTGGTGAATCTTCTTTGAACTTGTTCCAATTATTGGATGTCTTTAACAAAGTATGGTTGCCAAATCTGGAATCCGTATTCCAAAAGCCGTCGAACGTAAGTCTTGTAAATTTTAAGCATTATAAGTGGCGACAGCACGAGGAAGCTCTTTTTTATGAGATATGTCAAGGAGTTGGCTCTTTTCACTATATCTGTGATGTGGAGTTCCCATTTTAGATCGGAGGAGATGGTGATACCAAGGTCCTTTTGTGAATTAACTGGTGTCAGTTGTGTCTTGTCCAGGTAGTAGGGAAGTTTCGGGTTTTTCTTGCCCAAATGTAGAACTGTGTATTTTTGTGCACTATTAGACAATCTTATCTATAATATATCTAACGGCAAAAATTATACGTAATTTGGTGTTTAATCGAAATCGGTTCAGTTGGTCCGGAGATATCTGCGTGTGACCGACAGACAGACAGACAGACAGACATACACCAGAGCGATACCATAAGGCATTTTTCGCATTTTGCGACGGGACCCTAAAAAGAACAATTTATTCATTAAAATATATACAAATTCCAGTGTGCTGACTATGAGCAATGATCCTGAGGAACAGAAGAAGTTACAACCTTTAATGTTGACGGCCATGTTGTTAAGTATTCCACAGATTCTGATAACGCCCAGTTTGGAAGAAATACAGCAATCCTTTTCACAGGTCAGCTTCAATGTCAGCAATTGAATTATTACATAGACTACATTATTATAATTTTTTTAATTTATTGCATTTAAGTTGCATTACATACAACAAAATGTAAGCACGAAATGTTGAACATTTATTTACATTAATTCGTCTGCGAGACAGATATATTTCAATGCAGAGAATATCCGCATGTTCATTATTCTAAGCTTATAAAACTGAAATTTGAATTTGAATATAATATAGACATGGACGTAACTTTAAGATTTAACTTTTAAAACATTAATGCAATTTGTATTGGACAGGTTATCCTAAAAGTCGTGATGGACGTACACCGGTCTGTGTACATGTGGGGCCAGCAGAAAGTTATAACAGCTGAGTCCACGAGAGGATCCGTTACCCAGGAACGAAGCGTTTCTTGTGAGTACATGCTTTACGTAATTCTTGTGGATCTGTACTTTAAAAGGAAAAACGGCACCATTATAAGATCACTCCGGTGTCCATCCGTCTGTCGCAGAGGTTTTTCTCGAAAACCAAATAACGTAGAAACTTGAAATTTGGCACAATGATAGATCTTGATAACGCGCACAACTTGCTCGTCAAATACTACAGATTTCGTGCCTCACACGACTATATCGAGCAAATGAATCTACGGAATTTGAAAAAAAAAAATATTTCTGACTTTTTGACTTTTTTCAAAAAGGTCTTTGTTTTAGGCTCAAATTGTAGCTGACTAAATTGTCCAAAGGAATTTTTCTCAAATTTTTTATATCATTCTTCCAAAATATCGAGCGCCAAAATAAAAAAATCCGAAAAAATTTAATATTATTTTCACTAATTCGGCCATAACTTTTTTCCTTTTTGACTTTCTTAAATAATTCTTTTTGCACCTTACAGCTCTCATGAATATGCGTCTTTTTAATATCATATCTTCACAACTCTCCGATATAATATAAGGGGATCGCACTTTTTCGTGAAATCGGAGGCTACACTGGAGCGAACGAAAAGACATTTCCAATGTCAAAATATTTTACATTATTAAACTAAATGTTAAACTAACATATCGGGCTATCATATTTTGAAAGAGCTAACTGTATGGATACTAAAAAGATTTTTTACAATTTTAAGTTTAGTGCTTTTAGTCACCCACCTCCTGTTCTCCTAGGTTTCTAAAGCTAACATTTTGACTTTCATTGGGTTAGTAGATATTAAGCCATAGACTACAGGAAGGAGTGCAGGTTTTTTCGACAATGTAATATTTTCGAGAAAAAAACATATTTTTGTTTTAGTACGGAATCATAATTTGTGCGAGCCTGACTCGCTCTTGACCGCTTTTTTTATTACTCGTCTCTTTTAAACCGAACTTCATGCGAGCGAATTGCGTAAGTAAGGTTTAAAAATATAGCACCTTCGCTAAGTCGACACATCAGGTACAAGTACAGGAAGGCAATATTTTAGCTGAAAAGGCAAGATAAGATCCAGGTTCAGGTCCAGATGATACGTCAAAAAGTAACAAACATACACTCATACACCATCTTATTTTTAACCCCCGACGCAAAAAGTGGGGTGTTGAGATCTGTGTATCTCTGTGTCTTATGGCATCGTAGCTCCTAAACGGATCGACCGATTTGAATGAGGATTTTTTTATTAGAAAAGTGGTTTAACCTTCTTAGCTGTGAGTAATCAATGTAATCAAGTGATAAAGTAATTGTGAAGTAATAAAAAAATACTGATAGTCTCACGGATGGACCGATTTGGATGAGGTTTTTTAAAAAAAAGAGCCAGTCCACGTTTCACACCCGTACGTCATCATCATAAATCATAACCGGGAGGACACACTGGTCATATTTTTTTATGGAAACTGACACGGTTGGCTACATCACCTACAACATCCGTGATGTCAGCCCATAACACCGGATGAACTTGGTGCAACGTCAGTGCTTCCCTTCGGTCGTGCTGGCTACACTGAACTGGACGGAAAACACAAACTATTTACATAGGCGTTTCGACCGCCGTTTCGTTCAGTGCGGTGGTACCGAACCGGGCGGGTTAAACCCTACCACCTAGTAATATAAGAAGGGAGTCATATCCGTTGCTAACAATCGAAAGTTTATGAAAATCTCTTTGTGTATGTGTGGGTCATCTGTGAACGAGATGATTTTTTTCCCCTTTTAATTTTTTCAAATACCAGATCTTTTTTAAAAGTTAATGTTGTCAGTAGTATGTGTACCCATGTACATGGGTTAAATAAAAGCTTGTTTTTAAATAGGTTTTTTTATTTATTATTTTGTTTATTATGTAATAGGAATTGGTTTATTTATATATTATCAATGTTATTAAACTTCTAATTTAGCAAAGAGGTCTGTATCATCGATCGCGGGCGTACGAAGCTACTTCAGAATGGTCTCGGAGCACAAGGATGTTGTAAGAACTGTTATGCAGCTGCAGGGAAATATGTACATGTATAAACCGGATCTTGAAAAGCTGATAAAGGTGGTATATTATTGGTAAAATGTTTTTTTGTTTTTTGTTTTGTTTACGACAATAATGTATGCAACTGAATTTAAAATTTCAGCATTATGGACGCTTTGCACATTTATGGGCTGAGGACCGGCCTGAGCAGGTTCAAAAGTTTGTGGATTCTGACCCTCTTGTAGTGATCATAAGAGACCAACTAAAGAAATACGAAATCCAAACTGAAGAGGTTCTTAGTTTGCCTGACAAACATATCGTAGGATCTATTGAAATTAATATGGGTAAAATATTTTTGAATTACAGTTTTGTATATACAGGGTGTCCCAGAAACCGACGATAATCCTTTAACAGGAGATAGGGCTGCTAATTACCTCTCAGAATATCTAATTTTAGGTTTAGTAAAAATGGCTTAGTTTTTGAGATATTGTCATTTTTGTAAAAATCCAAAATTTTCTCCCTCAGCTCATTTTTTTAAATGCCACGAGTACAAATGTAAGATTTTCTTAAATCTAGTTTTTGTCAAATATTCCCGAAAAGTAAGGCTTTCACACGGTATAATTTTTTTTTTTAAATGTTTAATCCTGTTTAGCTGAAAAACGACTTAAGAGCCACATGTTAAAAAAAATCAGCCTCATCCTTTGAGGTTGGCCTTTCGCGGTGAAAAAAAAAAATTACTACACTAAAGTGGCATTATGCAAAAAAAATACGCCCATCTAATGTAGTTTTTAAAATGGTAAATCACTTACCGCTTTGCCCAATAATTTATTAGATATTGTTATTTAACTGCAAAAAGACCTCGGAATTTGATAACTGTTCTACCAACTACGAATTGGAATAAAATAAACATTTGAAGTAATTGGTCTTTATTAACCTGTTAAAGTAGATGTTCAAATTGTTTACAACCTGCACAAATGCTAGCTCGACATCTTCTCACAAATGCCCGGTTGATGCGTCGAGCAAGTACTCGATGCAAGTGCAGATACGTCCACCTCCGATCCATCTGTGGGGATATGCTTGGTCTAAAAAATTACGCACTTCTCTAGCGTAATGGGTTGGGCAGCAAATCATTTTGCAACCACCTCCGTATGGCCAATAGGTACATCTTCTAAAAGGCTCTGAAGCTCCTGTTTCAGAAACTCAAGATAATTCGCCCGTTTAAAGTCTACTATTCAACGGACGTCTTCTTGCCTCCTAGCCACTTGCATCCCCACAGATAGACCGGACGTCTAGATCATCGGATTTAAATCCGTTAGATCTTTATTATTGGGGCTATTTAAAAGAAAAAGTTTACGGAAAACCGGTGGAAAACTTGATAGAGCTCAAAGAAAGAATTACAGAAAGTTTTTTTTTATGTAAACTGACATGGTTGGCTACATTACCTACAACATCCGTGATGCCAGCCCATAAGACCGGGTGAACTTGGTGCCACGTCAGTGCTTCCCTTCGGTCGTGCCGACTATAGTCAACTGGACGGAAAACACAAACTATTTACATAGCATAGGTGGACGTATCTGCACTTGCATCGAGTACATGCTCGACGCATCAACCGGGCATTTGTGAGAAGATGTCGAGCTAGCATTTGTGCAGGTGGTAAACAATTTGAACATCTACTTTAACAGGTTAATAAAGACCAATTTACTTCAAGTGTTTATTTTATTCCAATTCGTAGTTGGTAGAACAGTTATCAAATTCCAAGGTCTTTTTGCAGTTAAATAACAATATCTCATAAATTATTGGGCAAAGCGGTAAGTGATGTACCATTTTAAAAACTACATTAGATGGGCGTATTTTTTTTGCATAATGCCACTTTAGTGTAGTAATTTTTTTTTTCACCGCGAAGGGCCAAACTCAAAGGATGAGGCTGAAATTTTTTTAACATGAACCTCTCAAGTCGTTTTGCAGCTAAACAGGAATAAACATAAAAAAATAAATTATACCGTGTGAAAGCCTTACTTTTCGGGAATATTTGACAAAAACTAGATTTAAGAAAATCTTACATTTGTACTCGTGGCATTTAAAAAAATTAGCTGAGGGAGAAAATTTTGGATTTTTACAAAAATGACAATATCTCAAAAACTAAGCCATTTTTACTAAACCTAAAATTAGATATTTTGAGAGGTAATTAGCAGCCCTATCTCCTGTTAAAGGATTATCGTCGGTTTCTGGGACACCCTGTATACGAGTGCCTTTTAAGCCATGTCATTTAAAAAACTCATAAACAAATAAAAGCTGAAATACAATTTTCAAAGAACTCACCGCGGTATCTGACACAATTTTCCATTCGCTCGAACCAGTTTTGGAAACACTTATTCCACTCCGAAGTTGGGTTTGCCAAAATAGCCGATTTGCAGGCTTCAACAGCTTCTTTTGGTGTGCGGAAACGTTTACCACAAAGACATTGCTTAATTTTTGCGAAGGTGAAGAAATAGTTAGGGTAGGCCTCCAGTCAGGGCTGTACGGCGGGTGGTCCAGAATTTCAACATTTTGCCCATTTATAAACGCAATTGTTCGCCGAGCGGTGTGCGGGCTTGCGTTGTCATGGTGCAGCATTGTACGGCGTCTTGAGTTGTTTATCTGGAATTCAGTGATAACTTGTGACAAGCAGACTGTGGTCAATCAGTCAACGTTAACTGTCTTGCGATGTCAACCACGATGGTGACAACGTGACAACGAACGCTCGAACGAGGCAACCATTTTATTTGAAGTGCTCCGTGAGGGTATGACTTTGGTCGGTTTTGGCTCGTCTTGAATGAAAGATCCAGACAGTCGACTGCTACATGGAATCTAGATCATAAGCATAAGTTCAAGATTCGTCACCACTTTTTTTATTTTATGGAAACTGATTCGGTTGGTTACATCACCTTCAATGATGTCAGTCCATAACACCGGGTGAACTAGGTGTCATGTCAGTGCTTGCCTTCATTTCATGTCGGCCTCACTGAACTGAACGGAAAACACGAACTATTTACATAGCCGTTTCGATCGACGTTTCATTCAGTGCGGTGGTACCAACCCGGGCGGGATAAACCTTACCACTTTGTAAGGTAAGAAGGGAAGAGACCTACAGTTTTAGGTGGAATTCGAACCACGGTCAGCCTCCAACGGTCGAGCGGTCCCCATCTAAGTACTGACCGCGTTCAGGGTTGCATAGCAACAGTCGACCGACCGCACCACTGAGCTACCGTGGCTGACAAAACGGATAATGCCATAAACGTGCTTTAACTCTCCTCGGCCGAATCGCTGCAGAGTTTTACAACACCATCTAACACGAGCCGTATTTTGGTCATCGCTAAGCAAATGTGGGATCCAACGAGAGATTAACGTTTTTAAACCTAGCTCTTCATGCAAGAGTTTTCGAATTGTTGGTTCTAAAAATCATGTCTACAGATGCAAAAATCTCACGGTATATCACATGACGATCTTCGAAGATCAGCTGCATCACAGCGTCGATGTTCTTTTGGTTCATGGCGGTTTTTGGATGACCTTTAACACTGAGACTGGATTGCCCACGTTGAAATTCTAAATATAATCGTTCCTCGGTTCTAAGGTACGGTGCTTTATTACTAAAACAGAAGTTTTAGTAATAAAGCAGCATTATAGTCGCGTTATTCCTCTTCGAAAGTTATAGAAGATTGTCACACGTAAATTTTCTTTGAGATCTTACAAAAGAATTTTCACAGTAGACCTATCAATCAACTTTGACCAGACGTTGTAATAAACGGCTCGGTCAATAAAAAACCGTTCTTTTGGTTTCGAATTATAAACTCAATAAGTTTAAAATACTACAAGTTTTTTTTTTCATTAATCGTGGGAGGTTAGCATACGAAATAGCTAAAAAGGCTGCCTGCGTATGATCCTAAAACATAAATAATCTAATCTGTAATTTTTCTTTGTGTATTTAATTTTTTTTTTCTGTTTGTCTATTTTTATGTTTTGTTATGTGTAGTTATGGACAAAATTGGTTCGAAATAAAGAACTTTTATTTTATTTTATTTTTTATTTTTATTTTACACTTATACTCGTGATGAACCTGGATCGGAATCCTCTTACTTTTTTGCGAGACGTTTTGCTCCGATCTTACAGATGCGTTAAAATTAGGATTACACGTAGAAGCAATGGAATGGAAAAGAATACTGGGAAAGATATTATGCCACGCCTACAAGGAACGTGTAGAGAATATGATGACATTCATTAAAGAGAGAATGAAGGTCTTGAGCAAGAAAATTAAGGACTTGGATGACGTCAGAATCGCCATGCTCTGTCTGGATCTAATCAGGGAAGAGTTCATTGGGTAAACATGACTTTATCTTAAATGAATTAATAGTTTAGAGACTAACTGGTATTGGTATAAGCATATCTACATAGAAATCAATACTTTTACAGAATGGATATGGAATTAGACCTGATAGAAGAATCTTATGGAGCGTTTCATCAATATGAAATTGACGTACCGAAAGATGATGCTGACATGGTGGACGGATTGCGATACGCTTTTCAGAATATGTTGCTCACCGTATGTATTAACGAATTCTACCATCACCAAGATATACCATCTTGCCTATCTGCTGGCTGGCTGGAGTGCCTGCTACACTCATCATGTCAGCCTATTACACCTTGCTCTTAGAGTAGTAGCTATTCAGCCAGTGCTTCCCTTTGATCGTGGCAGCTTGTGTTGAAATGTATTATTATCTATTACCTATAAATAATGTAATTAAATAATGAAAGGACTCCATAATCAACATTAACTTTTTAAGAAATTAAAACTTAACTGTGCCTTGCCTGTACATACATGAAACTTGTGTATTTGTTAAGAAAACCCCTAAATATTTTACAACAGCTAGTACTACTATACACAATTAGAATACAAGAAGAAGGAGAAATCTGCTCAATACGCTTCCTCGAACAAATATATATATAAAGAGCATCTATTACATGGCGACAAAAATATCATCCCACCAAAACATATAATATAAAAAGATGCCAAGTCTCACACGCAACCTTTCCACCGTAAAAAGTTGTAAGATCCCATACAGAGCCAAGTCTTTTCAAACCCGAATTCAACCATGTTGCCATAAATTATATTTTCTACTTAATAATAAACAATATTTAGTTACTCCTCTTATATTTAACATCTTCATTTCTATAAAAAAAACCTTGACTTGGCAATCGGACAGCACAAACAGATCGCTTCGTAAAGATTCCTTTTCAGTTTACAACAAAGTAAACATAGCATGCAGCAGGTGGGTCTTCGTACCTTAGGCTTAGGTACTTGCTGCTTGATCGATTGAATCTTGTTCGAATAGATACTTTGCGAAACGTGGTGGTCGGTGGTGTAATGTAATTTACCAGAATTCTTGCAGCACAACACCGCTTATTCTGCTTACCCCGATTGTCGGGATTCAGCGTGTGTGATAGTATATGTATGTATGTAACAAACTGGTATTAGGTATTGTTATAATATTTTAGCTGTCCGATTGCCAAGTCAAGGTGTTTTTTTATAGAAATGAAGATGTTAAATATAAGAGGAGTAACTAAATAAAATATAATTTATGGCAACATGGCTGAATTCGGGTTTGAAAAGACTTGGCTCTGCATGGTACTTTTACGGTGGAAAGGTTGCGTGCGAGACTTTTTATATTATATGTTTTGGTGGGATCTCATTTCTTTTTGTAGGTATTCTTCCTTCTTATTCGGTTTTATTTTTTAGCTTGACTCCGTATATTTGTTTGGATCTTTGTGGATACGGCGTGTGGTGTGTATGTGTATGTGTACTTATGCAACTGACAAAATTATTTGTCATAGTCTTTGTATGGAAATGTAAGTTTATCCGCATAAGGTCGACAGGCTAGCCACCTCTCACCTTGGCACGGTCTTTCCACCGTACAGCAAGCGGGCCTTCATGCTTATTACTTGCTGCCTGATCTGAGTTATCTTGTCTGAACACTTTGCTATAAACGTGGTGGTCGGTGTTGTGCTGTAATTTACCAGAATACTTGTAGCACAACACCGATTACTCTGCTTACCCCGATTGTCGGGATGCGGCGTGTGGTGTGTATGTGTACTTATCTTGCAACTGACAAAATTATTTGTCATAAAATTTGTATTGAAAGGTACCTAAGTTTACCCAAAAAAAAAAAAAAAACTGCGCGTAAATTTTAGGATGTTTCAGTTTTTTTCCTTTTGTTGTGGGCTAAACATGAGCTGAATAAAAAATTTCAAGTTTGTAGGTCTGCTGGAAGTACTTTAGATTTTTGATGATCGGTGAGTGAGTGAGTGAGTCAGTAAAACCGGAACTTTGACTGGCGATATCTCGCAAACTATAATAGGTACAAAATTACAGATCTTTATCTCTATCCACAACAAAGATACAGGAAGTCCAAAAGTACCCTGAGTTGCTTCGAGAAAAGGATGGTACGGCCGTGTTTGCTCGACTTAGCGAGGGCCCTACCGTGCCCCCAGATACAATAAGATTCCGGAGGAAATCAGTCAACATAATCTAAAACTATTTAAGGCGGAAATAATAGTCAAACCGTGCTACCCGAGCCCTGATGATTCAAACACGAACCGTATGCAGATGTAATAGGTGCGAGATTCGTTCTACTTGTGCGGTGGCTGATACGTCGCACCGACGAAGAACGTTTGCCCGAAAATCACACTACATATTAAATTTCACGTGTTGGAAAGATGGAAAACAATATTTTTTTCGCTACGATTGTAGGGAAAAATCATAGAGAAATAATACTATCTATATTTCTATGAGGGTCTTGTATTGAAACAATTGATGTTTCTCAAGATTATTTACCAATGGCTCAATAATTTCGTTTAAAGTTGACCATGACTGGCTTATGAAAGAATGTTTTTATAAAGTGGAAGCTTTTGTTGCCCGTGGTTCACCTTCGTAGTTCACCCAGGTGGACCATGGCAAAGAGCTTTTACCTATAGAGTGAGCACTACGAAGAAAGAATACAGAGAAATGATGGCCAATAGCTGAGGTATGATGTAAGGTAGCGGGGTGGCGGAGCGCAGAGCCGAGCGGTAGAGGGGAGCTCGCGCGGGGAGGGAAGCGAGCGGGAGAGGGGCTAGCTAGCGCTAGCTAGTGACTAGCGGCCCGGCCGACCGGTCGACACGTGCATTGGAATACGTAGGGTTGTTACTTAGTCTAAAAGATGATACGTCATTGTCTAAAAGATATATATTTTTCGATTTATTATTTTACGAGTAGGTATTATGGTTAATTGCGCTCGTAGTCTACTGGTAAGTAAGGCGCTTCTCAATGCAGAAGTTGCGGGTTCAAATCCCGGGCATTAACTGATGTATTTATTTCCTTGACTAGCTGTTGCCCGCGGCTTCGCTCGCGTGAAATTCGTATTCCAAAGAAGAATGTAAGTAACTAAGGGCGAGGCCGAAGACCGAGCTGCGTTCAGGTAATCGATAAACCTTCTCAAAGAAAGTAACTAACTAAGGGCGAGGCCGAAGGCCGAGCTGCTTTCAGGTAAACGATAAACCTTTCTCAAATACAGGAAGTAAGTAAGGGCGAGGCCGAAGGCCAAGCTGCGTTCAGGAAGACGATAACCCTTCTGGAAGAAAGGAAGGAACTAAGTGCGAGGCCGAAGACCGAGCTGCGTTCAGGTAAACCAAAAACCCTCTTCCGCCTTCGGGCCTCGCCCTTAAATACTTCCTTTCTTCGACAGAATATAATATCGGTTACTCAATCGATTTATTTCATAAAAATAAAAAAGTAATATTAATAACTAAAGAATTAAAACCTACGTAACAAACATTAAAATAACTATCAAAACTGGCATTTTCAAATGTTCTTAGAGCACTTGCGACATTACCCCGCTGGATGGCAAGGCTTACCCTTTGAATGAAGTACATAAGCCCTTGATGGCGGGACACCAGTTGCGTCAACCAGCAGAGGCCCAAGCCTCTTTTGGCTTCACTGCTCCACGGACCGAGGGTTTCAACCGCAAACGCAACAAATTCGAAATCTTGAATTATATTTCTATATTTGTTGCGTTTGAGGCTCTCCGCCCCAGCCTCGGCCGCGCCAGCCGCTCTTGAAGATGTCCTAACGTGACTTGGAGCCAATGTGAGAACACAAGTGGCGTCCCACATCAAAGAACTACCCTTACCCCATGGCACTAAGGTGATAGCATCGGGCCTCTTGCCATCTAGCCGGGAATACCCGCGAGGTTCTAGGATGCACGGTATATTTGCCGTCAGAAGCGTGGACTTTATAATAAAATTTAAATTAAATTAACTCAATCTTAATATTAATTAACTTTATTCGAGATGGTTTAGCTTCTTCCTGAACGCAGCTCGGCCTTCGGCTTCGCCCTTAGTTACTTGCTTTCTTCGAGATGGTTTATCATTTGTCAGAACGTAGCTCGGCCTTCGGCCTCGCCTTAGTTACTTACTTTCTTCAAAAATGTTTACCTTCTTCCTGAACGCAGCTCGGCCTACGGCCTCGCCCTTAATTACTTGCTTTCTTCGAGATGGTTTATGGTCTTCCCGAATAGAGCACGGCCTTCGGCCTCGCCCTTAGTTACTTACTTTCTTCAAGATGGTTTAGCTTCTTCCTGAACGAAGCTCGGCCTTCGGCCTCGCCCTTAGTTACTTGCTTTCTTCGAGATGGTTTTTCAATTGTCAGAACGTAGCTCGGCCTTCGGCCTCGCCTTAGTTACTTACTTTCCTCAAGATGGTTTAGCTTCTTCCTGAACGCAGCTCGGTCTGCGGCCTCGCCCATAGTTACTTACTTTCTTCGAGAAGGTTTATGGTCTTCCAGAATGGAGCTCGGCCTTCGGCCTCGCCCTTAATTACTTACTTTCTTCAAGAATATTTTTCTTCTTCCTGAACTCAGCTCCGCCTTCCGCCTCGCCCTTAGTTACATTCATCGAGTAAGAATATCGTTTACGTGAGCGCAGATCCGCCTTCGGGCCCGCCTTACATAAGTTACTTACTTTCTTTTTTTGAAATACGAATTTCACGCGAGCAAAGCCGCGGGCAACAGATATATAAATTTTATTGCACCAATGACAGCGACATTCGACTTTCAATTATTATTTTTTTATTTATCAAACAATTTGTCACCGGCCAGCTCACGTCGAGATGACAGTTCTCCGTTTGTCAACATGACATTTAAAATTGTTTTTACCTTTACTTTGGATTACGTGATTTTTATTATATTTTTTAATTATTACGTTAATCCGGGATATACACTATCACTATAAAAAGTTTCGTAAAATTCCGTTCAGTGATTTTTGCGAGATGAATGTACAAGAAGGCATTTTTGCATTTACGATTTTATTATATGTATAGAAAGAATAGATATATATAGACTATTGTGTTCAAGTTATAAAAAAGAAGAACTGTCATTTTCGTTGTATCTACTTATTTTTAAATTTCGAATGAATATTTTATTCAAATTGTATTTGCTGCCAGTTCTCAAGATATAATTATGTACTTTGGACTACGTGATTTTAAACGCGCAATAATGTTTATAATTGTTTAATTTTTTTTTATTTTTGAATTTTTTTTTACGTATAATCCTAACCCGGTATATAAACTGCCACTATACAAAGTTTCGTCTAATTCCGTTCAGTGGTTTTTGCGTGATGCGCGTACATACAAACAAACAAAAATTTAAAAAACTGTTCTAACATGTTCAGTATCTCATTTTAAGCCACCCTGGTTAGTTTTTTTCCGAATACATTCAATGTACAGACTTTCTTACCTTTACGATTTTATTATATGTATAGATAGATAATTTTATATATAAAAAGTAAAAAAAACACATTACATTACAATACCGTTTTTATGATAGATGATTTATTGTAAATCCTTTGTACACTGCAGCTAGCTAAAAATAAATGTGATTATTTTGTAATGTAAAATTTTAAAAGTACCAGGAATGCAGCAATTGTAAGGAGCTGTATACGCGGGAAAATATATTGTATGACATGTTATGTTATTTACCAATGATATTTTAGGAAAGATAGGTTATCTATATGACATTCAGTGCTCACACATGGCACGTCCTTGAAAAGTTGAGAACTATAAAGGATGCGCCGACTCGAATAGTCTTATTCCAATTATTATTAGAATTAGTGCAGAATATCATTACACACGACGGCATTTTCGATGTGTTAGCGGCTCGTGGTTAGCGGTCCGAACGCGTGCGTAGTTGGTGGGCGACTAACTTCAGACAGGACTGTGGTCTTGTATTTAATGTGCCGCTTGGGAGCTCAGATAACCTATCTACCTCCTTTTAACTTATAATATCATTGTTATTTACTGATACTCTTATCTACTGATTGTACCCGGTTTTTGTCCACCGTCCACCTCCTGAGATCACCTGGGTGACCATAGTGTGACACGGAGGAAAAAAATTCTTCTGGTCCACACTGGTGTGACAAAATGGTGTGACGGTTAGTCAGCACCCGATATTTCGTATTTATTCTTATAATACCTACACTTAATAACTAGAATAATATCTAAAAAAATCAAATTAATAATAAAGAATTAATAACTGCGGTCTTGGCCTTGAACTAAACTTAAAATCTCCGAACCAAACATACGTAAAATAAAGAGTGCAATATTTATGATAAAAAAATATATATAACTAAAAAAACCATTAAGTATACTTTGGACTACACACATAAACACAACTAAAATAACTCTTCCTTCGTCCTTAAACAAAATAATTTAAATTACAGATAAAAAATTTTCACTTTCCCTTAAACAATGTTAGCTTAGTATACTTTTGTCTTATGGTTGAACATTTGCTGCGTGGTGAAGTTTTACGGTGGAATATTGATGTACGATAGCTCTAATCAAATGAATGCGGTGATTAAATGTAGCTGGATTTCCCCGTCTATCATCTTGGACTATTTTTATCCATCTTTCTCGTATTGATCTCTTAGTAGGATGTGGAAACCTTGTAAACAAAAAAATTGTTCTTGAAAATTTCTCAATTACTAATTTAAAAAAATTTAAAGAATAGCGACAACCCCAATTAGCGGTCAATTCACTCTCATATTTTAACGTGGTTTAATACATATTTATTTACTTTCATACATGATATCCCAGAACTCTATTTCTAATCATTCATATGTGGCAGCCCTAATGAGCGCGTTAAATTTATTTGATTAATTAAATAATGGTAATGTTATTGCAATGCGAGGTCAATACATAAAATGTACAAAATTTTCAAATTGAAGTAGCGTTGTGACAACCCTAATTTGCCAGTTGAACCGAATATTTCTAAGCACATGGAAAACAAGATATAATATATAAGGTATTTCAAAATTAGTTAATAGTACGCTAAGGGGGGTCTGTATCATATAGGGAATGAAACAAATATAATATGTTTTGGACCTTGGGGTTTTTTTTATGTAAAATATTGTTTTATGTATTTAAATAAAAAAATAGGTGGTTGATTTTTATAGCCTAATAATCGATTCAGTTTCATAACAGTAACAAAAAAGTGCATTAGGTATGTATGTATGTATTTGTTTATATTGCGTATATGTATGTACTTTTGAACTTGTATGTATGTATATCACGAATGTATTTAGTTGTATGTTATTACTGTTATCTATGTTTTATTGTTTATTTTTGTACTCTTAAAAAAAAAGCTCCCATTTAATTTTCCGCACTACCCATCTACCCTACTCACAATCCCAGGTATGACTGGCAGATAATGCCCTTAGGCTTTAAGTTCGCCTTTTTATCACTTTTTGTGCCATAAAGTATATTTTCATTTCATTTTATTTCATTTCATTTCATTAATTAAGATCACAATGAAGTGATACTTACTTATGAAATGAGATGCCATCAGTTTTTCCAATATTTTTGGTATGATTTTTGCAATATCGCAACACACAACCGGGCCTAATGAATGACTGGCGTGATGCGAGCAGCAGACGGACAGCAGCGAGCGCGCGGGCGACGCGTTGGACCGCTCGCGATCTACTAGTCTCGAGAGGGTCTCCGGTTCCGGTCTCTCCGCGTAACGGGGGTATCACCGCGGTGGAGCGAAGGCTGTTGCCCGGGTAATAAGTCTAGTAGAATACATGATACGTCATTGGACCATGGGTAAAAAATATTTCCCGTGATTCACCGGAATGTCCTTTTCTTTATATCGTGAAAGAATAACATGGTACGTAAAAAGTAAAGCAGATATGAAAACGATACAATTGAATATAAGATACACTCAAAGAGTTTGTATTACGTCGCTGCGCCGCGCCGCAGCGACGTAATACGAACTCTTTGGATACACTTTATTATTTTAAAAACAAAAGATTATCGGAAAAACAAATGAATAATGAATTTAAGTAACTACTAATAAGACTAACATGTAATTATTAGTTTTTATTATTTATTAGGTTTATTTTACTGTTATCTGTTGTTTAAATAAACAGGCTAATGAAATTTTAATTTTCAAAGAAATTTATTTCGGCACCTTGTCAATGACGTATAAATATTTTTAATATTGAAACACATCAAACAAATACTTTACACTGACAGTTTTAATACGATTAAAAGGTTGAACTGGTTAAAAGTTTAAAAGGTTTAAAGGTTGACTATAAGAAATCTCTGTAAGGGATAAGTCCGCCTTTGCGCCTTATGTAAATTTTCCAATGTATTTTTTACTGTTTAATGTTTACTGGAGCAATAAAGAATTTTCTATCTTTTCTATCTAAATTACTTTGCTTATATGTCCAGTACTATAAAGAGCACAGAAGGAAAAGTCTGTATTAAATTATCCATTAAATAAATATTACGCATTATGTATACGTGGAAAATAAACTAATTACTTAGAAGACTTTGTTATTTATTTGTACTATCTCTGTGGGAAAGGCCTACGGTCTATTTGTATTTTACGGTGGGGAAGGTGATCTACGGGAAAAAAATATTTCCCATGGTCCACCTGGGTGGACTACGGAAAAAAATAATTTCCCATGGTCCACCTGGGTGGACTACGGAAAAAAATAATTTCCCATGGTCCACCTGGGTGATTTACGAAGGTGACCACGGGCAACAAACGAGTGGAAGATTTTTAAAAATAGCAATGGTTGACACATAGGTACTTGCCCAATTAATTAATTGCATGTATACGAACATTTATTTTATTTTGATTTAATTTAATTTATATTTTATTTTTTAATTTAATTCAGTATGATTTGTAATAAGGTACCTATTTAATAATTTTATATTTATTCAGCATTGCGAAAATCTCACGAAAGAGTAGTGTTAGTGTTGTGTTGCATGCCTCCTACCCAGGCATTCATGTACAACCCAGGCAGGCGCTCAATGTTCAAATAATCTACAAAATTGCAATAAATGATTTGTCTTTGTCTTTGTCTTTGAACTAAAAGTATAAGTAATAAGACTTTCATATAATGTGCATTTACAGGCACAACAAATCCAGCAGAGAATCGTTGAGATGCAGGGTCCCCTGCAGACGGAACTTACCGAGGGTGTTGCAACCTTTAGCGACGACGTACTGAAGTTCGACAAGGATTACGAGACTTTTGGACCGATGACTCCGGGCTTGTCGGCTAGAGAGGCCAGTGACAGGTATTAATTAGCCCTGGTCACACACATTAGTATATACGCAGTGAAGCTGCGTTTTGAAGATGAACCGTTAATCGGTGGACATTTTCAAAATAGCAATCCCAACGCCATTGGTGTCGAGGTGCTGTGTCGCAAGGATACCCAGAAAATTCATTGTTTCATTTTCAATATTTTTTTACCTACGATGATGATGACTACGCACTTGCACTTATGATATTATAATATATTTAGCGATTACTTAGGTAAATTTATCATTTCAGAGTAATTTTGTTCCAATCGAGATTTGACGATCTTTGGAGGAAATTTGAAATGTATTCCAATGGCGAGAAACTTTTTGGACTGGAGGTGAATGACTATCCAATTCTACACCAAAGGAAAAAGGAATTCAATTTATTGAGCAAATTGTAAGTTTTGCAACTATATTATTATGTAGTAACCGAACGTTTCAATGTAATTTTTTTTATGGAAACTGACACGGCTGGCTACATCACCTACAACATCCGTGATGTAAGCCCATAACACCGGGTGAACTAGGTGCCACGTCAGTGCTTCCCTTCAGTCGTGCCGGCTACACTGAACTGGACGGAAAACACAAACTATTTACATAGCCGCTTCCACCGACGACGTTTCATTCAGTGCGGTGGTACCAAACCGGGCGGGTTGAACCCTACCACCTAGTAAGTAAGTAAGTAGTCAATTGAATAGGCTAACTATAAATGGATGTTTCCTACAGGTATAACCTCTATTTGGCCGTGATGAATTCTATCGACGGCTATTTCGATACACCATGGAATGAGATAGATATTGAAACTATCGTGGCTCAGCTTCAGGAGTTTGATTTGAGGTGAGATTTGTTGTAGATTCAATCTAGTATAGTTAGGCGAGCTGGATTACTTACTGGGTAAGTCTGGCTTGGTATTGATATTTTAACTATGATATGGGATTCGAGGAGTCAGCCAAACCCAGCGAAACTTTAAAACTTTATTTTCAACCACACATAGTAATATACAGGGTGTCCCAAAAGTCAACGTTATCCCTTGGAGGACTGATAGGCCAGCTCATTACTGACCAGAATATCACAATATGACCTTATTAAAAAATCGTTAGTTTTCGAGATATTCGCACTTTTATAAATTTCGTGAAAATCAACACCCTAGATCAGTTTTTCAAGTGCCACAGGTACAAAATTTCATATTCTAAGATTCTATTTATTGTTACGCAACCTGTAAAGCCCTGCTATTGATCACAGTCAAAAAAAATGACGAATAGTCCAATACCCTTAAAAAATGGTTTTTGTCGAATTCATATTAATTTATTTTTGTAATAGTCAAATTCGGCCTCTTCATACTTAAAAAAATTTTACCACGCTTACCTGGCAAATTATTTTAAAAGATTGCTCATTTAGTTTAGTTTTTAAAATGATAAAACGTTTGCTATATTTTCCTTTAGAAAAAAAAATATTACTATTTTAGTGCAAAATTTAAAATCCAGCCCGGTCGATTACCAGATTCAAACTACGAAAATATGCCGAATTTGGCAGACATTTTTTGAAATTTATGGCAAATTATTAATTTTAAGAGTAAGATTTAAATAGAAATTAAACATAAAATGTTCATAAATATCACATTCCAAAAAAAAAAAAATTTTTTTTTGTTTAATAAATTCCTGTCATTTTAATTTAACAAGTGTTTTAATTCGAATTACTAATTTACTGAAATGATTTTACAACGAGTTCCTTTTTGTTTACTGACCAGAATATCACAATATGACCTTAAAAAATCGTTAGTTTTCGAGATATTCGCACTTTTATAAAAATGGAATAAAATGAAATATAATATAATATACTAAAATGGTAATATATTTTTTTAAAGGAAAACATAGTAAATGTTATAAAATTTTAAGAACTACCTGAATGAGCTATTTTTTAAAATAACTTGCCAGGTGATTTTACTCTTACAATTAATAATTTACCATAAAACTGCGAAAAATATCTGTCAAATTCGGCCTAATTTCGTAGTTTGGATCTGGCAATCGACCGGGCCGGACTTCTTTCATTTTTGCACTAAAATGGTAAAAATTTTTTTAAGCAAATGTTTTATCATTTTAAAAACTACACTTAATGAGCAATCTTTCAAAATAACTTGCTAGGTAAGCGTGGTACATTTTTTACCCGACTGCGCGACGCAAAGGACATTACCCATGTGTTTATCAGCCTATGTATCTATGTTTATTCCTTTGTGGCACTCTAGAGACCAAACGCGTGGGCCGATTTTGATGATTCTTACGTCAATCGATTTGTCTTAATCTTGCGAGTGTCACTAAAGACATGACAGTAATCAAAATCCAATATGGCGACAACTAGGTGCCATATTGTGAAAAAGAAAAAAATTAAAGTTGACTAACTATGTTAAGTGGGGTATCGTTGAATAGGTATTTGAAAATCATCTTTAGGTTTCTCTTATCATTTTTCATTTCGAATGACCATTTAGGATCTATAACGTTTTAAAGTTGGTTAGCAACCATTCTCACTTAACTTATAATAGAGCTGTGATAAAGTTCTTATTATACAGGGTGTTCGGCACATCGACCGACAATTTTTTTTTTTGTAGGTAAGTGGGGTCATTTGCAATGTTTTGACCCATGATACCTTTTATCAGGTACGTGGTATCGAGATACGATTTTTCTTTCTTTATTTTTGAAAATTACCAAAATCCCAGCTTTGAACCCTTGTAACTTTTTTGTTTATGATTATATCAGCACGAAATAAAATTTCTTGAATTTTAAAATGTATGCTAGAAAAAATATCACTTGATGAAGTTAATACCATGAAAAGGACTTATGACCTTCCAAAGTCCCGAGAACCAGTAAAAATATGGCAGAATTTTAATTTCTTAATGCATTTAAAAAAAAGTGACAGCAATTGAGAGCTTCGTTTTCTTTAAAAGGTTTGCTCGTTTACGCCCTTGCCAACGGTATACCACAGTCATAACAAATAATTCACTATGTGCTCAAAATTAGAGATAATTTTGAGCACATAGTGCCCGCGCGACCAGTATATGTCCTAAATTTTAAAATGCTCCGGAAAACACTCTCAGTACAGGAAGCAGTACGGAAACTGCCTGTATAATTGGTGAACAATAATTTTCATAATATAATTTTCAAAATCGAATGACAAGCCCAGAATTTTACTGCTTTGAAAGAACGATTATAATTATGTACAATCTCACAAATTTATTCATCTATCTATAGTATGGTATTTCAAACATACTCCTAGGTATTGCATTCGGACATTAACGCTTCTACTGGGTTACTATTTCTGGGTTACATCTTTCAAATTCAAATTCCAGCGACGACCGCGCAATAAGTGCATGCAAGACATGTCATATGATTCCATGTCAAAACAATGTCCATGGAGTAGGTGTCAGAATCGAACCATCGACGACAGACTTCGATGCACTCCGTGGACAGGGCAATACGAGGGATGCCTTTTAAGTTTTGTCGTTTGAAGAAAAAAACACTACTAGAATCTTATAGTATCTTTTATTGTTTTTCAAAGTATTCACCACGCAGTTTAATACACTTTTCCATTCGCTTGAACCAGTTATTAAAACATTTATTTCACTCCAAAGTAGGGGTGCTCAATATGGCTGTCTTGAAAGCGTCGACTGCTTCTTCACCGGACTGGAACCTTTGACCACGAAGATTTTTCTAAATTTTAGGAAATGTAAAGAAATCATTAGGGCTTAGGTCAGGACTGTATGGAGGATGGTGAAGAATTTCTACATTATCCTGCTTCAAATACTGAATAGTTTGACGAGCGCTGTGTGAGGTTGCGTTGTCATGGTGTAGGATGATGCGTCGCTTTGGGTTAGATTTCCGAAGTTCGACTATGACTTGTGGTAAACAAACTGTGGTATACCACTCTGCATTAACCGTTCTACGATCTTCAAGTGCAATCGTCGCAACATGACCGGTTTTCGCAACGAACGTGGCCACCATCTTCTTTGAAGTGCTTCGAGAGCGAACTACTTTACTCGGCTTAGGCTCGTCTTGGAAGACCCAGACTGTAGATTGTTGTTTGGAATCAGGATCGTAGGCATAGATCCAAGATTCGTCACCACTGATGATGTCGTAGACGTGATTTGACTCTCCTCGATTGAACCTTTGAAGAGTTTTCTTACACCATCTAACGCGGTCCCCCTTATGATCGTCGGAAAGCAAATGCGGGATCCAACGGCAAACTAGCTTTCTCACACCAAGCACCTCATGCAAGATCTTCTGAATGGTTGTCCCTGAGATGCCTAATAACGCCTCTATCTCTCGATATGTCACATGACGATCTTCGAGAATTAGTTGTCTCACAGCAATGATGTTTTCTTCAGTGAAGGCGGATTTTGGACGTCCTTCACGAGATTTGTCACTAAGACTGGTATGTCCACGCTGGAATTCTAAATACCAGGGGTCGACAGTCCGCAAAGATGGGGCTTCATCATGGAACACAGATGTTAGCTCTTCAAAAGACTGAAGCCGTGTTAGGCCTCTTTTAAAGTTGTAGAAAATTATTGCACGGACATTTTCCTTAGTACAGAACTTAAAAGGCATGCCATGTATATAGAACGAAAAATGTTACCATTGATATTGTGCTGGGGTGGTACTGTACATAAGTTACAAGGAACTACTTTGGACCGAGCTGTGGTTGATTTAAGTTCAGACATTTTTCGGTAAGGTCAAGCCTATGTAGCCTTGAGCTGGGTTAGGTCTCTAGATGGATTAATAATCAGTAGTTTAGACCACCGCAAGCTACTTAATAATCCCCACGATATTAACTCCCTCAATGAAATGACAAGATTGCGAAATTTACCGTCTTATAATCCTAACGAAAAAGTGTAAAATAAAAAAAGTTAATTAAAAAAATTAAAAAACCCGACTGCATAAAAAATGAACTTTAAATAAAAACTGAAAAGAAAAAAAAACAAGTCCAGTAGTCTAGAACTCTGTTAAGTAATATTGAATAACTACACCATTGAAATAGTTTCATGATCGATACACACATATAAAACAAATAATAAACTCTAATGCGGAACATAGCGACTTTAACAGTCGGGACCCATTAAAATTTTCCCAATAATGGGTCCCGACTGTTAAAGTCGCTATGTTCCGCATTTGAGTTTATTATTTGTTTTATATGTGTGTATCGATCATGAAACTATTTCAATGGTGTAGTTATTCAATATTACTTAACAGAGTTCTAGACTACTGGACTTGTTTTTTTTTTCTTTTCAGTTTTTATTTAAAGGTCATTTTTTATGCAGTCGGGTTTTTAAATTTTTTTAATTAACTTTTTTGTTTATTTTGTATTTAAAATAGCCGAAAAAATCCACTACATATCTACTCTTTCAGTGCAAGTTTAGTTTACCCAAGCGAAGCCGGGTTCGCAGCTAGTATATTTTATTCGTACGCTTCTAGAAATGTTAGGTGCACATGAAAGGCTAGAAATAATGCACCATTTGTGAGCTGTCATTCAAATATAATTGTAACGACCAGGTGTCGAAAGCTGCCAAAGGGTATGAAAGACTGGCCCGCATTTATAGACCTCAAGAATAAGATTGATGATTTTAATCAGACTTGTCCGCTACTCGAACTGATGGCCGATAAGTCCATGAAGGAGCGTCACTGGAGGAGACTTGAGAAACTAATGGGTGAAACATTGTTATTTATTTTTGTCATAGTTAAGATTTTACAGACTACGGACATTGATTTATTCATAGTTAATTGTATTATTGTTTATTTGCGGGCATTGCTTATTTCAGCGCTAGGTGTACATATACAATTAATTGATAAAAATTCAACTTAAAGCAATTAAGTCTAATTCATACAGTCGAACGCAGATTTATTATTCGATCATTATCTGGAGTAAGGCAAACAAATAATTAATAGCTGCCTTGTACCAGCTGAAACAATCGACAGTCAATAGATCCGAAATTTATAACGTCTATTTCACATTTAAATATTGGGCTAAACGCTGCGCTGGCTAATCTGTTAGTATATTAAAATAATGTATGAAGGAGCAGTAGCATTTAAGTAGTTTATAAAAAAAAAATTAAAAAATGTCGCACAGTTCCGTCAGACATGCATGACATATTTATCTTAGATTGTTAATCAGTTGGTAGGGTGGGTCATCCAGAAGGTCCTTTGGAGAGAGGTTGTCCACCTCCGAATTCCCCCAGAATTCTGGCGTGTATGGGAACATCTCATTGATCTTTCCCAGATAACTTTATATGTAGTATTCCGTTCCGATGCAGTCGAAGAGAGTAGCTCTTTCATTTATGACATCCTCCTAGAATAAGAAAGATAGTTTCAGTCGCTAGGATTAGAGACAACCCATGACAGACCCACCATACCTCTGGCCCTGGTGGTACGGTGGGTATTTTTTTTCCCACGGTACCACCATAGTGCTGACCTATTGCGAAAACAGAAAATTATTATTACATGTCATTGTTAGTCAAACTGTAGAATTTTTAATTTTCAATTTCTTCGACTCAAAATGAAATTAAAAATGCCATGAGCATAGACAAACTTATAAAAAAATATTTTGTTTTCAAATTACATTTGTTGTTTTTATGCATTGTAAATATCAATAATAGTTTAAATAGTGTAAAAGAAAATGAAAGCACAAAAAAGAAGAAGAAACTAGTAACTTCAAATGTCTCGTTCCTTTCAAAATTAATTTGTTTTATTATATACAGGGTGGTCCAGTTATAGTGGTTCAAAACATTTTTTTAGATGGAGGAGATCATGTTGACTCATTTAAAATAAACATTAGTTCCGCGAAAATCAATAGTTTAGAAGTTATGATTTTTTTAAACTTTTTTTTAAATTTCTCTATTTTAGTCACATAAACCGCTCTAGTTGGATATCTATTCCATAAAATCGAATAAAATTAGGTATGGAAGTAGAGGAGACATGTAGCTAGTACGTAATGAATAGTTTTTAGGTTTACTCCTAGACTGCGCTGTTGCTATAGCCCTTTCAGTGAATTTTTGTTCAGTTTACATTAAAGCTGATTAATTTTTGAAAAATCACTGTGAAAAGAAAAGTACTACCGGACATTTGCCTATGCCCTTAAAAACTACATATACATATCACAATTTTCCAGACCAAAAATTGCTAGTGGTGTTACAATTGTAACATATTCAAAATTAACATCATTTGTACAAAGTCACTACAATAAAAAGTCACGATTACCTTAATTTTTAAAATCTTATTTTTTTCACAACGTTAGTTCAACTACAATTTCACATTATTCACAAACCTGTCTCTAACAGCGCTAATCTACACATAAAAAACTGTTTAGTAATGTTTTTAAAAAATAAGATTTTAAAAATTAAGGTAATCGTGACTTTTTATTGTAGTGACTTTGTACAAATGATGTTATTTTTGAATATGTTACAATTGTAACACCACTACAATTTTTGGTCTGGAAAATTGTGATATGTATAGATAGTTTTTAAGGGCATGGGCAAATCTCCGGTAGTAATTTTTTATTCACAGTGATTTTTAAAAAATTGATCACTTTTAATGTAAACTGAACAAAAATTCACTGAAAGGGCTATAGCAAAAGTACGGTCTAGGAGTAAACCTACAAACTATTCATTACGTACTAGCTACATGTCTCCTCTACTTCCATACCAAATTTTATTCGATTTTGTGGAATAGATATCCAACTAGAGCGGTTTATGTGACTAAAATAGAGAAATTTCAAAAAAAGTTTTAAAAAATCTTAACTTCTAAACTATTGATTTTCGCGAAACTAATGTTTTTTTTAAATGAGTCAACATGATAACCTCCATCTAAAAAAATTTTTTGGACCACTATAACTGGGCCACCTGTATAAGTAATCATAAATTTATGCCGTGCAGCGCCGCCGTCACTGGATACTGGCAGTATTTTTTTTTTTTATGTAATCCGCTATGGGTGGCTGAGTCGGAGGGGCCAAACAAAGCGCATGCTTCGACTAGCCAATATCACCTCCGAGAAGGTAGGTGCCATACCGGAGACTTCCCTGGATTGCTGGCTATACTGGACTAGAGGAGAACACAATCGAGGCTGCTATGCGGCCATCTTAACATCCAGTACGGTGGTACCAACCCAGTCGGCTACCATTTGAGCCTACCACCTAGTAAGGGGCAAGGGGTAATAAACGAATTTCCTATTCGTTTTTTTTATGGAAACTGACACGGTTGGCTACATCACCTTAAACATCCGTGATGTCAGCCCATAACACCGGGTGAACTTGGTGCCACGTCAGTGTATCCCTTCGGTCGTGCCGGCTACACTGAACTGGACGGAAAACACAAACTATTTACATAGCCGTTTCGACCGATGTTCCATTCACAACCCGGGCGGGTTAAACCCTACCACCTAGAAATATAAGGTGGGAGTCATATCCCTTAGTCGCCTTTTACGACATACACGGGGAGAGATGCAGTGGGGCTATTCAATTAAAGTACGATGAAAAAGAAGAAGAACTTGATTTTATCGAAATGTTAATATAATTTGTGTTCCTGTTTTCTTTTATACGCAGTGTATTAATAATTTTAGTCTTCAAATTGAATTTTTTAAATCCAGAATAAAATTGATACAAACAAAAAAAGTTAAGTATAATTATGTACGAGTATCTTTGCGGTCCCACTACACTTTGTTTCACAACACTATTAGTCGGCGGTATCGTTTTACAAAAAAATACCCACCGTACCACCAGGGGTACGGCCAGTGGTATGGTGGGTCCGTCATGAGACGACCGATGGATTGAATGTGCCGGCGGATCGAATTAACCGTTCGGGTCAGCTGAATGATGAGCTGACGGATAGACTGAGGCGTCGGTTCGTCGGTTGGACGAGCCAACGGGCCGTCGGAGCTTGCTGCCCACCTGAGGCGTAGTGCCACCTGAGGCGACGGGCCATCCGAACCGAAGGGCCGCCTGAGCCGAAGGGCCGCCGGAGCCGACGGGCCGCCTGAGCCGACGGGCCGCCTGAGCCGACGGGCCGCCTGAGCCGACGGGCCGCCTGAGCCGACGGGCCGCCTGAGCCGACGGGCCGCCTGAGCCGAAGGGCCGCCGGAGCCGACGGGCCGCCTGAGCCGACGGGCCGCCTGAGACGACGGGTCGCCTGAGCCGACGGGCCGCCTGAGCCGACGGGCCGCCTGAGCCGACGGGCCGCCTGAGCCGACGGGCCGCCTGAGTCGACGGGCCGCCTGAGTCGACGGGCCACCTGAACTGACGGGCCGCCTAAGCCGACCGGCCGTCAGAACCGTCGGACCGACTGTTCGGCCCGACCGATGGGTCAGTGAGGATCAGTAAAGTAACAGCAAATTCAATAGAAGTTATATCCACGTTGTTCTTTATGGCATAAGAATGGCATATCTTTTTAAATTATCAAAATCGGACCATTAGTTACGGAGATATTATCTCAGTGCGCCGCGGCTACGCGTGACGTCACTCATAAGAAAAAGTAAAATATTCACGGGGGTTCCCATAGAAGAAACCAAGCGAGTTCGACTCGCACTTATTGGTTTAAATGTATAAATATTGCATTGAGCCGAAATGTACAAATACGTCTATCAAAACGCCAGAGAAACTGATGTACCGTGTGGGGCCGGTACTTTAAAAGAATAGCCCCACTGCATCTCTCCCCGTGTATGTCGTAAAAGGCAACTAAGGGATATGACTCCCTTCTTATATTACTAGGTGGTAGGGTTTAACCCGCCCGGGTTGGTACTCATTTGGTGGGCTTGGACGAGTGTCCATACTTCCATCAATACACTTGGTGACGAGGGTCTGATGATGGAGAAAGGAGGTGGACAGTGGAACTCTTCAACCGTTATTACTAACCCTCTCGAGTTTGGGCTGATTTGGTTGGTTCGGACGAGTGCTCCATACTTCCACCCCCACACTTGGTGACGAGGGTCTAATGATGGAGACTGGAGGTGGACAGTGGAACTCTTCAACCGTTACTAGTAGCCCCCTCGAGTTTGGGTTCATTTGGTTGGGTTTGACGAGTGGCCCATACTTCTACTAATACACTTGGGGACGAGGGTCTGATGATGGAATTAGGAGGTGGGTAGTGGAACTCTTCAACCGTTACTAGTAACTCCCTCGAGTTTGGGCTCATTTGGTTGGTTCAGACGAGTGCTCCA
Source organism: Nematopogon swammerdamellus (assembly GCA_946902875.1). NCBI lineage: Eukaryota > Metazoa > Arthropoda > Insecta > Lepidoptera > Adelidae > Nematopogon > Nematopogon swammerdamellus. The sequence continues at coordinate 11,940,810 of OX336333.1, forward strand.
TACTTCCACCAATACACTTGGTGATGAGGGTCTGATGATGGAGTCAGGACGTGGATAGTGGGACTCTTCAATCGTTACTAGTAACTCCCTCGAGTTTGGGCTCATTTGGATGGTTTGGACGAGTGCCCCATACTTCTACTAATACACTTGGTGACGAGGGTCTGATGATGGAATCAGGAGGTGGGTGGTGGAACTCTTCAACCGTTACTAGTATCTCCTCGAGTTTGGACTCATTTGGTAGGTTTGGACGAGTGTCCCATACTTCTACCAATACACTTGGTGACGAGGGTCTGATGATGGAGACAGGAGGTGGACAGTGGAACTATTCGACCGTTACTAATAAACCCCTCGAGTTTGGGCTCATTTGGTTGGTTTGGACGAGTGCTTCATACTTCCACCAATACACTTAGTGACGAGGGTCTGATGATGGAGTCAGGACGTGGACAGTGGGACTCTTCAACCGTTACTAGTAACTCCCTCGAGTTTGAGCTCATTTGGATGGTTTGGACGAGTGTCCCATACTTCTACTAATACACTTGGTGAAGAGTGTCTGATGATGGAATCAGGAGGTGGGTGGTGGATTTCTTCAACCGTTACTAGTAACTCCTCGAGTTTGGATTAATTTGGTAGATTTGGACGAGTGTCCCATACTTCTACCAATACACTTGGTGACGAGGGTTTGATGATGAAGACAGGAGGTGGACAGTGGAACTCTTCAACCGTTACTAGTAACCCCCTCGAGTTTGGGTTCATTTGGTTGGTTCGAACGAGTGCTCCATACTTCCACCAAACACTTGGTGACGAGGGTCTGATGATGGAGACAGGAGGTGTACAGTGGAACTCTTCGACCGTTACTAATAACCCCCTCGAGTTTGGGCACTCCTCCGAACCAACCAAATGAGCCCAAACTCGAGAGGGTTACTAGTAACGGTTGAAGAGTTCAACTGTCCACCTCCTGTCTCCATAATCAGACCCTCGTCACCAAGTGTATTGGTGGAAGTATGGCACACTCGTCCAAACCCACCAAATGAGTACAAACCCGGGCGGGTTAAACCCTACCACCTAGTAATATAAGATCGACGTATTTGTACATTTTGGCACAATGCAAAATTTATACTATTTAAACTGGCCAAGTGCGAGTCGAACTCGCTTGGTTTCTTCTATGGGAACCCCCGTGAATATTTTACTTTTTCTTATTTTTATTCTTTGTTATATCGGCCATAATAACACATATTCTGTGAAAATTTCAACGGGCTACCTATTACGGTTCAAGAGATACAGCCCTCAACGAATGAGTGCGCGTTGGCTGGCTAGCGCGAGCGCGCGGGTCTGAGATAGAGTGACGTCACGCGTAGCCGCGGCGCACTGAGTTTTAGTGGCAGAAACGGCTTAAGTTTATTGATAATATCTCCGTAACCAATGGTCCGATTTTGATAATTTAAAAAGATATGCCATTCTTGCCATAGAGAACAACGTGGATATAACTTCTATTGAATTTGCCGTTACTGATCCTCATTGCTACTAGGTCATTTTTGGTCGTACGACAAAAATAATTACACCAATGTTTTGTATTTTTCATGGACTTCAATACTGCATTCAAAACTAAAAACCGCGTTGATCCTCATTGAGCCGACGACGTATAGGCTGAGCCATCGCGTCATAGTGTCTGTCATTCATTAGGGTCCGTCGGCCCGACGGATCCGACGACGTGCCAAATGGGTTGAGGGCCTATTTTCGACAGTCTACGTGGGCTGTCGGGCCGACGTCTGAAGCTTTACTGAAGATGGTCCTCACGCTACAGTTAGCTATGTAAGGCACACGTGTGATGCTACCGTATTTATAGCCTTGGGCTAATGATTCAGGTGATTCAACGCCTTTGACCTGCACGCGTTCGTGCGATCACGTGGTTAAAAAAAGATAAGTTGAATAATGTAGTTTTTATCAGAAGATTTTTACTTACCTCTTGGATTCTGTTAAACGTCTTAATATTATTCTTTATGAACATTCATAACGTTACTCGTGAAAAGAACAAAGCGTAGGTACTGAAGAACAGCTAACTGCCGCACGAGACAATCATCGACAAGACATGACGTCACAATTCACTCATAATATCCGGTGTTGCCACAATAATTTATAATAAATCTGGCTTGGAGGGCGGCCTACTCCGGGAAAAGAGTAGGGTTGTAATCTCGAGGTGGGTGCTCAGGCTCCAGGCTGAGGGCTCGAACTTCTAAAGGATTTATTTTTGCAAATTTTCAGACATTGTGCTGGATGTGGAGTCTCCCTCCTTTTTGCTAGCAAATGTAATGGAAGCCCCTCTTCTAGAGAATAAGGAAGATGTTGAGGTAGATTAAAGATATAATTATTGCTGTCGTTAATTTATTATATATAACTATTGACTTATTAATATATAACTACTTATATATAATTACTTACTTATATTCGTATATAAGTCAATGATTATACCAATAATATAAGCAAACAAAAACTCTAAAATAATTAACTAAATAAATGTTTACTTACAGGATATTTGCATTAGCGCTGTGAAGGAAAAGGATATTGAAGCAAAATTAAAACAGGTAATATTTAAATGTATTTTTTGGTACGGTCTTTGCGAATATGTGAACATTTTAAACCTTTGACAGAGCGGCTGAAGTAGAGCGTAGGTACCATGTTTTCCTATTTGGCGTTTTTGAATAATTTGGTGATGACACGATTTTTCAGACAATTTTGGACTGGGGTGCAATCGACTTATCGTTTGCTCAATTCAAAAATAGAGGAGAACTTCTTATAAAACCACAAGAAACTTTAGATATCATTACTCTTCTGGAGGATTCCCTCATGATACTAAACTCACTAGCTTCCAATAGGTAAATGTTTTACTTGTTCTCTCTCCGTATATTTACTGCCACAGTTTTAATTTAATCTGAAAGTAATTTCGAAAAGAATAGTTTGCAGAGCGATACATTATTAAGCTTCAAACATGAGGCTATAAGTAAGCTGGCTATCACTGCTGCTATCAGTTGATATTTTTACAAATTGGAAAATAACCACAATCGAATTACTAGCTAGCCCATTATGCATACTTAGTTTTTCCACATTATAAAACACATTATGTTACAATATTCTTCCTAGATACAACGCTCCGTTTAAGAAAGATATTCTATTGTGGATTCAAAAGCTAGTGAATACAACTGAGATCCTGGAGAAGTGGCTGCAAGTGCAGAATCTGTGGATGTATCTGGAGGCGGTGTTCGTAGGAGGTGACATCGCTAAACAGTTACCTGCTGAAGCCAAGCGTTTTGGAGTAAGTTCTAATCAAGATTGTGTAAAGTAGAATATCAAAATAATCTCATCGCTGTCGATTCCCTGAATGGTGTGTCCGTCAGACAAGCAAGTAGAAGGTTTGAATAACGAGACTTGGACGAGCTCTCCAGCACTGATTGATTTACTGTACAGGGGCGGACTAGCCGTCGATTCATTGAATGTTAATGTTAACAGCAAATAGACAAGGGCTACGTGAAGTTAATGTACCGGGCTCGTGACAACCCGAACGTGGTCGACTGCTGCACCTCCGACGACACCTTGAAGCAACTTCTGCCGCATCTGTTCGATCAGCTCGAGGCCTGCCAAAAGTCCCTGACCGGCTACTTGGAGACTAAGCGACTCATTTTCCCTCGCTTCTTCTTTGTCTCCGATCCAGTGCTGCTGGAGATTCTGGGCCAGGCGTCCGACCCACACTCGATACAGGTGAAACGACGTGCATTCTGCTTGATACATATGTCCTGACACAATTCAAATTAATATAACGCGTCTATGTCAGAACGTCTCGTATATCTTCAAAGTGTGTTATAATGTCCTTGCCTTTTAATGTTACACTGAACTAGATAGGAGTCAAAAGCCACTTCACATAGCGTAGAGTAATATCTATTAATGAAGTAAATGGAGTTCATCTACTCAGAGTTGTTAGTAAATTTGGAAGTGACCGCAGTGTTTGCAAGATAAAATTTCTATATGTAGCCTCACCTGCCGAGTATATTCGACGCACTGTACACGGTGGACTTCGACGATAAAGAGAGGATTGTGATGATGAACTCGGACAATGGTGAAAATATACCCTTGGACAGACCGGTCATATGTATTGGAGGGGTCGAGGTGATAAACAATTTTGAATAAGCTAATATTCCAAACACTGTAAATATAGATAAATATTTTTTTTATATTTTGCATTATTTTCAGATATGGCTAAATGTATTGTTGGATACGATGAAGGACACAGTGAGGAATATTATCGCTGGTATTTCTCAGTTATTGTCCGACCCTGAATTTAATTTCTTGGAGCAGTTTGTCAACTATGCTGGTCAGGTTAGTTTTAGGCAAGAACATTTAGAGAGTTTGGACGTCAGACTGTCCAATGCTTATATGAGAAACAGCGTCGCCGAGCTCCGCGGGTAGCGGAGGGGACGGCGCGCGCTCTGATTGGGTGGTATCGGGCGGTATCGCGCTCTGATTGGTTGGGAACGAATGGAATTTGTACGTTTATACAAACATCGTGTTACGCTGGCGCGGGGAAGGTCCGACGTCCTTACCTATTCAATTTTCTTGGTTTTAGGGTTCCATACCTCAAAACGAAAAATAATCAGCCCATAAAGGACACTTTGTTGTCTGTTCGTCCGTCCGTCCGTCCGTCCATCTGTCTGTCCATAAGTCAAGACCCTTTTTCTCAGGAACTGGTAGAGGTAGTTACGTATCAAGTTGAAATTAATATCAAATACTAAGTCCATTGGATGGAGGCATAAACAATTCAAACTTCAAGTACCTATGTGACAAGTGAAGGCAATGTCACATATTATATCACACACACACACACACACACACACACACACACACACACACACACTGTCACACACGCACGCAAACGAAAAAAAAACACACACACCCATTTCTGTTTTTTTTATAATTAATTAATTTTTTTTCTTTGCTTTTAGTATCCTAACATCCTCTTATCCTCCTAACATCCTCCTAATCCTAATCCTATCCTAATCCTAATCCTAATCCTAATCCTATCCTATCCTAACATATCCTCATCCTATCCTAATCCTAACATCCTAATCCTATTCTTCCTAATCCTTCCTAATCCTAATCCTAATCCTATCCTAATCCTAATCCTAATCCTATCCTAATCCTAATCCTAATCCTATCCTAATCCTCCTATTCCTAATCCTAACATATTTCCTAATCCTAACATCCTAACATTTTTTTTTCCTATTATAAAACAAAGTCCCCCGCCGCGTCTGTCTGTCTGTCTGTCTGTCTGTCTGAACGCGATAAACTCGTACGGTTTTCACCAATGCACGGAGTGATTCAAGAGGAAGGTTTTTATGTATAAATTATATAATGTTTTATGTAAATTAGTTGAAATTATGACGATTATTGTTGAAGATGTCGGAAAAAATCAAGCCGACTAGGAGCTTTCATCGAAAACGCTGCCTAATCCCTTTGAGATATAACAAAACAATGCATGGTGGAATTGTTCCTCTTTTATAGTTCTTTAAGCATTTCATGCACATTATAATTGCCCTTTACACCATAACATTTAAATTAATGTCTTAGGAGTTATCGCCAAATTAAAACTAACGCGCGACAAGATAAATTCAACCCGACACGCGTGATGCAGTCGCCCCCGTGCCGCCCGCGCCGCGGTCGCCACTGTTGCTACGCTACGCTACGGTGAAGCGCGCGTTTCCCTAATAGTAAACGGACTTTCGAAGCGAGGGTTATGATTTTGACCGGTATGTATGTATGTATGTCTGTATGTTCATCTGTTTCCTCATAACTTCTAAACTACTTATCATAATTTGACAAATGAGGTATTGCCTTGATCGTCCGCTGGTTTCAGGCTATGTGACGTCACGTAAAATTGAATATGGCGCCCTCTAGAGGACATGAAGTCATAAGCTAAAAAAGTTGGGTATCTAATGAAAGGGCTTAATTAGCACATTTCAAAAATATATATATTGCTAGCTGTTGCTTTCGGATTTGCTTGCATGCACCCGATAATATATCTATATCTATATACATATAATAAAATCGTAGACGTACCGTATCTGTACATTAACTATTTTTGCAAAACAATAATAGGGAGATGGAAGGAACAAGTAATAGAACGTAAAAATATATTTTTGGAAATTTTTGTCTGTTTGTCGGTTTGTCGCTCGTTTGTGCGCGCATCACGCAAAAAACCACTCATTGAATTCAAAATCTAATTACTAAAAATTACGAAGCTTTATTCTGAGTAACATTTAGTGTTTATTTCATCAAAATCAACCGACAGAATCAAAAGATATAATTTTTTTAATTTAGTTACAAAGTATTTTATAGCAACACGCCACCGCGCCGCCTCCGCCGCGGCACGGCGCGCCGTGCCGCCTCGCGGCGGAGGCGTCGCGCGGAACTTTTGTTTATATTAGTGTAATGGAAAAGAAAATATATACTCCAATCAATAAAGCATTTCCACTCGACGTAATTCCTCTGTCGCTGAATCTTTGCAGTGTGATAAAGTAGGGTTTAAAATACACGTTTGACAAATTATCTAGGATTTTTTATGTTTGGAAGTTAGGTATTTATACCTAAAGATGAAAATCGCTTATAACTGCTGGTGAAAAATTGCTCCGTCCGAAGTTCCTTCCGTGTATGATATTATATATTAATAAGAGTATATATATAACATTATCTATGAAAATTTCGATTTCGAATAGGCAGAAATTTGAAAATACCTATTTTGTATCACAACTTCTTCAGAAAAATTGCTCTGTCAATTTTTATTTTATTATATGTCTTAATTTATTTATATATATCGCTTTAGACAAGTATCTAGGAAATTTTCCGTATCGATCACACCTTTACAGATTTTCCGCAATAATTCGCTGTGAAAAATTGCTCTGTCCAAAATTCTTTCGGAATATGATATTATATATTAATAAGAGTATATATATAACATTATCTAGGAAAATTTCGATTTCGAACAGGCAGAAATTTGAAAATACCTATAAAAATTACTCTGTCAATTTTTATTTTTTTTCATCTCCTAATTTCTTTAAATATATCGCTTTTCATAATTATCTAGGAAATTTTCCTTATGGATCACACCTTTACATATTTTTGGCAATAACCCAAGCACTGTGAAAAATTGCTTCGTCTGTTTTTATTAACTTATTAGACACAGAACATCAAAATATAATATAATTGTATATTATCCAATAAAATTTCTCCATTAAACATGAACTTTCGAGTAGTTTCGAGTATCGCAATATAATAAAACAACGTTTAAAAAGCGCGCGCTCGCACTACACTGAACTCGGGGTGCGGGAGGGCTGCGGGGAGTGGGGAAGAATAAGCCCGCCCGCCCGCGCGCCAGCAGCTCATCGTCCCGCACCGCGACCGACGAGACGACACGCGAGCGTCGTCGATGCTCGCGGCTCGCTATTCCGCCCGCCACCTCTGTCGTCCCACTACAACGCCGCTCCGCCGCGCCGTCCTGCCGCCTATGGAACGAAAATGTAGGGCCTATCTATATAGTATTAGGAACTTTTAAAATTTAACTTTCGTTCTGTAATTTAATTTGTATGACAGTATGTCGAAACAACTTATTAAACATATTTCATGCACGTACAGTCTGTATGTAAATAAAGTGTATACATTTTTGTAAAAAAACGATTTAAAAAATTAAAAACCGCCTTCAAAAATGTATGAAATAAAAAAAAATCGAACCCTAGAGTTGAAGGCGGTCGGTTATTTTTGCTTGCACCGCCTTCAACTCTAGGGTTCGATTTTTTTTATTTCATACATTTTTGAAGGCGGTTTTTATATTTTTTTTAATAGTTTTTTATTTCAGTTTTTTTAGTAATTTTTTGCTATTAATGTACTCGGCGGAATCGCTCGGCTTTTGGCTTCGCGAATCCGCCTCGCTTTCTAATCCGATCTTGATGAAATTGAAATGGGACCACGCGGAAAGCACCAGCTTTCAAATAAAAAAAGAATCATCACAATCGGTTCACTTGGGGACGGAGTCGCGTGTGTCCGCCTGTAAGTATCTACAGGTCGCACTCAGACGACGCGGGGACAGCTCGATTGTTCGAGCACTTGAGTAGAGCGGCAGATGAAGTGCATGTAGTTTCCCTATATATATATATATCCGCGGATATGGTTCTGCTTGGGGATTTTAATGCCCATCACGAGGAGTGGCTGGGCTCCGGGAGAACTGACTTCGAGGGGAGAGCCGCCTACGACTTCGCCCTGACGCATGACTTGCCTCAACTGATAGACCAACCTACCAAAGTGCCAGACATGGACGGTCATGCACCCTCTCTGCTGGATCTTCTGCTGACGACGAACCCTGCTGGATACAAAGTCACAGTGAGCACTCCTCTTGGCTTCTCTGACCACTGTTTAGTGGGGTCCACGGTGCCATTTTTGCCTCCTTAGTCTCGTACTGGAGGAATGCGTCCAATTTGGCACTACGTGTCAGCGGATTGGGACGGGATGCGAGAATACATCACATCCTACCCATGGAGAGAGCTATGCTTCAGTTCGGATGATCTACACCTCGGATGATCTACACCTTGGCTACGGCATTGGCGCATTCCGGCAGAATGCGCCAATGCCGTAGCCGAGGTGGTTCTGGGGGGAATGGAGATGTTCATTCCCAGCGCCCTCGTGCGCCTCGGTGGTAAAAGCCAGGCCTGGTACAGCCGCGACTGTGGTGAAGCTGTCGCAGCTAATGGCGCAGCTTATCGTGCATGGTCGTGCGCTCGTACCAGACGCGATCCTAATGTATCCGAACTGAAGAAAGAATACAACCGCCTCTCCAGATCCTGCAAGAGGGCTATCGTCAGGGCCAAATTCGAGCATATCGGCAGAGTTGGTGATAGGCTGAACCAGCACCCAACTGGGAGCCGTGAGTTTTGGTCTCTCGCCAAATCTGTCGTATCGATTTTCTACCGCTCCTCCCTTCCACCTCTACAGTGTCCTGGGGGCTCACTTGCCCACTCCGCAAATGTAAATGCTCTCTTTGCGTAGAACTCCACCATGGACGATGGGGTGCCATCCCCCCATCCATAACTAGGTGTGAGAACTCCATGCCGGAAGTACAGTTCCGACAACGAACTGTGCGGGCGGAGCTTATCTCCCTAGACACCAGGAAGGCGAGTGGGCCGGATATGATTCCTGCATTGGTGCTGAAACGGTGTGAATTGGTCTCGATATTGCCAAGGCATTCGAATGGGTTTGGCACAAATCGCTTCTGGGCTAGCTTCCGTCGTACGGACTTCCTTCTGGCCTCTGCGACTGGGTCGCCGACTTCCTACATGGGCGTAGCATTCAGGTCCTAGTGGACGGTTGCTCTTCGGACGCCCTGTCAGTGAATGCCGGCGTACCGCAGGGATCTGTGTTGTCTTGTCACCAACACTGTTTCTTCTGCATATCAATGACATGCTGCCACTCGGCAACATAAATTGTTATGCGGATGACAGTACAGCACATGGATCCTATACCAGTGACCCTTCAGTCAGACGGGATGTTGTGGATGAAGAGGCGAAGACTTGTGTCTGATCTCAAACAAACGCTTTGGTCTATTTCCGAATGGGGCCGCTGTACGCAACAGTCGTTCTCACCCCGTGGTGTTAGTGGGTGGACTGTAGTTGGGTGGGGGTGCGACTGTGCACATGCAATATCACGCCGTCACCGCAGCGGTACTCATATTCTGGGTTTGATAGTTTCATAAGGGGTGAAATAGGGTAAATAAGAGACGATTGGGACTTTTACAAGTTTCCCCGAGGCTGGTTTACGCGGCGGCGACGGGTGTTGTCTACTGTTATCTATCAGTCAGTTCAGATCTTATTTTGCGCTTCGTGATAGGATTAGTTTGGCGTAGCGTCTGGATCCGTCTGGCTGACTTCGGAAATTCGCTTAGGTGTCGGGCTCCGTCTGGATGGCGTCGGGGGACGTTGGGCAGTGTCGGGCTCCTTCCGAGCTGCGTCGGGATTCGTCGGACTGGCTTCGAGGCTCGCTTAGATGTCAGACCGCGTCTGGATGGCGTCGGGGGAACGCAGGGGCAGTGTCGGACTCCTTCTTAGCCGCGTCGGGATTCGTCGGGCTGGTTTCGGAGCTCGCTTAGATGTCGGACTGCGTCTGGATGGCGTCGGGGGAACGCAGGGCAGTGTCGGACTCCTTCTGAGCAGCGTCGGGATTCGTCGGACTGGTTTCAGAGCTCGCTTAGATGTCGGACTGCGTCTGGGTGGCGTCGGGGGAACGCAGGGCAGTGTCGGACTCCTTCTGAGCAGCGTCGGGATTCGTCGGACTAGCTTTGAGGCTTACTTGGATGTCGGGCTCCGTCTGTATTGTGTCGGGGAACCCCAGGGCAGTGTCGGGCTCTTTCTTAGCAGCGTCGGGATTCGTCGGACTAGCTTCCGAGCTCACTTAGATGTCGGACTCCGTCTGAATGGCGTCGTGGGAACGCAGGGCAATGTTGGACTCCTTCTGAGCAGCTTCGGGATTCGTCGGACTAGCTTCCGAGCTCACGTAGATGTCGGACTGCGTCTGGATGGCGTCGGGGGAACACAGGGAAATGTTGGACTCCTTCTGAGCAGCGTCGGGATTCGTCGGACTAGCTTCGAGGTGTAGCGCAAAGTGTGTGGTGGTGTGGTACCTCTTACCTGGATGTTGATGTCTCCGCCCGCAGCCGCACCTTCGATAGCTCGGTCCTTCAGGTGGTGGTCGTCGATCGGCACGGAAACGTCCCGGTGTCCGAGGATCTGCTGGGCCCAGCTACGCACACACTTCGGAAACTACACTCACTATACTTATGCCGTATTAGGTCGCAACAAGCCCTGAGAGCCCGCGCCGCGCTCGATCAGGGTGGATTTTATCTTTTCCAGAGCAAAATGTTTGAACAAAACCGCCCGCTCCCGCTTGTATTTTCGGACGTGTCAGATCACAACAGTCCGTCGCCTAGGCAACCGGACTCTTCTCCTTTCCGCCAGGAGGCGCTGTGTGCTTCTTGCATGAAGACCGCTGCAGGTAGAGTCTTGAGGCGAAGAGAATGGAGGAACGTTTTTTTTAATTTTTTTTTATTGAAAGCGCGACATATGGCGCCGAGCCACCCATAAGGTGTCTAACGACGCCCATGGACATTCGGTCGTATGCGGGGGTTGCGAATGCCATGCCGGCCTGACAGGTGCCCATTCACGCCCCTCTTTAAGGACCCGAGACTGTACTTGGGGGGAAATATATGAGCAGGGAGAGCATTCCAGAGTTTACCGGTTCTGTAGAGGAATGATCTGCAGAATCGATTAGTACGCATCCGCGGTAAGTCCAGCGTATAGGGATGCAATCCCTGCCCAGTTCATGTGGTGCGGAGATGGAAAGGGGACGGCGGGATTGCGTTAAACAGCTCCTCCGAGTACTCCCCATGGAATAAGCGATAGAACACACTTAGGGAGCCGACATCCCTACGGTGTTGCAGTGGTTTTAGATCGCGGGACACTGCGGGGTCACCCACTAGTCGCACGGCTCGACGCTGGATCGAGTCCAGAGGCGCAAGCTGGTATTTGGCAGAGCCATCCCACAGGTGCGAGCAGTACTCCAAGCAGGACCTGATCTGCGATTTATACAAAAGCAGCCTTTGGTCCGGCGTGAAGTACCGTCGCACCTTATTGAGTACGCCCAGCTTTTTAGAAGCCAGCTTGGCCTTCCCCTCGATATGGCGACGAAAGTTCAAGTCGTGCGACAGTTCGACTCCGAGGACCCCGAGGTGTTCGCTTAATTTAAGCGACGTGCCTTGGAATGAAGGAGCCGGTGTGAACGCCGCTCTCTTCGCACTTAACGCGCAAACTTGTGTCTTGGAAGCGTTGAACTCGACCAAATTGCTACGGCCCCATTCGGAAATAGAGCCGAGTGTGTGTTCGAGCTCAGACACAAGTCTTCGCCTCTTCTCATCCACAATATCCCGACTGGCTGAAGGGTGACTGGTGTAGGATCCGTGTGCCGTACTGTCATCCGCATAACAATGTATGTTGCCCAGAGACAGCATATCATTGATATGCAGAAGAAACAGCGTGGGTGACAACACAGATCCTTGTGGTACGCCGGGGTTCACTGACATGGCGTCCGACGAGCAACCGTCCACTAGGACCTGAATGCTACGCCCATGTAGGAAGTCGGCGACCCAGTCACAGAGGCCAGAAGGAAGTCCGTAAGCCGGCAATTTGCCCAAGAGCGACTTGTGCCAAAGCCGATCAAATGCCTTGGCAATATCAAGGCCAATTGCCAAGTATTTTTCATTTAATTTTTCATTTATTCATTTCCATCTTAGGTACCATCGGTACACTTGAGTTCGTCACATTTTAGTTTACCAAATTTACAATTGAAACTGTCTGGGTCTAGCCATGGTAAGGGACTAATAATTAGCAATAATATAGGTACATAACTAAAAATTATAAGAATACAGAGAAAAAAAAACTGTTTTGTGCATGAAAGGCAATTAAAACTAGAGCTAAATTAAAATACTTCGCATCAATAGAATTGTTAAAGGTTAAAAATTCAATTATGTCAATATAAAAAAATATAAAATTAAAATAAAATTAAAATAAATTAAAATAAATTAAAATTCAAAATTAAAATAGGTAGCATCAATTCACCATGACCGTCAAGCGATTCCCCCCAAAGGTGAGTGACGTACGCTAGGAGATCACCAGCAGATCGTTTTGGCCGGAAGCCGTATTGCCGATCGCTGATGAGGTCATTCGTCTCCAGGTACTTCATGAGCTGCGTATTGATAATGCGCTCCATCACCTTACAGAAAAGGGAGGTAATCGCTATAGGTCGGTAGTTTGACGGGTTTGAGCGGTCACCCTTTTTAGGGACCGCTTGCAAAAACGCAGATTTCCAGGCCGCCGGCACACGGCAATTGGAGTAGGAGAGACGGAATAGGCGCGTCAGCACTGGGGCCAGTTCGGGAGCACACCTTTTTAACACCAATGCAGGAATCCTATCCGGCCCACTCGCCTTCCTGACGTCTAGGGAGAGAAGTTCCGCCCGTACAGTCCGTTGTCGAAACTGCACTTCCGACATGGAGTTCTCACACCTAGGTATGGATGGGGGAGTGGCACCCCCATCGTCCAGGTTGGAGTTCCCCGCAAAGAGAGATACCAGTAAGTCGGCTTTCTTCTTTGCGGAGTGGACAAGTGAGCCTCCAGGACACTGCAGAGGTGGAAGAGAGGAGCGGCAGAAATTTGACTCGACATATTTAGCGAGAGACCAGAACTCACGGCTCCCAGTTGGGTGCTGGTTCAGTCTATCGCCGATTCTGCCGATGTGGTCAAATTTGGCCCTGGCAATAACCTTTATGCAGGATCTGGAGAGGCGGTTGTATTCCTTCTTCAGTTAGGATGCGTTCGGATCACGTCCGGCACGAGCGCGCGACCATGCCCGATAAGCTGCGCATTTAGCTGCGACAGCATCAGCACAGTCGCGGCTGTACCATGGTTGGCTTTTACCACCGAGGTAGACAGAGGCGCTGCGAATAAACATTTCCATTGCCCCCAGAACCACCTCGGCAACGGTATTAGCGCATTGCGACGGATCGCCCGAACTGAAGCAGATCTCTCTCCAAGGGTAGGATGCGAAGTGTTCTCGCATCCCATCCCAATCTGCTGACGCGTAGTGCCAAATTCGACGCGTTCCTCCAGTACGGGACTGAGGAGGCGAAGATGGCACCGTGGACCACACTAAACAATGATCAGAGGAACCCAGCGGGGCTCTCACTGCGACCTTATATGCAGTGGGGTTCGTTGTCAGCAGAAGATCCAGCAGAGAGGGTTCATGACCGTCTATATCTGGCAGCCTGGTGGGCTGGTCTACCAGTTGAGACAGGTCATGCGTCAAGGCGAAGTCGTAGGCGGCTCTCCCCGCAAAGTCAGTTCTCCTGGAGCCTAGCCATGCCTCGTGATGGGCATTGAAGTCTCCAAGAAGAACCAAATCCGCGGTAGGGAACCGCTCTTGGACTTTGTCTGCCGCTCCACTCAGGTACTCAAATAACCGAGCTGTCTCTGCATCACCAGAGTGCGACCTGTACAGACAGGCGTACACCCGCGAGACCGTTCCCAGATCCTCGTGGACCCAAAGTACTGATAGCTCGGAGTCCTCAAGGCAGCGCAGGCGACGACAGCAAATATCTGCCCTGACAAACAAGCAAACCCCGGCTCGCGACCGGAAGGCTTCTTCCAGGGTGTAGCCGGGGTAGTGCAGGTCGATATATTTGTGATTCCGTCAGGAAAAGCAAGGCCGGCTTCTTCGTCTCCAGGTGGTGATGGACGGCATTCAAATTGGTATGCAACCCCCGCACGTTGGTCGAGTCAACGCTAAATAGTGGTGTAAGGGTGTGCACCGCTGATTGAACCTTTTTTTCCTTTTTTTTCGCTGCCATGATTTTTGTAAGAGGGAGGAAAGAGCATGAAAGGGTGGCTGTGGTGATTCACGGGCAAAGCGTGGACCCTAGCTTCATCGCTTACTACTCAGGTTAGTGTTGCGCCGACACGGAAGACGGAAAGGCCCCCGGTCCCCCCCCGGAAGTGGCCGCCGGAACCCCTACTCCGGTCACCAACCGGCACGACGGACCACTCCGGGATTATGCGCCGGTTGACCGGGGCAGCCTCTCGCGTTGGTTAGACGCGAATGGGCTCCTGTACTACCCGGCGGGCGGCCAGCGGAATAACCGTTTAACCGGGTCTCCCTGTCAACCGTGTCGATGCGTCACCTCTGAACAGCGAATCCGCGTCGGGATCACTGGCCTACTCCTCACCACAGCCAACCCCACCTGCTACTGGGTCCCCGGGAAGTACACCGGAACACAGCGAACTGTTATGCCGGTGTAATTGTTTCTCCCGGGGTGTGGTGGCGAACCCAGCCGATCCGAAGATCTCCCACACGCTGATTGCTGTTCATTTGGCACCACCCAGGAGGCACGTGTGACTTTTATATCGGATTTCTATTATTAATAATTTTAATTTTAATAGGACTCATTTATTATGTTTCATATTATTTTATTTTCTAAATAGAAAAATTTTAAAATGTGTGAATGTTAGTTTGTGACTTGTATATGTTATACAAATAAATATTCTATTCTATTCTATTCTATCTTCAATGGTTACGTTAGGCGGCGCGGCGTAGGCACCTGCTTGGACGACGACGTCGAACTACACTCTGGCGATATGTCGCGATCACTACGTAGTAGGTACATTGAGCCACGTCGAAAACAGCAATTTACTTTACTTCGCGGTCGTGAACTGACACATTCGTCGCGGTAGTGAACTGAACTGAACTTATTTATTATTAGGCGTTCTGTTTCATAGAACGTAGACATGTTTGATTTTATTTTTAAAAAAAGATCTCTTATTTCCAATGAAATAAGACTCACTATAGGTCCCCAAAGGCAAACCAACCACATAAATTGATTACATTTTTGCAATATACCGTTTGTTTTTATTATAAATGCCAAAAAGAACCACATAAATTGGTTCCACTTTGCGATATACAGTTTGTTTTTATTATATAATGCCAAAAAGAACCAGATATCTTGGCTCTGTTTTGATAAATACTTTTAGCGTACTTCATTAAAAACAAAAAAGTCCATCTCGCTTGGATCTTTTACGCAAAAAAAAAATCTGACCAGTTAGCTAGTACCAAGTAGCATAATTCTTTTCTGCTGTTGCGATATACCTCAATTGGGCGCACGAATGTGTAGAAACCTATTAGTATATACCAAGTAGCCTGCCTGGGTCTTTTCTGCAAAAAATAGAGGGTTGATTAGCTCTCGATTGGTATATTTAACTCATTTTTAACCAATTTGTGGGTTGGTGCCTTTTGGCATTTATATGGTCAATTTTCTGAAGAAGTTGTGATACAAAATAGGTATTTTCAAATTTCTGCCTATTCGAAATCGAAATTTTCCTAGATAATGTTGTATGTATACTCTTATTAATATATAATATCATATTCCGAAGGAATTTCGGACGGAGCAATTTTTCACAGCGAATTATTGCCGAAAATCTGTAAAGGTGTGATCGATATGGAAAATTTCCTAGATAATTGTCAAAAGCGATATATTTAAATAAATTAAGACATATAAAAAAATTAAAATTGACAGAGCAATTTTTCTGAAGAAGTTGTGATACAAAATAGATATTTTCAAATTTCTGCCTATTCGAAATCGAAATTTTCCTAGATAATGTTAATATATACTCTTATTAATATGTAATATCATATACCGAAGGAATTTCGGACGGAGCAATTTTTCATCAGCAGTTATAAGCCATTTTCATTTTTAGGCATTCATTCATTTTAATACCTAACTTCCAAACATCAAAAATCCTAGATAATTTGTCAAACGTATATTTTAAACACTACTCTATCACACTGCAAAGTTTCAGCGACAGAGGAATTAGTCCGAAGAGCCCATACAAGGAATTTCCTCGTTTCCTGGACTAATACGGCTCTAGACTGGTTTGAGTGAGGGTGAAAAATTTCATGTTTGCAGTTTTTATCTGTTTTTATAATTTATATTTTTTTATGATATTTCGACTAATTTGTCGTCTTCAGATAAAATTGTTTATATATTTAATAAGTCAATAATGAATGATAGATGGCGCTGTTATCTGGTAATTAGATTTATGAGTTCTTTTATCCTTTCATTTCATTTTTAGGGTTCCGTATCCGGTACGGGACCCTATTACTAAGCCTACGCCGTCTGTCTGTATGTATGTCTGTCTGTCCGTCCGCCCGTCGTCTGTCTGTCTGTCCGAGGGCTGTATCTCTTGAACCGTAATAGGTAGCCCGTTGAAATTTTAACAGAATATGTGTTACGAGTATTATGGCCGATATAACAAATAATAAAAATAACAAAAAGTAAAAAATTCACTGGGGTTCCCATAAAAGAAACCAAAAAGTGTATGCGCGCGCGCCATCTACCGAATAAATTAAGAAGCATTTGAACTAATATGAAGCATTTCATAACACGCCATAGATGGCGTGAGTGGCGCTAGCCATGACAAGGCGATATGGAACCCTCGGTAGCTCAGTGGTGCGGTCGGTCGACTGTTGATAAGCAACCCTGAGCGCGGTCAGCACTTGGATGGATGACCGCTCCATCGTTGGAGGCTGACCGTGGTTCGGATAGATCCCTTCCCTTACCTTACTAGGTGGTAGGGTTTATCCCGCCCGGGTTGGTACCACCGCACTGAATGAAACGTCGGTCGAAACGGCTATGTAAATAGTTCGTCTTTTCTGTCCAGTTCAGTGTAGCTGACATGAAATGAAGAGAAGCACTGACATGGCACCTAGCTCACCCGGTGTTATGGGCTGACATCACGGATGTTGTACGTGATGTAGCCAACCGTATCACTTTCCACGAATTTTTTTTTTATCTTAGCGGCTTATGTGGCGCCACGAGATCTGCTGAACTCTTAAGTGGGCGTGGTCGTGCCTCAGGCTTCTGTAGACTGCGGAGACTGAAGATGAAGGCTTCTGTGGGTTGCGAGGCTGAAGATGAAGACCTCAGTGGGCTGCTGAGACTGAAGATGAAAGCTTCTGTGGGCTGCGGAGACTAATGATAAAGGCTTCTGTGGGCTGCGAGGCTGAAGATGAAGGCTTCTGTGAGCTACTGAGACTGAAGATGAAGGCTTCTGTGGGCTGCGGAGACTGAAGATTGATGGCTTCGGAGGGGTTTCGGTGAAGCGTTGCCTATGAGCTCTGCTGAGCACGAGGACCGCAGGGGTCTGCTGTGTCAGCCGGTTCCTTCTTTGAGTTGAGCTTCTGTATAGGTGCTCCTAAGAGTCCGGGTATCACAGTGGAAGGTTGCTGAGGCTGTGTCAGTTGTCTGATGAATAATCAGATCGAAGAGAGCCACCTGCAATCTCGCTGAGGAGGAGGACTTCCAAAGTGGAGTGGCTCCAACCTATCCCTTCAACGAGTTACAGACTATTATATCAACATCTGTCGTGAATCGAGGAGTTCACCAGATATCGAACTATGAAGAACTTCATCAAGAAGCATAAGAAGAATTAGTATAAATATATATGCATGTAATAAATAGTAAAATAGTATTTAAGTATTAAGAGAAGGCTGAACGTTTAACCTGTAAGATTAACCTGAGGCTGTGACTTACTGATTGGTCACTGCCATTGGTTCGGTAGCAGGCTTAGATCGAGGTTGAGTTGCTTTTCGCACGGCCAGCTATACGTGGCTCTTTACCGTATTAGTAATTCAAATAGTTTATATGCTCACATTCCTGGAAATTCTACTTCTAATACAGTTTACAGAGAAGCGTTATTGTAGATTATAAATTACCATTGATTGCGGCTTCACTTATGTAGGTCGAATCAAGTCTATAACCTGCCCAACTAAAAACACCAAAACAATTTAATCATCTCGAACGGACAGACAGAGTCACGTTGCGTTTTATAACAGGCTGAGAAAGAGTCCACGCGGACGTAGTCGCGGGCACAGCTAGTTGGGAATAATTTCTAAAATGAGGCCTCACTCCAAACCTACCCTATATAAATATTATAAACGCGAAAGTTTGTGAATGAGTTGCATTCAGGAAGAGGATAAACCTACTCAAGGAAAGTAAGTAACTAAGGAAGAGGCCGAAGGCCGAGCTGCGTTCAGGAAAAAGATAAACCTTCTTGAAGACAGTAAGTAACTATAGGCGAGGCCGAAGGCCGAGCTGCGTTCGGGAAGACTTTTTTTTTTTTTTTTTATGGAAACTGACACGGTTGGCTACATCACCTACAACATCCGTGATGTCAGCCCATAACACCGGGTGAACTTGGTGCCACGTCAGTGCTTCCCTTCGGTCGTGCCGGCTACACTGAACTGGACGGAAAACACAAACTATTTACATAGCCGTTTCGACCGACCTTTCATTCAGTGCGGTGGTACCAACCCGGGCGGGTTAAACCCTAGACTATAAACCTTCTCCAAGAAAGTAAGTAACTGAGGGCGAGGCCGAAGGTCCAGCTGCGTTCACGAAGACGATAAACCTTCTCGGAGACAGTAAGTATGGGCGAGGCGTTCAGGAAGAGGATAAACCTTTTCGAAGAAAGTAACTTCTTTGTTACTTATTTTCTTCGAAAAGGTATATCCTCTTCCTGAACGCATTTCGGCCTTCGGCCTCGCCCATAGTTACTGTTTTCGAGAAGGTTTATCGTCTTCCTGAACGCAGCTCGGCCTTCAGCCTCGCCCTTTGTTACTTACTTTCTTAAAGATGGTTTATCCTCTTCCTGAACGCAGCTCGGCCTTCAGCCTCGCCCATAGTTACTTACTGTCTTCGAGAAGGTTTATCGTCTTCCTGAACGCAGCTCGGCCTTCGGACTCGCCCTCTGTTACTTACTTTCTTCGAAAAGGTTATCCTCTTCCTGAACCCAGCTCGGCCTTCGGCCTCGCCCATGGTTACTTACTGTCTTCGAGAAGGATTATCGTCTTCCTGAACGCAGCTCGGCCTTCGGATTCGCCCTTTGTTACTTACTTTCTTAAAGATGGTTTATCCTCTTCCTGAACCCTGAACGCAGCTCGGCCTTCGGCCTCGCCCATAGTTACTTACTGTCTTCGAGAAGGTTTTAGCGTCTTCCTGAACGCAGCTCGGCCTTCGGCCTTGCCCTTTGTTACTTACTTTCTTAAAGATGGTTTATCCTCTTCCTGAACGCAGCTCGGCCTTCGGCCTCGCCCATAGTTACTGTCTTCGAGAAGGTTTTAGCGTCTTTTTGAACGCAGCTCGGCCCTCGGCCTCGCCCTTTGTTACTTACTTTCTTAAAGATGGTTTATCCTCTTCCTGAACGCAGCTCGGCCTTCGGCCTCGCCCATAGTTACTTACTGTCTTCGAGAAGGTTTATCGTCTTCCTGAACGCAGCTCGGCGTTCGGCCTCGCCCTTTGTTACTTACTTTATTAAAGATGGTTTATCCTCTTCCTGAACGCAGCTCGGCCTTCGGACTCGGCCATAGTGACTTACTGTCTTCGAGAAGGTTTATCGTCTTCCTGAACGCAGCTCCGCCTTAGTTACTTACTTTCTTCCTTTGAAATACGAATTTCACGCGAGCGAAGCCGCGGGCAAAAGCTAGTTATATTATATTTTTAAAATGTGAAGCTTAGTTACTGGCTAAGTAGTTCTTAATTGTATATGTAAATTTTATAATAAAAAAATAATAAAAAAAATTTGCTGTTATATGTTCTTCGAAGTCGTTAGGGAAGCACGTCGAAAAATTATTCCCCCCTCCCCCCTTCACCCCCTTTTATCTCGCTAATTCTGGTTTTCTGAATTTTTTTCAAAAACGGTAGGACTGAGGAATTTACTTTTCAAGGACCAAATCATCATAGATAAATAACCTACAAAACGATACTAAATTTACAGTGATAAGATTAATATTTTTTTATGTACAGATATTAACATATTATAAAATTATAAAAACAGGTAGACTTTTTTCTTTCTTGCTCCATTTATAGGAAAATGACAAGAGTTATGATTAAATGGGCTGAATCCTTATATAAGGTGGGCCAAAAGTAATCACCTGATGTTTTTTGGCTGTAATTTTTTTTAAAAAAGGAAAACATTGGTTCTACTTATGGATTATGTTTATTTAATGAATTAGAATATTTTACATTAAATCGAAAAAATGATATCGGTCAAGTGTCCGCCGTCAGAATTAATGACCATACGGGCTCGTTTTATGGCATTTCTTGTGTCAGAACTTCGGGCGATAGGTTCTTTAAGTGCTTCAAGAGTCCGAGGATTGTTTACATAAACCCGGGACTTTAAGTAACCCCACAAAAAATTGTCTGGAGCGGTCAAATCGGGTGATCTGGCCGAAGTCGGAAATCTTCGACGAAATTCACGCTGCGTCAATACCACAGACGAATTATTGCGCAAAAAAATGGATTCAATTATTCCGCGTTCTTGAGGAGAATAGCGTTCCATGCAAAGAGATTAAAAGGGGTTAAATGGAAGAGGGTGGGTTGGGTTTAATGTCTTTGGTTCCATGGCTTATTGACGTGTATTCTGCATCTGTTTACTTCACAAATGTCAAAACAGAATTTACATTTGCCGCCATTTTGAAAAGTTATAGCGTCGTCCAATAGGGTGATTATTACTTTTGGCCCACCTTGTACATACAATTTGCTACAATGTGACACCTAATTCATTATGGTAGAAGCATTGGTTCCCGAGTTACAGCTCACCGCGTCTGACTCACGAAGCAAGTAACGCTTTTCCTCAGACTATCTGTCTGTCCAGACTGTCTGGTAGAAGTAAGATCCCATTCGGAAGAAAGCATGAAACTTGGCATGATATAAAACTTCTTTATTTCGCACAAATTTTGTCCATAACTACACATAACAACACATAACAAAATCAAAACATAAAAATAGAAAAAAAGAAAACAAAATTAAAATACACAAAGAAAAATTACAGGCAAGGCGAGGAGTGTATGTGGGGGAAAAAAAAGAAATTAAATATGTCAGGCGAGGTGAGTTCGCCCTCGCCTAACAGTTGAGTGTGTAGTTCGTCGACAGCGCACTCCCCAAACTGACCATTCGTTTGGTTTTCGTACCAGATGATTTAACAGACTGGTTATTTCCTTGGGCACTTCCGACTTATACATCTTTTTCCACAATGTAATATACTCGTCGGTATCAAAGGTCGGCTTAAGACCAAAAAGCATGCATAAATCGGAGTACTCCGGTCTAGGTAATGAATGATTCACCACCTGTTAAGAGTGAGAATAGCCATATCAGTCGATGCATTGGCGCGAAAACCAAAATGCGAACAGTGTATATCGATATGCGACAGAAGCAGCGACTGGAGAAGTCTCTCAAAGAGCTTTGCTACCACTGTCGCAAGCGTTATCGGCCGGTAGTTTTTCACACTCGACAAATCACCCGTTTTGTTCTTTACCACTGGAACGACAACGGTTCGCATCATTTCCGGCGGCAGGTAGGAGTGTTTTAGACACATGTTAACAGCAACGCGAGTCTCCCGAACAATCCGTCGCCTCCGTACTGTAGGTGCTCGACACTCAGGCTGTCATGTCCGGGAGACTTGCCTCGCTTTATGCGTCGCACGGCCTCCCTCACAAACTTCCACCGGCAAGAAGCGAACCGTCACCGCTCCCCCATAATCAATCAACTCCCCGGGAGAACCCACCGGACCGGCCCCGGCTGCGGCCAGCTTGTCCACTCTGAAGTGAGACATGAACATATTTGCGACTCCCACGGGCTCCTGCACACCCCCAACACTGACAGGTAAGCTAGTTTTAAATTCATGTTTTTTCGACTAAATCCAAAATTTGTTAAAATTTTTATTAGATAATTGATCTGCTAATATATCCATCTTGATTTGATCCTCATTATTCTGACACCACATCAGCTTACGTTTAAATGTTTTTCTGGACTCACCACGCATATTCATGTACACCAGACCGGCCGTGGGCTTGCCGCCCTGCACCCACCGCGCGTATTATATACTAGCTGTTGCCCGCGGCTTCGCTCGCGTGAAATTTGTATTTCAAAGAAGAACGTAAGTAACTAAGGGCGAGGCCGACGGCCGAGATGGGTTCCAGTAAACGATAAGCCGTCTCGAAGAGTGTGAGTAACTAAAGGCGAGGCCGAAGGCGGAGTTGCGTTCACGTAAACGATAAACCTTCTCGAAGAAATAAGTAACTGAGGGCAAGGCCGAAGGCCGAGCTGCGTTCAGAAAGAGGATAAACCTTTTCGAAGAAAGCAAGTAACAAAGAGCAAGGCGGGAGGCCGAGCTGCGTTCAGGAAGAGGATAAACATTTTCGGAGAAAGTAAGTAACAAAGGGCGAGGCCGAAGGCCGAGCTGCGTTCAGGAAGACGATAAACCATCTCTATGAAAGTAAGTAATTAAGGGCGAGGCCGAAGGCCGAGCTGCATTCAGGTAGAGGGTAAACATTTTCGAAGAAAGTAAGTAACAAAGGGCGAGGCCGAAGGCCGAGCTGCGTTCAGGAAGACCATAAACCTTCTTAAAGAAAGTAAGTAACCGAGAGCGAGGCCGAAGGCCGAGCTGCGTTCAGGAAGACGATAAGCCATCTCTATGAAAGTAAGTAATTAAGGGCGAGTCTGAAGGCCGAGCTGCGTTCAGGAAGACGATAAACATTTTCGAAGAAAGTAAGTAATAAAGGGAGAGTCCGCAGGCCGAGCTGCGTTCGGGAACACCATAAACCTTCTCGGAGAAAGTAAGTAACTGAGGGCGAGGCCGAAGGCCGAGCTGCGTTCAGGAAGACGATAAACATTTTCGAAGAAAGTAAGTAACAAAGGGCGAGGCCGAAGGCCGAGCTGCGTTCAGGAATAGGATAAACATTTTCGAAGAAAGTAAATAACAAAGGGCGAGGCCGAAGGCCGAGCTGCGTTCAGGAAGACCATAAACCTTCTTAAAGGAAGTAAGTAACTGAGAGCGAGGCCGAAGGCCGAGCTGCGTTCAGGAAGATGATAAACCATCTCTAAGAAAGTAAGCAATTAAGGGCGAGGCCGAAGGCCGAGCTGCGTTCAGGAAGAGGATATACATTTTCTAAAATTCTTTAATTGAATTTTGTGTTTCTATATACCAACGAAGAAAATTTATTGAGTGAGATACCAAGAAGGAGATCTAATCGAATTCAAAACGCAAAATATGCAAGTATTTGTGGGACAACCGCACAGCATCGGGGCGCTCGAGCGTATGCGCTCGGCTGTCGTTCACTCCGTAGCCTTGCCTCCCCCCCCGCGCCCAGGCTGCGTACCTGTGAGTTCCGTCCGGCAGCGCCGAGGCGACGACGACGGCGTATAGTGCGAGGAGAGAGCCGCGTCATATTTATACCTACTCAATCATGCACATAGGTGAATTTTGTAAATAGGTTTTTTAGCTTTATATGAAAAATGATAAATCTTTAATGATATAATAAAATTTTTGATGTTCCCATTTAAATGAACTTATACTCCCGTACAAACTTTCACCCCCCCGAAAATGTAAAAATGCAAAAGCCCTGAAACACGCCATTATTTATTTATGATGATTATATTATATTATTATATTATTTATTTATGATATTTATTTATGATGCTAGAATTATGATTTTCAATTTCCTACCTTTAAAAAAACTGATACTCCTATACAAACTTTTATCCCCCATTTCCCCCCCCCTTAAAATGTAAAAATCCAAAAACCGTGAAACATCTCATTACTGATTTATTCTCAGTAGATGTAATTCGAATTTTCATGTTTCTAACTTCAAAGAACAAAGACTTTCATACAAAGTAATCCCCCCTATTTCCCCCCCCTTAAAGTTGAAATTTCCAAAAATCCTTTCTTAGCGGATGCTTACGTTATACAATAAACCTATGTTCAAAATTTCAGCTTTCTAGACTTAGTACTAGACTTAGACTTTCCGCTCCCTTTTATGTCCCTCATTGTGGTTTTCTTAATTTTCCACAAAAACCGTAGGAATGAGGAGTTTACTATTCAAAATACAGCCATCAACATATTACAAAACATTAAAAATGTTACACTTTTTTCTTTCTTACTATACTTATGTTTATAGGAAATCGACGGCAGTTGTGATAAAACAGCTAAAATGGTTAAACACTTTATTCATTGAGCTACATTGATACCTAACAAATTATTGTAGAAGCTTTAGTTCGCGAGTTATAAGCTCACCGCAATTAACTCTTTTTTTACGTTTTTACAATATCTTGACCGGGACCATCGGCTTAACGTGCCTTCGGAACACTCCGAAGCATGGAAGCTGATATTTATATGTGTAAGTGCCGGGATTCAAGCAACTTATTAAAACTACCAGTCAAGTACAGTGAAACCCATCATTTGGATGTTTTGGCAAGATATGTCATCCTGACTTACGAAAAAACAAGCTAGGTACTAAAAATGTTACACTTTTTTCTTACTATATTTATAGGAAATAAATATAGTAAGAAAGAAAAAAGTAACATTTTTAATGTTTTGATAATATTTTGATGGCTGTATTTTGAATAGTAAACTCCTCATTCCTGCGGTTTTTGTGCAAAATGAAGAAAACCACAATGAGGGACATAAAAGGGAGTGGGGGGTGTGAACAAACCTCGATGCACGAGTTCGACTCGCACTTGGCCGATTTCTTTTGGATAGAAGCTTGGCTGGTTGGTCTGATCATGAACATTCTAAGGATATCTCATGATTAATTCATCATGAGGCATTAATTTACAGGCCGGTCTGCTAGGTATGCAAATACTGTGGACAAGGGATGCTGAATATGCACTCAAGAAGGCCAGAGCCGATAAGTACATAATGCGTATCACCAATCAAAGATTCCTCGATTTACTGAATGGCCTCATTGAAATGACTGTCACCGACCTGACGCCGTTAGATAGAACTAGAGTGGAAACCATGATCACAATTCACGTTCATCAAAGGTTAGAACGTACTTATCACACCACGAATGTCGTCGCTTCTGATTTTGCCATTAGTCCTATATTATATTTATATACGTGGGGCACACTAAAAGTTTCCGGAATTAATAAGAATAAAATACTATTAAAGGTCAAAAATGAATTTATTGTTTCTCAAAACATTCTCCCTTTGCGTAAATGCACTTTTTCATACGATTAAACCAATTTTGAAAACTTTTGTGCCACTCCTCCGTGGTGACCTCAGAAACGTGTTTTTCATATTCTTCGACAGCCTCTTCTGGTGATGAAAATCGTTGACCGCGTAATTGGTTCTTAATTTTTGGGAACAGAAAAAAGTCGCAAGGTGCTGTCACCTGTTACTATGTCCCACACCAAATTTGAAGCGCCTTTGTTGAATCTGGTAACCATGGCATTGCACCAAGTGACGCGGTGCGTTTTTTGAGCCTCGGTCAAATTGTGTGGGATCCACCGCGAGCACAGCTTTCTCACAGCCAAATGTTTGTGTAGGATTGATTGTAATTGACTCATGCCTATGTCTAAGGGAGCCCGAATCTCATGGTAGGTCACATGCCTGTCTGTTTCGATCATACGGCGCACAGCATCGATGTTTTTGTTGTTCACAGTGGTGAACGGGCGACCATCGCGAGATTCGTCACTGAGATTGACACGACCGCGCTAGAATTCTGCAAACCAGCAATAAATAGTCGTCTTGCATGGTGCTTCATCGCCAAAATCAGATTGAAGCCGAGCGAGGCTCTGATGAGCTGTCAAATTACACTTAAAATCGTAGAAAATCATACTACGAAAATTTTCCCGGGTTAAATTTATGTTAATGTAGACACGCAATTTTTAAAATGGCGCCACAATGGAAAAACAATTGACAGTCAGATGAAACAAACTGCATTCTACAGCCAAAGAGTTCCATTTTCAAATGTTGTAATTACTTTTTAAATATTGTTTATGTAAGTGGCCAATTCCGGAAACTTTTAGTGTGCCCTATGTATGATGATGACAGTCGTTCTATCCATAATTTAATATCGTATAATTTTTAGGGACATTTTTGACGATTTAGTGAAGATGAAGATTAAATCTACCATTGACTTCGAATGGCAGAAGCAGGCCCGGTTCTATTACATTGAAGACTCTGATGATTGTATAGTCTCCATAACTGATGTGGATTTCCTTTACCAAGTTAGAATTTCTCAATATGTTACTATTCGCGTTAATTTTTGTTACATAAATATGGGTGTTTATACTGTTTTGTTCATAAGATATCGAAGAAAACTTTCTAGACAAACATCCATACTTACCCGTTTTTGCGCTTCGTTGAGTTCTATAGAGTAAGCCAAAGCTTGTGGAGATCGACACGGTGCTATTGTGATAGCCATGCACATTATTATATACCTGTAGAATATTTCCACGTGTGTATTAACTTTCCACTTTAAGTGTTCAATGTGGCGCGCAGAAAATGTTGAGTATGAAAGATTCTACTGGTAAGTACTCCACTTGTAGAGCGAACTCTAAAATATGCACTGAAATAACGTGACAATACAGAACGAATACCTCGGCATTACTGAGCGGCTCGTAATCACTCCACTGACGGACCGATGCTATATCACCCTGGCGCAAGCGATCGGCATGTGCATGGGCGGAGCTCCGGCCGGGCCCGCGGGGACCGGCAAGACAGAGACCACCAAGGACATGGCTCGTACGCTGGGGAAACTTGTCATCGTCTTCAACTGCTCCGATCAGATGGACTTCAGAGGTATCACTCTCGATGTCTTGCACTAGGTAATGAAAACTAGAGGCTTAAAGTCATCATGACACAAGGACGACAGGAGGCTAATTGGTCAATAGGTTGAATTATTGAGTTGTCTGACATAAGTTGGATGGCATAACCATGATTATTCGTCCTACTTATAAGGATAAACTGATCGTGTGGCCAAGGACCTTAAGTACAATAAGGATTGATGATTAGTAGTTCTTAGTGCCTAAAATAATGTGCCATTAAAATATTAATTTTGCAATATGGCCGATATATTATATTTTATGGAAATGAAGATTTTTAGGGTTCGATATGGCGATGAAATTGAAAGTAACCAAATGAACTTTTTGCCACCCATCATCACAAAAATAATTTAATAATGTTTTCGTAGGTTTGGGTCGTATCTACAAAGGTCTGGCCCAGTCCGGTACGTGGGGATGTTTCGATGAGTTTAATCGAGTGGAGCTGCCGGTGCTCTCGGTGGCTGCTCAACAGATATACATATGCCTAACTGCGCGGAGAGAGAAGAAAGATCACTTCATTTTCAGGTAGAGATTGCCTGCATACTCCAGAAGATATCTTGTGCAGTTCCAAAGACAAACACCTAAATGGCACCATGTTTCGATAGGACAGAGTGAACAGAGCTAACCTCATGGATGTAGTAGTGGGGTTCGGGGGACAAACGGCATTTCGTATTAGAATTGTGCCACTTCGTACACTTGTTCCCTCGACTTTAATAGCACGTGATGTAGGCAACCGAGCCAGGTTTAATAAAAAAACAACTACTCATTCATTCATTATTTAATTCACTGTTTTAAATCGATGGATTGACTTTATTGATTTTCAGCGACGGTGACTACGTCACGTTGAATCCAGAGTTTGCCTTTATTATCACAATGAATCCGGGTTACGCGGGAAGACAGGAGTTGCCCGAGAATTTGAAGATTCAGTTTCGCTCAGTTGCTATGATGGTTCCGGACAGACAAATAATCATCAGAGTTAAATTGGCTAGTTGCGGATTCAAAGAAAATATTCTACTTGGTAAATTGTTTTTCTATCACAATATCTTTTAACATAATATACCTACCCACTTCGACAATTTCTAGGAGAAGTATGGTATTTTCTTTTTTATTGAATTCAATGCAGTCAGTCAGTGTTTATGTATCCACTGCTGGACATAGGCCTCCAATATTTCTCCAGCTCTCCCGGTCAACCACAGCTTGCCTCCGACGTAATTTATGTCGTTGTTCCACCTGGCGAGTGAACTTGCCACACTCCGTTTCTTTGTCCACGGCCGCCAGTGTAGGACCTGTTTACTTACTCCGACGGTCGTCGTCTCGCCCCTTTCTGCTCATAAGGACCACTTCCCAAAAGGACAACTTCCCAAAAGGCCAACTTCCCAAAAGGGCAATTTCCCAAAAGGACAATTCCCAAAAGGACAACTTCCCACAAGGAAAACTTCCCAAAAGGACAATTCCCAAAAGGGCAACTTCCCAAAAGGTCAATTCCCAAATGGACAACTTCCCATAAGGACGATTCCCAAAAATAATTATGTTTATTAAAAAATAAATTAATACTTTAACTTATTTGCAAATAAACTTAAAAGAAATGCAGATTTAATCCTTACCCAACTTACTGTACCTTTACTGCAGTACTTTTTATTTTACATAAAATAGGTAAAGACTTAAAAATACAATTTAGTGTTTTGCCTTAGATTTTATTTCGACTGGAGTCTTTTTTTATGGAAATTGACACGGCTGGCTACATCACCTACAACATCCATGATGTCAGCCCATAACACCGGGTGAACTAGATGCCATGCCAGTGCTTCCATTCATTTCATGTCGGATACACTGAACTGGACGGAAAACACGAACTATTTACATAGCCGTTTTGACCGACGTTTCATTCAGTGAGGTGGTACTAACCCGGGCGCGATTAACCCAACCACCTAGTAAGGTAAGAAGGGAAGGGACCTACAGTTTAATGTGGAATCCGAACCACGGTCAGCCTCCAACGGTCGAGCGGTCACCAATCCAAGTAAGTACTGACCGCGCTCAGCGTTGCTTAACAACAGTCGACCTACCGCACCACGGAGCTGCGGAGGCTGAGTCTCAAGTACCTATATTATTTTCTTAAAAAAATGTATTGGGGTCATTTTATTTTCTTTTTAGGGGACGGGAGTCGCAAAATGCGAAAAAAGGGACCCTTATGGGATCGCTCTGGTGTCTGTCGGTCTGTCGGTCACACGCAGTATCTCCGGACCTACTTTATTTATTCTTTATTCTTTATTCATCATTCGAATGGTAGTACACTACGCTTGAATTTGTCCTGTTTAGTTTTTACAATCCGGTTCGATTCGATCACACCCACAAAGAAGAGCCGGCAAGAAACTTCGCAGGGTAATTTTTTAACGTCTTCGATTACAATACATTGTGACTAGCTACACAATAGACACCGCTTACAGTGTTAAGATACAGTTTGTGAGCTAGAATAACTATAATTTAAGCTTGATAATTTCTGACCACATAAAATCAAAAGTAAAAGTAAAAGTATAAATAAAATCAGGTGTATATAGCCTTTGTCAGAAATTGTTGATACATATCGTATCAAGTCATGTCAATTATAAATATTCATACCACATTGTAGTACAATGTCAAAAAAATTAAAATAAATTAAATAAAGGAGACGGATACGCTTTCATACAATCTTGGGTCCGATTGTAAAAAGATGGAAATGGTGTCAATTAATAGCCTAAATATTATTAAATGTTCACTGAAAATTCAGCAGATTTCGGCAATCTGAGAGCAGAGTTTTTAGAGATTTAGTAAAAGTGAGGTTAAGTAACCACCTTTTTTTATGGAAACTGACACGGTTGGGTACATCACTAACAACATCCATGATGTCAGCCCATAACACCGGGTGAACTAGATACCATGTCAGTGCTTCCCTTCATTTCATGTCGGCTACCCTGAACTGCTTGATATAGCTGATTTGTATTTTATTTTTTATATTTTAGAACGGTATTTATATTTGTAAAGTAGTAGGAAGCTGTTAGGAAACTCACATGATAAAAATAAAACACGTTTTTTATTATTATTTATTCTTCTTCAATTATAATAAGAATGTTGTCCGAGAACTGTGCTATATGTTCTTATTACCTACCCCAAAAGGTACCATATTATAGACATAACATAGCTGCCGCAACCAGATCCACCGCATAATACCCACTCAAAATTCAGTTTTATAGATCTGCTGTTGATGTTTGCTTCAAAATACTAAAATAATGCAATATAATATCGAAACTTTTTCAGAATTTTAGTTATTTATGTTTTGTAAATATTATGAAATGAAAATAAAACTGACAGCTATGACAGCTCTTCTTCTAGCGTCCTTTTATTAATAATATGTGAATGGTTTTTTTAATTGTAAAATGTTAATTGTAATGGATTTAATTACTTTAATTGAGTTATTCATTTGGTGCTAGAGTTTTTATTTTTAAAATCATGTATGTACCTACATTAACGGATTTTAAGTTTAATCGTAATAGTTTTTTTTAAAGATTTCTCGTTTTCTAGATTAAGAATTGGGTTGATATTTTACAGTTTGATAAAGAAAAATATAACCATTTTTTTGAACCATACCTCATATTATTACAATCGGGCCCAAACATCCCCGTCTCCTTTGATACTTAATGTATCAATTAGTCAAATTAATATTTAGCATGCGTCAGCAGTATGAGATGTACCCTGCCAAAATTCTAAATTCGTATGCAGTCAGAATATCAACCATTTTCAGTTTATATCAGTGATAATACGAGGTAGTACAAATCCCAAAGACCAAAAGTAATTTATAATGAAAAATATAAATCTGCGACAAATGTATAGTTCATGACAGATACTATAGTTCCTTCCCTTCCGCTACAGAGTGGCCACAAGTGGCCGCTTTATACATTATACCTTCGAGTACGGAGCGGCCACATGTGGCCGCTCTCTATTCTCGGTCTAACGGGCTGGGTGGCCCTAACAAAATTATTTTCTTCTTGTATCTCACTTAGCCGTGTGTATTTGAAAGAGATAAATTCTAATAATAGAATAAATTCTCTATAGGCTACAACCATTCCCCCGCAGACAAATGTCAGATTTACCGCGCTGCTGTCAGTGTCATCAAGAGAGCGGTTATAATGGGAGGGCGTTGTACGTTGCTCTTTTGTTTTCGGGTTTGCTGAGTGTTTTTTTTTTGTTTAGATGAACCAATAAGTGATGTTTTTTCTCTTTTTCATTATATTCCGGATGTATTGAATGCATTGGTTTGTACTGAGTTAATCTGAATTTTTCGTAAAAATACTAAGAAAATGCCTCCTTCTCGGTACCAATTTCGGCTGTTTCCGGAATCCGGAGGCTTGTTTTTTTTTTTTTTATGTAATCCGGTATGCGTGGCTGAGTCGGAGGGGCCAAAGCACATGCTCTAACCAGCCAATATCACCTCCGAGAAGGTAGGTGCCATACCGGAGACTTCCCTGGATTGCTGGCTATACTGGACTAGAGGAGAACACAACCGAGGTTGCTTGCGGCCATCTTACATCCAGTACGGTGGTACCAACCCAGTCGGCTACAATTTGAGCCTACCACCTAGTAAGGGGCAAGGGAAGGGACCTACAGTTTTACACCGGTTCCGAACGATGAAGCAGCGGGTGTAGGTATGCACGTAAATTTTTTCGTCAGAAAAAACTCATTGGTACACGCCG
Organism: Nematopogon swammerdamellus; assembly: GCA_946902875.1. Classification (NCBI taxonomy): domain Eukaryota; kingdom Metazoa; phylum Arthropoda; class Insecta; order Lepidoptera; family Adelidae; genus Nematopogon; species Nematopogon swammerdamellus. The sequence goes on from OX336333.1 coordinate 11,972,823, forward strand.
ACCGGATTCGAACCTCGGACCTCCCGCATGAGAAGCCGATGCCCAAACCACTCGGCCACCCGCCGCTCTCCGCTGTTTCTCGATACAAATCCGTTTTCTGGATAAAGTGAGGCGATAGGCGATAGAGTGTTATTTAGTTCCTGTAGTTGAAATAATATATGCCGTTTAGTGTTTGCATACAGTACATTTACGAGAAATAAGCAATTTTTGTGACCTAGTTTTCTCCATACAAACTTGATCGGCCGTTCGGGATGACTCGGGTGAATTTTATTGTGAACGACACGGGGGGCTGCTGATACACAAGAAAGGTATGATTAGGCCCGTTATTTATTAGTGTTTATAATAAAAATACTATGTGACCGATTTGCGGTCTAATAAATTTATAAAAATAAAAAAATCTGAGACAGGTCGCGATTTTCACATAGAACAACTTTACAAAATAATTTTGTCACCTAGAATACGTAATATATATAAAAACATTTATAGCTAGAATATTTATCTGTAAATACAATCCATGAAGTTAGTTCATGAAGTTTTATGGAAAAATATTCCAAAATGAATTTTTTTCGAGAGTAATGCGCCACCGCGCCGGGGCGCGGCGCGCCTATCGCGGCGCGCCACCTGGTGTAGCCGAAGGATTGTTTTGGTTAATGCTTCTGTAGCGGAAGGGAATACGCCTAACATACATATAAAATATACAATGTTACCAATTGGAGCAGGCCAGTCTCCACGAACAGCACCCGTTCACGAGCATCACGCCAGGGCCAGCCATCGCCTCCCTCGAACTGAACCGACTTCGATGAAATTAACGCCAAATTACGTAGAATTTTTGCCGCCAGATATATTATAGAGAGAGAATTTTGTCTAATAGTCCTGTGGATAGTACAGGGTACCCTAAAATGGGAACGAAAAAATATATTTTTTAAAAATAAATCAGGTGTCATATCATTCTATAGGTATTGTTAAGACTAGTGTTGTAACGAATGCCTATTTTTCCACATTCGCGAATACGAATGCGAATACGAATATTCCAAAATGATATTCGCGAATACGAAAACGAATATTGAAAAATTTTATATCCTTAACTAGCATCCCTTATTCCCTGCCACCCGTCCTATCTCCGCATGACTCGTCGCAGAGAGACTCAGCACCCTTTTGTTGTTGACATTGGGCTTTTGAGAACGCATCGGTTTTCTAAATCGTTTCTTTGTCGCACCGCTAGAGTGTGGAACTGTCTTCCGGCGAGTGTATTTCCTGAATCCTTTAACCTGGGTGTCTTCAAGCGTCGTATTAACGGGCTATACAGCCTAGCAACAGTCCGCAAATCTGCTGGCATGGCACCTAACTGAGCGTGGTTTCGCGAGGAGAGGTGATTTTGGCTCTGTCGACTGCACCATTGGTCCCTCGGCACAGCCACCCATGCTGGTTTACATAAAAAAATATATGAATACGAACTTATTTTAATGTTTTTGATTACTTGACACTGCATTTTGAAAAAAAATTGATTGTAAAGTCGGTTTACGGACGGTAGTTTTACGTGATAACGTCATTCCGAAAATAATTCTTAGGTTAAAAAAAAACTAAACACCCTAAAAAAATTTAAACACCGTAACATTGCTTAAAAAAGAAAAAAAAAGAAAAACAATTTTGAGGGATTCGAACCCATGGTAAAAAAATACAAATCCTACACTCTTACCACTGAGCCACGAAATCACATAAGCGACCAAACGAATATCGGATTCCCTTGGTTCGCTTTCGGCTTGGGCCGATTGTGCCTCTCTATCGCTTGTTACGCGCTCTCGCTTGCACACACAGGCTCTGATGGAACGTGACACTTTTTCGTGCGTGCAGCCGGTGTTCATCAATTTATAAGACGTGACGTTATCACGTCAAAATGAAACGAAATTAGTGCGTTACAAAAGATTTATAATTTTATTTAATAATCAAACTTTAGGAGCGGCAAAATACACACACTACGCGCCCATTGGTTTGCGCGTATACGCCACACGTAGCGCCTCACTCTTTAGTAAAACACGCGAAGTAAAATATTCGATAAATATTTGGTATCTTACAACCGAAACGAATACGGATACGAATATTAAAAATGAACCGAATATACGGAATTTCGAATGCGACTACGGATATTCGTTACAACCCTAGTTAAGGGCTCCCACATAAAACTGCGATGCGATGCGATACGATGCCGCATCGCAGGAACCTGCGATGCGAATTGCTGCGATACGATTTCGTGCGGCAAAGCGTTGGTTCAGGTGACCATACCCTCGACGGTAGTCAACCGTACTGGACGTGTTTTCAGAAGTAGTGACATGGATCGCAAGAAGCGTGTTGCACTGCTGTTATTGTTAAATAGTTATAGAAAAAAGAAGAAGATTTTGGGTTCATCCACTTATTAAGACAACATGCTGTGCCCGCGGCTCCACCCGCTCTCATATTTCACTTCACTGCTAACCTCATAAGCCATTTAGCGTGATAGTAAGTAGCCTATAGTTGATGGGAAGAATCAAGCTATCCGTAGATTTTTTTTTATTAAAATCGGTTCAGTGGTTCTCGAGTTATAAGCGGACAGACAGACATACACTCAGACACTCAGACAGAAAGCAGACGTTGGATTTTATTATAGGTAAGGAAGGATGAACGCTGATCGGAACTATTTTATTCGAAAATACTATGATTGAGAACAGAGAAAGATACATTTTTTGATTACCTATTTTAGAATGAGTATATCTTCATTTGAAGAGCTTTTAAGTTTATTATCGCCATGTCTACACAAACGATCGTACAAGGGAAGAATTCCTGCTCACACGCTGTCTCAGAGCGGACTAAAAATGGCGTCACCAAGTGTGACGTAAGATCGCAGGAATGCGCGATGCGAATCAAATCGGAGGTTTTCGCGATGCGTCCTGCGAGCTCGCAGATTTTTGCGATGCGATGCGAATTCGCAGTTTTGTGTGAGAGCCCTAAGACAATTTCAAAAATATATAACTTTGCTTTAATGAATAAGTTTGCTTTAACAAATATTTCGTTTAAAAGTTGAGAAAAAACTGCAGTTTTGTCACCGAACTTTTTCCTATTAAGGGTTGTTTGAAAATTCTGAAAAAATAAACAGTATAGGCAATCTTATGTAGTTGTGCAGAAAACTATTCATTTTGCTCAAAATGTCATACATTTATTTGGAGATAGTTAAATCTATGAACAACCAAATTAAAATTTTAATTTTTCGCGTTACTTTTTGCTCCTAGCTCAGGCCGCCGATAACGCAGCGTTGTGATTGATAGCTTAAAACCATCCTGAGAAGTGACATAATGTAACAGTGAAAACCGTATGTAAATCGATAAATATTCATGTATTGACGAACGTTACACAGTCGGTCGCCAGGATTATCTACCAAACGAAGTCACTTCAAATCAAATCAAATCAAATTTATTTATTGACCCAAAATATTATACAGCCGGAAGTTCAATAGTTAGGTAACATAAAATTTTCTTATAACTAGTTGGAACAAAAATAGTTGTAATAATAATCATCATCATTAATATAATATATTATTATTATATATTATTATATTATATTATATGTATTTATTTTCACATTTTTACCATATTTATATTAATTTTACATATTTTATATATTATTATACTAATAATAAATCTGTAAGGGATGGTCATGGAGTAAGTTGCTTTGTTTTTTGAGATATAGCGTTTGTAGACTCTGTGTATGATACTAAAACTAAATTTGCGATTTTATGAATCTTTTCTGTATGTATGTATGTTCCACCATTAACTCTTAAACCTATCATCTGAATTCGATGAAACTTCGTACAAGTGCATTTACCTATACGAGACACAGGATGGGCTGAATAAAATTCACTTCCGGTTACGCTAAGATGTAGCTCCCATACAAACCTATATGTTCCGTCCGCATGGTAACGCGCTGGTGGCTCAAGTTCCAGGTATCCTGGTAGGGACGTTTTTCTTCTCTTCATTTTCGAAAAGCCGAATCTATACATACTTACATACATAACTGACGCTTTTGGATCCCGACAATCAGGGTAAGCAGAGTAATCGGTGTTGTGCTATAAGTTCATACATACATTTCATCATCATCAGCCTGTATCGGTCCACTGCTGGACATAGGCCTCTCCCAAGGCACGCCACCACACGCGGTCTTCCGCTCTTCTCATCCATCCACTCCCGGCTACCTTTTTTAGGTCATCTGTCCACCTAGCCGGGGGGCGTCCCACGCTACGTTTGCTTGTACGTGGCCTCCATTCGAGCACCCGTCTACCCCATCGGTTGTCGGGTCTACGACAGATGTGCCCAGCCCACTGCCACTTCAGCTTGCTTATTTTCTTAGCAATGTCGACTACCTTAGTTCTTTGACGTATCACGTCGTTACGGATTTTATCGGTCAAAGAAATGCCGAGCATTGCTCTTTCCATAGCTCGCTGAGCGACTTTAAATTTGTGGACCAGGCCCATCGTCAGGGTCAACGTTTCCGCTCCGTACGTCATTACTGGCAGAACGCACTGATTGAAAACCTTCGTCTTCAATGACTGTGGGATGGAGGATGAAAAGATGTGGCGGAGTTTCCCAAATGCCGCCCAGCCTAGCTGAATCCTTCTGTTGGCCTCCTTATCAAAGTTGTGCTTCCCTAGTTGGATGGTTTGTCCAAGATAGACATAATTCCGCACAACTTCGAGGGTCGCCTCTCCAACTGTTACGTGCCTCGGGACGACGTGTTCGTTGAACATGACTCGGCGGGAGGCGAAATTGAGGCCGTTCAGCATGTGATTCAGCTCCTCCAGCGATTCGCCCATCACGACTATGTCATCTGCGAAACGTAGGTGTAAATGTACTCGCCGTTAATATTAATGCCGTGCTTTTCCCAATCCAGCAGCTTGAATATATCTTCCAATGCATTCGTAAACAGTTTCGGAGATATAACATCTCCCTGTCTGACTCCACGATGCAATTGGATAGGTTTCGTCTGCTGGTCCTGTATTTGTACGGTCATTGTCGCGGCACTATAGAGACATTTCAGCACCTCAATGTATCGCCAATCGCTTTGGCATCGCTGTAAGGATTCCATAACAGCCCAGGTTTCGATAGAGTCAAAGGCTTTCTCGTAGTCCACAAAAGCGAGACACAGTGGCCGATTATACTCTTCGGACTTTTGTATAATCTGCCGTAAGGTGTGGATGTGGTCTACGGTACTGTAACCCCTCCGAAACCCGGCCTGCTCTGGCGGCTGGTGGTCGTCAAACCTTCGGGCGAGACGATTGGTGAGGACTCTCGAGAACAGCTTATATACGTGGCTCAGGAGCGAGATGGGCCTATAGTTCTTCAAAAAGGCTTTGTCTCCTTTCTTGAAGAACAATACGACCATACTCCTGTTCCACGACTCTGGCGTAAGGCCACCGTGTATGACAGAGTTGAAGAGCCTCTGTAGTTCCTTGAGGTGTGGATGTGGTCTACGGTACTGTAACCCCTCCGAAACCCGGCCTGCTCTGGCGGCTGGTGGTCCTCAAACCTTCGGGCGAGACGATTGGTGAGGACTCTCGAGAACAGCTTATATACGTGGCTCAGGAGCGAGATGGGCCTATAGTTCTTCAAAAAGGCTTTGTCTCCTTTCTTGAAGAACAATACGACCATACTCCTGTTCCACGACTCTGGCGTAAGGCCACCGTGTATGACAGAGTTGAAGAGCCTCTGTAGTTCCTTGAGGACCGTTGTCCCCCCGGCTCTGAGAAGCTCTGTAGTAACTCCGTCTTCACCAGGCGCCTTGTTATTTTTAAGCTGCTCTAGAGCAATCCTGATCTCGCCCATGTTGACGTCTGGGATATCCTCCGTGTAGTGGCGGGTTAATCTGGCTCGTCGGTCGTCTTTGTCGGGGACTGTATGAGCAGCAGCTCGTGAGTCGTATAGCCGTTCGTAGAACTTTACGACTTCTGTGAGTAGTTCTGGCTTCGATGAGACAGTTCTACCATCTGCAGTTTTAAGTTTCGTCAGGTGGCTTCTGCCCAGTTGCTGCACGAACACTTTGGAGCCCTTATTCTGCTCTATCGCCTCATACACACGGCGTATATTGTGCAGGCGAAGGTCGCGTCGTATCAGCTTCTTTATTTTGGCATTTTGAGCCCGAAGCCCTGACGAATCAACTATTGTCTCGCGTCTCTGTCTCATCGCTTCCAGTGTCTCACTCGAAAGTTTCGACTGTTTACCCTTGTGCTGATGTCTAAAATGTTTGCAGCCCACTTCTCGAACGACCTGCACCAGATTGTTGGTCATCTCATCAACGTCCGTTGTGGTTTCCAGCATATCGAATCTATTTTTAAGCTCTAGCTCGAAGCTGTCAGAGCTCTGTGAGACTTGGAGCAGAGTTGGCCGGAAAGTTGACATACATACACATACATAACGTCACGCCTGCCTGCCTCCCAGTGGGGCAGGCAAAGACAACGGACCCAACCCACGCAAACAACCCAACCCCCACGCGCCACGATCCTGACACACTTTTGCCGCCTCTTCAACTCTCATAATGTTCTTCATGCATGCTCGTCGGTTACGGGTACTACGCACCTGACCCTTTTCGAGCACATGCCCGATCTGGTCCAGGTCTAGGGCGACCCTTCCCGACTCTTCCACTAACATTCGCTCCATAGATTTCTTTCATTAGTCTCCTATCATCCATTCTACAGACACACATACTCCTCCTATTCCACACATACTCCTCTCAACGCGCGCATTTCGACATCACCACGTTTAGCACAGTATACGGACAAGATAACTATCAAGCAGCAAGTGAGGCACGAGACCCACCTGCTGCGTGACAAGGTGGAAGGACCGCGCCAAGGTGAGAGGTGGCTACCCTTTCGCCCTTTAGCGCGACATCTTGTCCTTATCCCTTAGTCGCCTTTCACGACATGCACGGGGAGATATGCAGTGGGGCTATTCTTTTTAAGTACCGGCCCCACACGGTACTATCTAATGAACGAATCTATCTAATGAAGAAATGTTGAAACATGTTTTCAGCCCGTAAGTTTTTCACTTTATACAAGCTTTGCGAAGAGCAGCTGTCCAAGCAGGTGCATTATGACTTTGGACTTCGAAACATCCTGTCGGTGCTGAGAACAATGGGATCTCAGAAGAGAGCTAACCCTGAAAGCACCGAGGAGACCATTATGATGCGAGTTTTGAAGTAAGTTACACTCTTACAATTGCGTAATTGATCCCTATATATTATTATAAAATTCAACGTCTGCCATCTGTGTGCATGAATGTGTGCGTTTTTACTTACAACTCAAGAACGGCTCAACCTATTCAATTGCGATTTTTTACTTAGATGTAATGTGACATATATCCGCCATGTTAGAGGCTATATCATCACGCAATTATTCATATGAGTTGAGTAGTGGGCGCGGAAGTGGCAACACCGATTACTCTGCTTGCCCCGACTGTCAGGATACAGCGTGTATGTATGTACGCCATATTAGATGGGGCTTGAGTAGTATAGTCAGAAGTAATAGAAACTTTAGAAACCGTTTGCTTTAATGTGATTTATTCGAAAATTACTCAACCAATATACATAGGGTTTACAACTTTCTACCAATATGACCTGTGATGTTTTAACATCAAGCAATCACTTTTTTACAGTTTTAACATCAAGTAATAAAGTTAAAAGGAATCGAGGCTGTGTATTAGTAACTTAAGAAATTGATAGCAAATTACTGGTACATCTATCCTGTAGTTTAGGATATTAGACCAATATTCGTGAAATATTTTTTTGCCGGAAATAGATTACTTAATACAGTAGAGCCTCTGTAATCCGGACAGGTAAAAAACCAGGCTATGCCGGATTATCGAGGCGTCCGGATTATAGTATGTAAATATTTTCATTAATAAAACAACTAATTTTCCATACAATAAATTGGTTTTATTTATTCCGAACAATAATTACATATGGTTTTCAATGTATCAGTCTCGTTATTTATTTATTACACATGAAGTTTGGTACAACGTACGTTAATTCGTTTTAAAAAGTCTAATGTTTAGCCACGTTTAGCACTTTTGCACAGTTTAGCACAGTTTAGTTTTCTACTTGCACTTATCCAGTTTCATTCCGAAAGCTTGCTCTCTAAGTCGACGAAGAAACATGATATCATGAGTATTTAAGTCATAATCTTCAGCCCATTTTAAGGCAGTGTTCAATGCTGACAAGAAGGCGCGCGCGGGGCGTGGACGCATCACGCGGCCCGCCAGCGCGCGCCGCCCGCGCGCGTCCCACCCTTTGTCGACCCCGACCGCCAGCTGTCCGGATTACTTGTGGGATGGACTTCTCACGAGCTAATGACGCTGACGTAAGTCTGTCATTCGAGACCGGTGGATCCCCGGTACACATTAGGTGGTGGTCATATGCACTTCCACGCATATACATAGCTGGTGAAAACAAAAGCCTTTGGGCTAGTACAAAACGCTGAGACCCTGGGCACAGGTTGTGGTTGGATAGGGTGCTGACCCAAGTGGCAGTGAAGGCTTCACCTCCGGCTCTCGACTTCGGTCGGGGGTTCCTTCGGGTGGATGGGTGGTGGCTCGGATCGGCTGGGGAAAGGTCGCAGCCTGTGTTTCCCATGGGATTTTTTCGGAAGAACGGATGTTCGACAGAGCAGCTATGGGGCCTCGATCTGGCATACATGATCACTGTACTCGCAAGAGTGCAGGTTGTAGACGTCTGGATTTTGTAGCCGGAAGGCTGGTATTTCTGGACGTCTATAAACAAAACGTAAATCAACAAACGATAGTAAAAGAGTGTCCGGATTACAGGGATCACCGGACTACTAGGGGTCCGGATTATAGGGGCTCTACTGTAATACTTTTCGACAAATAAATTAGAGCAAATTAAAAAAAAATTGGTTTGTTTAAAACTGTGACCACAACGCACGGGAGCCGATTCGCGAGCGTGCCGCGGTATCGGCCGTCGAGTGATAAAACCGAATCGCTTTTTTTTATTAGCCGAATTTTAGTCGAAAACAACTGTTTCGTGGCCGACTTAACCTCGTTCATTTAAAACATGGATATCTCAGAATCCACAAATGACAAAGAATGGTTCCTGCCCCCCAATTGTTTTACATGGTTCATAATCATTTTGGCATCCCTTTCCTGAGGTGCTTTGTATGGCGCCCTCCCTTAGACCCACTAATTAACTAAACAAACCCCCCACTCTTCCGGCCCACTCGCCTCCTACCCGCACCCTAAGTTACTAATCCCCCACCCTTAATGTAAATTTGAGAATCTGTTTGCTTAAATGTGTTTTACAGATTTCCACCAATATATGATAAGTATGTGCTGTTTGGGATTTCCTTTCTTCGACAGAGCATAATATACAGGATGTTCGGCACATCGACGGACAAATTTTTTTTGTAGGTAAGTGGGGTCATTTGCAACGTTTTAACCCATGATACCTTTTGTCAGATGTCACGTAGTATCGAGATACGATTATTTTTTCTTTATTTTTGAAAATTACCAAAATCCCAGCTATAAACACTTGTAACTTTTTTGTTTATGTTTGTATCAGCACGAAATAAAACATATTGAATTTTACGATGTATCCTTGTTCTATAAAAAATATTATTTGATGAAGTTACCATGAAAAGGATTTATGACCTCGCAAAGTCCCGAGAACGAGTAAAAATGAGACAGAATCTTAATTTCTTAATTCATTTAAAAAATAGCAGTAATTGAGTGCTTCATTTTCTTTTAAAAAGTTCGCTTGTTTACGCCCTTTCCAACGGTATACCACATGTCATACAAATAATTCACTATGTGGTCAAAATTAGACACAGAGACGGAACAGAACGACAACACGGGCACTAATCGGTGGTCGCTTCCAGTATTGAGAGCGTTTTCGGGAGCATTTTAAAATTTAGAACATGTACCGGTCGGCACTCTTGCAAATATCCCTAATTTTGTCGTTCTGTTCTGTCTCTGTGCCTAATTTTGGCCACATTGTGAATTATTTGTATGACATGTGGTATACCGTTGGAAAGGGCGTAAACTAGCAAACTTTTTAAAAGAAAATGAAGCTATCAATTGCTGTCAGTTTTTTTAATGAATTAAGGAATTAAGATTATGTCATATTTTTACTCGTTCTCGGGACTTTGGGAGGTCTTAAGGCCTTTTCATAGTATTAACTTCATCAAACAATATTTTTTCTAGAACAAGGATACATCGTAAAATTCAATAAATTTTATTTCGTGCTGGTAAAGTCATAAACAAAAAAGTTACAAGGGTTTAGAGCTGGGATTTTGGTAATTTTCAAAATTAAAGAAAAAAAATCGTATCTCGATACCACGTGACATCTGACAAAAGTTATCATGGGCCAAAACGTTGCAAATGACCCCACTTACCTACAAAAAAAAAATTGTCGGTCGATGCGCCGAACACCTGTATAGTTTACTTGAACGAAACTCGATGCTCGTACTCGCCTTTGATGGACGTACTTTTTTCGAGAATATGTATGTGGTACAGACGCAGCTCGCCCTTATTAACTTACTGTTTTAAATTTTGTATATCGCTTACATGAACGCACCTCGGTCTCCGGCCTCGCCCTTAATGACTTAATTATTTAAATAAAGTATATAGTTTACTTCAACGCAACTCGGCCTTCGGCCTCGCCCTTACTGATCAACCGACTTCTAGGAAATGTATCGTTTACGTAAACGATATACTTCTCGGCCTTCTGCCTCGCTCTTAGTGGCTTACCGTTTTCGAGAAAGTATTTCGTTAAAAAAAATATATAAAAACCGCCTTCAAAAATGTAGGAAAAAAAAAACGAACCCTGGAGTTGAAGGCGGTGCTGAAGAAAGCTACACAAATCACAAAGGATATCATCCACCCATGTTTTCTTACATGCATCATTTTTACTTGCTTTAGCACAGCCTTCAACTCTAGGGTTCGATTTTTTTTTATTTCATACATTTTTGAAGGTGGTTTTTATATTTTTTTAAATAAGTGGTTTTTTATTTCAGTTTTTTTTTGGTAATTTTTTGCTATTAATGTACTCGGCGGAATCGCTCGGCCTTCGGTCTCGCGATTCCGCCTCGCTTTCCAATCCGATCTTGACCAAATTGAAATGGGACCACACGGGAAGCACCAGCTTTCAAATAAAAAAAGGTTCTGAGGTAACAAACATAAAAAAACCTCCAACTTTTTTTTAAGTCGGTTAAAAAGTAGCTCGGCCTTTGGCCTCGCCCGTGTTTAATAAATAACCAAGTTGCTGCTATATTGAATAATTTTCTTTAACAGGGAAATGAATGTGTCAAAATTAGTTGATGAAGATGAGCCTCTATTCGTGTCTCTCATTGAAGATCTCTTTCCTGGGAATAAGATCAGCCAAACAGTACACAGGTGAGATTGAAAAAAAATTATTAATAAAAATATGACTTTCCTCAACACGTAACTGGAATGTTCTGGATTGCTCTCCTGCGCATGTATTCCCCCTCGAGTCTCAGGTTCTTAAAGACAATAAATTATTTTTATTTACAAAATGTTTGTTTGATGAATTTTTATATATTAATATTATTTATAAAATTACACAATTAATACAGATATTTCGACTGTGTTGTCGTCATCAGTGAAAAATATAACATATTATGCATGGTGTTGATATTTATGACATATGAGTGGTTGATATAGTTTTTTTTTTTATTTTTTTTTTAATGAACGATATTTAATCCCGGGGTATGATGCGCGCCTAGGTTCCATATGAATGATGTAGGTTCCATATGAATGATGATTCATCACATAATTCATATGGAACCTAGGCGCGCATCATACCCCGGGAAAAAAAAAAACCATATCAACCACTCATATGTCATAAATATCAACACCATACATAATATGTTATATTTTTCACTGATGACGACAACACAGTCGAAATATCTGTATTAATTGTGTAATTTTATAAATAATATTAATATATAAAAATTCAGGTTCTTAAAGAGGGGCGTAAATAGACATCTGTCAGAGCGGCTCAGCATTCGCAACCTCTTCAATCCGAATGTCCATGGGCACCGTTAGCACGGTTCAATGGGTAGAACGGTGCACCATGTGGCTCTTCATAATATATTTTAGAACTACTTTTTTGAAAAATATTTATTATTTCAGAGAGATGCAAAAAGCTATATTGTTGGTGACAGAGAGAACAGGCCTAGTGAACCATCCCGATTGGAATCTGAAGATAATTCAGCTGTATGAGACATCGCTTGTGCGACACGGTCTTATGACGATGGGCCCCACAGGAGCGGGGAAGACAACTTGCATACATACACTCATGGCAGCCCTCACCGCGGTGGGAAAACCGCATCGTGAGATGAGAATGAATCCGAAAGTAAGCAAATTGATTTGTGATGTTTTTTAACATTGGAAATGTTTTTTTCGATCGATGCTGATATTTCGAGCAATATTGTGAATTCTCTTTCTTTTCCTTTGGTAATTGTGGGTAGATTGAAATGGTTGAGGTTGCCTACATAACCTACAACCTCCGTGATGTCAGTCCATAAGACCGGGTGAACTAGGTGCCACGTCAGTGCTTCCCTTAATTTCATGTCGGCTAAACTGAACTGGACGGAAAACATGAACTATTTACATAGCCGTTTCGACCGATGTTTCGCTCAGTGCGGTGGTACCAACCCAGCCGGGATAAACCCTACCACCTAGTAAGGTAAGAAGGGAATGGACCTACAGTTTAACGTGAATTCCGAACCACGGTCGGCCTCCAACGGTCGAGTGGTCACCCATCCAAGTACTGACCGCGCCCACGGTTGCTTAATAACAGTCGACCGACCGCACCACTGATCTACCGAGGCTGACCAATATATCATAATCTTTTATTCATCTGTCATATTATACTATAAGGAATAGGAAAAAATACATATATATATATATACATTATCAATTATAAATACGCAAAAGACAGCTACATACATTGTACATATACTTGGAAAGACCGAAAATGCCTGCTTCCCATAACACATGGAATTCTAGCTTGGGAAGAATATATTTAAGGTATTATTATTACAAGCTACTATTTTTGTTCCAACTAGTTATAAGAAAATTATATGCTACCCTTAATAGGAAAAAGTTCGGTGACAAAACTGCAGTTTTTTGTCAACTTTTAAACGAAATATTTGTTAAAGCGAAGTTATACAGGGTGTTCGGCACATGGACCGACAAAAATTTTTTGTACGTAAGTGGGGTCATTTGCAAGGGTTTTGACCTATAACACCTTTTGTCTGGTGTCACGTGGTATCGAGATACGATTTTTTTTTAATTACCAAAATCTCAGCTTTAACCCCTTGTAACTTTTTGACGTGATGACGTCACGTCTTATAAATTGATGAACACCGGCTGCACACACGAAAAAGTGTCACGTTCCATCTGAACCAATCTGAACCTGTGTGTGCAAGCGAGAGCGCGTAACAAGCGATAGAGAGGCATATAAGGAGAGTAGGAAATACAAAATATATTTGTCCGTCTTTTGCGAGCCTCGAACCCGCGGTCCCTGCCACCAATATTGTGTGACCAACCAGACGTCTTAACCACCCGGCTAAATCTATCATGTACTAGCGAAGCGAATTCGGTCACCAGTAGGTGAAGATTTCATGGCGTTGAGTCTTTTGGAGCGACATCTAGCGTCAATATAGTAAATGAAATACTTCAGCGGTACTTTACTTGATTCGCAGTTAGGTAGGTGTTGCAACGTTGTAGTATGCGCTTTGATATGTAGATGGCGTAAATTAAAAGTTTATATTGATAATTAATATTATTAGAATTAAACTTCTAAGCACGATAAAGTATTATAAACTGATTTTGTATCTGACTTCGCACTTTATACACTTTATGACGTCATCACGTAAAACTATCGTCCGTAAACCGACATTACAGACAACCAATTTTTGTTTATGATTATGTCTGCACGAAATAAAATGTATTTGGTTTTACGATGTATCCTTGTTCTAGGAAAAAAATATTATTTGATGAAGTTAATACCATGAAAGGACTTATGACCTCCCAAAGTCCCAAAGACGAGTAAAAATATGACAGGATCATAATTTTTTAATTCATTAAAAAAAAACTGACAGCAATTGAAAGCTTCATTTTCTTTTAAAAAGTTCGCTAGTTTACGCCCTTTCCAACGGTATACAACATGCCATACAAATCTTTCACTATGTGGCCAAAATTAGGGACAGAGAACAGAACAGAACGACAATAACTTTGTAACAGGGCCACCTTATCGACTAATTGAGAGCGTTTTCAGGAGCATTTTCAAATTTAGAACATGTAACGGTCGCGCGGGTACTGTTCAAGTCCAATTCCAACTACTACTGGTTCCATTGTTAATGTTTAGACTCTTGCAAATTATCCCTAATTTTGGCCACATAGTGAATGATTTGTGAATATCGTTGGAAAGGGCATAAACTAGCGAACTTTTTAAATGAAAATGAAGCTCTTAATTGCTGTCTGTTTTTTTTTAATGAATTAAGAAATTAAGATTCTGTCATATTTTTACTCGTCTTTGGGACTTTGGGAGGTTATAAGTACTTTTCTTGGTATTAACTTCATCAAATGATATTTTTACTAGAACAAGGATACATTGTAAAACCAAATACATTTTATTTCGTGCAGATATAATCATAAACAAAAAAGTTACAAGGGGTTAAAGCTGAGATTTTGGTAATTTTCAAAAATAAAGAAAAAAAATCGTATCTCGATACCACGTGACACCAAACAAAAGGTGTCATAGGTCAAAACCTTGAAAATTACCCCAATTACCTACAAAAAAATTTTGTCGGTCCATGTGCCGAACACCCTGTATATTTTCGAAATTGTCTCAACAATACCTATAGAATGACATGCCACTTGATTTATTAAAAAAAAACATAAATTATTTTTCGTTTACATTTTGGGGTATCCTGTACTTTCCACAAGACTATTAGACAAACTTATCTTTAATCTATCTAGCGGCAAAAATTATACTTATATAATCTTTTTACGCATTTTGCGACGGGACCCTAAAAAAACATGCCCCGCCCAGCCAATATCACATCCAAGAAGGTAGGAGCCATATCGGAGACTTCCCTTTGGATTACTGGCTATAACTGAACTACAAGAGAATACAGCCGAGGCTGCTATGCGACCATCTTACATTCAGTAAGGTGCTACCAACCCAGTCGGCTACAATTACGCTAAGCTCATGGAGCACAAGACGAACTACTATAAAAATTAAAATGTAAAAATTAATAAACAAATAAAAAAATCAAACATATAAACAATAAAATAATTAAACATAAAATAAAAAAATATATAAAACTTCTAAAAATAAGACTTCGGTGGCCATTGTTTTCGAAAAGATGCCTTTTACGTGGTATGTAAATGAAAGACAATTTTTATGAAATAATAATACGTATTGTTGATACGAAAACATTTATAAAATTTTAAAATAAATAAAAATCTGGGACTTCCCTTTGGATTACTGACTTTTTTTTTTATGGAAACTGACACGGTTGGCTACATCACCTACAACGTCCGTGATTTCAGCCCATAACACCGGGTGAACTAGGTGCCATGTCAGTACTTCCCCCTTTCATCGTGCCGGCTACACTGAACTGGTCGGAAAACACAAACTATTTACATAGCCGTTTCAACTGACGTTTCATTCAGTGCGGTGGTACCAACCCGGGCGGGTTAAACCCTACCACCAAGTAATAGATAGTCTAGAAGAGAACACAGCCGAGGCTGCTATGCGGCCATCTTACATCTAGTACGGTGGTATCAATCCGGTCGGCTAAAGAAGCTGTATTTTCTATAATAAATTAAAATACACGAGTAAAAAAATGTAAATAAATATACATGTTGTTTTTTTATTTATAAACCGAAGTTAATTTCCAATGCTCTTTGTGTGGTGCATGAGATTTGTGAATTTTTGCAACACAAAATATTATGTCGGTACCTTTTTATCATACAAAATGTAAATATTATATCGAACGTGCAAACACATTTCAGGCAATTACTGCACCACAAATGTTCGGACGGCTGGACGCGGCCACAAACGATTGGACAGATGGAATTTTTTCAACTCTCTGGCGACGTGCTCTAAAAGTAAAAAAAACTGATACGACATGGATTGTACTGGGTAATTAAGTGTTTCGAAAATGTCCTGTCAGAACCTCAATTCATATTTTAAAAGTAATATTAATCAGAATGTTGCTCATCATGAATGAAATCAATAAAAGCTTTTTTGCAAACACTCTCGCTTGTAAACACTCATTTCATATTCATTTCATAGCGATTAAGACAGTGAACCGAAATGGCTGATTCAGTCTATTCTTGTACATCAAACTGCAGATGGTCCGGTCGATGCCGTTTGGATCGAGAACCTTAACTCTGTGTTGGACGACAACAAGACTCTGACTCTCGCCAACGGTGACAGAATCACAATGGCGCAGAACAGCAAGCTCGTGTTTGAACCAGACAATGTCGACAATGCTTCACCAGCGACAGTCAGCAGAATGGGCATGGTTTTTCTGTCCTCATCTGTGCTCAAGTGGCAGCCTATACTTGAAGTAAGGTTTGAAATAATTGGATTTAGCTAGTGTGATTTGAAATAAAGGCTTGGTCGAATTTCACCCGATAATGCTAAAATAATGTTGATGTGGTGTGGAGACAAGGACTTTTCTAATAATATAATTAAATAATTAGGAACTTTTGACGTGATAACGTCACGTCTTATTAATTGATGAACACCGGCTGCACGCACGAAAAAGTGTCACGTTCCATCTGAACCTGTGTGTGCAAGCGAGAGCGCGTAACAAGCGATAGAGAGGCATATAAGGAGAGTCGGAAACACAAAATATATTTGTCCGTCTTTTGCGAGCCTCGAACCCGCGGTCCCCTGCCACCAATATTGTGTGACCGACCAGACGTCTTAACCACCCGGCTAAATCGATCATGTACTAGCGCAGCGAATTCGGTCAACAGTAGGTGAAGATTTCATGGCGTTGAGTCTTTTGGAGCGACATCTAGCGTCAATAGTAAATGAAATACTTCAGCGGTAGTTTACTTGATTCGCAGTTAGGTAGGTGTTGCAACGTTGTAGTATGCGCTTTGATATGTAGATGGCGTTATGTAGGATTATTGATAAAGTAGGTAGATTTAATTATGTGTTATGTAGAAATTTACAAATTTAAAGTTTATATTGATAATTAATATTATTAGTTTTTAAAGTACTCACATTTGCGATTTAAGAATTAAACTTCTAAGCACGATAAAGTATTATAATGATTTTGTATCTGACTTCGCGCTTTATATTATTTTGCTAATAGTTTTTATTTTAGTTCGTATTACTTTGAAATAACACTTTCACTTACTGTTCTAATAACAGGCATTATGTTTATCACGTTTATTTTCACTTTTACAGACGTTTTGTAATGAATTTTGTGATTTATTCGAATGCTTATTAATTTGACTGACTGTCTGTCTGACGTAGATTCAGTCCGAAGTCGCATTGCCTCAATTTCTTCTGCCTTGGTACTTTAGAACCGTTCCCAGTAGTGTTACCACTTTATGACGTTATCACGTAAAACTATCGTCCGTAAACCGACTTTACAGACAACCAATTTTTTTATTGTTTTTTTCTCTATGAAGGGCTGGTTGAAAAAACGCAGTACAAAAGAAGCAGTCTCGCTGCGAAACAGTTTCAATAAGGTTTACGACGAAGTCCATTCGTTCGTTCAACAAAAGTTACCATTCAAAATGCGAATACTGGAGGCTATTTACATAAGGTACTTTATTTACAATTTGCTTTGGAACATTTTTCTTTTATTATGTTCTTAGAAGATATTATCAATTAAAGTATGGTATTTTTTTTCAGACAATGCCTAGATGTTCTTACTGGTCTATTGGAAATAGAAGTGCCAGGTGGAAGTAAGTGGCAATTAAGTAACTTGAACATTTTAATGGCATAGCATACATAGACCGTTGTGCCCTTGGAGAAAACAAAGGAGGCGCGCGCTCCATCGATAAAATTAATGAAAATATCAGTAATCCGTGGTGCCATTAGTATTGATGTAGTCCTGGGGTGGCTGTTCCATCAGAATTTAGTCCACGAAGTCTGGACCTGTGATATTGGGTCTTTTCTACTTAGCAAACCTAAGTTTTCCGCGAGTGCAACCAGATCACAGTGATTATGAGGAGGTTTTCTTGCAATTAATATTTTTATTTGGTGAACTCAATAATGGGAAGAGGGTTTTGAGATTAAGATTTTTTATCAAATTATTTATTGATACTGTATAATGTATCTAGTGAAATAACAATGTTTATTTGTATGAAGATGACGTGTTGTATGTTTATAGAGGCGCACACAGACCGACACCTCGAGCGGCTGTTCGTGTTCTCGATGATGTGGTCCCTGGGCGCGGTGCTGGAGCTGGATGGGCGCACGCGTATGGCCGAGTTTATGACGAAGCTGCCCGTCAAGATGGAGTGGCCCAAGTCCAAGGAGGCCATCATGCCGTTCGAGTATATGGTCAGCGAGGCCGGCGTCTGGCAGCATTGGTTAGCACAAAAAAAAATATGAATAAATAAAATGAACGGAAGTTCGACCGTCGGCAATTTTAATTAACGTTATGAATTTTGTAGAATCTGCGCAAGCAAAACTTTTATTTGAAGCTGAAAATTACATAAAAATGTCGACATTGTCCAGGCTCTGGCATTTGGGTTTCTACAAACTTGCAATGAGAATTACTTCAATAGCAAACTTATTTAAATTGGTGACGTGATAAATTTTTTTAGGTCAGATAGTGTCGAATCGTACGTGTATCCAACGGATTCTGTTCCCGAATATTCATCCATATTGGTTCCCAACATCGATAATGTTTGCACGGCTTTTCTAATTGACACGATCGCTAAGCAGAACAAAGCTGTTCTCCTGATCGGCGAGCAAGGCACGGCCAAGACAGTTATGCTCAAGAGTTACATGGCCAAGTATGACCAGGAAGTTAAACTCTTCAAAGTTGTCAACTTTTCATTCGCCACTACTCCTAATTTATTTCAGGTCGGTATCTATTTTGCAGCCAACAAGTTTGTAAAATTGGAAACAAAGCATTTTACGGGGTTTTAAGTTGGATCCATAAACTAGTAGTACCTATATAGTACTTACATAAACTGTATTAGTATAGTTAGTTACCTTTAATATAGAAAATGCCTAGTCATATGTTACCTTTTCCCCATATTTTTATTTGGTTGCAATAAATATATATCATTTTAGATTATTAATCAATTCCAATTTAGATATTTATTTTATTTCTCTTTTTAGGGTTCCGTCGCAAAATGCGAAAAAGGGACCCTTATGGGATCGCTCTGGTGTATGTCTGTCGGTCACACGCAGATATCTCCAGAATTACGTATAGTTATTGCCGCTAGATAGATTATACAGGGTGTTGTAACGGCGAGTACATCAATTTCGCCAGCGCAATCCTCATGTTTTTCTGAGACAAAAAAGGAAGTTTTTCTCTAAAGTGTCTAGTTTTCGAGATATTAATTTTTAAAATTTATGTTTTCGTCAAGTGTAATTTGACGCGCGCGGAGGGCGGCTGCTGGTGCGGGAACGGTCGGGATCCAAAAACTCACGCCGCACCGCCGCCCCCTCCGCGCATCTCCTCACTTCGCGCACTCGTCCCTGCTCGCTCACGCACAGCGCGCCTTTCATTCCCACGTTCGTGCAGAACATTAAATCATTTTTTTACACTAAATAAACCAATTAGTTTGTATGAAAACTGTAACTTTTTATCTAAAGGGAATTCAGAAAAAAGGTATTTGACTTTTTTGTTACAAGTGATCCCAATAACCATTTCAATCAATGTAGTGGCCGTTACAATATAACATTCTGTACATAACTTTGCCTAATAGTCCTGAGGAAAGTAAAGGGTACCACAAAATGTGAACTAAAAAAATTTGTTTTTTAATATATCAAGTGTAATGTCATTCGGTAGGTATTATTAAGGCAATTTCAAAAATATATAAGTTTGCTATAATCAATAAGTTTGCTTTAACAAATATTTCGTTTAAAAGTTGACAAAAAACTGCATTTTGTCGCCGAACTTTGTCCTATAAAGGGTAGTTTGAAAATAGTGAAAAAAAAAATTCTATTATTCCGTTCATCCTAGCAACTAATGCCGAGCGGCTTCTCTTTCTCTGTACTTCTCACTCTCGCAAAGGGTGATTGAAGTGACTGTGAACTGAGGTTATGAATATAGTTTAATTTAAAAAAAAATTGAATTATTGTTTATTTATTTGATGAATGAATAAACCTGTTTATTTTTATTTTTTGCTTGGAATCATGTTAAATATTTATATTTTCACTGTAAATTATTAAATATTAAAATTATATATTATTTAAATTTGGTGCCTAATCTACTTACTTCAGCTGTTCGTTCTATTGTAGGTGGATAAGTTAACCCAGTGCCGTAATACCGGGTAATCCATATTCATCACTGTCTGATGATTCCCCCACGTCACAGAGGTCCTCGTCACTGCCGCTGCTATCCTCACGTAGATTTATGATATCTATCCGTCAAGTGAACTTTTGGTTTATTCATAACTCGAGAACCACTGGTGCTAGAACCATCGTGTTGGTAATCAAACTTCAGGTCTTGGTGAGATCTATCCATCTGTCACATGAACTTTTGTTTTGGTCATAACTCGAGAACCACTGGTGCTAGACCCATCGTGTTGGTACTCAAACTTCAGGTCTTGGTGAGATCTATCCATCTGTCACATGAACTTTTGTTTTGGTCATAACTCGAGAACCACTGGTGCTAGACCCATCGTGTTGGTACTCAAACTTCAGGTCTTGGTGAGATCTATCCATCTGTCACATGAACTTTTGTTTTGGTCATAACTCGAGAAACACTGGTGCTAGACCCATCGTGTTGGTACTCAAACTTCAGGTCTTGGTGAGATCTATCCATCTGTCACATGAACTTTTGTTTTGGTCATAACTCGAGAACCACTGGTGATAGACCCATCATGTTGGTACTCAAACTTCAGGTCTCGGTGAGGTCTATCCATCTGTCACATGAACTTTTGTTTTGGTCATAACTCGAGAACCACTGGCGCTAGACCCATCATGTTCGTACTCAAACTTCAGGTCTTGGTGAGATCTATCCATCTGTCATAAACTTTTGTTTGGGGGGGGGGTTAAAAATTGTATAGGAGTATCGGCTTTTTTAAAGGTAGGAACTCGAAAATCATAATTCTAGCTACTCATCATAAATAAATAATTAAGTGTTTCAGGGGTTTGGGATTTGGGGTGACGGTGGCCTTGCCCTTAGTTACGTTCTTTAGTTACTTACTTACTTTCATCGAGAAGGTTTTTCCTCTTCCTGAACGCAGCTCGGCCTTCGGGCTCACCCATAGTTTCTACTTACTTTCACCGAGAAGGTTTATAGTCTTCCTAAACGCAGCTCGCCCTTCGGCCTCGCTCTCAGTTACTTACTTTCTTCGAGAAGGTTCATGGTCTTCCTGAACGTAGCTCGGCCTTCGGCCTCGCCTTCAGTTACTTACTTTCTTCGAGAAAGTTTATCGTCTACCTGAACGCAGCTCGGCCTTCGGCCTCGCCCTTTGTTACTTACTTTCTTCGAGAAGGTTTATCGTCTTCCTGAACGCAGCTCGGCCTTCGGCCTCGCCCTCAGTTAATTACTTTCTTCGAGAAGGTTTATCCTCTTCCTGAACGCAGCTCGGCCTTCGGCCTCGCCCTTTGTTACTTACATTCTTTGAGAAGGTTTATAGTCTTCCTGAACGCAGCTCGGCCTTCGGCCTCATGCATAGTTTTTACTTACTTTCACCGACGAGGTTTATAGTCTTTCTGAACGCAGCTTGCCCTTCGGCCTCGCCCTCAGTTACTTACTTTCTTCGAGAAGGTTTATCCTCTTCCTGAACGCAGCTCGGCCTTCGGCTTCGCCCATAGTTACTTACTGTCTTCGAGAATGTTTATCGTCTTCCTGAACGCAGCTCGGCCTTCGGCCTCGCCCTTTGTTACTTAATTTCTTCGAGAAGATTTATAGTCTTCCTGAACGCAGCTCGGCCTTCGGCCTCGCCCTCAGTTGCTTACTTTCTTCGTGAAGGTTTATGATCTTCCTGAATGTAGCTCGGCCTTCGGCCTCGCCCTTTGTTATTTACTTTCTTAGATAAGGTTTATCGTCTTCCTGAACGCAGCTCGGCCTTCGGCCTCGCCCTTTATTACTTACTTTTTTCGAGAAGGTAAGTCTTCCTGAACGCAGCTCGGCCTTCGGCCTCGCCCTCAGTTACTTACTTTCTTCGAGAAGGTTTATCGTCTTCCTGAACGCAGCTCGGCCTTCGGCCTCGCCCTCAGTTACTTACTTTCTTCAAGAAGGTTTATCGTCTTCCTGAACGCAGCTCGGCCTTCGGCCTCGCCCTTTCTTACTTACTTTCTTTGAGAAGGTTTATAGTCTTCCTGAACGCAGCTCGGCCTTCGGCCTCGCCCTCAGTTACTTACTTTCTTCGAGAAGGTTTATAGTCTTCCTGAACGCAGCTCGGCCTTCGGCCTCGCCCTCAGTTGCTTACTTTCTTCGAGAAGTTTTATGATCTTCCTGAATGTAGCTCGGCCTTCGGTCTCGCCCTTAATTACTAACTTTCTTAGACAAGGTTTATCGACTTCCTTAACGTAGCTCGGCCTTCGGCCTCGCCCTTTGTTACTTACTTTCTTCGGGAAGGTTTAGGTACGGTCAGTTTAGTTGGTCGGAGTGGAAAGCCTTGGTCAATTCAGTTGTACCCACCCAACAGATCAACTGAATAAACGGCGTTTATCCAGTTGATCTGTTGGGTGGGAATACAATTTTACCAAATTAAATATCTGATCAACTAGTTGGTTGGATCGGAATAAATGCTTTCATCGAGTTCCATTCTGCACAACTAGTTGGTCCGTTTAGTTGGTCGGAGAGGAAATCCTGTCATGATTCCTCTCTTAATTCCGACAATCATAACTATGATACACGGCGTAAGAATAATGTACAATTAATAAGACATTATAATCATCATCATCATCATCAGCCTGTATCGGTCCAATGCTGGACATAGGCCTTTCCCAATGATAATAAGACATAGATTATCGAAAACCTCAAAAAACTTTATTTGTAATAGTGTTAGATTTTATAATGAACTGTCTTATATATAACATAAAACAATTAGATGATAGTAATATTATAATAGATAATAATTTTAAAGGTCGGATTAAACTAATGTTAATTGAAAAGAGTTGTTACAATGTTAAGAATTATCTGAGAGTCTGACTTCTGTTTTCCCATTAACAAACTTTGACAATTGGATACACTTTGTATCATTAGATTTTTAATATGACTTATTACATTTCTTTGTAATAAACGTAAACTTAATGTTTGTTTGTCAGTTCTTCGTCGCATTGAATTTAGAACTGGCGGAATTTTCGACATGTCCAAGCGTAGGATGGTTGAAATATTATTTTGTATTTTGTATTATATTATATAAATATATTGTTGATACCTATAGATGAAATTATACAATAAATAATAAACAATATGAAAATCAGTATGTGCCGAGAGACCAATCATCTCCGAAACAGCAAAATCCACCTCACCTCGCGAAACCACGCTCAGTACCAAACCAACAGTACCAACCAGCTCAAAATATCAGCAGATTTGCGGACCATGGAAGCGCTATCCAGCTTGTTAAGTCATTTGAAGACTCCCAGGTTGAAAGTATCGGGATATAATATATACTCGCCGGTAGAATTTTGAGAAACGATGGGTCCTCAAAAGCCAATGTCAACAACAAAAGAGTTCGTTTTCTCTGCGACAAGTGCTGCGAAGATGGTCGAATGGCAAGGAATAAAGGATGCAAGTTGCTCCGAGCAGCGTGTAGGACATGTAGAACAAACTCAGTGACCCTACAAATCGTCTTTGCGTGGCATAGAGACTCCAGGCCATGAGAGCAAGAACGTTGACGGGACCCTCGGCACGTGAACATGATTCACTTGACCGGTTTTTTTTTATTTATTGTACACTAAAAATTTAACATATAAAATACCCTCATACAGCCTACATACACATAACATGTACACGTGATGTACACATTACACGCACACACCCCACTCATCCTCACGTTCTCTCGCTCACACACGGCGCACAGACAAATTATATATATAAACTAGAATAAGAAATTATGTTATAAGTTTATTAGATTTAAATTAAATTGTACACCAGCCAGAGTATAAGCAGATACTCGCATGTAATCACCAGTGGTTTGACCATGCAATGTCGCCTATGAAACAGCCAGTTTAGGCGACGTGTCCACCAAATACACGATCTCGCGGTTTAGGTACTATTTTCATGCACTTTTTCATGTATAAAGCACCTGTAATGTAGTTATATCACAGAGCATCAAATGCGCGCGCCCCTCCTAGAGGCGCCCTGAGCGCGATTTCTCTACAACGTCGTTGAAGCCTGTGGGCGTGGCCTATGACTTACATATGTGTGTTGTGCGTGTGCATTTGTTTTGTGCGTGTGCCTAACTTGCTCCTCTTTGTGTGTAGTGTCGATACTAGCACACACACACACACATACGAAGCGCTAGCAGCACTGCGTGTAGTTTTTGGGTTTCAAATATTATCGCTTAGGGCGTCTCTAGTAGGGGGCGCACGCGGTAGGTATTTGATGCTCTGTGAGTACCGAGCATACCATATTCTCCTTGTCTGTGAGTTATATGTATCTGTTTGTGCCTGACTAATAAACGTTTTTTTTATTTACAATACAATATCTACCAAAATAATGAATAAAATATCAATATTATTGTATTTCGGTTTTTAGAGAATCATAGAGTCGTATGTTGAAAAGAGAGTAGGAACAACCTATGGACCGCCTAACGGAAGAGCTATGACGGTATTCGTAGACGATATCAATATGCCAGTCGTCAATGCGTGGGGTGATCAGGTAACATTTTCCATATTTATAACGTTTTATTTATAGTAGTTGGATTCTAGTCTAACACGTTTCACTTTGGTTTTTCACAGGTGACAAATGAAATAGTGAGACAGTTGATGGAGATGGGCGGTTTCTACTCACTGGAGAAGCCTGGAGAATACACTACCATAGCAGACATTCAAATGTTTGGAGCCATGATTCACCCTGGTTAGAGACAACTTATAGAACAGATATTTGTGTTTCATATCGGTGCTCACGGCTCCGCTCGGCCCCATACAAGGTAAGCAGGCACGGTGCATATTACACAGGTGCAAGCAAAATTGCAATATCCCGTTTTAGGGTTATTGTAATTTTACTTGTATACTCGGAGACTATGATGCTATACGGATGAAATTATGTTCGGAAGGAAGGTCTGTTCTATAAACCGCTATACAATGGCGTGGTGAAATTAAGAAAAAAGAATCTGTCAAGTGCGAGTTTTACTCGTACACGAAGGTTTCCGTATCTACCCGCTATCAATAATATCCGCCTATCCGCTCAGGTGGCATGGTCTTCGAATTTGAATTTCGAAGATATGTAGGACGATCGGAGAGAAGCCTCAATGAGGTCGATGGCAATTGACGGTGGGAAAATGACAGCACCTCAATGAGGTCGTTGGCAATTGAGCGGCTATCTTTTGTCTTTCAACAATGCAATGTATAAAAGTCTGTGGCGCCATCTATTATTCAATAGTGTGACTAATCGATTTTTCGGACGTTTGTTGTATGGGAGCCCCCCTTAATTTTTAACATTTTCTTATTTTTTTCGTATTTGTTGTTATATCCGCCATAGTAAAACATATTCTTAGAAAATTTCAACGGGCTACGTATTACGGTTCAAGAGATACAGCCCTCGGACAGACGGACGGACGGACGGACGGCGGAGGCTTAGTAATAGGCTTCCGTACGGGATAAGGAAACCTAAAAATAAAATTAAGGGTGGCAAACCATACATAAACCGTAGGGATGAAAAAAGTGTCAGTGCGTATAAGCGTGTGAGGTATCGTTAGATAGGCCTTAAAATTATGATAAAGAAGTTTAAAAAAATATTTCTTGTTAACGTCAAAAGTTGATGATATATGCGCTTCTAAAGTCGTAAAACGTGTAAACCCCCCCCCCCCCCCTTCCCCCCCCTAACATTTTAACTATATACGGCCGGAAAATTCTGAAAAATTTGAGGTGGCAGAACTTAAAGAACACTTTTAACGAAAATTGGTTTGAAAAAGATATGTCTTGTAGATTTTGAGATATATGGGATATTTTCGGTTACACCGTGAACGTTCTACTACGAAACCCTTCACGACGCGTGGTCCGGCACGCACTTGACGATTATTTTGGTTTGATATTGGATGAATCGCAAGGAAATTTGAAGCTTAAGCGTAAATTAGATTTTAATTTGTTTATTGCAAAACTACCAACTGAAACAAAAAAGTAAAAATCTATCGACCTAGATATAATAATCCATAATGAATTATTTTTCGAAAACCCTATTGTGGTCACGTTACGCTCAATACCTTTTTATATGTAAATTCAAAGGAATTTTTATCATTTTTTTCTGTAGAGCGAAATGAAATTAATCGTGTTTTCAAAATAATATCGATCTGCCCTGATAAAGTTTTATCGATATGCAAATTTTAGGAGAAAACGAGATTTTAGAAATTTTCAAAAATGTATTTCAGAGAAACCAGGCCACATAAAAAAAATATAAAAATTTATCACGAAAGCAAAGAGTAAAGAGAACTTTATAAAAATTTCTTACTTAAAATGTGGCTTATTTACTTAACAAACCCCACCTTGTAAACAATTACTAACATGGTAATGTTTTTAAGTTTACACTGTTATTAATTATATTCATTTTTATGTTTACGGATTAACAGTAGGTTTAAAGACTTACATAAGTCGACGTTTCGCCCGCTACGTCACGGGCTTCATCAGGAACTGCGGGAGTTCCTGGAGCCGACGTCTGGTGTCCGTTGTACCAGACGTCAAACTGTACGTTGACGTCTGTACGTTGTACGCTGAAGTTTGACGTCTGGTACAACGGACACCAGACGTCGGCTCCAGGAACTCCCGCAGTTCCTGATGAAGCCCGTGACGTAGCGGGCGAAACGTCGACTTATGTAAGTCTTTAAACCTACTGTTAATCCGTAAACATAAAAATGAATATACTAACATGGTGTTTTTAGCAGCTTTTTCCAGGGTTTTTTATACAAAAACTAAAAAGCAGCATAAATACAAGCAGGATAAATAATCGTTCTCATCTTTTTCTTGTAAAAAAAACGTCCAAAAAAACGTAATTTAAGGTCCTCGTGTTTATTTTTTAGCAAATGTTACATGTTATAAGAAATAAATCACTAAGCATGTTATATATAATTCATATATTTGTATTGAAAAGAAAAAAAATCCGATTGAAAAATATGATTATTTCGTTTCGAAAATTATTCTACCAGATGGCACATAATATACGCCAAGCTCATTGTTCGCATGTTTTGCATCGGCACCATTCGGCGCAATAGGGCCTTAAGGCCCACTTGCACCAACACAAGTTCAATATATAAACCAGTTCAACTCGTTAAACTAGCACCCGTTGTATGTGTGAACCGCGTTTAAATCCATAACTCGCTACTTAACTTTAAACTCGTGTTGGTGCAAGACGCGCTAAGTCTGTTTATTAAATCCATCTGAATAGCAGATTGAACTTTAGCGCAAATATGGTAAGAAATAATTGCTGCGAATATATGAAGATCATGAACGGCGGCGTCGGAAATGTGATCTAGTCTATAATATATTCTAGTACAAATAGGTTTTGATGGGCACAGCAAGCCCGACAGTCAACACAGGCTTCGGTATTCATGGTGAGTAGAATATACGTACATACAACAGGTGCTGTGGGGCGAGACGGTCAGCATCAGTTAATGTTTATTTCAGTGTAGGGTTTTTCAGGGCATATCATATAGAAAGATGACAAACTCAATAGACAATGTCACGGGTGTTAGTAAAATACACATTAGAGGCTCTTTGCACACAACATTATTAGTTCTGCCATCAGAAGTGAGAAGGTAGAGGTTGTTGTTGGAGCTCGCGCGCAAACACGCCACGTATGTAGGTATGTTATGTTGCTGTGGGAAAAACAAGGATAGAGCAAGTTAACACCAGCCAGTTTCAGCGAAGCACAGCTTTCTTGGAAGCTGTAACCTTGTGAATTGAAATGTAAAATCGATGTTCTGAAATAAAATTTTGAATATTTTTTATTTGGAGGCGGGTCCCATTGCAGAGTTTCGGAGGACTTACATTTCGTAATAACATTACTCCAACCTCCTCTAAGTTGTGGTTAGTTAGGTTCAGTACGTGAAGGAGCTGGTCGGGCGGATTGAACGGTTTAATATCCAGTTTAATTTCTAAATTCACAAAAATTTTACAGGATATGGAACGGCTTCTTGTTCATCGACATCAAGTTCCAAGTATTTCACATGTAGGCGAACTGAAGTGGTAGATTTTTTTCCTACTGCGATCACTAAGTTCCAACCCCAGTTCAGATTATATGAACAACTAGCTGTACCCGCGGCTCCGCCCGCTCTCATATTTCACTTCACTGCTAACCTCATAAGCCATTTAGCGTGATAGTATGTAGCCTATAGTTGATGGGAAGAATCAAGCTATCCGTAGATTTTTTTTTATTAAAATCGGTTCAGTGGTTCTCGAGTTATAAGCGGACAGACAGACATACATACAGACAGACAGAAAGCAGACGTTGGATTTTATTAAAGGTAAGGAAGGAAGGATAAGGAGGAGGGTGGATTGATGCTATATAGCCTACAACAATCTACAACCTTGCGTAGGTATATTACCACACGTATACGGGTAGAAATCGCCAACATTTAAATAAATGAGACGTTCTTGAGTTATATATAAGTATGTATACCTAGATTCTTATAATACACACGCACGCATGCACGCACGCACGCAAGCACGCATGCACGCATACACATATAGGCGTCAGACCATTGAACTCAGACGCAGTATTTTATATTAGGAATAATGGGAGTGTATCAACACTTTTAGCGCGCGCATAAGGAATTAATAAGTTTGATGAATTATTTTCAGGTGGTGGTCGTAATGATATTCCTCCGAGATTGAAGAGACAATTTAATGTCTTCAACTGTACTCTGCCCAGTACTGTGTCCATGGATCTTATATTTGGTGAGTTATGAGAGTAGATATTTCCATTAAATGTTCTAAAATTAAACGGAGGTTATTGTTTTCACATTTTTAGCTATATCATAAAGACCACTGAACTTAAAATTGTAGAATCCTTACAGTTAGCTCTTTCCACCGAGCATAGCTCTTTCAAATGATACCCTACACGTTTAAACTTTTTTTTATTGGTATCAAATTGGCTCCCCATATCAATGTACATTTTTTATCTAAAGTGATATATCGCTAGCTGAAAGCGATAGTGGGTTATCTTAAAAAAGTTAGTTTTGAGATAAACACCTTTTTAGTTTTCTTAAGTTCTAACTTAAGTTCTAACTTTATTATATATTTTTATTTTGAATTAGAATAACGATTGTTAGATAAAACGCTTATTTTCTTGATTTAATTGTTTTGAAAAATATAAATCTTCATTATCATACTTAATTTTATGAAAATCTGAAAAAATCGGGAAATAACCCACTGTTGCACTGGAACCAGCCTTGAAAGTTTGACGTAGGGATGGGCGTTGCCGTTATTTTTCTAATTCAACAGTGGGTTGTGAGCAACTGTGGGTTAAGTTTGAAATTGCATAAATAACTCAGTGTTGCTTTTAACTTTTAGCAATTTCTTGTAATGCGCTATGGTGTTGTGTTTGAAATTGTATAAATAACTCTTTTGTACCGTGTGGGGTCGGTACTTAAAAAGAATAGCCCCACTGCATCTCTCCCCGTCGCATGTCGTAAAAGTCGACTAAGGGATAAGAAAATTCGTCAGCCTCGGTAGCTCAGTGGCGCGGTTGGTTAGTCAACTGTTATTAAGCAACGCTGAGCGCGGTCAGTGATTGGATGGGTGACCGCTCCGAGGCTGACCGTGGTTCGGATTCCACGTTAAACTGTAGGTCCCTTCCCTTCTTACCTTACTAGGTGGTAGGGTTTATCCCGGCCGGGTTGGTACCACCGCACTGAACGAAACGTCGGTCGAAACGGCTATGTAAATAGTTCGTGTTTTCCGTCCAGTTTAGTGTAGCCGACATGAAATGAAGGGAAGCACTGACATGGCACCTAGTTCACCCTGTGTTATGGGCTGACATCACGGATGTTGTAGGTGATGTAGCCAACCGTGTCAGGTTCCATAAAAAAAAAAAAAAACTCAGTGTTGCTTTATATTTTTTAGAAAAATTTTTTTAGAAGTTACCATTAACCCAGTGTTACATGAAATGAAATGCATGAAAACCTAAAATTCAACATTGAGTTATCGTTATAAGGGGGATAAAAAAATTTTTTTTCTGGAAACCCACTGTTGTCTTGGATGGAGCTCGATTTACTCGATATTTCTGTATACTTAACTCAAAATCGACTTTTGGACAGATAACCCACTATTGCTTTCAGCTAGCGATATTTGCGCGTCATCAAGATCTATCATTATGACAAATTTCAAGTTTATACGTTACCTACTTAGTTTTCGAGAAAAACCTTTCTGACAGACGGACGGACACCGGAGTGATCATATTATAATGGTTCCGTTTTTACTTTTAAGGTACGGAACCATAAAAATTTAGTTCTATAAGTATTTAGTCTATTTTTAAATAAGTCATCTAATAACTTGTTCTCATATTTCAGATACGATAGGATCGGGCTATTTTTGTAAAACACGCTTTGACAAAAAAGTTGTAGATTTTGTCCCTCGCTTGGTTTCTCTGACGCGAATAATATGGCAGCAAACGAAGGTCAACACTTTTGTGGTGAAATCACGTGTTATTGAAAAACACATTTCTATAATCCTGCAGGAAAATGAATCGTTCTTTTGATTTTAGATAAAAATGTTGCCGACTCCTGCGAAGTTCCACTATGTGTTCAATCTCCGCGATCTGTCTAGAATTTGGGAGGGAATGTTATTTATAAAGAAAGAGGAATGTAACTCGATTGGCACAGTGCTGAAACTATGGTTACACGAGTGTATGAGAGTAATAGCTGACAGGTAATGTGTTTTTTATTGCCGACGCCACCAAACTTCCTGACTTAGTGCACGCTTGTCTCTCTTTACTACGTGTCACAATGCAAAACATACTAAGATGTATCTGTATCTATTTCCAAGTATTTAATATTCAGCTTGTACTGTACCGCGGTATGTAAACTAACAAAAGAATAATCAATGATACTGTGAATGTTCACGTCAGGTTCACAGCATACGACGACAAGGATTGGTTTGTGGATAATTTGCGTCGCTCGGCGGCCCAAGAGCTGGGGGCAGATATTTTCGAAGAATTTCCAGACGAAGAGAAGTATTTCGTAAACTTCCTGCGGGAGCCGGTCGACCCCACCGGCGACGAGGAAGAGGACTTCAGCACAGACGCACCCAAAGTTTATGAAGAACTGCCCAGGTACTTATTTAATTTTTTTATTATCTACTTTAAGCGTTGTTCAGTCCTATACTCCAAAACTAAAAGCTTTACTTGGTTTCATTTAAGTTGGGAGTTCCTCCTTACAAAACTGAGGTCATTTGAAGAACTGTTCAATGAACAAATCCGCGGTGTTCACCTGGATCTGGTGTTCTTCCACGACGCTATGGTGCACTTGTTCATCATATCCAGAATAATAAACACGCCCAGGTTTTATTCGTATTTTATTTATGCATCGTGAAGTGAAATTAAACCTGTTACCAGAGATTGATGAGTACATTTTTCATTTACAGGGGTAATGCCCTCTTGGTCGGAGTGGGCGGCTCTGGAAAACAAAGTCTAACAAAACTTGCTTCATTTATTGCAAATTTTAGATTCTATCAAATAACATTAACAAGGTAAATAAGTTTGCGTTATTTTTTCAACACCGGTGATGGCGATAACCAACACCGACCAAAACCTAGGTACCTATATCAAAACTTTAGGGTTTATCCCACCGGGTTTGGTACCAACGCACTGAATGAAACGACGGTCGAAACGGCTATATAAATAGTTCGTGTTTTCCGTCCAGTTTAGTGTAGCCGACATGAAATGAAGGGAAGCACTGGCATGGAACCTAGTTCACCTGGTATTATGGGCTGACATCACGGATGTTGTAGATGATGTAGACAACCGTGTCAGTTTCTATTAAAAAAAATTATAGTTTCCTTTTTTATGTGCACGGGAACAGATATGTTAGTTTAGAGATGCAGTGGGACTATTATTTATACCGGACCGGAACCCACGTCACAAAGCAAGGAACACAAGAGTATACATTCTGTCAAAAAAGTACCGGGAATTGATAATTTAATTCTAATTCCAAATTCAATTCAAATAATTATTTTTGTCGTTAAGTTGGCACAACAAAGACATAAAAGAGAATTCGCGGTGAGAACTGAAGTCGATTCCGGAAAATGCATTTAAAAAATGTTTTGATAATTGGATTATTAGTTGACGTAAGTGTATTATTTCGGAAGAGGCCATTTTATGGGATGTGTTTTAACTACTTCATACAATAAAGTAATGGGTGCAAGCGACAAACATGAAGAGATAAAAATACATGGAATACACTGTTGAAAAGAGAAAAAAAAAATTGAGTATGACCCAATTATAAAAAAAAATCTTGATTTTTTGTCGCTTGACCCCTTTTGCCTTTCCACCGTCGAACTGTTTTTGAAGTGAAAACTTCTTTAGCGGCGCTTGGCACTTTTTTTAGGTGGGTAAAAAATGTTAAACTCGCGTCAGATCTCGAAAAGCGACAGATTTTTTTTTTTTACATTTTTGAAAAACCGTACACGCCATGCCCACCGCTAAAATGGTTTTTACGATACTAGCTTTTCTTTTCGAAATTACTTCATCTTTCGATTTTAATAGGTCTCGACGGCGACGGTGCACGAGAATGCCGCCATTTAGCGACCTCACCTCCCTAACTATAGGATACGTTCTCGTTTCGGTTTTTCCAGATCCGTGCTCAATAATTAATTAGGCATTTCGGAAATAACGGACGCACGTGCACGCGCCGTGACTGGGTTCGGATCGGACTGAGCGGCCGGCGTGACACGGCATGTTTACTTATAACCAGTTTTGGTTATAAGGCCGCTACGGGAATTTCGCGCTTCCCCCGTTCTAGCTATTTATTCAGATTTCTGTGGTGCTACCGCACTAAATGAAACGTAACGTCGCGTCGTCGTCGGTCGAAACGGTCGAAACGGTATGTAAATAATTCGTGTTTTCCTTCCAATTCAGTGTAGCCGACATGAAATGAAGGGAAGCACTGACACGGTACCTAGTTCACCCGGTGTTATGGGCTGAAATCGCGAATGTTGTAAGTGATGTCGCCAACCATGTCAGTTTCCATAAAAAAAAAGAATTGCTCACTTAAAGTTATAACTGTGTTTATAATCCCTGGGCGACCGAAATTAGCACGTTTAAGAGATGGCGTTGGAATATTTTTTTTTTGTGAAACCGGGTTTTCTTTAAATACCTATCTAGATATACTTGGAAAATAAAACATTATCTAAATCCAAAATTTCATTCAAATCGTTTATAATATGTATATACAAGAATAGCTCACTTAAAGTAATAGTATTAAGCCGTGTTAATGTTTTATTTGTCGCAAGGGCTTATAATGTGAACAACTTCATGGACGACATAAAGATTCTGTACCGACTGGCCGGTCTACAAGGACAAGGCGTGACGTTCATATTCACTGACAATGACATCAAAGATGAACAGTTCCTGGAATTTCTCAATAACATTCTCAGTTCGGGAGAAATCGCCAACTTATTCCCCAAAGACGAATTGGGTAAGAAACTGGTATTTGTATATGTAGACAACCACTTAACACTATGTTGTGAATGCCTTAGTTTACTTATTAGGAGTGTCTATCTATACATAGAAATATATATTGTTAAACATTTGCAGACGAGATATTGAATGAGCTAACGCCTATAATGAAGAAGTACGCTCCGAAGCGGATTCCTGTGCCAGATGTTCTATATGATTACTTTATCATGAGATCTCGGGCTAATCTACATTTAACACTCTGTTTCTCTCCGGTATACTTCTTATAAAATATTGTTAAGTAAATTTGGATTATTATAGTAAATGTTTATACAGATTATATTATATAGGTTATGTTGATATTGAATGAAGATTTATCTTTCAGGTGGGCGAGAAGTTTAGAAGCCGTGCGTTGAAGTTTCCCGGTCTTATCTCCGGTTGCACTATGGACTGGTTCCAGAAGTGGCCCAAGAATGCCCTCATCGCTGTCGCGAGCCACTTCCTATCTGATTTCAAGGTGTTGTAAATACTGTTCTTGCGATGTGATTTAAAACAAGAAAACATAACTCCGGAAATCTGAACCTATCTCCGGCTATTGGAAGTCTTTCACAGGAGGGAAATTTAATTGCCGAATGGTCTTACAGGTGGTTTGTTCGCCGGAAACGAAGATCCAGTTGATTGAAATCATGGGTCTGGTGCAAGACAACGTATCTGATGTCTGTGTTATATATTTCGACAGATTCAGGCGACAGGCGCATGTAACACCTAAATCGTATCTATCATTTTTAGCCGGATACAAAGTTATATATAAGGAGAAACACGAAAACATAGCAGAAATGGCTAGTAGGTAATAATACTTTTTCCATTTATTAACAGAAAATTTAAGACTAAAATATTTTTGTATATCATCTGTAACAGAATTCATAATCATATTTTTTTTTCAGGATGACAATTGGATTAACTAAATTGGTGGAAGCTGCTAAAAGTGTGGACGAACTAAAGAAAGAGTTAGAACTGAAGGATCTGGAGATCAAGGAGGCCTCTGCTAAAGCGGAAGAGGTCAGTTTAACCAACAGAAATTCCAGAAATATCCCCATAATAATTAATCAGATCGTTACAGGTTTGTTTATCTTGGACTTTGAGTTGGTAATTCCTTTGACTGTTATGTCGCCTGTCAAGAGCGAATTCAAGAAATCCTCTTGACCGGAAAGTAGGTTACAATGAAAGCCAAACAATGTGACAGTCCTTTATTTTGACAGAACATGACGTTGCGGACGTGACAGGGATGCTATTGAAAAAATGGCGCGACACCACAAACATCACCAAAGTGTAAGAGAACTGAGAGAATATGCCCTAAATATACAGGTGCTGCAAGTGGTAGCGGAGTCCGCAGCGGCTGCCGAGGTGGTGAAGGCGGAGGTGCTAGAGGTTAAAGACCGGGCAGTGAAGCTAGTGAGCGTTATCGCGGCGGAGACGACCATCGCCGAGGGCAAACTCGCCGCCGCAAAACCGGCCCTGGACGCTGCTGAGGCTGCCCTTCTGGTATTGTTTATTACCATAGTCTAAGGTTTTGAAAGACACATATATACACTCGTAGTATAGCGAAGTCGCACACATGTCGATGGGTATGATCAAAAAGCTTAAACGGTCAGAATAGTGGCAGGAATAATTTGTCTTCTAAGAATCCTATAAAACGAACTTATGGCCAAATGTGCTTGTTTATTTTACCAGTATCAGTACTTACTTTTTTTGTGGAGTACACTCGATATATCTGTTGAAGATTTACACTCTGCTTTTCAGACTATTAATGCAGCTGACATTGCGACAGTGAGAAAGTTGGGAAAACCACCGTTCTTGATTACTTTGATCATGGATGCTGTGTGTATATTATTCAGGAAACGCATCGATCCAGTTAGACCTGATTATGAGAGAAAATTTTTAACGGCATCTTGGGCCGACTCTTTAAAGGTATTTTCGTTCTACACAACAATATTATTCTTTATTCAAACTCTCTCTTAAAATTGAATTTCTGTAAAAGTCATGAAACATGTTGAGGGCGGCGCAATCACTAATATCGTCTATGATAAATGTGTGAAGCAAATCTATATAATTAGATTTGCTTCAACCAAATAAAAATAAAACAATTTAATAATAATGCACTTACATTATAGGTACTGCCATCTGCATGCACTACTTCGTAGACTGTCATAGTCCTACAGAGGACAGCTGGTTGCATAGTTTTTACACGGGTATAGTTGGAGCAGTACCTTAATCCTCTAACATCGCTTACGGAGAGAGAGGTGATCGTGGATGATTGTTTGCACTGCTGCTGATCTGATCCCCCAACTCACGCCCTATCTATGCGTATCTCACTCGCCGGTCTTCACAAATAAGTTTTGTCACTGCTTCAACGTTTTCTTCTGTCACCGGGTGCGGGGACGGCCAGTCCGCGGCTCATCTTCGAAGGTTCCTCTTCCTATTTCAAACTCGGCAAACAAATAAAAAGTGGCCAAGTGAACCTTGTTCACGTGCCGAGGGTCCCGTAACCGCACTACTTCGCTTTCATCTAATTATATTTTCTACCAGGGTGCGGTCAGGCTTTGGATGGTTAGCCGTACGACCGTGGTTCGGTTGGCTGTGGTTCGGGTTCCACTTGAAACTATAGTTTCATCCCTATATGTACATACTAGCTGAGCCCGCGGCTCCGCTCGTGTGAAATTCGTATTTCTAAGAAGACAGTAAGTAACTATGTGCGAGGCCGAAGGCCGAGCTGCGTTCAGGAAGACTATAAACCTTCTCGAAGAAAGTAAGTAACAAAGGGCGAGGCCGAAGGCCGAGCTGCGTTCAGGAAGACGATAAACCTTCTCGAAGAAAGTAAGTAACGAAGTAACGAAAGAACGTAACTAAGGGCAAGGCCACTGTCACCCCAAATCCCCCCCCCCCCCCCCCCCCTCCTCTTTAAATGTGAAATCCAAAAACCCTGAAACACTTAATTATTTATTTATGATGAGTAGCTGATTTTCATGTTCCTAACTTTAAAAAAAACGATACTCCTATACAATTTTTAACCCCCCCCCCCCCCCCCCCTTAGTTTTTTTTTATATAAACCAGCATGGGTAGCTGTGCCGAGAGACCAATGGTGCAGTCGACAGAGCCAAAATCACCTCTCCTCGCGAAACCACGCTCAGTTAGGTGCCATGCCAGCAGATTTGCGGACTGTTGCTAGGCTGTCTAGCCCGTTAATACGACGCTTGAAGACACCCAGGTTAAAGGATTCAGGAAATACACTCGCCGGAAGACAGTTCCACACTCTAGCGGTGCGACAAAGAAACGATTTAGAGAATCGATTGGTTCTCAAAAGCCCAATGTCAACAACAAAAGGGTGCTGAGTCTCTCTGCGACGAGTCATGCGGAGATAGGACGGGTGGCAGGCAATAAGGATGCTAGTTCCACAGAGCAGCGTCAATGTGAAAATCAAAATGTGAAATCCAAAAATCCTGAAACACGTCATTATTTATTTATGATGATTAGCCATAATTATGATTTTCAAGTTCCTACCTTTAAAAAAACCGATACTTATATACAAAATTTCACCCCCTATTTCAAAATTTCAGCTTTCTAGACTTAGTAGTTTTAGATAGAGAAAAAAAGATAGAGATTGAATTATGCTCCCTTCCCCTCTCCCCGCGGACATCTCCCCCCCCCCCCCCTACCTCAACCCCCGTCTTCAAAGCCACCGACCGACCGACCGTGTAACGTACGTATATACAGGGTGTCCCAGAAACCGACGATAATCCTTTAACAGGAGATAGGGCTGCTAATTACCTCTCAGAATATCTAATTTTAGGTTCAGTAAAAATGGCTTAGTTTTTGAGATATTGTCATTTTTGTAAAAATCCAAAATTTTCTCCCTCAGCTCATTTTTTTAAATGCCACAAGTACAAATGTAAGATTTTCTTAAATCTAGTTTTTGTCAAATATTCCTGAAAAGTAAGGCTTTCACACGGTATAATTTATTTTTTCACGTTTAATCCTGTTTAGCTGAAAAACGACTTAAGAGCCACATGTTAAAATTTTTTTAGCCTCATCCCTTGAGTTTGGCCCTTCGCGGTGAAAAAAAAATAGTACTACACTAAAGTGGCATTATGCAACAAAAATACGCCCATCTAATGTAGTTTTTAAAATGGTACATCACTTACCGATTTGCCCAATAATTTATGAGCTATTCTTTTTTAACTGCAAAAAGACCTCGGAATTTGATAATTGTTCTACCAACTACGAATTGGAATAAAATAATCACTTGAAGTAATTGGTCTTTATTAACCTGTTAAAGTAGATGTTCAAATTGTTTACAACCTGCACAAATGCTAGCTCGACATCTCACAAATGCCCGGTTGATACGTCGAGCAAGTACTCGATGCAAGTGCAGATACGTCCACCTATGCTATGTAAATAGTTTGTGTTTTCCGTCCAGTTGACTATAGTCGGCACGACCGAAGGGAAGCACTGACGTGGCACCAAGTTCACCCGGTGTTATGGGCTGACATCACGGATGTTGTAGGTGATGTAGCCAACCATGTCAGTTTACATAAAAAAAAACCTGAGCTACTGCCGTAATTTATTCTTTGAGCTCTATCAAGTTTTCCACAGGTTTCCCGTAAACTTTTTCTTTTAAATAGCCCCAATAATAAAAATCTAACGGATTTAAATCCGGTGACCTAGACGTCCGATCCATCTGTGGGGATATGCTTGGTCTAAAAAATTACGCACTTCCCTAGCGTGATGGGCTGGGCAGCCATCATTTTACAACCACCCCCGTATGGCCAATGGTATATCTTTTAAAAGGCTCTGAAGCTCCTGTTGCAGAAACTCAAGATAATTCGCCCGTTTAAAGTCTCTACAATTCAACGGACGTCTTCTGGCCTCCTGCCACTTGCATCCCCACAGATAGACCGGACGACTAGATCACCGTATTTAA
Organism: Nematopogon swammerdamellus; assembly: GCA_946902875.1. Lineage (NCBI taxonomy): Eukaryota > Metazoa > Arthropoda > Insecta > Lepidoptera > Adelidae > Nematopogon > Nematopogon swammerdamellus. The sequence continues at coordinate 12,011,798 of OX336333.1, forward strand.
ATCCGTTAGATTTTTATTATTGGGGCTATTTAAAAGAAAAAGTTTACGGGAAACCTGTGGAAAACTTGATAGAGCTCAAAGAAAGAATTACGGCAGTAGCTCAGTTTTTTTTATGTAAACTGACATGGTTGGCTACATCACCTACAACATCCGTGATGTCAGCCCATAACACCGGGTGAACTTGGTGCCACGTCAGTGCTTCCCTTCGGTCGTGCCGACTATAGTCAACAGGACGGAAAACACAAACTATTACATAGCATAGGTGGACGTATCTGCACTTGCATCGAGTACTTGCTCGACGCATCAACCGGGCATTTGTGAGAAGAAGTCGAGCTAGCATTTGTGCAGGTGGTAAACAATTTGAACATCTACATTAACAGGTTAATAAAGACCAATTTACTTCAATAGTGTTTATTTTATTTCAATTCGTACTTTGTAGAACAGTTATCAAATTCAGAGAGTCCTTTTGCAGTTAAATAACAATATCCCATAAATTATTAGGCAAATCGGTAAGTGATGTACCATTTTAAAAACTACATTAGATGGGCGTATTTTTGTTGCATAATGCCACTTTAGTGTAGTATTTTTTTTTTTCACCGCGAAGGGCCAAACTCAAGGGATGAGGCTGAAAAATTTTTAACATGTGGCTCTTAAGTCGTTATTCAGCTAAACAGGATTAAACATGAAAAAATAAATTATACCGTGTGAAAGCCTTATTTTTCAGGAATATTCGAAAAAAACTAGATTTAAGAAAATCTTACATTTGTACTTGTGGTATTTAAAAAAATGAGCGGAGGGAGAAAATTTTGGATTTTTACAAAAATGACAATATCTCAAAAACTAAGCCATTTTTACTAAACCTAAAATTAGATATTCTGAGAGGTAATTAGTAGCCCTATCTCCTGTTAAAGGATTATCGTCGGTTTCTGGGACACCCTGTATATATGAAATGTTCTTATAACTCTTTTAAGATCACAACGCTACGTTATCGGTGGCTTGAGCTGTGACCAAAGTACCGCGAAAAACAAAAATTTTGGCTGTTCAGACATTTCACTTTATCTCCATATTTATGACATCTTGAGGAAAATGAATAGTTTTGTGCACAACTACATTAGAGTACCTATATAGTTTATTTTTTTCAGAATTTTCAATCGACCCTTAATAGGTCAAAGTTCGGCGACAAAAGTGCAGTTTTTTGTCAACTTTTAAACGAAATATTTGTTAAAGTAAACTTATCGTTTATAGCAAAGTTCTATATTTTTTAAATTGACTTAACAATACCTATAGAATGACATGACATTTGATTTATTTAAAAAAACTAAAAATATTTTTGGTTTATATTTTGGGGTACCCTGTACCACAGATTACTAAATAGTTACTTCGTAACAGATGAATCTCTCCATAGAAAAAGTTACGTACCTTCGGCTTTAATAGCCTAAACTTTTACGACGCCAGTCGCTGCGTGCGAAAATGTACCTAAACGAAAGAGCGTAAAGTGATTATTGCTTTGCAGCTGCGCGCGGACGCGGGGCCTTGAAGCAAATTCGGTGACGTTAGGGCTGCTACTTTCGATAAAAATATCAATGCATTACACAATCTTTAATATTATTATACTGTAAAGAGGAAATATGTGTGAATGTTTGTTCGCGAGCTGCAGCACAGATTTAAAAATGTTTTTTTACTGTTAGATAGGTACCAATTTTTTTTTTGTTTAACATATAGGCTACTACTAGTTTTAGCCCGCGGCTTCGCCCTCGTTAAAATATATTAAAGGAAGAAATTAGTTCAGCCCGAAAATACTTCAGGTAATCCTACCTACCTACTACCCCTGTAATGTTATTATTGTTACCTGTACTACTACCTGTTACTAAGCCCCGCCGTCCGTCCGTCTGTCAGCGGGCTGTATTTCTATTACCGCTATAACAAGAAATAGTAAAAATATAAAAAATAAAGTACCTACATAGTGAGTCCGACTCGCACTTGTCCGGTTTTTTAGAATAGGTAATTATTGCTCAACAAAAACAATATACTCACATTTCTTCATCAGCAGGTAAATGGAAAAAAGAGAGATTTTTATCTCTCCTCTTGCTGGATTTACATCCATCTACTGCACATAAATTGCCACTGCCACTATTACAGAAGCCATGTCAACTTGAATTAAGACATAGGCAAAGAAACTCTTTGGATATAGGTAGGTACGACCGTACGAAGCAGTAGCGTGAGCGCGCGCTCACGTAGGTTAGCTCCTGAGGAGGCTGACCGTGGTTCGGATTCCACGTTAAACTGTAGGTCCCTTCCCTTCTTACTTTACTAGGTGGTAGGGTTTATCCCGGCCGGGTTGGTACCACCGCACTGAACGAAACGTCGGTCGAAACGGCTATGTAAATAGTTCGTGTTTTCCGTCCAGTTTAGTGTAGCCGACATGAAATGAAGGGAAGCACTGACATGGCACCTAGTTCACCCGGTGTTATGGGCTGACATCACGGATGTTGTAGGTGATGTAGCCAACCGTGTCAGGTTCCATAAAAAAAAAAAAAAAAAAAAGCTCCACGCGGCTGTCGGCAGCCCAATGAATTATGGATCGCCGGCGGTCCGGTCGGCGGTAGGTAGTTATCGCGCGCAAGTACATAGAGTGCGTGAGCCCTGCCTGTACTTTCCACAGGACTATTAGACAAACTTATCTATAATATATCTAACGCCAAAATTACACGTAATTAGGCGTCAGTTTCATCGAAATCGGTTCAGTAGGTCCGGAGATATCTGCGTGTGACCGACAGACAGACGGACAGCCAGACACCAGAGCGATCCCATAAGGGTCCATTTTTCGCATTTTGCGACGGGACCCTAAAAAGCAGAGTCGCCAAGCGTATTTACCAATGATACATAACATTCTTGCTGCTTCAACGATTTTTAAAGTCGTATTATATAATACGCGAAAATCACGCCGCGAGTTTCATCCTTGTTCTTTTTTTTTATGGAAACTGACACGGTTGGCTACATCACCTACAACATCCGTGATGATGACCGGGTGAACTAGGTGCCATGTTAGTGCTTCCCTTCGTCCCTTGTTCAGAAATTTCAACCAAATGCTGTAGAGAAAGTGACGTTTTGTAAAATAAAATTATATGAAAGACCGAAGGAAAGCACTGACGTGGCACCAAGTTCACCCGGTGTTATGGGTTGACATCACGGATGTTGTAGGTGATGTAGCCAACCGTGTTAGTATCCATAAAAAAAAATCAAAATATAATATTTTCAAAATAGTTTTAGTTTAGTTCAGCGCCGGATTGCATCCGAGAAAATTATAACCTCAAATAAATCAGATGCGACTGGGCAACCAACAGACAAGAATAATTGCGAAAACGAACATTCTGTCAAAATTCCTAGCAAAAAATTCGGAACGACGGAATCGCGTAAAACAGCTCCTCCGAACACTCCCCATGAAATGAACGATAGAACACACTCAGGGAGCCGACGTCCCTACGGAGTTGCAGTAGTTCTAAGTCGCGGGACAGCACGGGGTCACCCACCAGTCGCACGGCTCGACGCTGGATTGAGTCTAGCAGAGCAAGCTGGTATTTAGCTGAGCCATCCCACAAGTGCGAGCAGTACTCCAAGCAGGACCTAACCTGTGTTTTGTACAACGTCAGTTTTTGGCCCGGCGTGAAGTACCGTCGCACCTTGTTCAGTACGCCCAGCTTTTTTGAGGCCAGCTTGACTTTGCCCTCAATATGGCGCCGGAAGTTCAAGTCGTGCGACAGTTCGACACCGAGGACCCCGAGGTGGTCGCTTAATATCAGCGACGTTTTTTGGAAGGAAGGAGCTGGCGTGAACGCCGTTCTCTTCGCACTGAACGCACACACTTGTGTCTTCGATGCGTTGAACACGACCAAGTTGCTCCGGCCCCATTCGGCAATAGACTGGAGGGTTTGCTCGAGTTCAGACACAAGTAAATAAAACTGTAGGTCCCTTCCCTTGCCTCTTACTAGGTGGTAGGCTCAAATTGTAGCCGACTGGGTTGGTACCACCGTACTGGATGTAAGATGGCCGCATAGCAGCCTCGGTTGTGTTCTCCTCTATTCCAGTATAGCCAGCAATCCAGGGAAGTCTCCGGTATGGCCCCTACCTTCTCGGAGGTGATATTGGCTGGTCGGAGCATGCGCTTTAGCCCCTCCGACTCAGCCACCCATACCGGATTACATAAAAAATCCGTCCGGCTTAAGGGTGACTGGTGTAGGATCCGTGTGCCGTACTGTGTCTGCATAACAATGTACTCGTATATTGCCAAGTGAGAGCATATCATATCAATTATTACTAATAATAAATCTGTAAGGGGTGGTCATGGAGTAAGTTACTTTGTTTTAGGAAATATTGAGTTTGTAGCCTATATGTATGATACTAAAGCTAAATTGACGATTTTTAGAAATCATTTCTGTATGTATGTATGTATGTATGTTCCGCCATAACTCTTAAACCGATCATCCGAATTCGATGAAACTTTGTACAAGCACATTTAACTATATGGGACACAGGATAGGCTACATAAAATTCAGTTCCGGTTACGCTAAGATGTGGCTCCCCTACAAACCGATATTTTCAATCCGCGCACCTTAGTACTATACATAGGTATTTACCGAGCGAGCGGCAGTTGGCGGCGCGGCGGCGGCAGCGGCGCGGGGGAGGCGCGGCCTATAAACTCAACAGCGAACCTAGCAGCCGCACTATATTCCTCTTTCACGCAAAAACTACTGAACAGATTTTGATGAGCCTTTACAGTACTATAGCTTATACAACAAAAAGGCTATAATTTATAAAGACATTGTGTAAAGCCCAAATATCGATAAATGTCAAATAAGTCGGAAAAAATCCTGCCTTCTGAGAGCTATCTCGGCGTGCGCTGCATAAACCGTTAGAGTTACACGAAGATAGTGTATAGTGAGGTTGTTTCTCTAAAATAGTTCTAAATAAAAGTCCGCGATAGCATATATCTACCTTTTATGTGGAAGCCACTATAGCCAAAATAGTGAACCAAAAATACATTTAAATTGGATACTGTATTTACAATGCACATTTTATAGTTTTAAATTAATTCTTATCAAAATACATACTTCTATCGCTTCTGGTATTTAAAGTAGATAAACTTTGGCTGTAACACTAAGTAATTTGGACAAATAGTTTAAAAGTTACGACGATGAGAATGTCTTGAGAGAAGCGCTGCGCTTCTCTCAGCGGGGGGCAGCGGGGCAAGGCGAATATGTTTGTATGAATTTCCTCCATAAAATTTAAGCCGATCATCTAAATTCGATTAAAATTACTACACGCACATTTAGCTATACGAGACACAGGATAGGCTAAATAAAATTCAGGTCCGGTTATGCTAATATGTGGAGTATTTTACTTAGGTAGGTATCTAAAGTATTTGATTTATTTTAATTGAATTTTCTTATTTTAATATCGATAGCTTTTTACCGCGGATTCGCTTACGTGAAATTCGTATTTCAAAAGAAGAAACTAAGTAACTTAGGCTGGGACCGGCGGGCGAACTGGATTCAGATAAAAACAATAAACATTCTCAAAGAAAGTAAGTAACATACTAAAGGCGAGGCCGAAGGCCGAGCTGCGTTCAGGAAGACCTTCCACCTTCTTGAACAAGTTCTCGAAGAAAGTAAGTAACTGAGGGCGAGGCCTAAGGTCGAGCTGCGTTCAGGAAGACTATAATCCTTCTCGAAGAAAGTAAGTAACTAAGGGCGTGGCCGAAGGCCAAGCTGTATTCTGGAAGACACTAAACCTTCTCGATGACAGTAAGTAACTATGGGCGATAGTTACTTACTTTTTTCAAGACGGTTTATAGTCTTCCTGAACGAAGCTCGGTCTTCGGCCTCGCCCTCAATTACTGAATTTCTTCGAGAAGGTTTATGGTCTTCCTGAACGCAGCTCGGCCTTCGGCCTCGCCCTTAGTTACTTACTTTCTTCGAGAAGGTATAGGGTCTTCCTGAACGCAGCTCGGCCTTCGGCCTCGCCCGCTGTTACTTACTTTCTTCGAAAAGGTTATCGTCTTCCTGAACGCAGCTCGGCCTTCGGCCTCGCCCTCAGTTAGGTAATTACTTTCATCAAGAAGGCTTATAGTCTTCCTGAACGCAGCTCGGCCTTCGGCCTCGCCCTCTGTTACTTACTTCTTTGAAAAGGTTATCGTCTTCCTGAACGCAGCTCGGCCTTCGGCCTCGCCCTCAGTGACTAACTTTCTTCAAGAAGGTTTATAGTCTTGCTGTACGCAGCTCGGCCTTCGGCCTCGCCCTCAATTACTTACTTTCTTTGAGTAGGTTTATCGTCTTCCTGAACGCAGCTCGGCCTTTGGCCTCGCCCTCAATTACTTAATTTCCTCGAGAAGGTTTATGGTCTTCCTGAACGCAGCTCGGCCTTCGGCCTCGCCCTTAGTTACTTACTTTCTTCGAGAAGGTTTATGGTCTTCCTGAACGCAGCTCGGCCTTCGGCCTCGCCCTCTGTTAATTACTTCTTCGAAAAGGTTATCGTCTTCCTGAACGCAGCTCGGCCTTCGGCCTCGCCCTCAGTGACTTACTTTCTTCAAGAAGGTTTATAGTCTTGCTGTACGCAGCTCGACCTTCGGCCTCGCCTTCACTTACTTACTTTCTTTGAGTGGGTTTATCGTCTTCCTGAACGCAGCTCGGCCTTCGGCCTCGCCCTTAGTTACTTACTTTCTTCGAGAAGGTTTATTGTTTTCCAAAATGCAGCTCAGCCTGAAGCCTGGCCGTTAGTTACTTACTTTAGTTGAGAAGGTTTATCGTTTACGTTACTTAACGCAGATCGGCCGTAGTTACTTACTTGCTTTCTTTGAAATACGAATTTCACGCGAGCGAAGCCGCGGGCAAAAGCTAGTCATTCATATGCAGAAGAAACAGAGTGGGAGACAACACAGAACCCTGTGGTACACCGGCATTCACTGTCATGGCGTCCGACGAGAAGCCGTCCACGAGGACCTGAATGCTACGCCCATGTAGTAGTAATGGCTCGTGTAGTTAAACAAGTGTACAGTGCTACATACCGTTTCTCTAATCTCCTTCCAATGGAGATCTGCACCGGACCCAGGTAGTCTAGTCCGACGAACGAAAATGGCCTCAGGTGATGCGCCAACCTCTCCATTGGAAGGCTGCCCATGGGTGGTTCGATCGGTGTGGCTTTTCGAATTTTGCAGCACTGACAGTTGTATGCCACCTTTTTAAGAGTGCTCCTTAGTTTTATGACCCAATATTTCTGTCGTATTTGATTGACAACAGTCTCTGTGTTCGCATGACCTGCTTTTCGGTGGTAGTACAAAACAAGAAGTTGTACCGAGAGATGCGGGCCGAACAAAATAACTGGTCGTTTTACTGCATGAGGAACGGAGAGAGCAGCATCTATTCGTCCTTTCAGCCTGAGCAGTCCATCTTCTGCTATGATCGGGGAGAGCTTGTGCAGTTTGCTATGAGGAAGTATAGTCTGTTGGGAGGACAAGCGGTGAATTTCATCGGCAAACGTGTCTTCTTGACAGCGGCGTAGGACTTGCATCTCGGCTAATTCTAAGTGTTGAACAGTGAGAGGTTGCAACTTGAGCGGGTCGAGAGTGCGAGCTAGTGGCGGCCGCGGATGTCGAGAAGTCAGTGGACGTTTGGCCAAAGATTTTTGCACGCGAGTGCGTAATGGATTTACAAAAGCATGTTCACTGCTAAGTGATGCACTGACATTTAATTTGGAACTTTTCTTCTCTCATAGAATTCTAATATATTGTTGCGCGCGTGCAGTAGCGCGTATCAAATCAACCGTAACCAAGAGCTGAATCGAGCAGGATCCGCTGCTACCGGTGAAGGTAGTTTGCGTTGATTATTCGCGATCAACCCCACCACCTCTGAGCAAGCAGGTTTCTTTTTTAATTCCTCACGAGTTGGTGAGATCGTTGTCGATGGCTCTGAGGGCCAAGAATTTTCATGTAAGATCAAAAAGGGGGGACCAGAGAACCATTGAGAGGAGGTAACAAGTTTGTGTTCGGCTCGCGTAGCGTCGTCTGCAACATTTAGCGCTGATGGGACGTATCTCCAGTTGGCGATATCAGTTGATTCTAAAATTTCGCCAGTCCTATGTGCGACAAAAGGTTTGAATGTGCGAGCGTCGCTACGCAGCCACTTTAGTACAGTTAAACTGTCGCTCCAAAAGGTTATTTTTGAGGGCTTAAATCGATGAGCGTCAGTTAAGTAGACTGCAAAACGGGCCGCTATGAGAGCGGCTTGCAGTTCTAGTCTGGGAATGGAGGTTGGCTTCAATGGGGCCAACCGAGCCTTTCCACCTATCAATGACATAGTCACGCTACCATCATCGTATATAAAACGCCAGTAGGCTACACATGCATATGCAAGCTCGCTCGCGTCAGCGAAAACATGTAGCTGGCGTTCAAAAGGGTTGTTCTTAGTGATATAACATCGTGGTATGGAGCTTAAGATTAAAAGTTTTAAATTGTCGTACCATGATGTCCACTTTTCCACGACGTTATCTGGTAATTTACTATCCCATCCTATTCCCAGACTCCAAGTTTGTTGAAAAAGGATTCTGCCCCAAATTATAATTGGCGTCAAGAAACCGAGGGGATCGTAAATCTTCATTAGATGCGACAATGCTGAGCGTTTTGTCAATTCTGTCGGTAAGTTTTCAGGTAGATCTCTCAAGAAACATAATGTGTCCTCCATGATGTTCCATGTTATGCCCAATACTCGTACATTTCCATTACTCGGACCTAGATTGACCTCAGATACGTTATTCGCACATAACTCAGGTGGTAAATAGCAAAGCGCTTGTTTCGATTTGATACCCAAGATCTCATTTCGAAGCATCCGGCTTCGTGAACCTTCGTTATGTCAGCGATCAGTTGAGCAGCACGAGTAACATCGTCAACACTTCCCAGGAAATCGTCCATGTAATGGTCATGAATGTATAATAGAGTGAGCTGCCTCCGGGTAACGGATTTTGTACTCATCTGCATTTTTGTTTTTTATGTAGATAGCTGAGCACGGACTGGAGGTAGCACCGAACATCATGGAAGACATTCTGTACTCTTTGAGGGGTGTGCTAGGATCGTCGCGCCATAAAAAACGTTGCGCATTCCTATCTTTCTGAATGATTTTTATTTGAGGGAACATATCTCTTATATCAGCAGTCATAGCCACGAGACCCTCCCTGAAACTCATAAGTACGGCCAAGAGTGACTGAAGCAAATCTGGACCTGGTAGCAGTAAATCATTAAGGCTCACACCTCCGCTAGCGGCAGCGGCATCATATACTATGCGTAATTTTTGTTTTTGTGGGTGAAACACGCCGAAGTGTGGGAGGTACCAAGTCAGACCTTCTTAAGATTGATTGTCAGCACATATTTCTGCGTATCCCTTTTCGAATGTTGAGTTTATATTTTTTATATATGCTTTCGCATGCATGGGGCCCCTTTTGAATTTCTTCTCTAAATTTAGGAAGCACGAGACAGCGAGGTCGTAGCTGTTAGGAATGGAGTTGATATCGGATCGCCACAATAAACCTACTTCAAAACGACCTGTCTGTAAGCGATGACATGTAGTGTCTAAAATATTTAATGCACGCTCCTCACTCATGCTTCGACATTCATTCTTATTTATACCAATAGAGTCTAGCTTGTAGTTCTTCTTGATGAGTGTTTCCAGGGATTCGTATGCTTCGCATTCGTTCGAAATTGTAGCGTGATTTACAAAGTGAATTGGCACCGTTTTGCTGGAAGCGAATTCGTAGAGCACCCATCCTAAAGCTGCTCAGGAGGAGCATCACCGGACTTCCTACATGGGCGTAGCATTCATGTCCTCGTGGACGGGTGCTCGTCGGACGCCATGTCAGTGAATGCCGGTGTACCACAGAGTTCTGTGTTGTCTCCCACGCTGTTCCTCCTGCATATCAATGATATGCTGTTACTTGGCAACATACATTGTTATGCAGACGACAGTACGGCACACGGATCCTACATCAGTAACCCATCAGCCGGACAGAAAGTTATGGACGAGAAGAGGCTAGCACTTGTGTCTGAACTGGAGCAAACCCTCCAGTCTATTGCCGAATGGGGCCGGAGCAACTTGGTCGTGTTCAACCCATCGAAGACACAATTGTGTGCGTTCAGTGCGAAGAGAACGGCGTTCACGCCAGCTCCTTCCTTCCAAAACTCGTCGCTGAAATTAAGCGACCACCTCGGGGTCCTCAAAGTCAAAGTCGAAGTCAAAAACATTTATTTGTAAATATGATTGCTCACAGGTCACATTCAAATTCACATCGTCAGTAAAATTCCCGCAATAATAATTTGTCAATATAATATTATGATTTTCTACAGCTAAATACACAAATATGTTCTTAAAATTATTGAATATTTAGTTTTATTTATTCATTCATTTATTTTTTTTTTGTTTTACAGAATTTCGTATACATATATTTTAACTCGGTGTCGAACTGTCGCACGACTTGAACTTCCGGCGTCACATTGAGGGCAAGGCCAAGCTGGACTCAAAAAAGCTGGGTGTACTGAATAAGGTGCAACGGTACTTCACGCCGGGCCAAAAACTGACGTTGTACAAAACACAGGTTAGGTCTTGTTTGGAGTACTGCTCGCACTTGTGGGATGGCTCAGCTAAATACCAGCTTGCGCCGCTAGACTCAATCCAGCGTCGTGCCGTGCGACTAGTGGGTAACCCTGTGGTGTCCCGCGACTTAGAACCACTGCAACTTCGTAGGGACGTCCGCTCCCTAAGTGTCTTCTATCGTCTATTCCATGAGGAATGTTCGGAGGAGCTGTTTAACGCGATTCCGTCGTCCTCATTCCACCTCCGCACTACGCGTACTGGGCAGGGGATGCACCCCTATTCAATCGACCTACCACGGATGCGGACCAACCGGTTCTGTAGGTCTTTTATTCACAGAACCGGGAAAATGTGGAACGCACTCCTTGCCCATCTATTTCCTCCCAAGTACAGCCTGGGGTTTTTCAAAAGGGGCGTGAAAAGGCTCCTGTCAGGCCGACATGGCATTCGTAATCCCCGTGCATCAAAGAGTGTCCATGGGCATCGTTAGACACCTACTTGTAGGTGAAAGGATGCCACATGTCGCGCTATCAATAAAAAAAAAACTGAATTTCAAAATAATAAAATGAATAATAAAATAATAAATAATTGCCATTTTGAGAGGTGTGAACTGAGGAACCGTGAAGTCGTGCTTTTTATTGCCAACATTTTTACCTATAGTTATGTACAGTCTAACAAAAACTTAATGTTTTCCATAGCACCTACATACAGTTTTACAAACTATGGTGAATTACATGGCACGGCAATCCCCGTGCATCACAGAATCTGTGGGTGAAAAGATGACACATGTAGCGCTATCCATAAAAAATACCACCGCTAGACCGTGCTAGATGATAAGTGTAGCGGTCGCGACCAAAGAAAAGCACAGGCCTAGTTAATCACGGGTGACGTAGCCAACCATGCCAGGTTCCTTAAAACAATTCATTAGATGACAGTAGGTATGTTCAGCAAAACCGTCCTTGGTATGAAATGGATATTTGTTTTGGTCATATCTCGAGAACCGCTGGCCGTAGACCCATAGTATTGATCGGATGTGTAGATCTCATCGACGTCTCGATGAGATCTACACATCTGTCATACATAACATAAACATTTGTTATTTAATAAAAACAAGCGGTTTTCGAGATATGACCAAAACAAATGTTCATGTGACAGCTGGACGTTTTAATAAAAAAACGTAACTATAATGTTCAATATTCACGTTCACATTTTTCACTCACGAGTAGCAAATTACTGGTACATCTATCCCGTAGTTTAGGATATTAGAATGCTATTATTTTATTTTATTATTTATACAATATAATTAAAAAAATTACACATTTGCACATTTCGACGTGTCTGTCGGCAATATTCGTGATTTTTTTTTTGCCGGAGATCAATACTTTTCGAGAAAGTTTTTTTTTATATAAAATATTTTGGTTAGGTTTGGTTAAAACTCACCACTCGCCAGGCTACGCCAAAACAGTCTCACTTTTTTTATTAGCCTAATTTTAGTCGACCCTAAGTGGCTAACCCCCCCCCCCCCCCCCCCACATTTTCTTTTTGTAAACTAATTTGTCTCACATGAGAAATTGTAAGGTCACCCTATTAGAAAGGGACGCATGGCTCCGTGCGTGTTCTCTCACCTGCGCTTCTTTTTCAGCAGGGAGTACGCTATCCTTTTGATTCCTAATTCCACGTGTTATAACACGTTATTGTCAGATTAGAGAATAGCAACTAAGTATAGCTTTTTTTGGCTTCACCCTCGTATGCGTTCCGTAAATACAATTAATATATAATAGTACCCACTCTAGTGAAATACATTCGATTCTTCTTTGCTAGGTTATGGCTGATTCAAAATTCTTAAGCAATTTGAAGAATTATCCAAAAGACGAAATCAACGAGGAAATGGTTGACCTATTGCAACCATACTTTAGCTTCAGGTGAAACATCTTCTTTTACCACATGAGTAGATGTTCGTGCTTTGTTACTCATATTATTTCTGCATTTTTCTACCTTAGATCAAATAATGTAGTTAAGATAATTTTGTATCGAATTGTTTAATTTCACCCTTGCTTTGTAGTTTATACACATTTGAAGCAGCAAAGACAGCTTGCGGTAACGTAGCCGGTTTGATATCGTGGACGATCGCCATGGCTCAGTTCTACTCAGTCAACAAGGATGTGTTGCCACTGAAGGCTAATTTGGCTGTCATGCAAGCCAAATATCAGGGTGCGAAAAAGGAGTTAGAGACAGCTGAAGCACTACTGGCGGCCAAGGAGGTATTTTATTGCTTTTGTGTTGATGACTGGAAACAAAATAAAATAGTGTCTATTCATTCTCATCTTCAGCACAAGCTCTAGGCCGTTCCGGCGGGGTGAGAGTGCACAAATCTAGTCGACATTGAACACCGGGTGGCAATTCTCAAGTGGCAGTGGGCTGGGCGCGTCAGCCGAAGCGACGACCGTTGAAGTACTCGTGTCTTACACTGGTAGCCGTGGATGGAAGACGAAATATGGAAAAAAACCACCCGCCCGGTGGGACGACGACACTAAGTACGTCGGCGGAAAGCAGTGGTTCCGTGCCGCTGAAAGCCTGGAGGACTGGCGAAAAATAGGAGAGGCGTATGTTCAGCAGTGGACGCAACACTGACTGACCTGACTGACTAACTGACTCTTATTTTCTTTACGCCACCTTATTTCTCGAATGATAACAGAAAGAGCTAGAAGGCGTGAAGCGTCAGTTCGACGAGGCGATGTCACTCAAGCAAGCAGTGTTGGATGACGCAGCCAAGTGCCAGCAAAAGATGGACGCGGCGTCGGCGCTCATCAACGGGCTAAGCGGAGAACGCGTGCGATGGACCGAACAGTCTGCCCTCTTCAAGTCTGAGATTGAAAGACTTGTTGGTGATATTTTGCTGCTTACTGGGTATGTACTGTTAGGACGGTATTTGAAGGAGTCTTTTTAAAAAGAAAGAATTATTTTAGTTAGGAGTAAAGTTTTTAATTAGTCGGAAGGAACACAGATGAAAATAGACAGTAGAAACAGAATAGAAGCCTTAATAGACTTTCGGTTCGCGGACGAGCAGCGCTACGCCGTAGGGAGCGAACGATAGATGACTGAACTGGAAACTAGACAAATAGAGCAAATAGACCCTTAATAGGTTTTCGGTTCGCGGTCGAGCAGAGCTACGCCGTAGGGAGCGAACGAGAAGGGACTGAACTGAAACTAGACAAATAGAGCAAATAGAGCCTTAATAGGCTTTCGGTTCGCGGTCGAGCAGAGCTACGCCGTAGGGAGCGAACGAGAAGGGACTGAACTGCAGAGCTAATGCGCCGGCTGCTTATATAGGGTAGTGCAGCTGACTAGGCAAAAGTAAGGGTCGTAACAGTACGTAACATATAATATGACGGATTTTCAACAGACCTTAAATACAATATTTGAGGAATAATGTTATTTATAGGTCCTTAGTAATGAATGATGCAGTGCACTATAATAAGGTATAACAAACCGAATCCAACCAAAAAAAACGGAGATTTCCACTAGGATTCCCTATCTAATCTGCTGAGGAACTGATAACACTTCCCGCTTTCAAATAGTGCTCTGCTTAGGGGATCGTAGCGGAATAGCGAGTGTTGTTAGATCCCCAGCAGATTATAAAGGGATCCTAGTGGAATAGCGAGTGTTATTAGATTGCTTCCGGACCACTTGTACCATTAGACAGTACCATTGATGGTACAGTTGGCACTGATTTATCAGACTAGTACCATTTAGGGTAAAACAGTACCATTGATGGTACAACTGGTACCGATTTATCCCATCAGTACCATTTGTACAAACAATTTCATGTAATGAAGATAGAAACTCCTTCCTCCTTCGGAATAAATTTTTATTGTCTCCTGACCACTTATGATAAAATATTAATTTCCTCAAAGCGACAATGGCCCTAAACAGTGTCAGTGTAAACTCTGATTTTATTTTATTTTTATCCGGAAACTAATCGAGTCTAAGGCTAAAATAGCATCCAGAAAAATGGGAATACTTTTCCGCAATCGACGATTCTTCTCACCGACACAACTATTCCTGTGTGCAAAACACAGATTAGTCCGGCGATGGAGTACTGCTCACATCTGGGAGGGAGTCCCCATTATCTGCTTGCGTCCTTGGACTTGATACAGCGCCGAGTGATCGGTTTTGGTGACCCGAAACTTACAGATGGTTTTCAGTCTCTGAGTCACAGACGATTTGTAGGTTTGCTTAGTCTGTTTTACAGATACTATCACGAACGCTGTTCTGTGAAACTTGCATCCCTTATTCCCTGCCACCCGTCCTATCTCCGCATGACTAGTCGCAGAGAGACTCATTACCCTTTTATTGTTGACATTGGGCTTTTGAGAACCCATCGGTTCTCAAAATCGTTTCTTTGTCGCACCGCTAGGGTGTGGAACTGTCTTCCGGCGAGAGTGTTTCCCGAATCCTTTACCCTGGGTGTCTTCAAACGTCGTATTAACAGTCGGGGAGATAGGTGTCCCGCCTTTCTTAGAAAAATTACGACAATAGTTTTCTTGGCTCTTTCTAATATAGTCATGCGGGCGTTTTTTCGTTTTGATAAAACACCTTTAATAAAAAGCAAGAGAGGCCGCGTGTCACTTGGGTGTATGTTTGGTCATGGTACTAATGGCATAAATCGGTAACATTGTACCATGAATGGTACTGTTGTACCCTCAGCGGTGCCAATTGTACCATCAATGGTACTGTCTAATGATACAAGTGGTCCGGAAGCGTTACACCCCCAGAAGATTAGAAAGGGGATCATAGTGAAATAGCAAGTGCTGTTGTATTCCTCAGAAAATTCAGCTAAGGGATCATAGTGGAAATCTCCCATAACATAGCGGAACAAATAACTTTCGGTATAATGTTTCACACTAATCAAAGTTTAAGGTTGCACGTGCTGAATAATTGGACCCCGTTTGTCGCTATTAAATTTATAGTGAGTCTAATCAGCTACAAATAAACAGTTTAATTTAATCTATAGCTTACGACCTCAAATTGAGCTCTGAGTATCTAATAATTTCTTCTCTATCAGGAATTTCATATTTGATTAAATGTGCTATAAGTAATTTATCTTGCAGGTTCTTGTCGTATTCAGGACCATTCAATCAAGAGTTCAGATCTTTGCTCATAAGTAATTGGGTGACTGAATTGTTACGTCGAAAAATACCGGTCACACTGAATTTGAACGTTACAGACAACTTGACGGACTCTGCTACGGTTAGTGTAATTATAAATACTTACATCATCATCATCAATCAATCATCAATACTAATAATAAATCTGTAAGGTGTGGTCATTGAGTAAGTTACTTTGTTTTATGACATATTGAGTTTGCGGACTCTACGTATGATACTATAACTAAATTGATGACTTTTAGAAATCTTTTCTGTATGTATGTATGTATGCTCCTCCATAACCTCTTAAACCGATCATCCGAATTTGATTAAACTTAGTACAAGCACATTTACCTATACGGAACACAGGATAGGCTAAATAAAATTCAGTTCCGGTGACGCTAAAATGTGGCTTTCATACAAACAGAATTGTTCCTCGCGCCGAAATAAAGGTACGGCAACGGGCTTACTTACTTTCTTCTTTTAAATACAAATTTCACGCGAGCGAAGCCGCGGGCAAAAGCTAGTCTAAAATAAATATGAATGAACAATTTGTAGATTGATGAAAGTTTGCACCTCCAAACCAATGATATTATAAGTTAAAAGGAGGCAGATAGGTTATCTGAGCTCCCAAGTGGAACATTTTAAATACAAGACCACAGTCCTGTCTGAAGTTCGTCGCCCACCAATTACGCACGTGTTCGGACCGCTAACACATCGAAAATGCCGTCGTGTGTAATGAGATTCTGCACTAATTCTAATAATTGGAATAAGACTATTCGAGTCGGCGCATCACTTTATAGTTCTTCCTCTCAACTTTTCTAGGACGTGCCATGTGTGAGCACTGAATTTCATATAGATAACCTATCTTTCCTAAAATATCATTGCTCCGAACGAACACTTTTTTCAGGTTGGCGAATGGAACCTTAATGGGTTGCCCAATGACGAGTTGTCTATTCAAAATGGAATAATTGTAACGAAAGCTTCGAGATTTCCGTTGCTTATTGATCCCCAAACTCAAGGAAAGATTTGGATTAAAAATATGGAAAAGCAAAATGACCTTATATTGACGACTCTCAATCACAAGTATTTCAGGTTATACAATGATAATTTAGTTAAAGCGTTATGTACCTAACGTACCTAACTATATGACGCAAATAATAAAATATTTCTATCATATTTATACTCGATTTATGTTTGCAGAAATCATATGGAAGACTGTGTTTCTCTAGGACGGCCTTTACTTATAGAAGACGTTGGTGAAGAGTTGGATCCTGCTTTGGACAATATTTTGGAAAAAAATTTCATTAAATTTGGCTCGTCCTATAAGGTTTATCTTTATTTTTTCCATTAATTCAGTTTTAAATTTATTTAAAAAATGTCGTTACACCTTTTCAATTGTAATTAACATTAATACTTACCTAAATGAAAAAGGCATCCTGAAAATGGAAACCAGGCGGGCACTACATTCGGCTTTTCAGGTGTTCAAGATACTAGTAATAAAAAAAACAAGTCCGAATATCTTTGCAAGTTATCGTGGTCACGGGATACTCACGCATACCGAACTCGAGCAAGTGTGCACCTGCTAATGGTTCCGCGCCACGCCTCGGTCAGTTTTGAGGGTTGCCATAAATATAGCGCGACCAAATACTGGAACAGCCTTCCACCGCCATTTCGAGATTAAATCTGCTTTCCTAGTTTTAAGCGGGCGTACAGGGCTTGGTTTCTAGAGTCACAACGGGCTAACACTCGGATTCAGTACACGTCCGTCAGATTCTGCTTTCGTCAGATATTTTCTTTTTTCCGCATAGATCAGAATTGTGAAACTGGTGACGAAACCGTAATTATCGTGATTCCTTGTCCGTCAGATTCCGTTTTCGTCAGATCTTTTTTTCCGAATTGGTCTCCATTATAACCTCTTGATCAGTGGCGGCTGGTGACTTCAGTGACCGGTAGTGCGCTAAGTACCTACCTACTTAAATACCAAATTTCCCAACAAATTCCCGTCATGTTATTTTAAGATCGGGACTTCCGAATTTTTTAAACGCCTGCGTTTTATTATGTACCTACGTACCTGGTATGAATATTCTCAAGACACTCAATGAGCTGCAAAAAACAAGAAAAAAAAATAAACCAACAAGTTTTTTAACTCATTTTTAGTACCTACCTTTATGAACACACCCATAGACCACAACACTACTGCAGCTTTCAAAAAGAAAAAGTAGTAATATCCCAAAAATAATTCAAAAAAATATATAAAAGTAAAAGCATTTGAAAAGTAGGAATTGAACCCGGGATCACCTGATTGTAAAGCCTTACCTTTAACCAACTCTTAGGCAAATATCGGCACCATTTAATTCACAGTATCACGTGACAGAAAGCACAAAATCTAACCATATCCCATTTTAAATATTCGCGCGCTAACGGGTATGTGACAGACATCACATGACAGCGCGCTGACTCTAGCTAGCTGCTGGCGCGTGCACAGTACTCACACCAAGATGTACTCACACCAATGCAATTGTGCAAGCGCGAGTGAGACAGATCGGGCGTACGTATTCAGTGCGACGTCACCCGTGCGCTTACACACAGACACTACGCGATAGTGTTAGTACGTAGACGGACTCGTGCAAAACGAATCGCTCGCGACGTGTCGCACGCGCGGCTATTCACGATATAGCGTCCTTGTTTGGCGCTCGTGCGCCGCACGCAGAACACCATTTCGGTCCATACTATTTCTATGAAGTATCTTTTGTCTCACGCGCCAGCGGTGTTTTGCCGATCCCCATACATTGAGTAAGGGAGACCCGCGCGCACTTTAGGACCAGCCGCCAGTGCTCTTGATTCAGAAAACGTCCATCAGATTAAGATTCCTTATGGATTCAGTACATGTATATTTTAAGAACAATTTGAAATTACTAACGCGCAACCAAAGAGTTTGTATTACGTCGCTTTGCGAGCAACGTAGTATGTAAACGCCTTAGTGTATACCTACCTACTTGAATAAGTTACTGGCCACGTAATATTATTTATTTTATCTAAGATTAAAATTAAGTGGCCCTTGTGACAATGTCTTCCTGATTTTATTTCAAAGGTTATAGGTAATATACAATGACGTATAATATACACGTAATGACACGTAATAGGCCCAACGTTTGTCACTAGAGATGTGACTAAACAAATAAATAACAAAAGAAACCGGTATTAATGCCAAAAAATCAATAAATAAAAAAAAAATATATTTCAACCGACTTGAAAAAAGGAGGAGGTTCTCAATTCGACTGTTTTTTAGGTTTCCGTATCCCAGAAGGAAGCCTATTACTAAGACTCCGTCGTCCGTCTGTCTGTCTGTCTGTCTGTCCGAGGGCTGTATCTCTTGAACCGTAATAGGTAGCCCGTTGAAACTTTCAAATAATATGCATTACTATGGCGGATGAAACAACAAATACGAAAAATAAGAAAAAGTTAAAAATTAAGGGGGGCAGCCATACAAGAAACATTTTAATAAAATAGATTAGTCACACTATTTAATAACAGATGGCGCAAACGAATTTTATACATTGCATGCATTGTTAGGTGCTGTCATTTTTCCACCGTAAGGTGCTATCCACCTCATTGAGGCGTCTCTAAAAGATAGCCGCTTCCTAAACTTTGGCCGTTCCAAAAAAATAATTTTCAGAAGCTTGACGGTTGACAGATCACTTTTAAAAAATAAAGTGACGTTACTATGGTAACAGCTGTTGTCAGTGGGAAAACATGGAGACCTGTCATAACATAAACATATATTAAATATAAAATATATATAAAAAAAAAAATATATATCTGATAATTCAAATTCGAAGACCATGCCACCTGAGTGGATAGGCGGATATTATTGATAGCGGATAGATACGGAAACCTTTGCGCGCGAGTAAAACTCGCACTTGGCAGATTTTTTTTGGGTATGTTACTTCATATCTTTGCCAATTGTGGACTGATTTTAATTATTCTTTTTTTAATAGAAAGGGGTTATCTCAAAGGTGGTTCCATTTAAATTTCATCAATATCTGCTGATGAGGGTCATGAGAAAATCATCCAACTCTTAAATTTGTATAAGCATGTGCATGACAAATGGACGAATAATTCTATACCACCCCAAACGATTTCGATAATTATTTTTTATGTTAATATTAGGTAGGTACTAAAAAGAGTGAAATAAAAAACTGTTTTAAAAAACATTGAACTGACTTAAAAACAAACTAAAACACAAAAATATATTAAATTATATTTTTATTCATATTGGACCCTTGAGTTGAAGGCGGTACAAGAGCACACCTTGATAGATGGAACCCTTTTGTGCTTTTGTACCGCCTTCAACTCAAGGGTCCAATATGAATAAAAATATAATTTAGTACTTTTTAGTTCAAATTGTTTTTTGAATTCGGTTCAATGTTTTTTTTAAGTCTTTGAAATGACGAAAGTGAAATCTACCATAGGTCTCATGTGGTTATCCACATTCATCATTTCTGACGAATCTGAGCTGAAGTTATAAAAAAATATATATTTCTAACGAAAGCGGAATCTGACGAACGTGTACTGGATCAACGCTCGAGTCTGATCGGGATCGTATTTTAAAATGTTTTTATTTATTAATTTTAATTGTTGCTTTGGTTGTTTTTTTAATGTGTTTTTTGTAAATCCAAGCATTTTATTTCTACTAACATAGAAAAATTATACGTTGTTTTCTTCTGTTTGGTTTCTGTGTCGTATGTGCGTGTGATTTTAAGTTAAGTGGTGATAGCTGTTATTTTATGCTTACGTGTGTTGGGACCAGCGGAGGACCAGCGCTGCAGCACTCTCGTCGCGAGAGAACCGTAGCACATAAGCCGACCTGGCTACCTTTTCCTCCTAGCTCCTCCTCATTTAAATATATATAATTTTATTCTTCCGGATTTCTTCGGAGTCGTCGGCGATTGTACTCGCCGGTCTGCCACCCGTCCTCGCTCGAGTGCCTCCCAAGATAGAGGACGGGCCCACCGATCAGTCTTGAGTTACATAATGTTATTGTCTTCACTGTCAGGAGGCAGATTTCCACTTAGAAATTTGGTCATTATTTTTGTGGTTTCAATTGCAGCCTGTTGTTAAATATATATAACTTTATCCTTCCGCATTTTCCGGAGTCGTCGGCGATACACCATTTGTACTCGCCGGTCTGCCACCCGTCCTCGCTCGAGTGCCTCCCAAGATAGAAGACGGGCCCACCGATCAATCTTGAGTTATATTATATATTATTATCTATTGATCATCACTGTCAGGTGGTAAAATTCCAATTAGAAATTTCGTCATTATTTTTGTAGTTTCAATTGCAGCCTGTTGTTGGAGTATTTCTAATTTTATACCAGCGTCTAAAGTTTTTATATGTTTCTCTGCAGATTTATTTATTATTCCAGTAGTGCCAATAACTATTGGGACAATTTCGACTCTTGTATTCCACAATCTTTGGACCTCAATTTTTAGTGCGTAGTATTTAGTAAGTTTTTCATTTTCCTTCCTAGTGAAGTTGTAATCGGACGGTACTGTGATATCGATAAGGTAAGTTCTGTTTTTATTTTTGTCTACATATATGAGGTCTGGTCGATTGTTAGGTAACGCATAATCTGTGGTGACAGCAATCTCCCATATTAGTTTAAATTCTTCATTTTCCACCACATGAGGTTCATTTAACGGGCATTTCCACCAAAATTTAGTTGTTTCGAACTTGTGTTTCTTGAGTAAATGCCAGTAAACGTATTTGACTAGTTGATTATGTCTTTTTAGGTATAGTGGCTGTACTAATATTTTGCATCCTGAGATAATATGCCTGACTGTTTCATCTTTTTCATGACATAATCGGCATCGTCCGTCTGTATCAAGTTTTAAAATATCTCGTTCAAACTGTTTTGTTCTAACCGATTGTTCTTGTATTACAAAGATTTTAGATTCCATTTGGGGAGATGTAGGTTGTTTTTTTTGCCACAAAAAAGATTTTTCAATATCTGTATTTGGGTTCATTAGTACCTCTCTCACAATTTGACCATGTAATGGCTTTTCTTTCCAATTTTCTTTGGATCGTTCAGTCTGTGGATTAAGATTTCATCTTCCGTGGGTAGCTCGATATTAAGTTTTTGTCTAAATTTTTTACCTTGTGATATTATGTTGTATAGGACTTTTTCCTTATCATGATCAACAATTAATTACTTTTAGGACGTTGTCATTTTTGTCATCTAGATATTTTTCCATTTTAATAGTTAATTTGATATAATGATTTTCTATGTTTAGTAGGACTCTTCCTCCTTCATTGACTGGTAGATTTACGTCAGGGCATTTATATATTTTGAGGATGAGAATAATCCATTCATGTGGTACCGAATCATATGCTTTTTTGTAATCTATCCACGCCATGTTTAGGTTTTTCTTGTATGTGTTTGTATCTTCTTAGATATATTTATTGACAATTAAATGGTCTTTGCATCCTCTCGCGCCCCATTTACAACCTCTTTGGTAAGGAGTCATTATATCATTGGCATTACAATGTTTGTATATTTCTACATATAGGATATAATGTAAATAATTTGTAACTGGTTGGTAAGCATGCGATCGGCCTCCAATTTTTTGGATCAATTGTATTCGGATTTTTTGGGATTAAAGTGACCACACCTGTTGTAAGCCATGGTTCTATCTGTTCTTCGTTATTAAGAATTTTGTTAAAGTAATGCAGTATGTATGGATGTGCACTGGTAAAATATTTGAGGTAATAGTTTTATAATTTGTCAATTCCGGGGGTCTTCCAGTTTTTTAGATTTCTTATTGCATCTTTGAATGCTATATCATTTATTGCATCTTGCATCTGAGCCTGTGTGTACAAGCGAGAGCGCGTGACAAGCGATAGAGAGGCACAATCGGTATAGACAAAGTTACCTTGGAAACGTCTTAAGAAGTAAAACTGTCAAGATCAGACAACAGAAGTTTATTGATGGCCAGTCACAAGATGATTAATCTTTCTACTGGAAATAGAATTACTGATCTTTGCTCTATGTACTACGATTATTCCACGTCATCACGGAAAACTATCGTCCGTAAACCGCCTTTACAGACAACCAATTTTTATAGTAACAGTACATAAGTTCGATCATTTAATTTTTTGACCATATTCGCCTTCGATCTTCAAGCATATTATTACAATTAGGTCTATTATTCCCACATGTACCGGCAGCATTAGTTGGAATACTCCTTTTAATGTAGTCAACGAGGAGTTGGACCCATACATTAATTCCTCAGTCAATGAAACTTTGATAATATCTTGGAGTAATGTTCGGAATTACGACTGACAAATAATCCAAAATTTTTTTTTACGGGAAGTTGGGTATATTCAAAGAAAAGTGAAAATTTAATATAACTCCTATAGACAAATTGCTCCGTCCAAAGTTACTTCGCCATAGGGTAGGTATTATTTATATGAATAAGTACGTAAATAAATCCAACATTTTTTGTATATGGAAATAGTGAATTAAAAACAAAATGTGTTTTTTTACTATATTTTTCTCGGCAAAATTGCTCAGTCGGTTCTTTAATCTGAATATATACCTATATATACCTTAGTATTATTATGTACATCAATAAGCATAAGAATCCAACAACTTTTTTATATGCATCATTTTTTTTCAAGGTGACGACCGAAACTCTGTTCCGGAAAATTCCTCCGTCCGTTTTTATTGTACAATTATGATTAAGAATTTTGAAGAAAATTATTTGCAAAAGAATCCAACAAAAAATCCATCGGCAAGTTTAAAAAACAAGCGGGCCAAGACGGGCGCGGTGCGCAGAGGAGCGGCCGGCCGCGGGAGGCGAGAGACGCGGCATTTTCCCCTCCTCTGCGTCCATGCTGCGCCGCGCCGCCCCTGGCGCGCCGCTGAAGTTGGCGTGCGGTGTGTGCTAACCAGGGACTGAAAACCGGTTCGAAATGGGGTTCGGGTTCTCCGAACCGGTTCGAAGAACCTTTTTAACGAGCGAACCAGTTTGGTCGCGAACCGGTTCAAAAAAACCCGAACCTGAAGCCTAAAAACCGGTTCAGAACCGGTTTGGACCTCTAATATTAACCGGTTCGCAGCAGGGTACGAAATGGGGTGGAAACCTATATACATTTTTTTGGACTTTGGGCTTCTTTTTTAATGTAAAATATTGTTGTTTTATGTATTTAATAAAATAAAAAAATAGGTGGTTCATTTTTATAGCCTAATCGATTCAGTTTCATAACAGTAACAAAAACGTCTTAATTATCATTATGACATAACACGTGTAAGTTGGTAAAAAAAATCAAATTCTTTCTATTCCATACTAATAAAACTAAAATTGTGGTTTTTCACAATTTCTGAAAGAAAGGGATCTATGTGTTGGAAGACTTTTTTGTTCCTGGCATGAAACTGAAATGATTAAGAAATTTTTTTTTTACATTTTACATAGAAAAAATGTTTTTGTGCGAACAAAAATTATTTGTTCTTCAAAAGTGATCTATTTCCGATACAGAACCCTCTCTTAGCGTACTATTAACTAATTTTGAAAGAAATTATATAAGGTGCTTCGTTATTCATCTCAAGTAAACACGTTACGCAAAAAAAAATTATATGTTTTTAGCATAACTTTTCGAGAAATTTTCAAACGCAGAACAGCTGTTTATTGTAAGTAAGTCACAAGGTCACTAGACCTGTGTGTAACAGTAGGTAGCTTGCATTGTACGGGGTCAATGACCGTTGTATGTCCAAACGCAGAACAGCTGTTTGTTGTAAGTAAGTCACAAGGTAACTAGACCTGTGTGTAACAGTAGGTAGCTTGCATTGTACGGGGTCAATGACCGTACTATGTTCAAACGCAGAACAGCTATTGTTGTAAGTAAGTCACAAGGTCACTAGGCCGCCGCCGCTCTAAAACTAGCTACCTACCTACCTACCTACCTACGTGTGCGGTGTGTGTGCCTACGTTTCTTGTTTGCAAGGGTCTATAGCCTTGATTGGTTTTTACAGCTATTTGATTTAATTTTTTTGTTATGAGATGTTAGGAGAAACAATGCTCCTATAAACATGTTTTTTTTTTTGCGTAAAGTGTTGAGCTGAACGGGACATGACAAAAAAAAATAATAATAATGATAATGATAATGACGAACCATACTGAATATGCATATGTCTCAATGAAATATTGTTATTGTTGTGTGTTCTTTATGGCGAAATAAATATCTGAATCTGAATCTGTTTGTTTGAGCGCGTATGTAACCCTCCCGAAGTTATTGACATAAATAACGAAGCACCTTATATAGGGAGTTAAAGCTGTTCGCGTCTGTGACACCTCATGGTCCTTAAGTCACACGTGCCTCCTGGGTGGTGCCAAATGAACAGCAGTTAGCGTGTGGGAGATCTTCGGATCGACTGGGTTCGCGACCACACCCTGGGAGAATCAATTATTTGTTTAATTTTTATTTTATTTTTATTTATCTCTTTATTTCAGCCAACTAGGGCCATATTGACAATACATATTAAATGTCTTAACCTAAGAACTAAAATTACTTTTTCTCCACTTGTGTCTGTACGGGTCCCAATAGAGACCCGTATGCGTCATATTAGTCTGCTGACGCGGTGAATCAGGTGCGCGTAGAGTGGGCGCAGATTGCGTCCGCGGCACGGGCTTCGGCAGCGGCGCGGGCGTCGGCAGCGGCGCGGGCGTCGGCAGCGGCGCGGGCGTCGGCAGCGGCGCGGGCGTCGTCGGCGGCGGCGCGGGTTGCGTCTCCTGAATGTGCAGGACGGCAGTTGTAGACAGCTCCGGCGCGGCCTCAGCATACTTATGGCGCGCGACCTCACGATGAAGGTCGCGATTGTAGCGCCGGAACACCACCCCGGAGGGCCAAAACTCACTGCGAAGGAATGTCTTCACCTTCTCGGCAGGAATGCACAGCTTGAAAGCGCAAAAGTTCGTGTCAGCCCAGTGAGAAGGAAGAGCCTCGACACTCTCAACTCGCTCAGCCTTATCCTGGACGTGGCGGATGAGGTCCTCGATCTTCATGTCCTTTCGCAGGCGAGACACGTAGATGAGAGCCGTGCGGGGAGCTGCCTTCAAACAGCTCTCTTCAGGGGGCGCAGATCCGCGCTTATTGCACCTCTTCCTTCTCTTCTTCCTGCTCTCGACGAGTACGAACCCGTCTTTGTCACGTGCAGCCTCCTGCCGACAGTCGGGACGCGGTTCCAAGCGCGGGGATACCATTGTTGTTTTCTCCACCGTTTTACTGATACGCTTCGTCATAGATCCGCGTCGCCTTTTCGGACGAGCGGCAACGGTGCGGGTGGGCAGAGGAGCGGGAGGGGTGCGCAGTGTAGAAGTCGAGGCATCAACAGCCCCATCAGCGCTTACGTAGCATACCGGCGTCGATGTGCAATCGCTGGGTGACGACACTTGAGCACCTCGCCTGCGCATATTGATGTTGCGTACACTCAGCGTTTCGTTCGGTGTTCCCACTTGCGGAATGCGATCAGGCTGCAGAGACGGGGTTATCGGCCGGAGTGACTCGGAACATGACAATTTCTCAACTGCCTGTTTCAGCTGTTGAACTTCCGGGACGAGAGATGTTGGCCCCTACGCCGCTGTCGCTCCACAGTTTCCCTTCAGTTGAGCTATGTCCGCTTTTATGATCACCAAATCTTTCAGGAAGGCCGTAACGTAGACGTGGTCGAAGGACACAGGCGGCAACTTATTGAGGTCGTACGCCACGAACCTTGGCACGTCGTCGGGGTCTGTCTGCTTTAAGATGGTGATGATGTCCTGGATAGTCTTCTTCTTCCGATTTTCTCCCTTGCGAGTCGGCCTTCTTGACGGAATGCACGCACAAAGCAGAACTCTCGCGGTCTCAACGTCATCTTCGGTGAAGGCGGACTCACAAATCCGGATGATGCTGAAGGCTGATCTTCGGTGAAGGCTAGTACTTCGTTCACAACCATATTGCATTTATCGCACGCCATTTTCGCTTACTTCGCAGGTGCGTCTAGAGTGCATCGTGTGCGCGTCCGTCGCCGACCGATGCAAGCTCAGTACTATTATACCGCCATAACAGTTCACTGTGTTCCGGTGCACCTCCCGGGGACCCAAAAGCAGGTGGGGATGGCTGTGGTGAGGAGTAGGTCAGTAATCCCGACGCGGATTCGCTGTTCCGACGTGATGCATCGACACGGTTGACAGGGAGACTCGGTGAGACGGTTATTCCGCTGGCCGCCCGCCGGTGGTACAGGGGCCCAATCGCGTCTAACCAACGCGAGAGGCTGCCCTGGTAAACCGGCGCATAATCCCGGAGTGGTCCGTCGTGCCGGTTGGTGAACGGAGTAGGGGTCCCGGCGGCCACTTCCGGGGGGAGGGGAGGGGGGGTGGGACCGGGGGCCCTTCCGTCTTCCGTGTCGGCGCACCACTAACCTGAGCAGTAAGCGATGGTCCACGCTTTGCACGTGAATCACCACAGCCACCCTTCACGCTCTTTCCCCCCCTCTTACTACAACCATGGCAGTACAAAGAAAGAACAACTTTCAATCAGCTGTGCACACCCCCACACCACTATTTAGCGTTGACTTGACCAACGTGCGGGGGTTGCACACCAATCTTAATGCCGTCAATCACCACGTGAAGAGGATGAAGCCGGCCTTGCTTTCTCGACGAAAACGCAAATATCTCGCCCTGCCGACACTTCTTACCTGCACCACCCCGGCTACACCCTGGATGAAGCCTTCCGCTGGCGAGCCGGAGTCTGCCTGTTTGTCAGGGCTGATATTTCCTGTCGTCGCCTGCGCTGCATTGAGGACTCCGAGCTCTCAATACTCTGGCCCCACGTGGATCTGGGAACGGTGTCGGGGGTCCCAATAGGTCGCACTCTGGCAATGCGGAGACAGCTCGGTTATTCGAGTACCTGAGTGGAGCGGTAGACAAAGTCCAAGAGCGGTTCCCCACCGCGGATTTGGGTTTCCTTGGAGACTTCAATGCCCATCACAAGGCATGGCTAGGCTCCAGGAGAACTGACTTTGCGGGGAGAGCCGCCTACGACTTCGCCCTGACGCATGGCCTGTCTCAACTGGTGGACCAGCCCACCAGGGTGCCAGATATAGACGGTCATGGACCCTCTCTGCTGGATCTTCCGCTGACGACAAACCCCACCGGATATAAAGTCTCAGTGAGAGCCCCGCCGGGTTCTTCTGATCATTGTTTAGTGGGGTCCACGGTGTCATCTTCGCCTCCTCAGTCCCGTACTGGAGGAACGCGTCGAATTTGGCACGACGCGTCAGCAGATTAAGATGAGATGCGAGAACACTTCGCATCCTACCCTTGGAGAGAGATCTGCTTCAGTTCGGACGATCCGTCAAAATGCGGTAATACCGTTGCCGATGTGGTTCTGGGGGCAAAGGAAATGTTTATTCCCAGCGCCTCTGTCCACCTCGGTGGTAAAAGCCAACCATCGTACAGCCGCGACTGTGCTGATGCTGTCGCAGCTAAATGCACAGCTTATCGGGCATGGTCGCGTGCCCGTGCCGGACGTGAATCAAACGTATCCGAACAGACGAAGGAATACAACCGCCTCTCCAGATCCTGCAAAAGGGTTATTGCCAGGGCCAAATTTGACTACATCGGCGACAGACTGAACCAGCACCCAACTGGGAGCTGTGAGTTCTGGTCTCTCGCCAAATCTGTCGAGTCGAATTTCTGCCGCTCCTCTCTTCCACCTCTGCAGTGTCCTGGAGGCTCACTTGCCCACTCCGCAAAGGAGAAAGCCGACTTACTGGTATCTCTCTTTGCGGGGAACTTCAACCTGGACGATGGGGGTGCCACTCCCCCATCCATACCTAGGTGTGAGAACTCCATGCCGGAAGTACAGTTTCGATAACAGACTGTACTGGCGGAGTTTCTCTCCCTATACGTCAGGAAAGCGTGTGGGCCGGAAAGGATTCCTGCATTGGTGTGCTCCCGAGCTGTCTCCAGTGCTGACGCGCCTATTCCGGATCTCCTACTCCAATGGCCGTGTGCCGGCGGTCTGGAAATCTGCGTTTGTGCAAGCGGACCCTAAAAAGGTTTTTTTTATTGACAGCGCGTCGTATGGCGCCGAGCCACCCATAAGGTGTCTAACGACGCCCATGGACATTCGGTCGTATGCGGGGGTTCCGAATGCCATGCCCAGCATTGCTTATGGTGCCCATTCACGGCCCTCTTGAAGGACCCGAGACTGTACTTGGGGGGAAATATATGTGCAGGGAGAGCGTTCCAGAGTTTACCGGTTCTGTAGAGGAAAGATCTGCAGAATCGATTGGTACGCATCCGCGGTAAGTCCAGCGTGTAGGAATGAAATCCCTGCCCAGTGCGCGTGGTGCGAAGGTGGAAAGGGGACGGCGGGATCACATTAAACGGCCCCTCCGAGTACTCCCCACGGAATAAGCGATAGAATACACTTAGGGAGCCGACATCCCTACGGTGTTGCAGTGGTTCTTGATCGCAGGACACTTCGGGGTCACCCACTAGTCGCACGGTTCGACGCTGGATTGAGTCCAGAGGCGCAAGCTGGTATTTGGCAGAGCCATCCCACAGGTGCGAGCAGTACTCCAAGCAGGACCTGATCTGCGATTTATAGAGAAGCAGCTTTTGGTGTGAAGTACCGTCGCACCTTATTGAGTACGCCCAGCTTTTTAGAAGCAAGCTTGGTCTTCCCCTCGATATGGCGACGAAAGTTCAGGTCGTGCGACAGTTCGACTCCGAGGACCCCGAGGTGTTCACTTAATTTAAGCGACGTGCCTTGAAATGAAGGAACCGGCGTGAACGCCGCTCTCTTCGCACTGAACACGCGAACTTGTGTCTTGGAAGCGTTGAACTCGACCAAATTACTACGGCCCTATTCGGAAATAGAGTCGAGTGTGTGTTCGAGCTCAGACACAAGTCTTCGCCTCTTCTCATCCACAACATCCCGACTGCCTGAAGGGTGACTGGTGTAGGATCCGTGTGTCGTACTGTCATCAATATTAATTTGCCCAGAGACAGCATATCATTGATATGCAGAAGAAACAGCGTGGGTGACAACACAGATCCTTGGGGTACGCCGGCGTTCACTGACATGGCGTCCGACGAGCAACCGTAGTACACGGTTGCTGAATGAATGCTAAGCCCATGCAGGAAGTCGGCGAAGAAACAAGAAACAAGAAACAAGAAACGTAGGCACACACACCGCACACGTAGGTAGGTAGGTAGGTAGGTAGCTAGTTTTAGAGCGGCGGCGGCCTAGTGACCTTGTGACTTACTTACAACAATAGCTGTTCTGCGTTTGAACATAGTACGGTCATTGACCCCGTACAATGCAAGCTACCTACTGTTACACACAGGTCTTTGTTTGTTAACTTTGTTTATTGATCATTCTTATGGCAGTTATACTGCGATCGAACTTGTCACAATTTGTTCTATCCGGTTCGATTACACCCACGAAGAAGAACCGACAAGAAACTTCGCAGGGTATTTTTTTTAAACATATTTTTACAAGTATTTAGTGACTAGCCACATAATAACACCGCCCATAGTCCATCTAAAACACAGCTTGAGAGCAAGATTAACAATTTTGCTGAGAGTTCTGACTACAAAGACTTATTAATTAAGTGAATCAGGTGTAAAGAGCCTTTGTCTAGTTACCTTGTGACTTACTTACAACAAACAGCTGTTCTGCGTTTGGACATACAACGGTCATTGACCCCGTACAATGCAAGCTACCTACTGTTACACACAGGTCTAGTGATCTTGTGACTTACTTACTTACTATAAACAGCTGTTCTGCGTTTGAAAATTTCTCGAAAAGTTATGCTAAAAACATATAATTTTTTTTTTGCGTAACGTGTTTACTTGAGATGAATAACGAAGCGCCTTATATAATGTCTTTCAAAATTAGTTAATAGTACGCTAAGAGAGGGTTCTGTATCGGAAATAGATCACTTTTGAAGAACAAATAATTTTTGTTCGCACAAAAACATTTTTTCTATGTAAAATGTAAAAAAAAAAATTCTTAATCATTTCAGTTTCATGCCAGGAACAAAAAAGTCTTCCAACACATAGATCCCTTTCTTTCAGAAATTGTGAAAACCACAATTTTAGTTTTATTAGTATGGAATAGAAAGAATTTGATTTTTTTTACAAAATTACACGTGTTATGTCATAATGATAATTAAGACTTTTTTGTTACTGTTATGAAACTGAATCGATTAGGCTATAAAAATCAACCACCTATTTTTTTATTTTATTAAATACATAAAACAACAATATTTTACATTAAAAAAGAAGCCCAAAGTCCAAAAAAAATTTATATAGGTTTCCACCCCATTTCGTACCCTGCTGCGAACCGGTTAATATTAGAGGTCCAAACCGGTTCTGAACCGGCTTTTAGGCTTCAGGTTCGGGTTTTTTTGAACCGGTTCGCGACCAAACTGGTTCGCTCGTTAAAAAGGTTCTTCGAACCGGTTCGGAGTACCCGAACCCCATTTCGAACCGGTTTTCAGTCCCTGGTTAGCACACACCGCACGCCAACTTCAGCGGCGCGCCAGGGGCGGCGCGGCGCAGCATGGACGCAGAGGAGGGGAAAATGCCGCGTCTCTCGCCTCCCGCGGCCGGCCGCTCCTCTGCGCACCGCGCCCGTCTTGGCCCGCTTGTTTTTTAAACTTGCCGATGGATTTTTTGTTGGATTCTTTTGCAAATAATTTTCTTCAAAATTCTTAATCATAATTGTACAATAAAAACGGACGGAGGAATTTTGCGGAACAGAGTTTCGGTCGTCACCTTGAAAAAAAATGATGCATATAAAAAAGTTGTTGGATTCATATGCTTATTGATGTACGTAATAATACTAAGGTATATTCCGATTAAAGAACCGACTGAGCAATTTTGCCGAGAAAAATATAGTAAAAAAACACATTTTGTTTTTAATTCACTATTTCCATATACAAAAAATGTTGGATTTATTTACGTACTTATTCATATAAATAATACCTACCCTATGGCGAAGTAACTTTGGACGGAGCAATTTGTCTATAGGAGTTATATTAAATTTTCACTTTTCTTTGAATATACCCAACTTCCCGTAAAAAAAAATGTTGGATTATTTGTCAGTCGTAATTCCGAACATTACTCCAAGATATTATCAAAGTTTCATTGACTGAGGAATTAATGTATGGGTCTCCATACTTCAAAACTCCTGGTTGACTAGTGTATTTGCTGCAAGGTATCATCGGTAGTCGTCAGTAGTTCAGTGTGCGAATTCATTTTTTATCTTTTCCAATCAATGGTAACTTATAATTTTAATTATGAAGAATAAAAGAAAAGCTTATCTGTGTTGTTGATGTCATTGGTTGATGTTGACATTCAAATTGACATTTTATATTTACCACTTCATCGTTTTGATCTTCTGAAATTCAGTGGGCTTTCAATGGAATTATGATCTCGTTTCAGATTTGTGCAAAGAAAAGTGGCACCTTTATTCGTATGTGTTTTCCTGCAGTTGCTACTTTTTTTCCATCGGTTCCAAAGTCTTCACTTAGAATTTTCTTTCCTTGATATCTTCAAAAATATACACTAAAAATCTGAAATTGATTACTTCTCCAATGTAAAACTCTCTAAGCTATAATTCTTATACACAATATTGGTAAAAATCCTACAGAAATTAATTATTATAAAATGTTTCGAAATTTCGCACACCAACTTGTTTGACAGTTGGCAGATATATATATATGTTTTATACAAAGATTTTATATCTTACTTTTGTGAGTGAGAATATCCTCATTTATTTAAACGTAATCTATTCTATTTTATTCAATTAAGACTATTCCAGGTAAAACTGGGTGACAAGGAGATCGATGTAATGGATGGGTTTAGAATATACATCACAACTAAACTTCCTAATCCAGCGTATACTCCGGAAATATCCGCACGAACTTCTATCATCGACTTCACCGTGACAATGTCTGGTAATGTTTTGTTGTTTGGACACTAAAAACAACTAATAAATAATCGCAATAATAAAGCGAAGTTTCTACGGCCGCATTACTTACGTCCTCATAACTCGAGAACTAATTTATCATTTTACATACAGTTTTTACTGTTACTTGGTATAAATCATAACCCTACGTCATCGGTGGTCTGAGCTTTCTTATTTTTATGGAAACTGACACGATTGGCTACATCACCTACAACATCCGTGATGTCAGCCCATAACCGGAGTACTCTTTTCTATTCTGTGCCATAACACCGAGTGAGCTGTGAGCAAAAAGTCACTCGTAGCGAAGCCGCGGGCAAGAACTAGTCTAAGGCCCACTTGCACCAACACAAATTTAATATATAAACCAGTTTAACTCGTTAAACTAGCACCCGTTGTATGTGTGAACCGCGTTTAAATCCATAACTCGCTACTTAACTTTAAACTCGTGTTGGTGCAAGACGCGCTTACTATAATTTATAAAGATTCTACAATAGGTACATACACTATTTTATGTAGCGAAGCCGCGGGCAAGAACTGGTCTAACTATAATTATAAAGATTCTACAATAGGTACATACACTATTTTATGTAGCGAAGCCGCGGGCAAGAACTAGTCTAACTATAATTATAAAGATTCTACAATAGGTACATACACTATTTTATGTAGCGGAGCCGCGGGCAAGAACTAGTCTAACTATAATTATAAAGATTCTACAATAGGTACATACACTATTTTATGATGAGCAGAACTGATATAACGGAGAATAATATTATGGGTAAACTAGCTTTTGCCCGCGGCTCCGCTCGCGGTAGAATAGCAAATCCGATTTAAACGCAAATAGTATAATAAACGATCGCTTCTCTTATATTCCCTCTCTCCCTCTCCCCCTCTACCTTTATCCTTTACCCCTCCCCCCCCCCCCTCTCCCTATCGATAACTGTTTTATCGTTTTTTTTTTTTTATGTAAACTGACACGGTTGGCTACATCACCTACAACATCCGTGATGGCAGCCCATAACACCGGGTGAACTAGGTGCTATGTCAGTGCTTCCCTTCATTTCGCGCCGGCTACACTGAACTGGACGGAAAACACGAACGAACATAGCCGTTTCGACCGACGTTTCGCTCAGTGCGGTGGTACAAACCCGGCCGGGATAAACCCTACCACCCAGTGAGGTAAGAAGGGAAGGGACCTACAGTTTAACGTGGAATCCGAACCACGGTCAGCCTCCAACGGTCGGGCGGTCACCCATCCAATATCTGACCGCACCACTGAGCTGCCGAGGCTGACGATCCCTTAGTCGACTTTTACGACATGCGACGGGAGAGATGCAGTGGGGCTATTCTTTTTAAGTACCGACCCCACACGGTACATACGGTTTTATGTTTTATTTGTTTTACTACAACATCAACTTAACTCGGTACTGTACTTACTAAGTGTAAATCGGCCTTAAATCTCGAAAGCAACCAAAGAAATGTCACGACTTTTTCATATTTTGACATAGACAATGAATTCGCTCTATTTTGGCTCGAAATTCGAATTTGCGATTTTATTTTGCTAATATACAAAAATTACACACCCGATATCACATTTTCTCAAGTTTTTCGCGATTCCCGAGGTCAAGGAATGGAGTTACATACAAATTCCTAAGAAATAGTGCGCCATTTGGGAGAAACGTGGTAAGAAAGTTTCGTAGAACGCCATCCCGCTCTGTCTCGTTTTGTTTAGCTCGTTCTGGTTTTTCGATTTTATAATATAGATGTGCTTTTTCTTGGCAGATGTGTTCTTCCACACGGTGCATTGCTTATATATAATACAAAGGGCTATGAAAGTAATAAACTACCTTGAGAGGTCATATGAAATATCTGCATATTTGTGTGTTAGGTTTGGAGGACCAGCTCCTGGGCCGGGTGATTCTGACGGAGAAGAGGGAACTAGAAACTGAGCGTACGCAGCTGATCACGGACGTGACAGCAAACAAGCGTAAGATGCAGGAGCTGGAAGCCAACTTGCTGCACAAACTGACCACCATACAGGGCTCGCTCGTGGAGGACGTGTCGCTGATACAAGTCCTCAATGTTACTAAAGCTACGGCGACTGAGGTTCGACCTTCTTTTAATTCTGTTAAAATGCAGTCAATGTAGCCTTCAGTGCCGCAGTTCCTTGCTGTATTTACAGCATATCACCGTATCGTATATTATACAGGGTGTTGTAACGGTGAGTACATTAATTTCGCCAGCGCAATCCTCACGTTTTTCCTAGAAAAAAAAGAAAATGAAGTTTTTCTCTAAAATGTACAGTTTTCGAGATATAAATTTTTGAAATTAATATTTTCGGCAAGTGTAATTTGACGCGGGGAGGGTGCTGGCGCGGGAACGGTAGGGGTCGAAAACTCACGCCGCACCTCCGCCGCGCATCTCCTCTTTCTGCGCACTCGTTCACACTTCCTGCTCGCTCATTCACCGTGAGCCTTTCATTCCCACGTTCGTGCGGAACATTAGATCCTTTTTACACTTAATAAATGAATTAGTTTGTATGAAAACTGTAACTTTTTATTTAAAGGGAATTCAGAAAAAAGTTATTTGACTTTTTTGTTACTATTGATCCCAATAATCTTTTCCTAAATTTAATGTACTGGCCGTTACAACACCCTGTATTCAAGCAATCAGTTTTTTACAACATAATTAAACGCGATTCGAACCGGGGCGGGGGTTCCACAAGGCTGCTGTTCTTTTAACACAAATCGGTGGCCAAAGTGGGCGGAATGTAATTTTACCTATACCTACCTACCGACTACCTATTCCATACGCAAAGTCGGTACTGTAAGATGTTGCAAACCCCTTCACTCTTTCATACTTTTGGATACTTCAAACTAAAAAAATTGTATTGCTACCTCAGGTAAAAGAGAAGCTGGACATTGCGAAAGACACAGAGATAAAGATAAATGCTGCGCGCGAGGAGTTCCGCGGCGTGGCGACTCGCGGCTCCGTCCTCTACTTCCTAGTGTGCAACATGTCCCTCGTGTGTTCCATGTACCAAACATCGCTCGCACAGTTTCTAGAGAGGTTCGACATCTCGATGGAGCGCTCCGACAAGAGCCCCGTCACTCATCGCCGCATCGGCTTCATTATTGACTATCTGGTATGTATATTTCATTGACACAATAAAATTAAAATTACAATACATTCCCACAATCAAGTCTTTTGCTACTACCTACTTATATTTCACAATATACGACTCTCAAACATCCAAGGGTTGACTGGGAAAAATCCCTGTAAGGGTCCACCTTTGCCCTTCGTGTTAACTATGTATCGAGTTTGTTTTATGTAAAATGTTGCAAATAGTAAAGTACTTCTATCTATATCTATCTACAATATCATTAAATTAATTCTGAATGGACAAGTATGTATGTATATATTTAGGTATTATGTCAAACTGTAATTCATATGTATTTATTTATTTATTTATTTATTTAGGAAACAGACAGCCCTTATTTACAAAGAAAGAGTTTATACTTTAAACAGAGCCACAAGTATTTCCATGAATGAAACATTTTATATAATCTGGGATGATGTACAAGAGTACAGTGCTCTCACTAAATTATACAATAAATACAATAAAAAAGCTATACTTAATGCTAAGTTGATTACATAGGTAAATATAAAATAAAAAACTAAATGGATGTAATACAAAAACTCAAGTCAAGTATCAGCCAAGTTCCTCGTGTAGAAGTGAGGTATATATTCAGAGAAGGGTGTGTGTGAGGGTGTGTGTGAGGGTGTGTGTGTGTGTGTGCGTGCGCGCGTGCGTGCGTGCGTGCGTGTTCGAGGGCGTGTGCGTGTATATAAAGTCGTGTGGGGGTGTGTGTGAGGGTTTGCGTGTTGGTTATGCGTCAATATATTAATACCTACCTACATAGTAGCAATAATCATGGTTGATTCTATGTTTGTTGATGAGGTTAGTGGATTTTTATAAGGTAGGTATAAATTAAATTAATCACTTGTATCATTCGTTCAGATTGTGACTTTGGATTAAAATTTCTGTAATTTCTTTCTTAAAGACTGGTTTGCTTAAATTAAAGAGATCTACCTTCTGAAATAGTTTGTTGTAGGTATGTGTAAATCTGGGAACGAGTGAATTTTGCGTGTAATTAGTTTTACGTATCGGTTTTTTGGAACAGCATTGTGTGACGTGTGCGACGAGTCGGTGTGTTTAGCTTCACTTCAGCCAACAATTCACTGCAATCCAGGCGCCCGTTCACCACATCATAAAGTAGCATATCCAGCAGTGTCCTACCGGTCTACAAGGGTCATAACTTTGTGTGTCAAACAACTGGTATTATACGGCATCTTGCCATTTTTCGTAGCAAAGTTTAAATAACTGAGAAATTTAACTTGGATTTTCTTAATTTGCTCGACGTATTTAGTATAATGAGGTGACCAGATGGAGCATGCGTATTCAAGGCCATTTAATTATTTTATTTATTTATTTAATTAATATTATAAACCTTCCGGTCTGTTAGGACAGATTCTTGTATTGTACTGATCTCATAATGAACAAATCTCAAAATCACCTTTTCCCAAAATGACTGATTTTCTAAATGTCTTTGTTTTTTAATGTCTCTAACTCTTATTGTCTGACAGAAAAGGTACAGAAATCAAAGATATTATATAGTAATTTATACGTTTAATTAACTAGTACGTACTTATATGTAGTGCATATTATAGTTTATTAAAGTTATTTTCCTTATATTATATTTTACATTCCCACACTCAAGTCTTTTGCTACTACCTACTTATATCTTTTGGTTCACTGGGAGAAATCCCTGTAAGGGATAAGTCCGCCTTTGCCCCTCATGTAAATTACTTTTTGTTTGTCTATGTAAAATGGTTTCTTGGAGCAATAAAGTATTTCTATCTATCTATCTATTATTCCTATTGACTGTCTGACCTGTAAGTAACTGACTTGCTCAAAATTTTTGTTTAATTAAAAAGTAATAAT
Organism: Nematopogon swammerdamellus; assembly: GCA_946902875.1. Classification (NCBI taxonomy): domain Eukaryota; kingdom Metazoa; phylum Arthropoda; class Insecta; order Lepidoptera; family Adelidae; genus Nematopogon; species Nematopogon swammerdamellus. The sequence goes on from OX336333.1 coordinate 12,049,601, forward strand.
GTTAAGAGGAATTGTTACCTCATTGTCTGTGTGTGTATGAAATATATTCAATAATCCTATTACTTTAAACGAGCTAAACTTGTATATATATACAACGAATTAAAAAGTAGAATATCGTTGTACCTATTTATATATATATACATATAGGTATATATAATTGGTTTCTCAAAAAGGGTTCTAACGATTTGGATGAAATTTTGTATTTAGATAATGTAATTTTTTTCGAGTTTATCTAGATATGTGTAGACGCCGAGCGAAGATCGGTCGCCCAGGTACTTATTATTTATATACACATTTTGATATACGCATACGTAGTGTTGAAATTATATACTTGCAGACGTATGACGTATTTAAATTCATAAGCAGAGGATTCTACGAGAAGCACAAATACTTATTCACCATTATGATGACGTTGAAGATAGACCAGCAAAAAGAGATAATTACTTATGAGGAATTTCAGAACTTTATCAAAGGTTAGTTTATTCTGTAACCATAGTTATACATTTTATTGCTCTTTTTAATTTAAATGAGGAAAATCTGCACTTGTAATTGGACAGATTACCGAATTAACGTCCCACGCTACGTTTGCTTGGATATGAGCTCCATTCGAGCACCCATCTATCCCAGCAGCGGTTATCGGGTCTGCGACAGATGTGCCCAGCCCACTGCCACTTCAACTTGCAAATTTTCTTAGCAATGTCGACTACCTTGGTTTTTTGTCGTATTTGTTCATCACGTATTTAATCGATCAAAGAAATGCCGAGGATTGCTCTTTCCATGACTCGCTGAGCTACTAAAATTTGTGGAGCGCTGCATTCGTCATTATCGGGTCTATGTTTCAGCTCCGTATATCATTACTGGCAGAACGCATTGATTAAATACCTTCGTCTTTAATTAGTGCGGGATGACTGTGGTATGGAGAATGAGAAGATGTGACGGAGTTTCCCAAATGCCTCCCAGCTTACCCGATTCCTTCTGTCGGCCTTCTTGTCAAAGTTGTGCTTGCCTAACTGGATGGTTTGTCCAAGGTAGACAAAGTCTACGTTGGATTTCGATCGTTCTTAGAGTGCAAGCCTTGCCAAGGCGAAACTAGCGTCTTGAATATTAGGGATCCTTTAACGACGTCGGCGATTTTTCACGCCGATCTTTCACTGCTGCTTAAGTGAGACCTGTGATGGAATATTGCAGTCATCTTTGGGAGGGTTCCCCTGAGTACCTTCTTTCAGCCTTGTATTCTATTCAGAGACGAGCCATTCGCCTCATTGGTGACTGTACTCACAAAGGACCTTAACCTCTAAAGCACAGACGTATCGTTGGGTCATTGAGCTGTTTTATCGCTTCTCTTATCCCTCCTCCTCCTGTTCGTCTTGGCCAAACCCGCCATACTCTCGCGGACATCTCTTTGTAGTCGACAGAAGAGTTGAAATGAAATGAAATGTTTATTTATTTTTCATAAATAGGTAGTTTGTAACATACACAACAGTTGTAACTAATAAATAACTAATAATAACATACCTATAATACTATGAAAAATAGGATCTGGGCGCAGCGTAAGATACTGAGCCGAGACGACCCAGCATCGCTGATTTTAAGCCCAGCCTCCAGAATATCCTATTTGACAGATGTTTAAAATCTATTTACATTAATAAATATACAGAATTTAATTATAAAATGAATATAAAAAGACAAAATAAATAAAATATAAATATGCTTCGTGCTGCTATATATAACAAAGTGAAAATGACAAATTAACTATTACTAACGATATTACTAAATTAACAAATTAACACACCTAGCAATTAAAATACATTTAGAATAAAGCGAGGCAAATATATATTACAAGATAAACGTGAAAATTAAAAACAAAAAATGAATGAAAAATGAATGAATGTGACACAACATAACCTAACCTACAACACAACAAGACCTAAAATTAAAATTAAACACCACAGAGTTCTTCGAACTGCACGATTCTCTAAATCATTCTTGTGTCGTGCTGCAAAGGTGTGGAACGGGCTCCCGGAGAATATCTTTCGCTACAATCCAAGGATCTACAACTATGTCGTCTACGAAGCGGAGGTGTGAAATTTAATCGATGTTAATATTAATTTCGTGGTTTTCCCGATCCAGCAGCTTCCAATGCGTTCATAATAGTTTCGGAGAAATTACATCTTCCTGTTTGACGCCACTATGCAATTAGATAGTTAGCTGTTCCTGAACTTGCACCGTCATGGTCACGGCATTATAGAGACATTTCAACACCTCAATGTATCGTCAAACTTTCAAGTGAGATACTTGGAAGCGATGAGATAAAGACGCGAGACAATAATTATATCGTCAGATTTTGGAACTCAGAATGCCAAAATAAAAAAGCTGATACAACCCGACCTTCGCCTGTATAATACTCGCCGTGTATATGAGGCGATAGAGCAAAATAAGGGCTCCTTCCAAAAGTATTTGTGCATCAAGTGGGCAGAAGACAACTAACAAAACTGCAGATGCTCGAACTGTCTCATCCAAGTCAGAACTGGCTCCTGAGCCACGTATGCTGTTTTCGAGAGTCCTCACCAATCGTCTTACCCAAAGGTTTGACGAGCACCAGCCGCCAGAGGAGGCCACGTTTCGGAGGGGTTACAGTACCGTAGACCACAACCGCACCTTGCGCCAGATTTTACAGAAGTCGAATAGTATAATCGGCCACTGTGTCTCGCTTTTGTTGACTAGGAGATACCTAGCCTTTGACTCTGTAGGAACCTGGGCTGTTATGGAATCCTTATGGCGATGTCAAACTGATACCCAATTAAAATTTCTTCAAATACATTAACAATCTGGGAATACAGGTGGTGCAGCTTTGGACCTTAACGCCTGCCCTCCAAAGCCCTTCAAGTGGATAACGGATATGTCGTGGTTGAATCTGGTGCAGTTGTCCA